>CAWUFW010006267.1:0-600000 GCA_963921515.1 Calotriton arnoldi | reverse complement strand
ATAAGCGCGCCATCTTAAAACGGGCAAACGTGGTGTATACAGTGACACTCACCCATCGATGCTAAGCTTCTGGCATGTTTACAAACTACTCACAATCGCTTAATGCGAGACTTCCATGATAACAAAGGAACTGAAAAATGCAATAAATAACTGCTGGTAGATTAAGTCTGCATGTAGTACAGATTATATATGAACTCAATGATATTACAATGCCTCATTTCCTTCGAATTTCTACATTTCATGTCAGTCCAAGGTCCAATATGACCTAACTAATGTGTATGATAATGAAATGTGTATGGACAATACAAAATAGACCTGAAAGTGTGAATCATCATGGACTGCACATACAAGAAAATCATAAAGAAACATGACATGTCCAATTTGTCATTAAGCCCTGACGGCATCAAGGTGTTTAATTTTTTGATCCAATAAATTTCCCTTTGTAAAAGTAATTTGGAATTGTCTATCCCATCGCGAAAAGGTATGTGTTCAATGATTTGGAATTTTATTTGGGCAATGGTATGACAAGCTTCTTCCCAATGAAGAGCCAAACTTGAGGTGGTGCTTTTGTTTCTAATCCTGCTCTTATGTTCTGTCAATCGCGTTTTCATTTTCCTCTCGGTCTTACCAATGTATAATGAGCCACATGGACATTTGATGGAATAGATTATACGTGCTGAATTACAGTCAAACGCTTGTTGTATCTTGGTCTCTTCTCCAGTTCTGGGATGTAACAACGTGTCACCTATAATGGCATTGTTGCAATGGATACAATTCCCGCATTTGGTCATTCCAGATTTAGTGACAACTTTGTTAACCCTTTTGCGTGATAACAACTCCTTCAGATTGCGTGCCCTCGTGAAAGCAAATAAAGGTTTATTGCTAAACAAACCATTGAACTCTGGCTCCTCTTTCAACAGCTCCCAATGTTTGTGGATGATTTGTTTGATCTCTGTCGTGACTAACGAAAATTTCGAGACAAACTCAATTCTGTCGGTAGTTTTTTTGGGATGCTTCATTAAAAGATCTGTTCTTCTACACAAATTAGCCCGCTGTAATTGTAATTCCAATAATTCCTCTGGATATCCTCTTTTCACATAGTTTTTCTTTTGAATCTCCATTGTTTCCGAACAGATATTGGTGTTTGTGGTGATGCGTTTGATCCTCAAAAATTGCGAATATGGAAGATTTTTAATTAGCGATGGTGGGTGGAAACTCGAGAATTGGAGAGCATTGTTTCGATCAGTTTCTTTTTTGTATACCCTTGTGGAGATTTTATTTGAATCTATTTCAATCCAAGTATCTAAGAAGGCGATGCCACTTTTCTTAATAGTACTGGTGAATTGAATTCTCGAGTCAATCGAATTCAAAGTTCTGATGTTCTCTGTCAACATTGCCACTGGGTTCTTCCAGATCAGGAAAATGTCGTCAATGAAACGTCTGAAAAATACCAATCCTTCTTTCCAAATGTTGTTGTTCAGAATATGATCAGACTCAAATTTCGCCATGAAAGTATTGGCGTAAACCGGGGCTCCCGGAAAGCCCATAGATGTGCCATTTAGTTGTAAAAAGAATTCGTTATTCCATTGAAAATAGCTATTGTGTAAACAGAACTCAAGGAGTTCGATCACAAAACAACTCTGGTCATCACTGGTGGTCTGTCTCAACAACGCCCATTCCACAGCCTCAATTCCAAGTGCATGAGGTATAGAGGTATATAATGAAACCACATCAATTGTACACAGAGACCAGTTGCCACTCACTTCCTCTGTTACTGAATGTATGCTCCGTAGAAAATCATTTGTGTCTTCAATATATGTATCCCAATTTTTTACGAATGATTGTAAATGTGCATCAATGAATCGTCCAGGATTTTCAAATAAAGATCCGCAACCTGAAACTATTGGCCTACAGGGGGGATCTGTCATACTCTTGTGTACTTTCGGGAGCATATACAATTTAGGGCATCTAGGAAAGCGTGTAGTCAGGAATTGTTTTGTCGTTTCATCAATCCTAAGTAAATCAACAGCTTTTTTAAAAATGGTTTCCAAAAGATTACTTATTTCTATGGTAGGATCATATTCCAGTTTAGCATAGATGTTAGTGTCATTCACATGGGTGTGTACTTTGTTTTCATAGAATTCACGGACCATCATCACCAAACCCCCGCCTTTGTCAGCATTTTGAAAGACAACTGATGAATTATTTGCTAGGTTGCGCAATGTACTGTGCTTAGCGCGACTAAGATTTTTCCTGATTTTGTCTGCTTTGGAATAATTGATTTTTTCTAAGTCTTTCTTAACAAGAATCTCAAAAGTGTCAAGAGTTTTATGCGACACTGGAGCTACAAATGTGCTTTTGGGTTTAAATTTGGGCTCTGTGATTGTTGTAGTAGAAGGCGCTATATTAGTGAAAAAGTTTTTTAATCTCAATATGCGCATGAATTTAAAAAAAGCTATTTCATTTTCCAACTTAGTACCAGTGTATGTGGGGGCAAACGATGTTCCTCTGTTTAAAATCTTTTCTTCTGCTCTGGTCAAATGCGCTGACAAATTATTAATTATGAGATTTTGTTTTGACTCCTCAAGCCTGTTTTCAATTTTTGTTTTTCTTTGTCCTCTCCGTTTTTTGTTTTTTTTTCTTGAATATCCGGCGGTTCTCCAGAGTCTCCGACCTGGCCTAAAAAAGAAACCGATGCAGAGCTTCCATGGGCAACTTCTTCATCTTCGGTATACATGGGTTGACTCTGAGCAGCTATTGTACTCACAGGAGCTCTTCTAGTGTCAATATCTTTCTCTGTAGCTACACTTTCTTCCGATGATCCTACGTTTGTTCTCCTGGTGAATCGCTTTTGGGCGTATACTTCCGCCCACGTGTATGCTTCATTTAACTTCTAATCTATCGTATCACGCTTAAATTTTCTTAATTTCATCTCTTGTAACTCTTTCCCATATCTGTCCAATTTAGCGTTAAGATCCTCTAAGAATTGCTTCCAGGCTGTTTCCTCCATTGTTGCTGACATATCTCTCTTAATATTAAAGATTTCTTCCTCCAAATCAATTGTAGTTTTAGACAATTCTTCAATCAAAAGTAAAATCAGGTCCAAAGAACATTTATGAAGAATCGCGTACCACTTTTCCATGAAACTGTGGTTATGTTGTAATCTAAATAGCATAGGTTTAATTGCCAGTCTAAGACCGCAAGGAATCCTTTTAACTCTGTGGTATTGAATAAACGTTGCCACGTGTAAACGTTGGTTTAATTCTCTTCGGGTCAAAAATTCCAATTGTTTTAGTTGTTGAGAAATGGTTCCACTTTGTGCATCAAATGCCTTAGTCTCTTGAATCAAATTATAAATTAAATCCGCTTCTTCTGAAGTGTAAGCTTTGGTGTTTGCTCTATTATCTGTTATGTTGGCAATGGCATCGAACGACATGCTTGATGTTGGGTGCAAAAAATCCAGTGGTAGGCAGATAAATACTTGAAAGTTGAAAGTGTGGATTATGCACTCCTGTTTTTATAAAGATTAATGTTGAAAATTAGCAAATTCAAACTGTGTTGCGTGCAACGTATGACTTATGTCTGCCTGACATGTGTAATAGAAACATGAAGCGGCCAGGTCCCTGATAGGCAACCTGGACTCAAACGTGCACAGCTGGGGGGTTAAATACAACAATATACAAGTTTTTACCATCAATTATACAATAAAACAACTGTTTTCTGTTGTTTTCAAAATGCAATTTACTGCTCATTGCATGGTTACTCAATACTTTTCAAAAACTACACTTGATTTAATTGATCACTTCAGCTGATCATTTGAAATATACATATCATACTTGACAAACAGTACGAAAACACAAAGAAAATCCAGCCCAATGCATTTCGGGACTGCCTGTCCCTTCGTCAGGGGCGAATCTGCAATATATATAACAATATATAATCATTTAGATGCACAATGATGGAACCAATATCAACAATCATAATTTTCCAATCACTCTAAGAACAGATCTTTTAATGAAGCATCCCAAAAAAACTACAGACAGAAATGTGTTTGTCTCAAAATTTTCGTTAGTCACGACAGTCACGACAGAGATCAAACAAATCATCCACAAACGTTGGGAGCTGTTGAAAGAGGAGCCAGAGTTCAATGGTTTGTTTAGCAATAAACCTTTATTTGCTTTCACGAGGGCACGCAATCTGAAGGAGTTGTTATCACGCAAAAGGGTTAACAAAGTTGTCACTAAATCTGGAATGACCAAATGCGGGAATTGTATCCATTGCAACAATGCCATTATAGGTGACACGTTGTTACATCCCAGAACTGGAGAAGAGATCAAGATACAACAAGCGTTTGACTGTAATTCAGCACGTATAATCTATTCCATCAAATGTCCATGTGGCTCATTATACATTGGTAAGACCGAGAGGAAAATGAAAACGCGATTGACAGAACATAAGAGCAGGATTAGAAACAAAAGCACCACCTCAAGTTTGGCTCTTCATTGGGAAGAAGCTCGTCATACCATTGCCCAAATAAAATTCCAAATCATTGAACACATACCTTTTCGCGATGGGATAGACAATTCCAAATTACTTTTACAAAGGGAAATTTATTGGATCAAAAAATTAAACACCTTGATGCCGTCAGGGCTTAATGACGAATTGGACATGTCATGTTTTTTATGATTTTCTTGTATGTGCATTCCATGATGATTCACACTTTCAGGTCTATTTTGTATTGTCCATACACATTTCATTATCATACACATTAGTTAGGTCATATTGGACCTTGGACTGACATGAAATGTAGAAATTCGAAGGAAATGAGGCATTGTAATATCATTGAGTTCATATATGATCTGTACTACATGCAGACTTAATCTACCAGCAGTTATTTATTGCATTTTTCAGTGCCTTTGTTATCATGGAAGACTCGCATTAAGCGATTGTGAGTAGTTTGTAAACATGCCAGAAGCTTAGCATCGATGGGTGAGTGTCACTGTATACACCACCTTTGCCCGTTTTAGGATGGCGCGCTTATTCATTCTATTGAGGAGGACACAGTGCCATAACCAGTCCCTAGTACATTGTATCCATAGATACGCTTTTATGAGTAGCGGTCGGCATCTGAGCGTTTTCAGTTAAGCAATTAGGATAACATTATCTATTCTGATATAGAGTTATTCAGGATACATGCACTTATTGCATAGTCAAAGATGGCGCTGATGTTGTGGCGACTTCTCGCGAGAGTACGCCAGTGTTAATTAATCACTCTGAAGTTCGGTAGCTTGTTGAACGTGTCGGCATTGAGGTCTTGTGCAGTAGCGGAGAGCGATTAAGCTGAACGAACCGGACACCCTGCTAGGGTAAGTCTTATAACCACACGGTTATTGCGGTAGTTGGATAGCAATAATAGGGCATCTATGGTGATTTAATGTTGTTTGTCACGCAGAGTGCAGAGGTGCCGACAGGCGTTCCATGCAATGATAGAAGATTACGATAATTTTACTGGTAAGGAACTAGCCAGAGGGAGACGTTTAATTGATTTAGAGTGGAAGTTTATATTAATATGAGTGTTTTTCGTTACTATTTGCAGCTCATGTTGTAACCGCAAGTTTTGTTGTAAAGAACCTCGTTGGAGGTCCATCTTTAAGGTAGGAGTTGGCAACATAGCGGGTAAACATAGAATGCTTATATAGTGGTGTATAGTTGGTTGTAGGTTTGAGATCGTTTTATTGTCTTTTCTCAGGATTCTCAAACTATCCAGGAGAGTTGTTTTCAGTTCACCAGTAAGTTAGTCTTTGTTCTGACACTTTTTAGAATAGATCACTGGAAAGTTTGGGTCTAAGGACTTTGCACTAGATTTGCCTGTCACACTGTGTAGTACTTCATCCAGAATGGAGGTTGTTTGCATGTTACACTGACACAACGCACGGATGCTGGGCTTTTGGCATTTACAGTAATTTCAAATTCAGTTGGTCATTGGTTTCTAATTTAGAGTGATTGTAAAATTATGATTGTTGATATTGGTTCCATCATTGTGCATCTAAATGATTATATATTGTTATATATATTGCAGATTCGCCCCTGACGAAGGGACAGGCAGTCCCGAAATGCATTGGGCTGGATTTTCTTTGTGTTTTTGTACTGTTTGTCAAGTATGATATGTATATTTCAAATGATCAGCTGAAGTGATCAATTAAATCAAGTGTACTTTTTGAAAAGTATTGAGTAACCATGCAATGAGCAGTAAATTGCATTTTGAAAACAACAGAAAACAGTTGTTTTATTGTATAATTGATGGTAAAAACTTGTATATTGTTGTATTTAACCCCCAGCTGTGCACGTTTGAGTCCAGGTTGCCTATCAGGGACCTGGCCGCTTCATTTTTCTATTACACATGTCAGGCAGACATAAGTCATACGTTGCACGCAACACAGTTTGAATTTGCTAATTTTCAACATTAATCTTTATAAAAACAGGAGTGCATAATCCACACTTTCAACTTCTCTGTTTGTGGCCATGCCTTCTTGCTGGTTGTTGTGACCATGTGGCTGGCGGCCATTTTGTGTAGCCAGCCAGTGAGCTTTTGCCATTGGCCTGCATGTCTTCTCTGTTTGTGGCCATGCATCCTTGCTGGTAGTTGTTGTTCTGACCATGTGGCTGGCGGCCATTTTGTGTAGCCATTGTGCTTTTGCCATAGGCCTACATGTCTTCTCTGAAATTGTGACCATGCTTCCTTGCTCAGTGTTAGTTGTTGTTGATGACCATGTTGCACTGGCTGGCAGCTATTTTGTGCGTCCAGCCAGTGTGAGCCTTAGCCATAGGATTGCATGGATTGTTGACAATGATAGCAGTTTAATAAATTAATATGCTTGCGGATATTTATTTTTCCCTTATCTTTAATTTTTTAATTTATATATATTTTTAATTTTTGTTGTTTCACTGTTACATTTTTTTAGTTTTATTTTTTGACAACTTTTTAAAAAAAAAATGTAATTGTAAAAAAAATAATATATTTCAAAAATACATATATTTTGATTTTTTATGTACATTTTTTTGTTTTCTCTTTTTTCTTTCAATTTTTTAAAAAACGTACATTTTTTTCTTCAAAATTATTTTAATTTTTTTAATTGTAATTAAATTATTTTTTATCTTGATCTAAATTTTTTCCCCCATTTTCCTAACATCTGGCATCAACCCCATGACTGAAATAGGTGCACTGCACAACAGCATTCATTGTCTATCGATTACTCCATTGTCACCTGCACCTCCCTGAGTGCCACATCCCAACGTGATGCACATAAAGCAAAAATTTACATCAGCATGTTGTTGTTGTTGCTCTTTCTGATCCTTCCTGAATGTACTGCACACAGTGAAAGTTTGTTGGTGTGGTTTTACGAATGGATAGTTAGACTCAGTGCTTAATTTGTAAAATATTAAGTGCAGGTGCTCAAATATTTTTTAGGAGGCCACACCCACTTTACCGGCTCCACCCACTTCTGCCAGAGGCTCCACCCACTTCCTTTATCAGTTCCACCCACATCCACAAGCCTCAACACACCATAGCCACCTCCTCACATCTTGAGTTCCGCAAGAAGCTGAAGACCTGGCTCTTCACATAAGCACCTCGCGGACCTCACACCTACCCAAGTGCCTGGATACCCTCTTGGGTGATTAGTTTTTCTACAACTCAAATATAACTTAACATAATGTAACATATGGAAAGTCTATGACAACAACTTAAAAGTGAACTCAAATTGGAGAATGTGTGTAAATCTCAAAATGCAGCTTCAGGAACGGTCATTAGAGGACTTAGAGGTACCTTTGCAAATTAAAGAGAATGTGCTTCTACTGTGCTGTTTAAAAAAAAGGAAGAGTGCAGGAAGGAATACATTAAAGAAGGCAGCAACAAATGCAGGCAGGAAGGGGAGTACTGGAGTGATGATATATATGAGCAATGGATGAAAGAAGGAGGGAATAAGAAAAGAATGTGAAAGGAGGAAATGAAGGAATAGAGGGAGAAAGGAAGTGAATTATCTGTGATGGATGAAAAGAAAGAAGAAAGGAAAGGAGCAAGATAAGCATAAGGAATGGTTGAGAAAGGAAGAAATTAAAGAAGAGGTGAAGGAAGGAGCAGGAAAAAGAGTAAGGAAAGAATGGAGGAAGAAGGATTAAATGCACCCAGGGAGGAAGTATGGGGAATGAATGAGGGTGTAAGGAAGTAAGAATGGAAGAGGGTGTAAGGAAGCAAGAATGGAATAGGGTGTAAGGAAGCAAAAATGGAATGAGGGTGAAAGGAAGCAAGAAGCAAGAGGGTATAGGAGGCATGGCTGGGGGTGCTGAGGAAGAAAAAAGGGAAAAGAAAAAGGTGAGACGAAGGAAAGAAAGGAGGTCAGGGGAATGAGTATGAAAGGTACTGGGTCAAGGAGAAAGGATAATATTGCATAGAAATTGAAAAACAAAAGATTGAAATACATTTGTGTCCTTAACATACCATGTATATTTGCAAAGCACATATTCACCAAAAGGGGCCTTAACACTGAATTTAAAATGTTGTTATCCAGCTCACTGGCACACATTTTATCGACCTCAGATATATGAAAGACTGAGTTGCCGCACCAAGATTTAAATTTATGACCCTGAGAACAAACACAGATTCCTGGAGTGGATATAAAGAAAGGAGCAAGAAGGGAAAACATAAAAGGGAGAATGAGGAGAGGTCTGAAGGCAAAGATAGATATGGTACACAAAGAATGTGAAGAGAAGTGAGGAAAGCAGAGATAGGGAGTGCAAGACTGGAATGGAACATGATGAGAATGAAAAAAGGAAAGAGGAAAAAGGGAAGAAGAGCAGACAGCGGGGAGTGTGTGAAAAGAAAGTGGAAGGGAAAGATGAGAAGGTGAAAAATGAAAAGCAGTTAATGAGGGAGGTGGCGATTAAGAGGAAACATGTACGTAGGGCAGAAAGTGAAAGAAGAATGGAGAGAAGGGAAGGGGTAAGGTGTGAAGGGAAGGAAGATACTGGGGAAGAGCAAGAAAAGAGTACACCACTGCTTTATTAAATATAGAATAATTAAATATGTATAGTTGAGGGGTGACAAGGCTGTATCATTCTTGGCCTGTCTCATCAATGCACAGTTGTGCTGTCCAAGACACCCTTTCATTGTCCCCCTCAAGAACGTGTTTATACTCATCCAAAATGTGCCCGTAAAAACATATTTAGAAACTCTCCCAAAGAGTGCCCTCCTTCTATCTTCTACATCCATGTTCGCATGCACCCTGACTGAGTACTTGGGCTGTGAGATCACATACATTGTGTTCACAATCAACTGATTAAAAACTGACTCTATAGTAATAACAGACATAGCCACAACCAAAATGAACTGAGCTTTCTTGTGTACCTGCATTCTCCATTTCACAGTGCATGAACTCCAACCGCTTTCCACATCTTCTGCGTGAAAGTGCTCAATTTGCATCAATCATGTGATCCTCCCCTTTGTAGCTCACTCAGCATGACCTCACCCTACTATTACCCTGCTGATTAACCAAATGCTTCTTCCTGCCCCTCTGTGAACCTACCTACACCTACTAATTAACCCCTGGCTTCTAACTACACATTCAAGAACCTGTGTATTTCAAAATGCCAGCCCCATCAAATGCTATGGCCCACCCTTCCAATAACTTTCTAATAGCTACGATTTCCAAATTTTTTGTTATACAACATAACATTTTTTTCAATTTAGATGTTCTACATAGCACTGATCATTTGTTGATGAAAAAGCATTTTTATACAGGCAATGATGATCTGCAATGACAGTCTGTTAGTCCATAACTCTAAACGTGAATTACCACTTGTGGAAGTGATGTTACCAAATCACCTTACATGCAACATCATGTTGTTTATTCTGCTTAAACTTTCCTGGGTGCAAACGATCGACGAGGCAGCTATAATTACACTGTACAAACAGTCCAGTTTTGTTGATATCATACATGCGTGTTACAGGGACAGAGCACGCAAGCCCAGGCTGCATGCAAGAGTCAAATTAGTTTCAAGCAACGTAGAATAAAGGTATTAGAATGGTGTGCATTCGATCATCGTTGTTTGGATAAACATAGCCTAAAGGCATAGAAATAAGCTTTCAACATTTGTAAGCCACTCAAAAAAACATTTTAGGCACCGACCAACAAAAACGGATTTGGACTAATGAGTGCAGAGCAGCAAGTGCACACCATAGTTAGTGGTGAGCCATGAGTACTTCGAATGCACCATTACAGACAGCTCTAGGTCAGTGCTGATAGAAATGCACGCTACGCGCTATTTTTTAATTTCAGAAAGGCAAGGCAGCAAAATAAATCTACGAAGGATTTCCTTTTCATGGAATCCTGCTAAATGCTAGCAAATCCAAACTATAACGAAACTCAAGCAAAGCAGCCTCTGGCAACCATCGTCCGTATTTTAGAAGGCCATAAATCTGAAGCGCAGGCCCTCAGTCAGCACGGGAGACAGGAGAGTAAAAGAACGTGCTTAATGCTGGATATTTATTTTTGGAGCGGCGCTTGTCATTTTTTGAAGCAAGTAAAATCTATAAATGAAAATGATACCTAGATTGATAGCGGGCGCTCGTACATATTCACTTCTGCTGGACTTGGTAATATAGTAAAACATTTCTTGGCAGTCCTGCACACTTCCAGCATGCCTTGCCGCCCCCAGCTCAGCCAACAGCCCGCCCTCAGCCACTCTTCAACGGCCGGAAATAAACCAATGTGTTCCGGGAAAATCAGGCGCGACGTGACATCACTAACGTGATGCTGACGCTCCTTCGATATGCCTGGACCTGGGTGGGACTTCCGAGGACATACCAGGTAGCCACTTAAGGAGAGCAGGAATTTATGTTTAATAATTACCGGGCCAGGACTCAGAAAAAAATCGTATAGACCCGGCCCGGTAAAATAAGTGCCTGTGCTGAGCACCGGAAAGCACCGGCACAAATTAAGCACTGGTTAGACTGTATTATTGCTAAGTCACCACACTAAATGATATTGTTTGTTTGTACTACTAGTTGAACTGCAACAATGCCACATTTCACTGATGTTTTTCTTGCTTGTTTGCTTTTATGAGACATCACTCATAGTACTGCCAGACAGAAGGCCTGCGCAACACAGTCATCTCTTTAGCTTGTTGTGAAGCTAAGTGCCACTGCCAACTGACTGCTTCAAGATGGCCCCAAAGAAAGGTGCTGCCAAGAAAGTGGCTAGTGGGGAGCGGAAGAAGCAGATTTCCACCACTGACGTGCCAACCGCAACCTTTTTCAGGAAAGTTGAAGTTAGAATCATTGGCTCTCAGATCTCCAGCAATGTAAAGGAAGGCTACTACAGCACCAAGTTCTCCAAGCACCACTTCTGATGATGATGATATGGACATGGAGTGGACCCCGACAGAGACCTGGAGACAACAGGAGAGGCAAGGGAAAACAAAAGTTCCAGAAAGACTTAGGGGCATATTCTCAAGGAACTATCGCCCAGTTATCGGCACTTTATCGCAGCCAAAGTCACGATAAATTCACCGCCCCATTCACAAGCTGGCGCTAACAGCCCATAACACCAGTTTACCTGCGAAAGCAGTCGCAAAAAACATCGGCACAGATGACCCCGGCAACTAACGCTAATGAGATGCAGAGTAGGCGTTCCCGTGCAAAAATCCGCGACAACACCACTCCACAACATTCTCAACGACCAGCCAGATCGGCGATAAGATCACAAAACATGCGATAATGTGCGTTAGCAGCAGGAAATTAACACCTGCTCTTACCTGGTGTAAAGTCAGACGACAACCGGCACCAGACAAGGGAGCACAGCCCAGAGCCACACATGAAGAACAACAGATGCCCTGGAGCAACCGATCATGCAGCCCGGAGCCCCAATAGGCCAACAACACCCACCGCCACCAACCCCAGGACCCCTCACCAACCCCTACCCGGACCCTCCTGGGCACCCCCCCCTTGGACAAAGAAATTGCACATCAACTCCACAAAATCATGAACCAAACAAATCGCCTGAAGTCGCACAATCACAAAACCTAACATACATGTGTGGTCAGAAAAAGGGAAATCATACATACATATCATGATATCCAAATAATACGTTTATTACAGAATAAACCAAATACAACAATCCTGAAGAGGCATGGTGGGTCTTCTCAGGACATTCTGTAAGTCACAGCCTGCAAAACAGAAATCTGGATAAGAAGGTGTGCCATGCGCCCATCAAAGTACAGAGAGAGAGAGAGAGAGAGAGAGAGAGAGAGAGAGAGAGAGAGAGAGAGAGAGAGAGAGAGAGAGAGAGAGGGAGAGAGGGAGAGAGGGAGAGAGAAAGAGAGAGAGAGAGAGGGAGAGAGGCAGACAGACAGAGAGAGAGAGTGAGAGAGAGAGAGAGTGAGAGAGGGAGAGAGGGAGAGAGAGAGAGAGAGAGAGAGAGAGGGAGAGAGAAAGAGAGAGAGAGAAGAGGAAGAGAGAGGAGAGAGAGAAAGAGAGGGTGAGAGAGTGCCTACACTGCGTACCTAGGCCTCACTGCTCACCTGCTGCCACCGGTGTGTCTCCAACCATGTGCCGGTATACACTGCAGTCCCCCAGGTCCCTTACCTGAAACAGTGTCCAGAGACATGAATGGCAGAGTCCATACAGTTGCACACACCATCATCGCTTGCCCGCCCCTGCGCACACAGGCTGCTGCACCACAGCTCCTCCCGCCGCCCAGCGGCGATTGCCCGCCCCTGCGCAACCAGGCCTCACTGCTCACCTTCTGCCACCGGCGTGTCTCCAAGAGGGCCCACCACGTGCCGGTGGGAGCTCCAAGCCCAGGGCCCGCGACCATGGCACCCTCCACATCATGCAGCCCCGCACCACGGGCCACCAGGTCACACACCTGACTCTGGGTCTTGATTTCGCAATGGCAGAGACCACATCAGTGCACACGGCATCATCGCAGGCTGCACACCCGCTCAGCGCTTGAGGTGCCACTAACTCTGTGAACCGCGAGGCAACGCCACATGGCGGGAGGCCCGCACTGCCCACTGGCTCAGGCCTGCACTGCGGTCCAGCAGGGCTCACACTGATCCTTGCCAGTCCTGTCCGCCAGGACGGTGCATCATCGCAGGCTGCACACCCGCTCAGCACTTTAGGTGCCCCCATCTCACTGCACCGCAAGACACCGTCCCGTGGCAGTGTGCCTGTTCCTGCCGCAGTGTATCCGGTGCCACCAAGTCTGTGCCCCGCTAGCCATAAACCCTTAATGATTGAGTTCCGTGGTGCGGACGCCATCATGTCACCCCCGGCACTGGGCAATGTGAGGTGGCAGGGCCCTAGGCCCTCATGCATACATGGGAACTACACGGAGACACCCAGTTAGAGAGTGGAAATGGCGTCCAGCACGTACACCAGGCCCTTTTTATTGGCAGGGTCACATGTCCTGTGATGCCTGTGCTGGATGGGTGTGGTGTGGGTGTACACCAGCCGTGAGGGAGTGGCTGTGGCATGCTGACAACTAGACCTGTGCGCTGCAGATCCCTACAGTGAAGACCTGGGACATGTGACGTTGTCGTCCCCCCCTGTGTGCGTAAGCGGAGTGGGCTGTCCTGGCGTATGCCAGTCCAGCGTAAGGGTGTGAACAATGACCCCGGAGCTCTGGGTGTGGTCCCGTCCTGGGCTGGACAAGGAAGTGACTAATGGATGTGTCTCTGTTGTAGTGTCGGCGCCACCCGGAACGCAATCTGTCACCCTGTGACAAAAGTCCCACAACATGAGCAACATGGATGTAATGGGGAATCACTGACCCTACATTCAGCCATACTTCCACACTTGAAAGATCATAGACATGACACATCTGTGTGAATATGAATGTTTATTGCACATTCAGTGGAGTGTTGCAGCTGGAGCAGTACAGGGCCATGCCAACCCCACTTTCCATTGTTGGCCCGTGGAGGGCCAGCCAGAGTCCTTCAGGGAATGACAGGTACATCAGGAGAGGAGGAGTTCAGTCCGCAGTCTGATAGCTGTGTCATTGGTGGCCAAACAGAATATGGCAGTCATGTCGAGGTCCAAGGTGAGTGTCGCAGAGTGCATCGGGGGACAGTGGAAGGTGATGATGCAGAGGGCAGAACCAAGCAGAAACAGGCCACATAGCGGAGATGAATGCTACTGCGTCCTTCTGACCACGAAGGCAGATTCATCCGCATCTTCGTCCTCTGCTGTTGCATGTGCCTCACATGTGGGTGGTGGTGTTCTGTCTCCAGCACTGTGTGGCAGTGACACCTCAGGGGCCGGAGATGTGGATGGGGTGGTAGCAGCAGCATGCATCAGCGCCAGGCCTTGTGGCAGCAATGCCATGAGGAGGGTCTTTAGGGCATTGAGGGACCCAGCTACCTCTCACTGGTGTGCAGCCGTGGCAGCCGCTCTTTCTGCCTGCATCCGCTCCATGGTCTCCATGATCCTCCGCATGTGTCCCAACTCCCGGGTGAGATGGAGGCACTCTGACTAGACAGTTGTTCTTGTCGCAGAGTCAGGACTCGAGCGATGTCAGCCATGGTCCGTTGGAGAGCATGGAGCGGACTGTGGGTGTCCATTAGGGACTGTGAGTGGTCCCTGATGGGACTCAGACACCCACGTATGGCATCTAGTTTGGCTGCCATGTGGTCGAACCCCACCTGCACCTGTTCAGCCAGCTTCTCCTGGCACCCCAACACACGGCGTTGGAAGGCCATGTGTTCATCGTGGGGGTCCTGGGTGGCAGCCATGGTGGTGGGTGCTGCCTGCTGTGTGTTCTGTGCAGGGGGTGGGTTCTCCTCCTGGCAGCTGGGCTGCCCTGCTCCTGGAAGTGGGCTGCGGAGGCTGTCCACGAGCTGTTGGAGGGCGTCGGAGTCGAAGGTGTGGTGGCCCTCTTCATCATCAAAGAAGAGAGGTTCGGACTGCTCCGCAAGAGGTGTTGGATTGCCCCCTGCAATGTGAAGGGGAGATGAAGTGTGACATTGTGTTCACATGTATGTTGGCGCATTGTACATGTTTACATTCAGACTGCATGACAATGTACATTGTGACTGTTTGGGGGGAGCTGCCTATTTGATGCGGGACAATGGACATTCCGACTACATCACGGATGTGTGTTTGTACTTGTACATTGCCAACTCACATTTCCCTGCAATGCCAAATGTGATTGGCCAGTTTCTAGGCACATGCGGCACCAGTTGTGTCCTCTGTTCTGTTGTGGACGTGTTGCGGTTTGTACCACATCGTTGTCAATGTTGATGTGCTCTGCATGTAATGTGTGTGTGCCGCATTTTGGGGGCGGCGCCCCTGCAGCTCTGATTTAGCTGCCCCTTATCCCTTACATGCGGTGTGCCTCGGGCTTCTGTGCTTATGCGGTGCTGAGATGTTGCATACCTGTGTGCATTGGTCTCTTGGTGGGAGTTGGGGGTCTGGGGCATGGTTTGTCCGCAGATGTGCTGTGCTTAATTCTGCATGTGTGCCATTGTGCCCATCTCCCCCCGTCCCCCCAGTCCCTGGTCGTTACTCACCCTGTTGCTGTTGTGTCCGGTCATGTTGAGCAGTGGCGGGTCCCCCAACTCCTGCCACCGTCTCCCCACTGATGACTGTGGACACCATTTCCTCCCACCTCCAGTCTGCATTGCTGCCTTCCGGTTGTTTGCGAGTTTCTGCTTGGTTTTGCGCTTCACATCATTCCAGCGCCTCTTGACCTCGTCCATTGTCCTCCTCAGCACTCCGACTGCATTCACCTTGTCCACGATGGTCTGCCATATTCCATTTTTGGTTGCCAGTGACACCGTGGAGGTGACGAACAGTGTTTGATGGGGTTCTATCACCTCCGTTATCAGGATCCTGTTTTCCTGCGGACTGAACCGCTTCTTCCTATTCTTCTTGTCCTTGCCCTTCCCTGACCCTGAGATCACAGGCTGGTCCTCCGGGGGGCTTGTGGGGTTCTGGTTGTCCTCTGTACTTGCTCTGGATGCCTCCATTGTGCTTCGCTGTTGTTTGGCTTTTGTTTGTATTTTTTTTTTCTACTTTTATGGTGCATTTTCCCGCATGACGCGTGGGAATTGCAGGCCTGTGGCTGTTTGTCGCAGATTTTTGTATCGCGATTGGCGTCATCGCTACTATTTTCGCGTTGGGGTTTCGCGTTTTTGCGACGTCGCGTTGATTTTAACGCGTTCATTTGACGCATTATCGTGTGACTATCGCATGGTACCGCCGTGTTGGGAATACCACGTTAACACGGCATTATTTTCCCGCGATGGACTGCGATGTGAAGTGTTGCGTTAAGCTGTATTTGCGGTAGTTATCACACGTTCTTGAGAATATGCCCCTTAGACTTATGGAAGGGAATGAAGAGGAGGATGACGATGACAAGGTAATCATGGTGGAAGGTGACACAGGAGCAATCTGACACTGCTATTCAACCAGCTCCGAGGGATGTGGCACAGGTAGCACCGCCACCAGCTCCCATATTTGCAAAGCCCCAGCTGAGACCTGCACCAACCCCTACCTCAGGAGAAGCAAAGAGGCAATCGACAACATGCCCACCTACCTCCAGTTCTTCTTCAGGCATTGGCAGTGGCCCGGTAAAAAAGAACTCCTCCCCAGTTTGGGACTTTTTTACAGTTAGCAAGGAGTACACATTATGGTACTGGAGGCCAGACGACCCATATGAAAAAACACCACGCAATCAAGTGGGAGGAGCACCTTAAAAAAATTGCTGAACGTGGTTGTGGTGGGGGGGAAAGCTGGGGAACATCAGCTACGAGTCCAATCATGGGGAAGGTGATGATGAGGAAGAAGAGAGTGACATCTTCACGCAAAGCAGCCCTGTCCCCAGCAATGTGACAGCAGATTCACCCACCTCAGCGACTTCACAATGGCACAAGAAGACTCACAGTGAGATGATGGAGACACCACTGCATACAGTGACTGCCCCACCACCACGATGCACATTGAGTCTACCAGTAGCATCTACTTCTCAAAAGACGCCTGTGTCAGTGCCCCAAGAAAAGAAGAAAATCCAGGTTACTATTACGGGCATGTTTAGGCAGGAGGGGCCCTACGAGTGAAACCACCCAACCACACATTTGTACAATGGGAAGCTGGCAAGAATGTTAGCGCTGAACCTCCTCTCTTTTTCTTTTGTGGAAGGAGTGGGATTCTTAGAATTTGTGGCAGCCATCTGCCCAAAATGGGAGGTACCAAGTAGGACCTATTTTGCCAGAGTGGCTGTTCCAGCGTTGCATCACGATGTGTTGCAGTTGATTGGACAAACTTTGCAGCAAAGTGTTGTTCACACCATCCACCTTATGACAGACATGTGGACCAGTTGTCAGGTGACTGATTACATGTGCATCACTGCACACTGGATCTCTTTTGCAGGGGTAAAGCAAAAGGTATCTTCAGGTCTTGGCCCTGAAGAAAGTTTTAAGAGCGTTCAGTGGCATGCAACAGTGGCCATGTTCGTGATGGAGAAATCACATACAGCTGTAAACATCTTGGAGGAATTTAACAGCCAGGTGTATGAATGGCTGCAACCCAGAGGTCTTAGAATTGGATTTTTTGCCACGGACAATGGCAGTAACATAGTGAAGGCCATGTCAGACGGAGGCTATTTCAGGGTCCTGTGTTTTGCCCATTGCATCCACCTGGTGGTGCAAGACTTCCTCAAAAAGGAAGACATAGTCAGCAACATAATGACCACCTGCAGAGGAATCTTCAGCCATTCTTTTAAAGCCCGGAAGCAGCTACGGATAATTCAGCTTAATAATAGAGCACCAGTTAAAGCCCTGATACAGGAGATGCCAAACATTGGAACTCCATCTTTTACATGCTGCAACGTCTGTTTGAGCAGTACAAACAGATCAATGAACATGTCATTCAAAGAGGAGGGGATGCAGTTGGAAAAGCAATGACCATGGATGTGGACAAATGGGACCTAGTCAAATGCCTGACTAAGATGCTACTCCCTTTTGAGGTTTTCACATGGGAAGTTAGCAAGGAGGACAGTACGATGGGCCAAGCTATCCCATTGTTGCATATCCTACAAGACCAGGTAAAGAAGGCGTCTGAAAGGTTTACAGCTGCAGTTGTGAATGAAAACAAAAAAGCACATGCCTCGGTTGAGACCTTAGTCCTGCGCTTGGCGTCTCATATATAAGACTGCAGCATGACATCATCGAGTCCAAAGAGTACATATGTGCCACACCACTTGATCCATGGTACAAAAACATTCTGTTCACTTTCATTTTTTTTTCTAAAGGGAATGTTTTAAAATACAAGAGGTAGATTGTGAAGAAAGCCAGACACTTGAAAGAAGAACGGCTGGAACTTCGAGTCCCACCCCGCAGTTCTGGGGTGCCGCCTTCAACTTCCAGAAAGGGCAGTCCTGTCTCACAGCAGCCAACAACACTGTCAACCAGAACACCAGCAATAACAGCAAAAGAAGGACCGGACCCAACCTCTGCATTGTATTGGTTTCAATTGGTAGGGCTCAAGTCCAGTGCAGAGGCGATGGCAAAACAGGTTGAGCAAGTGGCAGCACCAATGACCATCCACAGGATGTTCCAGGAGTATGTGGATGATCTAAAAGAGGTCTATGTGGCTCAAAATCCATTGATGTATTGGTATGGGAAGATGCGCCAATGGCTAGAGCTCAGCAGGCTGGCAATAAAGTATCTGGCTTGTCCTATCACCAGTGTGTCTGCTGAATGTGTGTTCAGTGCAGCTGGTGCGGTCGTCACAGTGAGAAGGACCAGTCTCTCGTCCGAAAATGTGGAGAGATTGACTATGATCGAAATGAACCAACATTTTATACCACACAATTACACCGTTCCTGAAACAACAGCACAGGAGGAGGAAGAGGGTGATTGGTCCAAAATTGAATCAAATCTGTTAGCTGACCAACTTCTGCGTGAACCACCTGAGTTTGAGGACAAACTCTACTACCCGGACTAAGTATGTCAGTGCCCCCATAGAACTTTTATTTTTTTCTCGTTGAACATAGTTCTTTCTTTGCAAAAAAACTAAAAAAAATTAACTAGAGGAACAATATTATTTTTGTGTCAGATTTATGCTGCCCCACCTTTTTTATTAGTCATATATAGATTGCCGGATTGCAGTTGGACCAGTGTGCATTGCAGAAGACTGCACAATTCCTTCATGACATTGGGGACAATGCCTACCCCCCTCTCATGCCTATTGCCTAATGCCTATTCCATTTTGCATCACTTAGCACTTTAAGGGCTGCCCCCTAAAATTATTTATTACCTACAAGAATGCCTGCAAAGATCAAATTCCAATGTTTTGCCTGCATCAAAGATGATTGAAAATCTATCTGAACTACCCATGCTTGGATTGGATAAGGTAACTTCATATTGCAACGGTGAGTGACTGATTGTGTGAGTGATGATTTAAGTTGATTGATGATTCATGTGGTGGCAAACACTGAGTGAGGGTGTGTGATGAACTATAATATCAGAAATGTCTTGAGATGATTATTGATTTGCATTGTTTGGGGCTTGAGTGATGGGCACTCATTTTTTTCCCTGTAGGTGATGATTTCACACTTAGCCAGATTTAATTAATTGCAAGGTGTTCTCCTTTTTTCTGGTTCTTCAGAGACCAGAACAGTCACTTTAGTTAACAAACAAAAACCCATGCAAAATACCGCAATTCTGTTTCATTCTCTACTTGTTCTTCAACAGCAGTGCACTGCACTCCACCTCTATCTTACTTGGCTCATCGTGATGCATGATGATGATGATGACTGCTCTGGCGTTACTCAGAGTCAGGACTGGAGGAGTATCATGGAAGAACTCAGGGCAGGAGCTGCAGGACTACCTCATCAATAGCTAGAAGCAAGAACTTATTGAGTATACTATCGACTTCAGTTCAGAGGTAAACCAAGAGTCTGAGGCCTAGTACTCAGCTGTGTGGAATAGAGAGAGGTGCGTTTGTGAAATGCTGCTGTGTGTGTGTGCGTGTGTGTGCGTGTGTGTGCATGTGTGTTGGACTTGTGGCAAAAGTGATACTCTGAGTCCCCCTTTTGTTTTTTTTGAGCTGCCTATGAGTCTTCTTGATACACTCCTCATGAAGCTTACCTTCCTTCTGTCCTTCTCCTTGACTCTAAAATACTGATTCTCTTTTACAATCCACAGGCCTTCTTCGAGTCTCCTTCACGAACGAAAGGCGAAAGCTAGCTGAGCTCAACAACACTCCTAATTACCTACCCGACCAGTGCAGACAGACCCCAAAGAGTGGACATTCCCGCGGAGAATGCAGACGCATCACCCAATTTTGCAATCATATTAACTAAGAGAAGTGGGTGGGTGGGTTCACTCCCCAATCTAGAAGACAGAACATTTAGATATATTGCAAATTGGGTCTATGGGGCAGAAGGACTGTTTGCGATGCATGTATCGGTACTCTGTCATACTCATTCCTTTGTTTCCTTCTAACGACAGATTGATGGCAAACAATGTGCTGCTGCTTATTACCCAGATGAATGTTGGCTTTATGTTGTAGTGTTTGTCTTTGCCAAACCTTTCCCCAAATCCTATTACCCATCCATTCATCAAACCCCTAACCCTCTTCCCCGAGCTATGTGATTTATTGAGGTGTGGCTTAAATTACACCATCAGTGGATCACACACTTGGTGGGGCGGATGTGGTGAAAGCAACACCAACTTACTATAGAATCTTCTAAGCAGTAGCCCGCACCAGCCCATTACCAAGCCATGCATTAAAAATGATCCATATTTTTTTAGAAATAGAAAGAAGAACAACAGTCATCAGCATCATCATTCAGGCCTTGTGTTTCATAACCTTGAACTCCTAACCTAATCAGACTTTGAGTCCTTTTTTTTTATAACTTGAGGATTTCACAAATAATACTACTAGCTCCAAATGAGCCAAAACTTACTAGTATTGCTATTTTAGCACAATCAGGCATTCTCATTGTGTCATCACGTATTACTCAGGTGGTGTCAATTCTTTGATAAATATATAACCCACTTACTCAGTCTTTCTACTTCCATTTAGTTGCCTACGATGGATAATCAATCAATCAGATCAATCCTACAGTTGGAGCTCACTGTTATGTTCTTACCTTCCTCTTGTCTCTGAGCTTCTGTTGCGCGAGACTGACCGGTCGGACTTGGAACACCACTGTGTTCTATGTGGTCCGGTCATTCTCGGAGTGGCGGTTGCTGGAGGCAGGAGTCTGGGAACCCTGTCTTGGAGAAGCCACAATAAACCTTCTTCGTGAGACTGCCCTGTGTCCAGTTTCCTTCTTGAACATTTTGGCGACGATCTTGAGTGAGCCTCTCCATCGACAGGGATCGAACCCATCTTCGCGTCCGCCTCTGTTCCTCAGCTGCTGTGCCGTCCTGCTGGTTGGTCCCTCCTCCGTCCTACGGAATTTCGCTGTGGTTGTGTGCGGGTGTGTGTGGGCACACACACGGAAGGTACTCTCTGTGTTCATTTTGTTTTGGGTTATTCTCCCATACGGATCGCGCTTTGACCTGCGCGCGCATCTCTCCTCTACGGCACTCTCCCCTTCAACGGCGGTACACCGTTGCTACGCAACACCACTGTTCACCTTCCCTTGCCAACCATTTACCTCGCCAACCACATCGTCATCACGCCCACGCATTTTACGCAGCGTGCGGCCATTTTAATTCATTTTTCCTCATCTTTGCCAACCATTGCCAACCACGACCTCGCATCACGACGATTAGCGCATCCTACAGCCAGCGCTCAGCTGTTTTTTTTTAATTGTACCTCCTCGCTCCAGCCTGTGATCGTTTAAACCTCCATCAATTTTATTGCCTGCATACTCTGGCAACTACTACGGTGATCTGCACACCATCTCAATTTATTCCTTATCAATTTATTGAATTTCTCTTTGGCAGATTATACGGTGATCTGCACACCATTGCATTATTTTCTTGGCACTCTTCTTTTCGCAGTAATTCCGCAATATATTTTTTTTCTCTACAAATTTTACTTTGGTTAGCCCTTCACTCTTCGCTTGGTTTTTCCTATTTCCGCCATGGCTGCCAACCAAATGATTGCTCCTCCCCCAACCTTCTTGATTGAAGGGGACACTCCTTCAATTGAATGGGAGGAGTGGATTGGAATTTTTGAAAATTATCTGGAGGCCATTGACGGCCTTAGATTCCAAGCTTCTAGAAAAAAAGCCATATTATTAAACTCATTAGGTAAAGCTGGTCAACATGTTTTTAAATTCCTACCGGAATTTCTAGGTGCTGATGGCGAACCCATTGACAATCCCTATATTGAGGCTAAACAAAGACTTTCTAGGTACTTTGGGAAGCAAGTCAACATCGTTATGCAACGGCATAAATTTTACACTGTGCCCCAAAGAGACAGAGAGTCTGTTGACCAAATGGTTACTCGCCTAAGAGAACTTGCCATCAAGTGTGATTTCGGCCCCATGACTGATCAACTCATTAGAGATCAATTGATAGTCCAATGCAAAAATAAAAGGATGCAGGAAAAACTTTGGGCCGCCAAGAACCCTACTCTTCTGGAAGCCATTTCCATTGCCAAAGTTGTTGAAGAATCCGACAAATGTATGCAGGAAATGCATTCCCTTGAGCTAAAGAAAGAAGACACTGTCAATGTTGTCAATAAAAATGAGAAAGAAGCAGACACTGACTCAAAAATACTGACTCAAAATACAGGTCAACTACTCCTAAATTCAAGCCCAAAGTTTTGTCTGACAACAAAAGTAAATTCGTTGGTTGTTATCGTTGTGGCAGTATGGGTCATGCTGCTGATTTTTCGGGGTGTTTTGCTAGAGATAAAACGTGTAAGAAATGTGGAAAGAGAGGCCATATTAGCAAAGCTTGTAGAAACCCATTTAAGAACAGAGTTGCCTTTGTTGAGGATGATTATCTTCCTCCTGATATTTCCTTGTGTGTTGAAGACAACTGTCCCGGGTCTTTGCAGAGACCTAAAGCTACATTTCTTTTGAATGATGTTCCTATAACGCTTTTGGTTGATCCAGGTTCAATGTTTACTATCATTCCTTTTCACATTTTTAAGGAGTGTTGGCCTAACAGCACTCTTTCAATTAGTGATATTACACCAAAAGGTTATGGTGGTGAGGTTATTAACATTAAGGGGGTCATGCAAACCAAATTTGAATTTAAAGGGAGATCCTCTTCAGGGAAAGTTTATATCTCTAATGATGGGCCTGCAATTCTCGGGTGGGTTCAACAACATGATTTGCACATTATTATAGATCCCAGATCTGATGAAAAAGTTTTGGTTGTTGAAGATTTTCCTGATATCGATTTGGTTTTATCAGAATATAAAGATATTTTCCGCACAGATCTAGGTAAATTAATTGGGTACGTTCATGAAATAAAGCTTAAGGACCATGCTCATCCTGTTAAACATCAGCTTAGAAGAATTCCTATTTCCATCCGGCAAGAGGTCAAGGAAATGCTTGAGGACATGCAGAAGCAAGATATTATTGAACCGGTCGAAGCTTCGGAATGGCTTTCTCCGGTGGTGGTTACCCAAAAGAAGGATGGTAAACTCCGCTTCTGTGTGGACCTCAGGTCCCTTAACCAGAACATCATTGTAGATAAGTTTCCTCTCCCTAACATCTCGGAGATGGTACTCTTGATGGATAAGGCGAAATTTTTAGCAAGCTTGACCTTAGATCTGCCTATCATCAAGTAGTTCTACATCCTGATTCTCGCAAGCTAACAGCGTTTTGACTATTGAAGGGGTGTTTCAATTTAAGAGACTTCCTTTGGGCTAGCCTCTGCGGCTAGTGTTTTTCAACGAATGATGCATTCTCTGTTGAAAGGTCTTAAACATGTACATTATTTCCAAGATGACATTCTTATCACTGGTGATGATGAATTTGAGCACAATGGTAATTTAGCCAAAGTGTTACAAATTTTACTTAATGCTGGTCTCACTTTGAGAAAAGATAAGTGTAAATTCTTAATGACTGAAGTGGACTATCTAGGCTATACTATTTCACAGACTGGTGTTAAACCAAAGGAAGATTTGTTAAAAGCCATTAAATGTGCAGCTACACCTTCCAATAAGGATCAACTTAAATCGTTCATGGGGTTAGTTGAATATTACTCCAAATTTGTTAGTAATTTTGCTCACAAAACTGAAGCGTTACGCTTGTTACTCAGAAAAGGTACACATTTTTCTTGGGGGCACCACAAAATGAAGCTTTTAACAAGATCAAAGATGAGATTATTAATGCCAATATTCTTACCACTTATGAACCTGGGAGAGATACCTTTATCACAGTTGATGCGAGTGCCCATGGCATTGGTGCTATTCTGTCTCAAAAAAAAAATGGGATTGAAAAATCTGTTGCTTTTGCTTCTCGTACGCTCAGTAGTTCTGAACGTAATTATGCTGTGATTGAGCGTGAAGCATTAGCTGCTGCATGGGGTGTGTTGCACTTTCGCACCTATGTGTGGGGCACATATTTTACTTTGAGGACCGATCACAAACCTCTCATAAGGATGTTATCTCCAGGTGGTGCTAACAATGGGTCTCCTCGTTTAATGAGATTTGCCGCCAGGTTACAAGAGTTTATGTATGATATGGAGTATATATCTGGTTGGAAGAATGTTCAAGCGGATTGTTTATCTCGCTTACCCCTTGATACTGAGCAAGGTTTTGACTTTGATGATGAAATGGTATGTGTTGTGGCGAGTGTCGAGGATGCGTGTTCTGAGGAGTTTAAATCTATTTCCAAGGAGGAATGGCATCAGGCGGTCATTGATGATCCCGATTTTGTTGAGTTGGTTAGTTATATTCGCCATGGTTGGAGGCGTGAAGGGGATGTCAAGCCTGCACTACGGAGCTTTGTCAAATTACAAGAAGAACTCAGTGTTGGAACCTCTGATGATTTGGTTTTGAGAGGTGAAAGGTTTGTTCCTCCCAAGTCTCTCAGAAAGAAACTTTTTCTTTTAGCCCATGAAGGTCACCTTGGACAAACTATTACTGTGAAGCGTCTTAAGTGTAATTTCTGGTGGCCTGGTATTGATGATGAAGTTCGTGGTTGGGTTGAAAATTGTACGTTATGCAAGGAGAGTGAAAAAAGATTAAAGGTCAACTCTCAGACTTCTGGTTCTATTTCTTGTCAAGCTGGCTTGCCATGGGAAAAGGTTTGTTTAGACTTTATTGGTCCTATGGACTTTCTTTCTTCTGAGTATCGCTTTGCCATGGTTCTAGTTGATGTGTTCTCAAGATGGGTCACTGTTGTATTTTTGAGGAATATTACTACCAGTAATGTGATCAAACACTTGAGGTCCATTTTCTTGAAGGAAGGTTTTCCCCATGTGCTAGTTACGGACAATGGTACTCAACTCACCTCTTTGGCCATGCGCAGTTTTCTGTCGGGGTATGGTATCAGGCATGTGTATACCTCACTTTATAACCCTCAAGGGAACGGAATGGTTGAGCGCATGAACAGAGTGGTCAAAGGTACTATTCAATTGGCTGTTCAAGGTGCTTGTGACATTCAAAGATGTGTGGACGATATGATTTGGTCTTATAATACCACTGCCCATAGTGTCACCAATGAAGTCCCATTTGAAAGAATGCGAGGACGAGTACCCAAAACCAAACTCACTCCCCAATGGATGTATGACGAGAGTGTGTCATCTTCTCATGTTGTGCATTCTAGTGGTAGTCGTAAAATCGAAGTGGGTGATCTTGTTAAGGTAAAGTTGGGCAGGAGAGAGCAAGGTGTGAACAAATTTTCTGTACCGTTAAAAGTCAAAGAAGTACATAGGTGGCATGTTGTCTTAGAGAATGGGCAGAAATGGAATTTTAGGAGAATTGCTCTTTATTCCAAAAGGGATGTTCCAGCATTTGATGGTAGTCCCGTTGTACAACAACCTAACCCTATCAAAAGTTGGTCTGGGGTCAAACAGGTACGGGAAACTCGCATTCCAAGGAAATATGGTGATTTTATATTGTATTGATTTTGCTGTTTCACTCTGCCTCTTTGCAAACTCGTATTTGTCATATTGTTCATCACTTATGTTTCTGTACACCAGCCTTATCATTTGCATTGTTTTTATTGATCTTTCATTGTTTAGTTCTTTTGTTTCCTGTAAGAGAAGAAGATGTGTTATGTTCTTACCTTCCTCTTGTCTCTGAGCTTCTGTTGCGCGAGACTGACCGGTCGGACTTGGAACACCACTGTGTTCTATGTGGTCCGGTCATTCTCGGAGTGGCGGTTGCTGGAGGCAGGAGTCTGGGAACCCTGTCTTGGAGAAGCCACAATAAACCTTCTTCGTGAGACTGCCCTGTGTCCAGTTTCACCTAGGTAGAACTGGAAGTGGGACCTGGCTTGTGAAGTTGTGATGCCTCCCCTGTTATTGCTGCATGTATATTCAGGTAAGACAACTATTTAGGATGTAATTTAACTTAGTAACAAATAAATTAACTGCTACTGTTTTTTATCTAGATAGTTCAGAACTTGGACACAATATAGGTCATCATGGCAGCATTCCCCATAATGGTCAAGATAGTTATAGAAGTATAAACCTAGACTCTATAACGAAGTGCTACACTCTCTCTTAAGTTACAAGCACATAAACAGGCTGCGTAAAACTACTTGAAGGCAACAATGCAAAGTAAAAGTAAAAAAACTACTTCAGGCATAACTTTAGATTTGGAAAAAATGTTTCCCCCTATATTTATTTACAAAGCAACGCACCCTCTCCACCCAAACAACATGCCCCTCTCTTCAAACAAAACTGACCCAAGTCCCAAAACTCAAAATGTCCAAGTAAGTCTCTCCAGTCCCAACTCCCTATAGGCCCGCTTCACCCAGCCACAAAAAACAACAAATCCCTCCCACCAAAACAAAGAATTAAAAAAGGGCTAAAAGAGGGCATTATGGACGTCAGTCCGGAGCTGGTCCAGGCTCTGTTCCATCGAGGTGAGCCAGCCCTCGATGGTGTCCATCCGCTGCAGGATGCTTCGCAGCAATGGCCTGTTGTAGTTGGCTGGTGGCGGCGCCGGCGATGGGGTGGCCAGGAGCTTGGAGACTGAGGGGGACCGGCTGCACTAGGGCTCTGCTGTTGTGCATTTATTTCCTCCTCCTCTTCCAGGGCCTCCAGCCGCCGGTATTCCTGCTAGATACGCTCCAGCCTCTGCAGCCACAAACAGGCCGGTATCTCCTGCTTGGTGGGCAGTCCGGCTAGACCAGCAGGAGCAGCTATATCGAGAAAATCAAAAAATACAAATTGTAAGTAATGCTCTGTGCAAACAATTGCTTTAAATTACTCAGTGGCACAGTAGCAGTACATTGCTGGTCCCCTAGGGCCAATGGAATTGTTTTGATGTGATTATGATTAAGAGAGTCACAAGGCCAATTTTATGTTTTACCCACACATGTTGCCAAACATAAAAAAGCACTGACTGTGTGGCAAAAAAGTGTTAACATGCAGAGAATAACATCACAGGACAAAAAAAACTGTAATTTGAGTATTTTTTCTTCTAAAGGCTTTTCAAGTAACTATAAACAGAGTCAGACACTTTGAGCTGAAAAATAAATGACTTTTCATGGATGAATACGGCACAATACACTATATGGAGTAAGTCCGAGTGGAGAAAGTCACTCCGCTGGCAGAGTTTGCGGAATTTGGGAACTCCGCGCTTCGTGTGCAACACGGAGTTTCCAATAATTCTGCATTCCGCCACAGAGTGGAGTTTTTCATCAGTAGAATCAATAAGCATGTGTGCAGGCAGAATCAGGCTAGGCAGGATGCTGCACTGAAGCGTGGCCTGCTGTGTATCTGAAGGGCAGGGCACAAGGTGTTGCTGTGAACTGGGTCGATAGTTTTGGGCGGGGACGCTCTGGCCACATGAGCTCTTGCTGTTCCACAGAGTGGCAGCAGGAGCACCAGCAGCCTGGAGGGCTAAAAAAATATGCAGAAAGTGACCGCACACACACAGGCAGCATCGTCGGCAATGTCGAAGGGATCCTTAGCAGCACTTGTTGTGGTGCAGTTTCAGCAGCACACCGGCTCCTGGTGGTGAATGATTTGCTGGTTATGGGCCGGCCCATATACGGCACGCGCCGCCACTGACACGGAAGGTAAGTCCAGGCCCTGGGGGAGCGAACTGTGTATATGTGCATTTGTGCGGCAGACTGTGTACATCATTTGTTTGTGCGTCTCGAATCGAGTGGCGGAGAGTTCATGGAGTAGAGATTTGCGGGACAAAACGAAATTATGAAATTGGCTATACAGTTAAATGAGGCCTACGAATTACGTTGTTCATTTCACTGATTCTACTGGAAAGCGCTGCAGCACAGTGCAGGGCTGCGTGAGTATGAGGAAGCGTGTCAGCGATGCGTGGCTCCTATAGTGTGCACTAATTGTTGTTACTCAGAAATGGCAAGGCGGCACATGGTAAACGCAGACACATGTGAGGGCTGATACAGATGGCAGAGACTCACTCACTCAAATAAATATTTTTTGTTATTTCACATGCTGTTACCTTTAGTGCCATTACCTCACCGCAATCAGGACATTGGGAGCAACTTTACATCATTAGCGGACCTCCGCGGAATTTCACGGAGTTTTTAAGTAACTCTACATAATTCCACGGAGTACAACTCAGCGAGTTCCGCCCACCCCTAATATGGAGTACAAGTTGAGTGTGGTGCTAAAATAATGAAGCCATGCTCATTGCTAGCCAATGTCTCTGCTAGTTTGCTACTGTCTGCAGCTGTAGTTGACAATGATCTATTTTTAATTCCAGTGGCCCCGCTCTTCGCCAAATGCATCTCTCTTTCTACCCTGGCTCCAAAGAGGCAGATGAATAATAAATAAGATACTTTGTCAGTCACACACCTCATGTATGAAATGCGGATATTATTATATTATCATGTCTGCCGTAAGTAGATGTTGAGGAAAATGAATCTAATGGACTGCACTACAGGTATAGGAAGGGACTATATAGATTTTATTGGGCACATTCATCACTGTGTATCCTATATGCCAAACTTGACATCAAATCATGCACTTACTCCCACTTTACTCTGTGGCCTCGCCCGCCACCACGTATTTCCCAAAAATTCATTTGCTGGCCAGTAACCAAGGAAAGGAAACTTGATTTTCTCTACTGCAGGGGGTAGGGTAGAGGCATTAGACAGGTAGGGTAGAGCCTTTTTTATATATAATAGAGAGGCCATTACACTGATCATCGATTCATCATCTTTGGCTTATTCAGTCACTGTACAAGTTGAAAGGGAAAAATCTGTACAAGTGTAAATTAAATCTCTTACGGGAAACCATGAAATGTATTCTGGAATCACTTGACATGGGTATCGCATTAAATGTGGCACATGCCAAGAATGGATTTTCCAAATTGGTAGGCTGGGACGGAAGAACTTAGGAAAAAATAATGACGAGAAGTACTAAGAGGTGACTGAGTGGGCGAAGGGACAACACAGCTTGTGTGTTCACTTTGCATTACATTGAAAACATTGTAAATGCTGCATTAACTGAAGCAGACAAACAATGGTCCTATCGGAAAAAGCAACAAGAAGCGTAGGAGAACTGAATATATCAAAAGATCTCTTACCACTATATGGAAAAGAAGAACAGTCTTGTAGATTCAATCCACAGTTACAAGGTTAGGGCAGCAGACAAGATTTCAAAAACAGAAGATTAAGACACATACACATAATTGCATTCCTGAAAGTTTAGTTACATCACGTATAAGTGAGTCTCAAACAATATTCTTATTTACACATTGTATCAAAAACTCTTAGCTCCACAAATGGACAAAGTGATAAAGAAGAGTGCTCAGAGAAGGTGCTCGTGTGGATAAGGAGTAGAAAAAGGAAAAGAAAAAAAGGGGTTTCTTTAGACATTTTCACAATCATATTATTGTACATGGAAGCCTGTCCGGTATACAATTTCTATATAACATGTATCGCATCTGGAAGTGGTCCAGTTGTTACTATTGCCACTCTGCACAGATATCCAAATGATCCAGGCTTAATGAAAGTGCGTCGACGTTTCAACCCAACACCTGGGGTGGGAAAGGGGCCACTGAATGCCTCAAACGCAGGTCTTCATCAGGACTAGGAAGGTGAAGGAGCGACCTATAGAGAAAGAAGGAGTCATCTCTTAGAGTATAGAAAAGTATTGTGTCAATTAAAAACCTTATAGCTGGTTAAAAATAGATAACAAAACCAAGCTGCCCATAACTGGATGCGAAGTCATCCAACTGGGAAAATAGACCTGGATAATTCCATGAAGCAGAAGGGCCCAAAGGCTCCACTCTGATGGGTGAACAATCTCCACTACAATATATGGTTGTAACAGTGACCATAATGGGGAGAACACAAACCTTCAAATTCAGTTTAGCTGCTTGGTCCAGCCTAAAAAAATCACAAAAACGGGAGGACTGTAATTGCTGCATATTGACATAAATATAGAATTAAAGGTCGGAGTCCCTTGCCAAACTCAACTTGCTTCCACTCAACAGCCCATGGCTAGGAAAAAATCCACAATTGGAGTCTGGGGCACACAAAATGGAGTTAATCACACGGGCCCTGTGAGAAGGGGGAAAGAGGGGACCGGTAACTGCACTGTCTCAAACAAAACACTAATCACAGATCAAGGATTCATCCTTTGACTGTAATATTACTAAAGTATAAAAAGGAGCAAAACTAATCTCACAAGATACTGTTGATTGCGAAGACTTGAATTTTAAAAGGCAACATTGCTCAAACTGTAAACAGAGAGGTTTGAAACCAGAGCATCGCTCCCTGGATAACAGCATACTACATGCATAAAACTAATCTCACAATGTGCTGCTAATTGTGAGGCCAATATTTAGGCTCCTCAAATGAGATAAAAGCAGAATCGCTCACCTGCAGCTGCTACTAATGCATCCACTCTCAAACGAAATCAGAAAGAACTGGCTGGCTGAGGTGATAGTACATAAATCAACAAGACGTCAGCGTACACGTTCACGCTGACGTGTTTCTCAGATAGTAAAGGAAGGCCCCAAGGGGTAAGTCACTCTCTCTACTGGTAAAAAATAAACAAATAATCAAGGAAGCCCAGTAAAGATCAGTTTATGAAAGAAACTGAAATGTCAAGGTCAGAATGGAATTTACAACAAAAACATAAAGATTGAAAAGCATTCAAATCTGACAGTAAAGAGCTTTTCCCAATCCAAAACAAAAGGATACTTGCTGTCCAAGGAAACGGCACATTAGATGGCGTAATCTGCATTTTATCCTTATAATAGATGCATTTTTTGGCATAGCAAAATTCCATTGGGATGACATTTTACAACACATAACATACTGATTATAAGTGCAATGTAGTCAATGATTGGGGTACAAAAGGCAGAGGTAAAAATTATACAGGTGCATTCCGTAGCATAGGCCTTTCCCCTAGAAATAACATACTGATTATTACCCTGGAACTGTACGAGCTACATAAACAAAGTCACACAGTGAACGCGCTACTCAGTGATTCACTATAGTGACAGGAGAACAGTCTGCAATGGCTTCTTAATTAATCAGCCAAAGCGAGCGCCTGAGGAGTGCGATTAGGTAGTCACACAATAATATGCCAGCGCAAACTAAACACAACTTACCTCTGAGTGTGAGCAGCATGCAATTCAGATTTTCTTTTTGCATTGTAGAACACAAACACAACAAATAAATAATACTCACTGAGCCCCAGAATCTCGACTCCTAGCAGGTCGAGCAGGTCCTGTTTGCGGTCCAGAATGACCGCCCAATGGTGTTTCAGCTGCTGGGCAGTGCGCTGAACATAGCTGGTGCGCCGCACGAACCGGCGCACCATCCCCCAGCACTGCTGACGCTCCCAAAGGGTGTACCCGCTATCGGGCCTGCTGCCAGCATAGAGGGGAGTTGGCGCTGCACAAAATAACTAGTCCTGCCACCTCCTCCTCTCCAAGGATCGCCTGGGGCTGCACACCAGGGCGGCGGCGCCGCCCGCACGGAAGTTGCCCCCTGCCATGGCCCTGGGTGGGGAAAACATAACTAAGAAGGAAAAGGAAGGGAAAGAAAAGAAGAAAGAAAGGAGGGGAAAAAAACTAAGTCAAAAAGTCACAAAACCATGAAAAAATGTACACAAAAACGTAAAATACACAAACACAGACACACACTATTATAAAAAACAAATATTCGGGGTAGAAAAGTAATAAAGGAGGAGGATTACAAAGATTAAAGACAGATTTAAAATGTAGGGCCAGCACCATAACAGAGTGTCCTCGCCCATGTGGACCGTGTGGTGCTGTTCGTGCGCGATTTAGAACGTGAGCACACTCCAGGACCGCAAAGTGCCGTTCACACGTGATTTTGGAGCACGCGGACGCCCTCCCCATTCCCAACGCAACACGAACAGGTGCAGTGGCGAACTCCGCCCGACAGCAGAACCCCGTGTACTGCGGCTGAGTTTTTTGCGACTCTGCAGAATTCCGCGTAGTAGGACTCCGCGAACTCCGCCCACCCCTACTCAGTGAACTAATGCATCCACACCAGAAATCTGTTTAGCCACATGTTCTCAGGTACGAATCCTGATGGCTGCACTCAACCTTTCATCCTTCTGAAGTTGATAAAATGAGGACAGTTGGGTAACAATAAACATCTTTTATTTCACCGCCAAGCAAGGCCAGAGTGAGAACCAAAGGCAACCCTGGCAGTGTCTGTCAGACCAGACCCCATACTACATGATGCGAGATACCACTGCAAGGCAGTTTTGAGGGCCTTCTTCTCCTTCAAGAATTCTTCTAAAGAAATTGCACTTAAGGTGCGTTTTACAACGCATCTTTCATTATAGAACCTTGCCCACTCATTGAATGGATGAAAGGAGATTGGTCATAGGGTGGCATAACTTAATTAATGAATTGGTGGATGGTGATGAGTGGCTGGATGAAATAATTCAATAATGGATGATAAAGAATAAAGATTTTTAACTATGTGGAGCAAATGGTCTCAATGGACTGCCCAAGGGTGGGCGCTCTGGCTTTCATTTTAACTTTTGCATTAAAATATCTCCCTCCCCAAACACTACTACCACTAATCATTATGAAAAAGCATTTCCTGGATGTTAATACAGTGCACTGCTTTAGCACCTCAAAGAATTAAACACAAAGCATTAAGCTTTGATCCAAAGCAGGTGAGAATGAAACAACCTTGTAGTGGCTGAATTGCACGTTAAACCAGGAAACCTTGCATCAATCCTGGCTTCCACTTGATCATAATGTGTGATCCTAGGCAATTACTTTTTATCCACAGTGCTTCCTTTTCATCACATGAGGGAACATTTAAATAGAACAGTTCAGGTTGTGCACTACATCAAAACAAAAGACCATAACGTTACTCCATCTATAGTAACACCATAGGTCAGGTAAAGGGGGCATGAATGTCTCTAAGTTCATAATTAGTATCTGTCACTTCTAACAATTGCCACTCAATGTATTGGTATAATTTAGAATATTAATTGAAAGGTGTTGCAAAGATCACACTGTAAAGAAATACGCTGTTTTCAATTTTGAAGAGTCATCATACATGTGCTGGACTCTCTCAGCCAGGCAACCACCGACCCCTCACCCACCACCCCAAAACCCTGAATGCCAGCGCTGCTCATGGTGACCCTGCAAGAGACAGGATCCTCCCAATGCGAAAAACGCCAGTTAGGGTCTGCTGCCAAGAGACTCAAGAGTGATTGTGTGCGTTTCAAATACACATGGGGCCAGATGTACGACCATCGGAAATTGCGACTCGCAATTTGTGCTCGATTGCGACTCGCAAATTGTGAGTCACAATTTCCAATGTACAACAGTGTCTGAGACACTGTTTGCGAATCTCAATGGGGTCGCAAATTGCATGCCTCATGAATATTAATGAGGCACTCGCAATTTGTGACCCCATGAAGAATGGCAGGCCCTCCCAGGTCTGGTGGCCTGCTGGGCTCAGCAGACCTTCATGTCTGGGACTGCCTTTAAATATAGCAGTTTTTTTTTTTAAATGCAGCCCGTTTTCCTTAAAGGAAAACGGGCTGCATTTAAAAAAAAAAAAATGAAACGTTTTCGTTTCATTTTTTAACCCCTTCGTGCTCATGACGGAATGGTTCCGTCATGAGCACCAGTGCTCCTGTGCTCATGACGGAACCATTCCGTCATGAGGACAGGGGCACAAAGTCCCTCTGCTGTAAACAGCAGAGGGATTTCCATTTTGTTTTTGGGGCCTCGGGAGGTGGGGAAGAGCTTCCCCAACCTCCCGAGGCCCTTCCCTGGTTTTCAATGTAATGACGATCGCGCGCATGGCTTAGTTTCAGTTTCAGTGTTTCACGAGTGTTTCAGTGCTCGTGGGGCTATCTCAGCCCCCCGAGCACCGAAACACTTGGGAGAGGTATCGTTGGAAAGGGGAGAATCTCCCCTTTCCAATGGTACCCTTCCCTAGTGGATCCCTGCTTGGGGATCACCCCAGGAGGGCGATCCCCAAGCAGGGATCCACCCACTAGCACCAGGGAGGGGGGAGCGGCCCCTTGGGCAAGGGCCTTTGCTCCACCCATATTGTTTTGGGCACAACAGTCTTTCTGCCCCCCCTGGGGGGCAGATGGGGGCAGTAGCCCCCAATATGCCCTCCCAGGGGGGCAGAAAGCCCACTACAAACCAGGGATTTTTTGTTTTTTATTGACGTTGGGGTGGGGGCTGCCCAAAAAGGGCACGGCAATGCCCCCACGCCCCCCTCCCAGAGAAATGTCAGTCTCTATGCCCCCCGGGGGTGCAGAAAGCCCACGAGAAACCAGGGATTTTTTTTATTGATGTTGGGGTGGGGGCTGCCCAAAATGGGCATGACAATGCCCCCCCAGAGAAATGTCAGTCTTTCTGCCCCCCCAGGGGGCAGATGGGGGCAGTAGCCCCCAATCTGCCCCCCGGGGGGCAGAAAGCCCACTAGAAACCAGGGATTTTTTTTTATTGATGTATGGGTGGGGGCTGCCCAGAATGGGCATGATAATGCCCCCACCCCAAAAAAAATTACCACAGTCTTTCTGCCCCTCCCCGGAGGCATATTGGGGCAGTAGCCCCCAATCTGCCCCCGGGGGGTAGAAAGCCCACTAGAAACCAGGGATTTTTTTTTATTGATGTTGGGGTGGGGGCTGCCCAAAATGGGCATGACAATGCCTCCACCCCCAGTGAAATTCCAGTCTTTCTGCCCCCCAGGGGGCAGAAAGCACATTAGAAACCAGGGATTTTTTTTTATTGATGTAGGGTGGGGGCTGCCCAAGATGGGCAGGACAATGCCCCCATCCCCCAAAAAAATTACCACAGTCTTTCTGCCCCTCCCCGGAGGCATATTGGGGCAATAGCCCCTTATCTGCCCCCCCCAGGGGTGGGCAGAAAGCCCACTAGGCATTAGGATTTTTTTTTTTTTAATTCAGGGGTGAGGTCAGTCCAGAATGGGCATGCCAATGACCACATCTCCCCAAAAAACATGCCACAGTCTTTTTGCCCCCCTGGGGGCGGATGGGGCAGTGGCCCCTCATCTGCCCCAGGGGGGACAGAAAGCCCACTAGGCGCCAGCGATTACGCTGGCTTTTTTTATGCATGGGGGCTGCCAAGAATGTGCATACCAATGCCCCCACCCCCCAAAAAATAGCCACAGTTTTTCTGCCCCCCTTGGGGGCATATCGGGGCAACCCTCCCCCCCCCGATTTTCCCCCCAGGGCGGCAGAAAGCCCACTAGGCACAGACTTGTTTATAGCAATGTGCCTACCTGTGGATTTTGGGCCCTATCGCAGCCGGCATATAGGGAAACCTAGCAAACCTGTACATTTTTTAAAACTAGACACCAAGGGGAATCCAGGATCGGGTGACTTGTGTGCCTCTCACCAGGTTCTGTTACCCAGAATCCCTTGCAAACCTCAAACTTAGTTAAACAAAAAACACATTTTCCTCACATTTCTGTGATGGAAAGTTCTGGGATCTGCGTGGATCCACAAAATTCCACCCACCCCGCATTCCCCAAAGTCTTCTGACAAAAATGGTACCTCACTTGTGTGGGTAGGCCTATTGCCCGTGACAGGAAACGGGCCAAAACGCAACGTGGACACAACACATTTTCACAGTGAAAACTGACTCTTTTTTTGCAAAGTGCCTAGCTGTAGATTTTGAACCCTAGCTCTGCCGGCACCTAGGGAAACCTAGCAAACCTATACATTTTTGAAAACTAGACACCCAAGGGAATCCAGGATGGGGTGACTTGTCTGGCTCTCACCAGGTTCTGTTACCCAGAATCCCTTGCAAACCTCATAATTTGTCAAAAAAAACACATTTTCCTCACATTTCTGTGGTGGAAAGTTCTGGAATCTGTATGGATCCACAAAATTCCACCCACTCCGCATTCCCCAAAGTCTTCTGAGAAAAATGGTACCTCACTTGTGTGGGTGGGTCAAGTACCCGCGACAGGCAAGGGCCCAAAACCTATTGAGGCGACTTCAAAATTACCTATCACAAAACAACCTGGTTTTGCAAGGGGGGTCCCATGAGTTTTTGGCCCCGGACTCAGCGGCCATCTAGGGAAACCTACCAAACCCACACATTTCTGAAAGCTAGACACCCGGGGAGTCCAGCAAGGTATGGCTTGCGTGGGTCCCCCAACATTTCCCTACCCAGAATCCCCTGCAAACCTCAAATTTAGCTGAAAAATCACTTTTTTCTCAAATTTCTGTGTGGGAAAGTTCTAGAATCTGCGTGGATCCACAAATTTCCTTCTACACAGCATTCCCCAGGTCTCCCGATAAAATGGTACCTCACTCGCGTGGGTGGGTCAAGTACCCGCGACAGGCAAGGGCCCAAAACCTATTGAGGCGACATCAAAATTACCTATCACAAAACAACCTGGTTTTGCAAGGGGGTCCCATGAGTTTTGGCCCGGGCTCGGCGGCCACCTAGTGAAACCTACCAAGCCCACACATTTCTGAAAACTAGACACCGGAAGTCCAGCAAGGTATGGCTTGCGTGGGTCCCCAACATTTCCTACCCAAAATCCCCTGCAAACCTCAAATTTTGTTGAAAAAATCAATTTTTTCTCACATTTCTGTGTGGGAAAGTTGTAAGATCACCGGGCTGACACAATTTCCTACCACCCAGCGTTCCCCCAGGTCTCCCGATAAAATGGTACCTCACTTGTGTGGGTAGGCATAGTGGCTGCAAAAGGAAATGGCCCAAATCGTACTGTGGAGACTTCAAAATTACCTATAACAAAACTACCTGGTTTTGGGGGGCACCTGGGGTTTTGGCCCCAGGCTCGCCGCCATCTAGGGAAACCTACCAAACCCACACATTTCTGAAAACTAGACACACTGGGGAGTCCAATGAGGTATGGCTTGCGTGGATCCCCCCTTTCCCTACCCAGAATCCCCTGCAAACCTCAAATTTAGCTGAAAAAAACACATTTTCCACATATTTTTGTGTGGAATCACCGTGGCGGCACAAATGTCCTACCCCACAACGTTCTCCTTAGTGTCCTGAGTAAAATGATACCTCACTTGTGTGGGTGTCCAATGCAGAATTGGCTAAAAACGTATTTTAAAAAAAATGTAGCGCTTAGAATTCTTGGTGCTATACCCTTATTCCCTATGTTTTGGGCTCTTCCCAGTCACAGGCCCTTGCCCCACCCACACAATTGAGGTATCATTTTACTCGGGAGACTGAGGGGAACGTTGTGGGGTAGGACATTTGTGCCGGCACAGTGAGTCCTCCCAAAAATATGTGGAAAAAGTGTTTTTTTCAGCTAAATTTGAGGTTTGCAGGGCATTCTGGGTAGGAAAACGTTGGGGGATCCACGCAAGCCATACCTCGCTGGACTCCCCCGGGTGTCTAGTTTTCAGAAATGTATGGGTTTGGTAGTTTTCCAAGATGGCCGCCGAGCCCGGGGCTAAAAACCCAGGTGACCCCCCTTGCAAAACCAGGTTGTTTTGTGATAGGTCATTTTGATGTCTCCTCAATACGTTTTGGGCCCTTGCCTGTCGCGGGTACTTGACCCACCCACGCGAGTGAGGTATCATTTTTATCGGGAGACCTGGGGGAACACTGGGTGGTAGGAAATTTGTGGATCCACGTGGATTCCAGAACTTTCCCACACAGAAATTTGGGAAAAAAGTGATTTTTTTCAGCTAAATTTGAGGTTTGCAGGGCATTCTGGGTAGGAAAACGTTGGGGGATCCACACAAGCCATACCTCGCTGGACTCCCCCGGGTGTCTAGTTTTCAGAAATGTGTGAGTTTGGTAGGTTTCCCAAGATGGCCGCCGAGCCCGGGGCCAAAAACCCAGGTGACCCCCCTTGCAAAACCAGGTTGTTTTGTGATAGGTCATTTTGATGTCTCCTCAATACCTTTTGGGCCCTTGCCTGTCACGGGTACTTGACCCACCCACGTGAGTGAGGTATCATTTTTATCGGGAGACCTGGGGGAACACTGGGTGGTAGGAAATTTGTGGATCCATGTGGATTCCAGAACTTTCCCACAGAGAAATATGAGAAAAAAGTGATTTTTTCAGCTAAATTTGAGGTTTGCAGGGCATTCTGGGTAGGAAAACGTTGGGGGATCCACGCAAGCCATACCTCGCTGGACTCCCCTGGGTGTCTAGTTTTCAGAAATGTGTGGGTTTGGTAGGTTTCCCAAGATGGCCGCCGAGCCCGGGGCCAAAAACCCAGGTGACCCCCCTTGCAAAACCAGGTTGTTTTGTGATAGGTCATTTTGATGTCTCCTCAATACGTTTTAGGCCCTTGCCTGTTGCGGGTACTTGACCCACACACGCGTGTGAGGTATCATTTTTATCGGAAGACCTGGGGGAACGCTGGGTGGTAGGAAGTTTGTGGATCCACGTCGATTCCAGAACTTTCCCACACAGAAATTTGAGAAAGTGATTTTTTTCAGCTAAATTTGAGGTTTGCAGGGCATTCTGGGTAGGAAAACGTTGGGGGACGCACGCAAGCCATACCTCCCTGGACTCCCCCGGGTGTCTAGTTTTCAAAAATATGTGGGTTTGGTAGGTTTCTCTAGATGGCTGCTGACTCGGGATCAAAAACTCAGATGCCCCCTATGCATCCGAAAATGACCTGGTTTTGCAAGGGGGGTCACATGAGTTTTTGGTCCCGGGCTTGGCGGCCATCTAGGGAAACCTATCAAACCCACACATTTCTGAAAACTAGAGACCTGGGGGAGTCCAGCAAGGTATGGCTTGCGTGGATCCCCCAACGGTTCTCTACCCAGAATCCCCTGCAAACCTCAAATTTTGATGAAAAAATCACTTTTTTCTCAAATTTCTTTGTGGGTAAGTTCTGGAATCTACGTGGATCCACAAATTTCCTACCACTCAGTGTTCCCCCAGGTCTCCCGATAAAAATGATACCTCACTCACGTTGGTGGGTCAAGTACCCGCGACAGGCAAGGGGCCAAAACGTATTGAGGAGACATCAAAATGACCTATCACAAAACAACCTGGTTTTGCAAAGGGGGGTCACCTGGGTTTTTGGCCCCGGGCTCGGTGGCCATCTTGGAAAACTACCAAACCCACATATTTCTGAAACCTAGACACCCGGGGGAGTCCAGCGAGGTATGGCTTGTGTGGATCCCCCAACGTTTTCCTACCCAGAATGCCCTGCAAACCTCAAATTTAGCTGAAAAAAACACATTTTCCACATATTTTTGGGTGGAATCACTGTGCCGGCACAAATGTCCTACCCCACAGTGTTCCCCTCAGTCTCCCGAGTAAAATGATACCTCACTTGTGTGGGTGGGGCAAGGGCCTGTGACTGTGAAGAGCCCAAAACATAGGGAATAAGGGTATAGCACCGAGAATTCTAAGCGCTACATTCTTTTAAAAATACATTTTCAGCCAATTCTGCATTCGACACCCACACAAGTGAGGTATCATTTTACTCGGGACACTAAGGAGAACGCTGTGGGGTAGGACATTTGTGCCACCACGGTGATTCCACACAAAAATATGTGGAAAATGTGTTTTTTTCAGCTAAATTTGAGGTTTGCAGGGGATTCTAGGTAGGGAAACATTGGGGGATCCACACAAGCCATACCTCATTTGACTCCCCAGGGTGTCTAGTTTTCAGAAATGTGTGGGTTTGGTAGGTTTCCCTAGATGGCGGCGAGCCCAGGGCCAAAACCGCAGGTGCCCCCCCAAAACCAGGTAGTTTTGCAATAGGTAATTTTGAAATCTCCACAGTACAATTTGGGCGATTTCCTGTTGCAGCCACTATGCCTACCCACACAAGTGAGGAACCATTTTTATCGGGAGACCTGGGGAAACGCTGGGTGGTAGGAAATTTGTGGATCCACGCAGATTCCAGAACTTTCCCACACAGAAATGTGAGAAAAAAATAGATTTTTTCAACAAAGTTTGAGGTTTGCAGGGGATTCTGGGTAGGGAAATGTTGGGGGACCCACACAAGCCATACCTTGCTGGACTCCCCCGGGTGTCTAGTTTTCAGAAATGTGTGGATTTGGTAGGTTTCCCTAGATGGCCGCTCGAGCCCGGGGCCAAAAACTCATGGGACCCCCCTTGCAAAACCAGGTTGTTTTGTGATAGGTAATTTTGAAGTCGCCTCAATAGGTTTTGGGCCCTTGCCTGTCGCGGGTACTTGACCCACCCACACAAGTGAGGTACCATTTTTCTCGGAAGACTTTGGGGAATGCGGGGTGGGTGGAATTTTGTCGATCCACACAGATTCCAGAACTTTCCACCACAGAAATGTGAGGAAAATGTGTTTTATTTTTACAAATTTTGAGGTTTGCAAGGGATTCTGGGTAACAGAACCTGGTGAGAGCCAGACAAGTCACCGCATACTGGATTCCCCTGGGTGTCTAGTTTTCAAAAATGTATAGGTTTGCTAGGTTTCCCTAGGTGCCGGCAGAGCTAGGGTTCAAAATCTACAGCTAGGCACTTTGCAAAAAAAGGGTCCGTTTTCACTGTGAAAATGTGTTGTGTCCACGTTGCGTTTTGGCCCGTTTCCTGTCACGGGCACTAGGCCTACCCACACAAGTGAGGTACCATTTTTCTTGGAAGACTTTGGGGAATGCGGGGTGGGTGGAGTTTTGTGGATCCACGGAGGTTCCAGAACTTTCCACCACAGAAATGTGAGGAAAATGTGTTTTTTTGGACAAATTTTGAGGTTTGCAAGGGATTCTGGGTAACAGAACCTGGTGAGAGCCAGACAAGTCACCCCATCCTGAATTCCCCTGGGTGTCTAGTTTTCAAAAATGTATAGGTTTGCTAGGTTTCCCTAGGTGCCGGCAGAGCTAGTGTTCAAAATCTACAGCTAGGCACTTTGCAAAATAGTGTCAGTTTTCACTGTAAAATGTGGTGTGTCCACGTTGCGTTTTGGGCCGTTTCCTGTCGCGGGCACTAAGCACTAAGGCACTAAGCACTAAGCAAGTGAGGTACCATTTTTCTCGGAAGACTTTGGGGAGTGCGGGGTGTGTGGAATTTTGTGGATCCACGCAGATTCCAGAACTTTCCACCACAGAAATGTGTGGAAAATGTGGTCTTTTTGACAAATTTTGAGGTTTGCAAGGGATTCTGGGTAACAGAACCTGGTGAGAGCCAGTCAAGTCACCCCATCCTGGATTCCCCTGGGTGTCTAGTTTTCAAAAATGTATAGGTTTGCTAGGTTTCCATAGGTGCCGGCAGAGCTAGGGTTCAAAATCTACAGCTAGGCACTTTGCAAAAAAAGGGTCCATTTTCACTCTTAAAATGTGGTGTGTCCACGTTGCGTTTTGGGCCATTTCCTGACGCGGGCACTAGGCCTACCCACACAAGTGAGGTACCATTTTTCTCGGAAGACATTGGGGAACGCCGAGTGGGTGGAATTTTGTGGATCCACGCAGATTCCAGAACTTTCCACCACAGAAATGTGAGGAAAATGTGTTTTTTTGGACACATTTTTAGGTTTGCAAGGGATTCTGGGTACTAGAACCTGGTGAGAGCCAGTCAAGTCACCCCATCCTGGATTCCCCTGGGTGTCTAGTTTTCAAAAATGTATAGGTTTGCTAGGTTTCCCTAGGTGCTGGCAGAGTTAGGGTTCAAAATCTAGAGCTAAGCACTTTGCAAAAAAAGGGTCCGTTTTCACTCTTAAAATGTGGTGTGTCCAAGTTGCGTTTTCGGCCGTTTCCTGATGCGGGCCCTAGGCCTACCCACACAAGTGAGGTACCATTTGTCTCGGAAGACTTCGGGAAATGCGGGGTGGGTGGAATTTTGTGGATCCACGCAGATTCCAGAACTTTCCACCACAGAAATGTGAGGAAAATGTGTTTTTTTGGACAAAGTTTTAGGTTTGCAAGTGATTCTGGGTAACAGAACCTGGTGAGAGCCAGTCAAGTCACCCCATCCTGGATTCCCCTGGGTGTCTAGTTTTCAAAAATGTATAGGTTTGCTAGGTTTCCCTAGGTGCCGGCAGAGCTAGGGTTCAAAATCTACAGCTAGGCACTTTACAAAAAAAGGGTCAGTTTTCACTGTAAAAATAAAGTGTGTCCACGTTGCGTTTTGAGCTGTTTCCTGTTGCGGGCACTAGGCCTACCCACACAAGTGAGGTACCATTTTTATCGGGAGACTTAGGGTAACACAGCTTTGTAGAGCAACTATTATTACCTATTGACTTTCGATGCATTTCTGCCTTCCAAATGAAAGACAATGTGTAAAAAAGAAGTCATTTTGAAAAATGACCTATAATTCTCATGCTAGTATGGGTACTCACAATTTCGGAAATGTGCAAACATCTACTGTTTCTAAACTCTATATTTTGTTCCAATTACAGAAATACATAGCTGTCTTTCATACCGATTTTTCCATGTATATATGTTCCCAAATTAATTGCTATATACCCGGTACATAATAAAAAACCATTGCAAGACGCTGCTCAGTTATTGGCTCTGGGTTCGTCGGGTTCTTGGTGAACCTACAAGTCCTATATATCCGCACAACCAGAAAGCTCCAGCGGATGTAACGGTATATTGCTTTTAAACAGCTGTCATAATTAGAAGAAGTTACAGGTGAAAACGTTGACACAAATGGCTGTTTTTTTCAACTAATTTTCAATTTTTCCTATATTCAACTGTTAGTTTCTATAAAGAAACCTTGAAGGATCTACACAAATGACCCCTTGCTGAATTTAGAATTTTGTCTACTTTTTTAAAATGTATAGTTTTCCAGGATCCATTATTGCTTTCATACCCATTTCTACCATTAACTGGAAAGAGGTTGAAAGCACAAAAAATAGCAAAAATAGGCTATGTCCCAGAAAAATGCCAAAACTGTGTAAAAAAGTTTGGTTTTCTGACAAAAGTCTGCTTGTCCCTGAAAGCTGGGAAAATGGTGATTTCAGCACCACAACCCCTTTGTTGATACCATTTGCAGGGAAAAAACCAGACGCTTTCATCTGTAGCCCTTTTTCCCATTTTTCAAAAATAAAACATAATTTAGCTGTATTTTGGCTAATTTCTGGGTCCCCTCCAGGGGAATCCACAAACCCTGGGTACCTTTAGAATCCCCGTGATGTTGGAAGAAAAGGACAGAAATTTGGCATGGATACCTTATGTGGTCAAAAAGTTACAGGGGCCTAAGCGCAAACTACCCCAAATAGCCAAAAAAAGGCTTAGGACAGGGGGGGAAAAGGCCTAGCAGCGAAGGGGTTAAGGGCAGGTACTGGTCCCTGGGACCACTGCCTGCCCCTAAAAAATATTTTCCCCTGCGTTTGCAAAGGGGAAGGGGTCCCCTGGGGACCCCTTCCCATTTGCGACTGCATTACTACCCTCTTGAAGAGGGCAGTAAATTGCGAGTGTTTTGTGACCGTAATTGGGGTCGCAAAACATTCATACATTGGACTGCGAGTCGCAATTAGGAACGGAAGCCCTTGGAACGCCCCTTCCTAATTGCGAGTCGCTAAACACTATTTTGCGAGTCGCAATTTTTTGCGACTCGCAAAATAGTGTTAGTACATGGCCAACAGGGATTTTGTATGCGCAAACGGGTCGCAAACCCGTTTGCGCATGCAAAATCCCGTCGTACATCTGGCCCATGGTGTGTTACGAGAGGTGAAGTGGGGTTGTATTCTGAGGAGAGGATAGGTCGAAGCATAACCTCCAGGATTTACGTTCCAGAGTGAGTGGTGTGGAACCGTGATGGAAAGGAGCAATACGCAGGACATTGCAGCCCCTGTGGTGCAGGCTGGCCCCCTGCCCTTAGGGGGCGCTTAAATGTTCAAGGGGCCGCATACAGCCCACGGGTAATGAATGTCAGGTGACAGAGGAGTAGTTGCTGTCATCAGAAGCAAAGAAGCACAATTCTATAATTCGATTGACCGCAGCTTGAGACCACACCCTGAGACTCATGTTATTGTTTTTTTTTTTCTGTTTTTTAGCAAAGAAATCTATAACAGCAGAAATTCAAGTAAGTAATGCTCAGGGACAGCATGCACTTTGAGAGCTTGTTTAGGTTTCGTTACTCTTAAAAAACAAAACTTCCGAAAGAGAAGTGAATAGCATTCATGTGGTGAAAAACCACAGCAAACTAACAGATAAATACACGAAACCTAAATAGGATTGGCTGATGGAAAGAAAATTGACTTAGATAACTAAAGTAGAAATAATTCCAACCACAGACTTCCTATTGACGTTAAAGGAAAAAGCTGAAAGTAGGACATCAGCAGATATTAACAACTTTACATATTACATATTTTATAAATTCCATTTCAATAACTATAAAACTAAAAGATGGGAACACAATTAAGAACTGAAAAAAGCCCATTTATGACTAGTATTAAAAGTTCTACTACAATGCTGTTGGTAAAGATAATAAGACAGCAAGTCCTGACCCCCCCATGTGTTAGAAACCTACATTTTTAAGAGGCAACGACTAGCAATCTCTATGCTAAAAATCTGATGCTTTTAAAATATCTATTCAGTACAATGCAATCTATTCACAAATACTCTAGTGACTCGTCAAATCTTGGACATGATATATTCAAAATTCCTTGCCATTTTTGTAAGTGAACTAAAAATGACATCTATATATGAAAATTAAAAAGTAAATTATCATACTAAGAACATGAAACAAAGATGAGTTGCAGAAAATTAAAATTAGCTGATCTGCATTTCAGAAATTCTCTTACAGCAAATAACACAGTGTACGTGAGGAAGAGCATAGAGGCCTGGTGGTACTTATATCGCAGGTATAAGTTTCACAGTTTAAAGGTCCGAAGTTGTGCTACACATCTCCAACACATTGGAACAATCACTGTTTTCAAAGGTGATTAGCTTGACATACACTATTTATTCCTACTCCCTTTCTTTAACTCAAATTTCAGTTTGCAAAAATACACTCGCACTTTAAAAGGTACAGATCAGACCGGGGTTTCCAACAGCCATGTGCATACTCTGTACTGGAGATGCATCTAATGGGAAACAGCCAATGAGTCATGCCCTTCACAGGAAGTGTGACGGTTCTCCTCAATAGTTAAGACTGGCCTGACATCTATAGCTGCCTGCCAGAAAGTGTGTAATAAATAAAAAAAATCCATATTAATGTAAATTGACTATATACATAAAGGGGCGTTGGGTCGGGGGGCGTGGCTACGAAGCCAGTGATGGAAGACGCATGAGCTGTGAGCTCCGCGTTAGCCCGGCCAATTATCCTGCTTTTCGGTGTCTCCGCCCGTGCCTTGGGGAGAGCTTCTGCGGTCTGAGCCTGTCGGAGGTGCTGGGGGCCCGAATCACATATATCCGGTGGTTGCTTCCCGGATTTGGTGGCAACGTCGGAGCGGAGAGGAGCGGCTGAGGCGGCTGCATGATGGCGGCCTGAAGCTCCTACGCAGTAGCGAGACAAGTGGCGACTGGCAGAATATCCCGGTGTCCGCCAGCGAGAGGCGAGTTCTGCCCATCGGAACCGGTGCACTGCCTGCGCTGCCATAATAGACCCAATATATTGGATGAGAGCGGTGGCGGCGGTGAATTAGACGCTAGTGATTGCCGTGCTAACAGGTGAGCGGCTTTGTGGGGAAGACTGGCCGAAGTATTTAAGTGCAACCTCAGCCCTAAGAAAGGACGTGCCCCTGTGCATGGTGACTGCGGCGGTGCTCCGCTGAGAAGAGGAAGTACCAGGCGCGTTGTGTCACCCGGACGCCTGCTGTGGCAAAGCCTGCTACGGAGGTAGAAGACAGGCAGCACTGAAAGAAGGTGCGGCCCATGAGGAGTGTGAAGCTGCGAGGGGGATCCTGCTGGGCCCTCTTTTGTTCTCCGCATTAACTACCTGCGGAGGGCCTGGAGACACCACGCAGTGAGTGGATGGTTCTGGAGTATGGGTCCTGTTGCAAAATGTGGCGTAGAATCTGCTTGGAATGGAGAGCCTCCGAGAGTGAGGAGAACGGATGCGGCGGCCACTCGCCTCCTAATGAAAACGATTGCTGGTTATTAGGGGGAAGCAGAGGGGCCTCGGGTGGCGCAAAGAGACTGGCTGGCTCATATGGACAGGTTCTGAGTGGAAGGACGCACAGCAAGCGGTACCCCTTGGGCTTTCCTTTATTCACCTTTGCAGGGGGCCCATTGCGATGGCTGGAAGAGAGCGGACTGGGGGCTCTGTCTGAATGGGCATTACTGAGCAAGGCCAGCGGTGTGGTGGGTTGAAACAGCACTGGGAACAAGCGAGCAGGGCGCAGTCCGACCAGAAAGCCTGTGGGGCTGTGAACATCAGAGATTGCAACAAAAAGGGCACTGGTGAGCTACAAACCTTTGCTGTGCATTGTTCCGCTGTTCTGCTTTCCGTTGTGCCATGGAATTGCTATAGCCTGCCTCTGTGGTGGGTTGGTGGCGGACCACGACTCCTATCGATGCACGGATCTGGCGCCGCCTGAATTCTCCCTGCTTTGGGCGTGACATCAACAAACCTGCCCACTGACTATATATGTGACATTGTGCTGTATCTCCTTGGAAGCTATAAAGGGCGGCCCCAATAGTGCGCAAATCGCCATAACAATCCATCGGCGCCAGTGGAGCGGAACTGTGCTATCGGTGATAGCAACTGGGCCGTGGAGAGGGGGCGTGCTTGGTCTGAGACTGAGACACGAACCGCGCTCGAAATGGGGAAACCGAGAGGGAAGCAGTTGGGCCCCCCGCCGGAGCAGGATGACAGCGCACCGGATTTAGCAACACAGGACCAAGGTGGTGAGCACCCAGAGGTTCCTGTCCACCAACAATTGACTAAAAATTTAGAGGCCATTGCCGATACTAAAGCGACCTTGCACCAGGACATTAGCACAGTTGCGGTGGTCCTCGGTTTATTAAGGGCAGAACATGCCAAATTGGCGGACCGGGTGAAACACATGAATCGGCACTGGAGACTCTAGCCCCAGTGCAGCAGGCTTTGGCAGAGCAGATCGGTAGTGTGTCCAGTAGGGTCTCCACCTTGGAACGGCGGGCTGAAGATGCCGAAGGCCGCAATCGGAGGAACAATGTGAGAGTGCTGGGCCTACCGGAAGGGGTGGAAGGCCACGATATGGTCCAATACTTAGAGACGTGGCTACGTGAGGTGGTGGCGCCGGAGGGATTGTCCCGGTTTTACACACTGGAGAGGGCCCACCGGGTACCTGCTAGACCGCCGGCACCGGGAAGACCGCCGTGTCCGGTGGTTGCCAGGTTGCTCCACTTCCGGGACAGAGATCTACTTTTGCAGAAGGCGCGTTCTGAAGGGCCATACACTGTTGAGAATAATAAGGTATCTCTGTTCCCTGATTATACTCTCGAAGTCCAAAGACGACGGACCTCGTTCCTTGAGGTTAAGAAAGCCATGCGGGAGGAGGGGATTCAGTATTCTCTGATGTTCCCGGCCCGCCTCAAGGTTATGGTAGACGGCAAATCCCACTTCTGTGAAGACCCCAAATCTGCCTGGGACTGGCTCGAGACCTATAAAACGGAAGGCCGACCTCCACTACGTGGTGAAAAGCAGTTGGTTGCAACTAGGGACCCAGAGAAAAGACCACCACGACATCTGAGACGGAGGACTGCCAAAAGACCAAGCCCGTCACGAACGGCGACGGAGAGAGTTGAGGCGCTTCAGGTGGTTGCGGAACTGATGCACAGTAGGAGATCTTCATCAGATGGAGGTTCGGGGTCAAAAAAGGGACTGATGGTTCAGAATCGGACACATCACACAGAGACAACACCAGATTACCAAATGTGACTCCTCAAACAGCTGATGAGTTGGGGTGATGTATAATTGGGGCTCTGTGTTCCTCCTTTGTTTTCTTGTTGCTCCTATGCTATTGGGTGATGGGGCTGTGCCTCAGGGTAGTTTGGCCTAAGTTTGCTCTTTCTTTTCCCCCTTTTACTTCTACATCAGAATTACTAATGCTAGAAAAATGGTGGGTAGTATGGGGGGGCCCCCCTGGGCACGGGGTGGACCGGCCAAACTCGGCGGGGGCGCTTAACATACATGCTGAGTTTTGTCTTGAGCACTGATCGTGATAGTCACGCTCCCCTGTAGGCCATTGCGCTAGCAGCCCTAGGCCTTGAACGCTTATTGTAGTTTAGTATCATGCACTGTTTTTTGCGAGTTTGGGCAGCTGACCGTTGTCAGTCCGCCCCTGGGAAGGGGAGTTATATTGTTGGGATTGTTGTTATACACCAGATGGTCTGCAATGCTTGGTTTGGAGGATGCTGGGGGTGGGGGTGGGGGTGGGGGGGAGGAGATGTAAGGATTGATGGCTCAAACTGCTAGCCAAGTAGAGGAGTTTCGACTCCTCACCTGGAACATTCGTGGCATGGGCTCGCCCTCTAAGCGTCACAGTATCCTAAATTACATTAGACGCAGAGGAGCGCATGTAGTAATGTTGCAAGAGACCCATTTAACGGAAATTGAGGTTACTAGATTGCGAAGACGATGGAGGGGGCAATTGTATGCAACCACTTATTAGGCCTTTGCTAGAGGGGTACTGGTGTGGATTAGGCCGGGGGTTCCCTTTTTGTTATCCAAGAAATTTATTGACCCAGACGGGAGATTTGTGGTGCTTAAGGGCAAACTGAAGGGCAGAGAATTGACGTTGGGAAGTGTATACGCGCCAAACCGGGATCAGGTTCCTTTTCTAGACCGACTTTCGAGGACGCTGGCAGGGGTGGCCCACGAGGACCTAGTCTTAGGTGGAGATTACAATTGTGTATATGATATAGAATGGGACAGGTCCACGCCCCCGCTACGATGGACGGTTGCTGCTGCCACGGCTAAGGGATTTCGAAACTGGGCTGCTGGGTGGGAATTACTTGATGTCTGGAGGCTCCACAATACACAGCGCAGAGAATACTCTTACTATTCTCATTTATATGATCTACATACGCGGCTGGATATGTTCCTCTGTTCTCACAACCTGGCTCCAAAAATGTCTGGTGCTGAATACTTGGGAAGGTCTCTGTCCGATCACAGCTCCCTACTGTTACGTTTTGCCTCCACCCCTGGGAAAGCCCCAATTCCTCTGTGGAGATTGGATCCTACTCTGCTGGAAGATAGAGGGTTCAGGCAGCTCCTTTCTGCTGCGTTGGTGGCTTACTTTGCAGACAACCAAAATACGTCTAGCTCCCCCCTCGTGGAGTGGGATGCATTTAAAGTGGTAACCAGGGGGCAGTGTCTGGAACAAGTGGTGGGGGCTAGGCGAGAGATCACCCGTGAGTCAGGAGACTTGGAGGCCCAAATCCTCACGCTGGACATGAAGATAGAGGGAGGGACGGAGGACCAGGGCAAGTTAGCAGCTGTAAAAAGTCTCTACAGCTCCACGTGGGATAGGTTGCGGGCACTAGATTACCGGACTTATCAAATGAGACAACATGAGGAGGGAAACAGAGCAGGGAGGCTACTGGCCTGGCTAATCAAACCAGACCAGGGATCCCCTATAGCTAGTATTACGGATGTAAATGGTCAGGTTCTCTGTTCCCCGGGAGCCATTAATGAAGAGTTCAGTATGTATTACCGGACACTTTATGGGCCACCGGGTGGTATCCTAAAAGATGCACTCCAGGCTTACTTGAAGGGATTAGGGTTGCGGGGGCTGGATCGTACCTCACGGGACTCATTGGCGCTGCCAGTTAAAACACCAGAGATTCGGGCAGCCATCAGGGACATGGCAAGAGGGAAAACACCTGGGCCTGATGGCCTTCCTGCCGAATTCTATGTGACTTTTGTGGACATTTTAGCCCCGAGATTAGAGAAGATGTGTGAAGTAGCATACAAGGCGAAGCAGTTGCCGCCTTCTCTTAGGGAGGCTCTAGTTATACCACTATCTAAGACTAAAAAAGAACATGCAGGAGTGACGGAATTTAGACCTTTAGCAATGCTAAACGTGGATTTCAAGATCTTGGGCAAAACATTAGCGTCCAGGCTCTTACCACATATGCAGCGATTGGTCCATACGGACCAGAATGGCTTTATCTATCCCCACACGCTCCACGTCTAATAACCTGCGGAGACTATATAGTGTCCTATTTCATAAAGACCTAGGAAATTATCCCGATGCGCTAGTGCTGGCAGTTGACCTTGAAAAGGCCTTTGATTCCCTCCGCTGGGATTTTTTGCTGGCTGTGATGGAGAAGATGCAGATGGGGGCCCGGTGGTTAAGTTGGGTCCAACTTCTTCACGAAAGTCCGAGAGCTCAAGTGCGAACGGGTACTGTAGTATCGGCTTCCTACCCTATCTACAGAGGAACCCGTCAGGGATGTCCCCTGTCGCCCCTGCTATTTGCCCTCGCCATGGAACCACTGGCGGAACGTCTCCGGCAAGAGGGAAATGGGCTGGGACTGACCTTGGACGGGATTTGCCACATAGTGTCATTATATGCAGACGACGTCCTAATCTACCTTGGAAAAGGGACCCGCGATCTCCCACTGGTACTGAGTATTTTGGAGGAATTTACTGGGTTTTCTGGCCTTCGGGTTAATAAGAGGAAGACCTGCGTTTTCCCGCTGCGCCTGGCTCTGTCTAGGCCGCTGGCCCTCTCATTGGATTTGGAATGGGCGCGTACCTCCTTTAAATACTTGGGGATCCAGATTTACCACAATCAGCCTGAACTTTTTGAAGGTAATCTGGGTGGAGCCCTGAGAGCCTTGCGGACAACTGTGTCCTTTTGGCGCACACTGACGTTGCCAACTATGGCAAGGGTGGCACTATCGAAGATGGTGATGTTACCACGGCTCCTTTATTATTTTGTTAATCTACCAGTAGTTGTGCCAAAAAGCTGGTTCAAGACACTAGCTGGGCTTCTGAGAGATCTGGTGTGGAACGGGGGACGCAATAGAGTTTCTCTGCAGACTTTGCGACTCCCGCTGGCGGGGGGTGGATTGGGGGCTCCTGATTTTGTGGCCTACTATTTGGCAGCACAGCTTCAGTGGCTGGCCAGGTGGCTTGATGGGAGAGGCTTAGAAACGCTGTCACTGCCAGCTGGTTCAGTGCAAACGGTCTTGATTCCGCACGCACGCACGCAACCTGGGCTTCATCCTGGACTCCTCCCTGTCGATGACCAGACAAGTCAACGCCGTCTCATCTTCATGCTTCAACACCCTGCGCATGCTCCGCAAGATCTTCAGATGGATCCCCACTGAAACCAGGAAGACCGTCACCCAGGCACTCGTCACCAGCCGACTGGACTATGGGAACACCCTCTACGCCGGAACCACAGCCAAACTTCAAAAGAGACTCCAGCGCATCCAGAACGCCTCCGCACGACTCATCCTGGACATCCCCCGACACAGCCACATCACCGTGCACCTGAAAGACCTGCACTGGCTCCCCGTCAGCAAGAGAATCACGTTCAGACTCCTCACCCACGCACACAAGGCCCTCCACGACCTGGGCCCAAAGTACCTCAACGACCGCATGACCTTCTACACGCCCACACGCCAGCTACGATCAACCAGCCACGCCCTCGCCACCGTACCACGCATCCGCAGAACCACCGCCGGAGGAAGATCCTTCTCCTACCTGGCAGCCAAGACCTGGAACTCCCTCCCCACTCACCTTCGGCGAACCCAGGACCATCTCTCCTTCAGGAAGCAGCTCAAGACCTGGCTGTTCGAGCAGTAACTTACCCCCTCCCCCAGCGCCTTGAGACCCTCCCGGGTGAGTAGCGCGCTCTATAAATGCCGTGATTGATTGATTGATTGATTGATTGATTCCTAGAATGCTTAACCGTCGCCAGAGAATCAAACCAATGGGAACGTTACTTTTGGTGGCAATGGCGTGCTGGAACAGATGCACGATGCGTTCCAAAGATACACCGCTTTATGCACCAGTCATCCCCCTAGCTGGATTCCCACAAGTGGGAATGGGTCCCCCCCTTCCACGAAGACAACTGACAGGCTGGGAAGATGCAGGAATACGGACTGTGGGTGACTTCTACCGTGATGGTGACCTCCTACCGTTGGAAGACTTCTTGGAATACCATGAACTGCCATCAGGACAGTTCTTAAATTATCATAAAATACGCGGAGCTCTAGTAGAACTGTGGGGGCCGGATGTGACAGAACCAATCACCCATGCGACCCTTCAGGCCATGGTAACGTTAGGATCGGCAGGACATCTAGTGAAGTGGCTTTACCAAGCCATCATGGAGACTACATATCGACCCCTGCCACACCTGCGGAGCAAGTGGGAGACTGCCTTAAATAGGCAGCTTACTGAGAAAGAATGGGAAAAAGTTTTAGATAGTCCCAAAAATGCGTCCAGGAATGCCGCTTTTAAATTTATCCAATTCAACATGCTTCATAGAACTTACCTTACCCCACATAGATTGAATGTAGTATATCGGAGTGATACCCAGGCCTGTGCCGGATGCTCACAAGGAGATGCTGACTTTGATCACATGGTTTGGGCCTGTCCTGCACTTGCCGGCTATTGGCAGGAGATTGTCAATATGCTTAACAAAATTTTATCGCGGACCCTGACATGCTGTCCGGAGGTCTGCCTTGTGGGCCTCTTTCCGAGACCTAAAGCCAAAAGACTTAGTCTTAGATTCATAAATCTGGCCCTTCTCTTAGACAAACGCTTAGATGGAAGGCGAAGCAACCCCCTCTAGTGGTACATTGGGAACAGGATGTTACTTGCTGGGCTAGAGCGGAGGAGCAGGCATTGATTAGAGAGGATAAGGTCACGAAGCGGCGTAAACCATTAGCTGAGCGCTGGGCGGAACTAGTGAAGGCGTGGGACACGCGACACTCATCCGACTTGACCATGCATTCGAGCACCACCGACTCTGACGGGTGAGAATAGACACCCACGTCGTGGGGGTTGGGGGGTGGTTGAGTGAATTCTGTACTAGGGACCCGCAGACACCCGGCTCATGTACCAGATGTAGTCCTTGCTGGTTTATGGAGTGGTTGTCCAGGTCCCCCTGCCGCCCTGGTTCTCCCCTCTCCCCCTCCTGATGGGGGCCTCCCCCAGACCCCCAAATAGCGGCATTTAGCTGATGACAGATCTCTGAGCTAATAGCAGACCTCTGGTGGTTTTCTTTTGTTATAGTTCATTGTTTGGTTTTATGTTACATGAAGACGAGGAATTCGTGCTATTGGTTTTCTTTATTTCTCACTATGGCTTCTATCCTATTCTGCATAATCACTGACAGTGTAGCCTGAGTAATAGGTTCCGATAGCCTCCATGTTTTGCATGCTCTGATAGAATGCTATGGACAATAACCCGACCACTCCCCAGGGTTTCTTTATTCCCTCTGGTGAGCGACTGATTTGCTTTCTGGCTAAAACCGTCAGAGACTGCTGGGCTGGACTTAAGCCACAATGTCATCATTACTGATTTGCTATTTCTTACATTGGTTAAAAATGATGTGTACATTGTAAAGTGAACTATAACCGATAACCACATTATGTAACATGTTGATCTCACTATGGAAATGTAATCGTGTTGAGCGTTTCTGATAAGAGTGTTATATAAATACCAATAAAAACGATTTAAAAAAAAAAAAAGGGGGCTTTGGTTCGGCCTCCAGCAGCCATTGCTCTGTTTCATTGTCATTCCTGTTTTGCTTCGGCCCACAAGCCAACATACAGAGCGTTGAAATTGGTCATTCTCCTATAGGCATTAATGTTCTTGACAGAGCCAGTCACCTTTAGGATCACCCCACATGGTAGTCATTGCTCATTGAAATGCCAGTAATGTTGATTGAGGGCGTTGAGTCTGTTAACCACCCATTCTGCATTGAAATGAAGCGAGGCAAAGGAGTCTGTCTGCTACGTCTGCCGCCACAACATCAAACACATCAGGCCTCTAGTGAGGTGAGAGAAGCACAGCTGGGTTATTAAAAGATAAACTGTCTTTTCAGCATACATAAATGGAATTGTCATTAAATGTATTTAAATCGGCAATAAAATTCTCATTGCTGAGCTTCTTATTCTTCCCAATGCAATATGGCCGCTGTAGTCTCACCTCTACTCATGAGACAATAAGGGACCAATAACAGGTTCCATTGTGGGCTCCTTTGGGTAAACCTCTCCTATGGTGTTTTGTTATTTAATTTTTTGTCTCTCTTAACTTGTTTATTGGCCCAAGGGCATTAGAGCGCTTTATAAGAGAGCAGTTAATCATACATGTAAACAGTCATTCTATATCAATAAGAGTTCAAATTCAAAAGAACACAGAAAATGGCTTCACTCAAACAGACTGGATAAATCACTGAGGACACTGGTAACTTTAATATAGATCTTCTTTGAAATAAGAGGATATAGAGTTCGTTTTGAATGTGATATGATTCATTGTAGTGCGTGAGTCTGATGGGAATGAGTTCCTAATCCTTGTGGCACTGCCAGAGAAGGCCTGAATCATATAGCAATTGTGCTTGAATGTCAGCGACTCTAGATTAGAAGAGATTCAAAATTCCTCTTGGGTGGCAGCTATCCAATCAGATAGGAGACAGAGCTGTGAAGTGCTTTGTGAGTGATGCACACCGACTTAAATTGAGGTCTTACTTCAGTGGGAAGCCATAGTAGGGCATTTATGGCAGAGGTGATGTGGTTGAATTTCCTATGTGTAACAAAGTGAGCGGTACATGAAGTACTGTTCTCAGGGATGAAAAATGAAATCACGGGAGAGGAGTGAGTTCCCATAATCCTATCTGGATAAGACCAGTTCTTGGATGAAGTGCTTTAGATCCTGCTCTGGAATGAATTGCCTAGTGCACCATAGTAGTCTTAGCTGGTAGTGAGCATTTCTGGCCATGGTCAAAATTTGTTCCTGACGGTTCACACAGTCATTTAGAAATTATATCAGAGATTTGGCACTATAGAAATGGCAGGTTCACAGTTCAAGGAGAACAGGATTCTAACATTCTTGGATGGGAAGATTTGATTTCTTTGGTGAAATCAGTAAGAACTCGTTTTTTTAGAGTTAAAATTTAAGTGGTAGGTTGCCTTCCATTTCTGGGCTATGTCCAGGGTGTTGGAGAATAAGATGACATCATTTGGGGGCTTCTCAGTATCTCTCCCAGCGGTTCAATATATAGATTGAACAGGGTTGGATATAGGATCGAACCCTGTAAGTCTCCTTGTTCTAGGTAGAATTCGCTATAGATAGAGCTACCTATTGTCTCAATGTGTGATTGGTTTAACGGGTAGAAGGTGAACCAGCCCAGGACTGCGCCATTGATGCCCATCTGATCTTTCAAGCTGCTAATCAGCAGTTGACTGTTTCATAGGCAGTCAAAAGGTTCAACAGAGCAAGCAAGCAGGAATTGCCTGCATTGACGAGGCAGAGGGAGTCATCAACAATTTGAAGAAAGGAGATCTGAATCTCAATCTAAATGTGTTGAAAAAGTTATTTTCCTGGATATGGAGTGACAGTTGTGAGTCAATCCAGCTTTCAAGTACCTTTCCTAGGAATGCAAGTGTAGGCACAGGGAGGAAGTTGTTCAGATCACTTGTCAGCTGAGGGTTTCTTCATGAAGCGAGAAACCTGACCAATCTTCGGGGACAATGTCTTGCTTCATTGAGCCATTTAGTAGGGAAGTATAGTAATGGAACAGTAGTTTGACCATGTCATTGGTAACAGAACCAGGCAGTACATCTGAGAGGTGATTAGACTGTTTGACCTTGATTAAGGTACTGCTAACTCTGATACAAAAATTGAATCAATGTGTGACCAAGTCCATTGGGCTTTATGGGTGTACTGGTGGTCAACCAAGATGACAAATTTTGGAGGAAGAGATAGTTCAACAGATTTTACTTTCTCTGCGAAGAAGTTCACCAATTCCACACATTTGGTTTCTAGCACAGGGGCCATGAGGATGGCAGAATGGTTCTTTGTGTATGTAACAATATCAAACAGATGCTTCGGGCAATTTTTAGAGGCATCTGGAAGAGATTTCATATGGGAGGTTTCTGCTCTAACAGTATTCAATTTAGAATTTCTTCTACCAACCCTGAGTTTAGAGTGACTAGATTGAGAGGGTGTTTGTCTCCGCATTTTCTGGAGAAGTCTCACTTGTTTTCTTTCAGTTTAAAGATTGTTTGAGAACTAGGGGTGTCAGGGTTTGGGATGGCTCCTCTTTCTTTTTAGTGGGGCATGCTCATTGATTATGTTTTCCATGCACGTATTGTATTCTTCTGTCATGCCATTGACATTGTGATTGGAGTGGGGAGGATGAGGTTACCGCAAGACACACTGGCTAGAGCATTAATGTAAACTTTTTTCGTGTCAAGAAAACATGTCTTCTCCCTTTCAAATTGACATAGGATATTTTTGTGGATTAATGAAAGGTTGAAAGGAATTTGAAAGTGGTTGGACCAATATACTGGAATTTAATTGCTAGCAGTTGGAAGTGAGCCCTTTGAGATTGGAGGCTTTGAGGTGGGTGACCTTATAGCAATGTTGTAAGAGGTTGTTATCATTGATGAAAAAGATCACAGCTTCACAGTTGTATTGTTATCTTCACCCCAATGAAGATAAAAAAAATCCCCTAGGAAGATGGTGAACTCAGAGATTATCACTTGTGATGACATCATTTCCAAGCATTCTTCATCAAATGTACTGATTTCGTCTGGAGGGTGGTAAATGACATTCATTTTTAAATTAGGTGCCTTAGGGACAGAGATTCCTAGGGAGAGACATTGGAAGGAGTAGAAGTGATCTGTTGAAATATGTCTGCAGCTTAGAGAGCTTCTATGAATCACTGCTATTCCACCACCACTGTCTGTCAGCACTGTGTCTGTCTTCAAGGTCACATCGTAAAATGGAGTCATGTGGGAGAGGAGAAGATCATGGATGTTTTTTGATGGTTCACTGAGCCAAGCTTCTTTCAGGATATCTATGTTAAAGTGTGTAATAGTGTCTGAAAGCTGCAGGCGGTGTTTGGCTGCAGAGTGCCTGTTATGTAGAAAACAGTGCAGTGATCAACAAGTGCATTTGGATTAGGGTGTCTTTGCTGTTCGATGTTTATATAAGTGAGTTCTCAACAAAGTCACTTGAGTTAGGTTTGGCAACTACTCACCTTCATAGCTTACAATATATCCGCTAAGACCACTATCATCGGGGGAAATTTTTATTTTGGGTCTTGGTTCTTGGTTGAACCCAAGCTTAGTTTCACCTCAGTTTGAAGTATGACAAATCAGACAAGGATTCTGGGTTGTGCAGCATTTGAGTATGGCCATTGAGTGTGAGAGCTAGGAGATAGCTTGGAAAAGTACTTCAATTTTATTAGAAAGAATAGTCAGGTAGAAAAGAAGATCAAGAGAGTAAGATAGGAATGGGATAAGAGGAGGATGTTTGGAATAATTATCCAGGTAGCGGGTGATGTCAAGAGGTCTGGATATAGCTGTTGGCTGCTGAAACTCTTGATTTGAAATAGATAGTATAGTGTTTGAGGTTCAGAGAGGGGGATAGATAGGGGCATATCATGTGAATTGTGTGAGAGGGAGAAGATGGAGAGGACGTGGGTCGCTAGTTATATTGATAGTGGCCTCCACAAATTTGGGGAGAGAGTGTTTGGTTGAAGGAGGGCTGGTTGGTGTGTTATGCCTGCTTGGGAAGGGGCTAGAAAAAAGGGTGTGGTTACACAGGTGGTGAGTTAAGAGTGAAAAGGATAGTTGAGTTGATGATAGATGGGTTGAGAGTAGAAAGGAGAAGTATATGAGAGAATGGGTGATGTGAATTTGGCTACAGAATGGCTTGTAGGGAAGCTGATAGAGATTGTGGAAGATACGTACAATGAGAGGTAGATAGGCATGTTATGTTGAAGTTAATAGAGGATACGGAAGGGAATGGTGCTACATGTGGGGCTAGAAGGCTGAGAGTGTAATGGCAGGGAATGAGAGGGGAAAGTTGTGAGTGGCCTGATCAGGAGGGTCACAGAGGAAGAGGAGGAGGTGGAATCATACGTGGGGCAGGAAAAAGGGAGGAGGTGGGATTATTAATGAGACGATTCAGTAAAGGTTGAAAGTAAGCAATGGTGTCAGCTATATTAGTAGGAAAGTTGTTGGGGTGGTTAGGAAAGAATGGTGACCAGTGGAGGAGTTGAGAGTCCATTTAGGTATCATTGGGATAGCTGGAGTTATGAATAGTTAGATCAGTAGGAAAGTGGATAGAGGAAGCAGTGTGAGAGTTGAGAGCTGGAAGCAGTAGAGAGCCAGTCAAGGTGCAATTAGTATAGTGGGGGATAGGAATAGAAGGAACAATGGGAGAATGGCTGGGGGAAAAGGTATCACTGTTGAGAGATTGGCAAAGGCAATCAAAAGGTGCTAGATTCGCATCCTTAGATTGAATCACAATCTTTCCATTGTTGAAGATAGAAATAGAGAGATTGCCATTAAAGAATGAATAGAGTAAGAACGCAAGCTTTTTGCCATAGGTGATGTATAACTTGGGCAAGATAGGAAGGGGTGGGAGCACACTGCTTCACCTCCCAGCACAGTTCACCCCTTAGCATTCTGGTCAATGCAGTTCATGGTACATGCTTACTTCAAATTTCACTGGAGTATTCCACCAAAGTTGGTGCAGGTTAGTGCTGTAAATCTGTAGACACGTGTTTCTGGATATCATCCGTCATCAGTACAGATAAAAACAAATTTTATTTGGGGTTGCTGAGCAGGCTGCCACAATCTTTTCAGGTCTCAGTACCTCTCACAGGCGCACAGGTGCATCTCCACAAGCTCCTTAGCTCAATGGCTCAAGGGAGCCTTTTCAAACAGTAAGGGGTGGGAGCACACTTCTTCACCTCCCAGCACAGTGCGCCCCTTAGCATTCTGGTCAATGCAGTTCATGGTACATGCTTACTTCAAATTTCACTGGAGTATTCCACCAAAGTTGGTGCAGGTTAGTGCTGTAAATCTGTAGACACGTGTTTCTGGATATCATCCGTCAACAGTACAGATAAAAACGAATTTTATTTGTGGTTGCTGAGCAGGCTGCCACAATCTTTTCAGGTCTCAATACCTCTCACAGGCGCACAGGTGCATCTCCACAAGGTCGTCAGCTCAAGGGAGCCTTTTCAAACAGGAAGGGGTGGGAGCACACTGCTTCACCTCCCAGCACAGTTCGCCCCTTAGCATTCTGGTCAATGCAGTTCATGGTACATGCTTACTTCAAAATTCACTGGAGTATTCCACCAAAGTTGGTGCAGGTTAGTGCTGTAAATCTGTAGACACGTGTTTCTGGATATCATCCGTCATCAGTACAGATAAAAACGAATTTTATTTGGGGTTGCTGAGCAGGCTGCCACAATCTTTTCAGGTCTCAGTACCTCTCACAGGCGCACAGGTGCATCTCCACAAGCTCGTCAGCTCAATGGCTCAAGGGAGCCTTTTGAAACAGGAAGAGGTGGGAGCACACTGCTTCACCTCCCAGCACAGTTCGCCCCTTAGCATTCTGGTCAATGCAGTTCATGGTACATGCTTGCTTCAAATTTCACTGGAGTATTCCACCAAAGTTGGTGCAGGTTAGTGCTGTAGATCTGTAGACATGTGTTTCTGGATATCATCCGTCATCAGTACAGATAAAAACGAATTTTATTTGGGGTTGCTGAGCAGGCTGCCACAATCTTTTCAGGTCTCAGTACCTCTCACAGGCGCACAGGTGCATCTCCACAAGCTCGTCAGCTCAAAGGCTCAAGGGAGCCTTTTCAAACAGGAAGGGGTGGGAGCACACTGCTTCACCTCCCAGCACAGTTCGCCCCTTAGCATTCTGGTCAATGCAGTTCATGGTACATGCTTACTTCAAATTTCACTGGAGTATTCCACCAAAGTTGGTGCAGGTTAGTGCTGTAAATCTGTAGACACGTGTTTCTGGATATCATCCGTCATCAGTACAGATAAAAACGAATTTTATTTGGGGTTGCTGAGCAGGCTGCCACAATCTTTTCAGGTCTCAGTACCTCTCACAGGCGCACAGGTGCATCTCCACAAGCCTGTCAGCTCAATGGCTCAAGAGATCCTTTTCAAACAGGAAGGGGTGGGAGCACACTGCTTCACCTCCCAGCACAGTTTGCCTCTTAGCATTCTGGTCAATGCAGTTCATGGTACATGCTTACTTCAAATTTCACTGGAGTATTCCACCAAAGTTGGTCAGGTTAGTGCTGTAAATCTGTAGACACGTGTTTCTGGATATCATCCGTCATCAGTACAGATAAAAACGAATTTTATTTGGGGTTGCTGAGCAGGCTGCCACAATCTTTTCAGGTCTCAGTACCTCTCACAGGTGCATCTCCACAAGCTCATCAGCTCAATGGCTCAAGGGAGCCATTTCAAACAGGAAGGGGTGGGAGCACACTGCTTCACCTCCCAGCACAGTTCGCCCCTTAGCATTCTGGTCAATGCAGTTCATGGTACATGCTTACTTCAAATTTCACTGGAGTATTCCACCAAAGTTGGTGCAGGTTAGTGCTGTAAATCTGTAGACACGTGTTTCTGGATATCATCCGTCATCAGTACAGATAAAAACAAATTTTATTTGGGGTTGCTGAGCAGGCTGCCACAATCTTTTCAGGTCTCAGTACCTCTTACAGGCGCACAGGTGCATCTCCACAAGCTCGTCAGCTCAATGGTTCAAGGGAGCCTTTTCAAACAGGAAGGGGTGGGAGCACACTGCTTCACCTCCCAGCACAGTTTGCCCCTTAGCATTCTGGTCAATGCAGTTCATGGTACATGCTTACTTCAAATTTCACTGGAGTATTCCATCAAAGTTGGTGCAGGTTAGTGCTGTAAATCTGTAGACACGTGTTTCTGGATATCATCCGTCATCAGTACAGATAAAAACGAATTTTATTTGGGGTTGCTGAGCAGGCTGCCACAATCGTTTCAGGTCTCAGCACCTCTCACAGGCGCACAGGCGCATCTCCACAAGCTCGTCAGCTCAATGGCTCAAGGGAGCCTTTTCAAACAGGAAGGGGTGGGAGCACACTGCTTCACCTCCCAGCACAGTTCGCCCCTTAGCATTCTGGTCAATGCAGTTCATGGTACATGTTTACTTCAAATTTCACTGGAGTATTCCACCAAAGTTGGTGCACGTTAGTGCTGTAAATCTGTAGACACGTATTTCTGGATATCATCCGTCATCAGTATAGATAAAAACGAATTTTATTTGGGGTTGCTGAGCAGGCTGCCACAATCTTTTCAGGTGGTGAAACGGTGTGCTCCCACCCCTTCCTGTTTTGAAAAGGCTCCCTTGAGCCACTGAGCTGACGAGCTAGTGGAGATGCACCTGTGCGCCTGTGAGAGGTACTGAGACCTGTAAGGATTGTGGCAGCCTGCTCAGCAACCCCATATAAAATTTGTTTTTATCTCTACTGATGACGGATGAAATCCAGAAACACGTGTCTAGAGATGCACAGCACTAACCTGCACCAACTTTGGTGGAACACTCCAGTAAAATCTCAAGTAAGCGTGTATTACGAACTGCATTTACCATAATGCTAAGGGGCGAACTGTGCTGGGAGGTGAAACGGTGTGCTCCCACCCCTTCCTGTTTTGAATAGGCTCCCTTGAGCCATTGAGCTGACGAGCTTGTAGAGATGCACCTGTGCGCCTGTGAGAGGTACTGAGACCTGTAAGGATTGTGGCAGCCTGCTCAGCAACAACATCATTAACTGAGACAACATCTTGCCCCAAAAACCGATCGCACAGCCGAGTTACGCCGCTTTGGCTGATATTTCTTCATTATTCCAAATTTACTCCATGTTTAATCACGTACTCCATCCTTTCACGCCTCAATTTTCCTTCCACAGTATACTATGATCCACACACGGGTTATTGTGCCATTTTTCAAATTTTCTAATGTTAAAGCGGTGCCCATCCGGACCTCTTGCTGAAACACGGCAGATGCACGAGTTCGTTCAAAGCAGCGTTTATTAAAAAAGGACCCAATGCATTTCGGGCTGCAAACGCCCTTCGTCAGGGGACGCTAAAAAATGAACAATAATACACATAATCATTACCCTGTTAAACATTTCTAAACAACTTACATCTTCAACATACTTTAGTGATCGATATTCAAAATTATTTATCTTGTTCCAACCCATCCTCATTTCATATAATGAACCCCTTTATGAGCGATATAAGTATTACCCCTTCAATTTGCCAATAAACGCATCCTCCTCCAACCTTAATCCCTCTGTTCCTCGAGCCAACCAACTGCCCCTGCCTTACACCTCTATTCAATTGACTACAATCCTTGTGGACCCCTCTCTTCTGCTTTCTTCACGTCCATTATTGCTCACTTAATTCATCATCCAACCCCGTAAAATGCTAAGGGGCGAACTGTGCTGGGAGGTGAAACAGTGTGCTCCCACCCCTTCCTGTTTTGAAAAGGCTCCCTTGAGCCATTGAGCTGACGAGCTTGTGGAGATGCACCTGTGCGCCTGTGAGAGGTACTGAGGCCTGTAAGGACTGTGGCAGCCTGCTCAGCAACCCCATATAAAATTCGTTTTTATCTCTACTGATGACGGATGAAATCCAGAAACACGTGTCTAGAGATGCACAGCACTAACCTGCACCAACTTTGGTGGAACACTCCACTAAAATTTCAAGTAATCAATCAATCAATGAATCACAAGATTTGTAAAGCGCACTACTTACCCGCGAGGGTCTCAAGGCGCTGAGGGAGAGGAGGGGGGGTGTTGCCGCTACTGGTTGAATAGCCAGGTCTTGAGTCGTCTCCTGAAGGTCAGCAGGTCTTCGGTCTGTCGTAGGTTGAGGGGAAGGGTGTTCCAGATCTTGGCGGCGCGGTGAGAGAAGGATCTTCCTCCGGTGGTGGTTCTACGGATGCGCGGGATGGTGGCCAGGGAGAGGTCGGCGGAGCGGAGTTGACGGTTGGGAACGTAGAAGGAGAGTCGACTGTTGAGGTAGGCTGGGCCGGTTTGGTGGAGTGCTTTGTGTGCGTGGATCAGGAGTTTGAAGGAGATTCTCTTGTCGACGGGGAGCCAGTGCAGGTTTTTCAGGTGGGGGGTGATGTGGCTGTGGCATGGAATGTCGAGGATCAGGTGTGCAGAGGCGTTTTGGATTCTTTGCAGTCGTTTGATGAGCTTGGTCGGGGCTCCTGCGTAGAGGGCGTTTCCGTAGTCGAGTCTGCTGCTGACGAGGGCCTGGGTGACTGTTCTTCTCGTGTCTGTCGGGATTCACCTGTAGATCTTGCAGAGCATGCGGAGGGTGTTGAAGCAGGAGGAGGAGACTGCGTTGACTTGCTTGGTCATGGTGAGCGTTGAGTCGAGGATGACTCCCAGGTTGCGTGCGTGTTCGGTTGGTGTCGGGGGTGCCACTAGTGACGAGGGCCACCAGGGGTCGTCCCAGGCTGATGGGTTGGAGCCGAGGATGAGGATCTCCGTCTTGTCTGTGTTCAGCTTAAGTCGGCTGCACTTCATCCAGTCGGCGACGGCTTTCATTCCTTCATGGAGGTTGGATTTGGCAGTGAGGGGGTCCTTGGTGAGGGAAAGGATCAGTTGAGTGTCGTCGGCGTAGGAGATTATGTTGAGGTCGTGCTGTCGGGCGATGCGTGCGAGTGGAGCCATGTAGATGTTGAACAGTGTCGGGCTGAGGGAAGATCCCTGTGGTACGCCGCAGATGATCTCGGAGGCTTCGGATCGGAATGGGGGAGGCGGACGCTCTGGGTTCTGCCGGAAAGGAAGGAGGTGGTCCAATCCAGGGCTTTGTCTCGGATCCCTGCGTCGTGGAGGCGTGTGCGTAGTGTGCGGTGGCAGACAGTGTCGATGGCGGCGGAGAGGTCCAGGAGGATGAGGGCCGCCGTCTCGCCTTTGTCCAGCAGGATCCTGATGTCGTCTGTGGCGTCGATGAGGGCGGTCTCGGTGCTGTGGTTGCTGCGGAATCCTGACTGGGAGGGGTCCAGGATGCTGTTATCTTCGAGGTAGCGGGTAAGCTGTCTGTTGACGATCTTCTCGATGACCTTAGCTGGGAATGGAAGCAGGGAGATGGGCCGGAAGTTCTTGAGGTCGCTCAGGTCCGCCTTGGGTTTTTGAGTAGGGCGTTGATCTCGGCGTGTTTGCAGCTCTCTGGGAAGGTCGCGGTCTCGAAGGAGAGGTTGATGACGTTGCGCAGGTGGGGTGCGATGGAGCTGCCGGCTTTGTTGAAGATGTGGTCTGGAAAAGGGTCTGATGGGGAGCCGGAGTGGATTGTGCCCATGGTCTTGATTGTGTCCTCGGTGTTCACGTTGACCCAGGCTGTCAGGGGGTCGTGGTCGATGGGGTGCGGCGGGTCTGATGTGCCGGGGCCTGTTGGGGTCGTCCGGGAGTCGAAGCGGTCGTGCAGTCGGCGATCTTGCGGTGGAAGAAGGTGGCGAGGGAATCACACAGGGCTTGCGACGGCGGGATGTCGTTGGCGTTGGAGCTGGGGTTGAAGAGTTCCTTCACGATGCTGAAGAGATCCTTGCTGTTGTGTGCGTTGTTGTCGAGGCGGTCTTTGAAGGAGGTCCTCTTGGCGGACCTGATGAGGTGATGGTGGTTGCGGATGGCGTCTTTGTGGGCTGCGCGGCTGTCCGGCGTCTTCTCGCTGTGCCATTTGTTCTCCAGTTTCCGGCAGGTGCGCTTGGATGCTAGGAGTTCCGGGGTGAACCAGCTGGCTCTCTTGCTGGTGTCTTTGTAGGTTGGTATTTTCAGCGGGGCTAAGGTGTTGGCGCAGTCGTCCATCCATCGTCTGAGATTGCGGGCGGCGGTGTCGGGGTTGGAGGGGTCGGTGGGTGGGCCGAGTGCGAGGTTTGTCTGGAGTTGGTCTTCGGTGACTTTGCTCCAGCATCTGCGGGGGATCTGTAGGGTGCGGTGGTGTGCGGCGGGTTTCCGGAAGGTGAAGTGGATGCAGTGGTGGTCGGTCCAGGTGAGTTCGGAGGTGTGGCTGAAGGAGACGTGGGAGCTTGAGGAGAAGATGGCGTCGAGCGTGTGTCCGGCGATGTGGGTCGGCGTCGTGACGAGCTGTTTCAGTCCGAGGTTGGCGAGGTTGTCGATCAGCATGTATTACGAACTGCATTTACCATAATGCTAAGGAGCGAACTGTGCTGGGAGGTGAAACAGTGTGCTCCCACCCCTTCCTGTTTTGAAAAGGCTCCCTTGAGCCAATGAGCTGACGAGCTTCTGGAGATGCACCTGTGCGCCTGTGAGATGTACTGAGACCTGTAAGCATTGTGGCAGCCAGCTCAGCAACCCCATATAAAATTCGTTTTTATCTCTACTGATGACGGATGAAATCCAGAAACACGTGTCTAGAGATGCACAGCACTAACCTGCACCAACTTTGGTGGAACACTCCAGTAAAATCTCAAGTAAGCATGTATTATGAACTGCATTTACCATAATGCTAAGGGGCGAACTGTGCTGGGAGGTTAAACAGTGTGCTCCCACCCCTTCCTGTTTTGAAAAGGCTCCCTTGAGCCATTGAGCTGACGAGCTTGTGGAGATGCACCTGTGCGCCTGTGAGAGGTACTGAGACCTGTAAGGATTGTGGCAGCCTGCTCAGCAACCCCATATAAAATTCGTTTTTATCTCTACTGATGACGGATGAAATCCAGAAACACGTGTCTAGAGATGCACAGCACTAACCTGCACCAACTTTGGTGGAACACTCCAGTAAAATCTCAAGTAAGCTTGTATTACGAACTGCATTTACCATAATGCTAAGGGGCGAACTGTGCTGGGAGGTGAAACAGAGTGATCCCACCCATTCCTGTTTTGAATAGGCTCCCTTGAGCCATTGAGGTGACGAGCTTGTAGAGATGCACCTGTGCGCCTGTGAGAGGTACTGAGACCTGTAAGGATTGTGGCAGCCTGCTCAGCAACCCCATATAAAATTTGTTTTTATCTCTACTGAGGACGGATGAAATCCAGAAACACGTGTCTAGAGATGCACAGCACTAACCTGCACCAACTTTGGTGGAACACTCCAGTAAAATCTCAAGTAAGCATGTATTACGAACTGCATTTACCATAATGCTAAGGGGCGAACTGTGCTGGGAGGTGAAACAGTGTGCTCCCACCCCTTCCTGTTTTGAAAAGGCTCCCTTCAGCCATTGAGCTGACGAGCTTGTGGAGATGCACCTGTGCGCCTGTGAGATGTACTGAGACCTGTAAGGATTGTGGCAGCCTGCTCAGCAACGCCATATAAAATTCGTTTTTATCACTACTGATGACGGATGAAATCCAGAAACACGTGTCTAGAGATGCACAGCACTAACCTGCACCAACTTTGGTGGAACACTCCAGTAAAATCTCAAGTAAGCATGTATTACGAACTGCATTTACCATAATGCTAAGGGGCGAACTGTGCAGGGAGGTGAAACAGTGTGCTCCCACCCCTTCCTGTTTTGAAAAGGCTCCCTTGAGCCATTGAGCTGACGAGCTTGTGGAGATGCACCTGTGCGCCTGTGAGAGGTACTGAGACCTGTAAGGATTGTGGCAGCCTGCTCAGCAACCCCATATAAAATTCGTTTTTATCTCTACTGATGACGGATGAAATCCAGAAACACGTGTCTAGATATGCACAGCACTAACCTGCACCAACTTTGGTGGAACACTCCAGTAAAATCTCAAGTAAGCATGTATTACGAACTGCATTTACCATAATGCTAAGGGGCGAACTGTGCTGGGAGGTGAAACACTGTGCTCCCACCCCTTCCTGTTTTGAAAAGGCTCCCTTGAGCCATTGAGCTGACGAACTGGTGGAGATGCACCTGTGCGCCTGTGAGAGGCACTGAGACCTGTAAGGATTGTTGCAGCCTGCTCAGCAACCCCATATAAAATTTGTTTTTATCTCTACTGATGACGGATGAAATCCAGAAACATGTGTCTAGATATGCACAGCACTAACCTGCACCAACTTTGGTGGAACACTCCAGTAAAATCTCAAGTAAGCATGTTTTACGAACTGCATTTACCATAATGCTAAGGGGCGAACTGTGCTGGGAGGTGAAACAGTGTGCTCCCACCCCTTCCTGTTTTGAAAAGGCGCCATTGAGCCATTGAGCTGACGAACTGGTGGAGATGCACCTGTGCGCCTGTGAGAGGCACTGAGACCTGTAAGGATTGTGGCAGCCTGCTCAGCAACCCCATATAAAATTCGTTTTCATCTCTACTGATGACGGATGAAATCCAGAAACACGTGTCTAGAGATACACAGCACTAACCTGCACCAACTTTGGTAGAACACTCCAGTAAAATCTCAAGTAAGCATGTATTACGAACTGCATTTACCATAATGCTAAGGGGCGAACTGTGCTGGGAGGTGAAACAGTGTGCTCCCACCCCTTCCTGTTTTGAAAAGGCTCCCTTGAGCCATTGAGCTGACGAGCTTGTGGAAATGCACCTGTGCGCCTGTGAGAGGTACTGAGACCTGTAAGGATTGTGGCAGCCTGCTCAGCAACCCCATATAAAATTCGTTTTCATCTCTACTGATGACGGATGAAATCCAGAAACACGTGTCTAGAGATACACAGCACTAACCTGCACCAACTTTGGTAGAACACTCCAGTAAAATCTCAAGTAAGCATGTATTACGAACTGCATTTACCATAATGCTAAGGGGCGAACTGTGCTGGGAGGTGAAACACTGTGCTCCCACCCCTTCCTGTTTTGAAAAGGCTCCCTTGAGCCATTGAGCTGACGAACTGGTGGAGATGACCCTGTGCGCCTGTGAGAGGCACTGAGACCTGTAAGGATTGTTGCAGCCTGCTTAGCAACCCCATATAAAATTTGTTTTTATCTCTACTGATGACGGATGAAATCCAGAAACATGTGTCTAGATATGCACAGCACTAACCTGCACCAACTTTGGTGGAACACTCCAGTAAAATCTCAAGTAAGCATGATTTACGAACTGCATTTACCATAATGCTAAGGGGCGAACTGTGCTGGGAGGTGAAACAGTGTGCTCCCACCCCTTCCTGTTTTGAAAAGGCGCCATTGAGCTGACGAACTGGTGGAGATGCACCTGTGCGCCTGTGAGAGGCACTGAGACCTGTAAGGATTGTTGCAGCCTGCTCAGCAACCCCATATAAAATTTGTTTTTATCTCTACTGATGACGGATGAAATCCAGAAACACGTGTCTAGAGATGCACAGCACTAACCTGCACCAACTTTGGTGGAACACTCCAGTAAAATCTCAAGTAAGCATGTATTACGAACTGCATTTACCATAATGCTAAGGGGCGAACTGTGCTGGGAGGTGAAACAGTGTGCTCCCACCCCTTCCTGTTTTGAAAAGGCTCCCTTGAGCCATTGAGCTGACGAACTGGTGGAGATGCACCTGTGCGCCTGTGAGAGGCACTGAGACCTGTAAGGATTGTGGCAGCCTGCTCAGCAACCCCATATAAAATTCGTTTTCATCTCTACTGATGACGGATGAAATCCAGAAACACGTGTCTAGAGATACACAGCACTAACCTGCACCAACTTTGGTAGAACACTCCAGTAAAATCTCAAGTAAGCATGTATTACGAACTGCATTTACCATAATGCTAAGGGGCGAACTGTGCTGGGAGGTGAAACAGTGTGCTCCCACCCCTTCCTGTTTTGAAAAGGCTCCCTTGAGCCATTGAACTGACGAGCTTGTGGAGATGCTCCTGTGTGAGGTACTGAGACCTGTAAGGATTGTGGCAGGCTGCTCAGCAACCCCATATAAAATTCGTTTTATCTCTACTGATGACGGATGAAATCCAGAAACACGTGTCTAGAGATGCACAGCACTAACCTGCACCAACTTTGGTGGAACACTCCAGTAAAATCTCAAGTAAGCATGTATTACGAACTGCATTTACCATAATGCTAAGGGGCGAATTGTGCTGGGAGGTCAAACAGTGTGCTCCCACCCCTTCCTGTTTTGAAAAGGCTCCCTTGAGCCATTGAGCTGACGAGCTTGTGGAGATGCACCTATGCGCCTGTGAGAGGTACTGAGACCTGTAAGGATTGTGGCAACCTGCTCAGCAACCCCATATAAAATTCGTTTTTATCTCTACTGATGACGGATGAAATCCAGAAACACGTGTCTAGAGATGCACAGCACTAACCTGCACCAACTTTGGTGGAACATTCCAGTAAAACCTCAAGTAAGCATGTATTATGAACTGCATTTACCATAATGCTAAGGGGTGAACTGTGCTGGGAGGTGAAACAGTGTGCTCCCACCCCTTCCTGTTTTGAAAAGGCTCCCTTGAGCCATTGAGCTGACGAGCTTGTGGAAATGCACCTGTGCGCCTGTGAGAGGTACTGAGACCTGTAAGGATTGTGGCAGCCTGCTCAGCAACCCCATATAAAATTCGTTTTCATCTCTACTGATGACGGATGAAATCCAGAAACACGTGTCTAGAGATACACAGCACTAACCTGCACCAACTTTGGTAGAACACTCCAGTAAAATCTCAAGTAAGCATGTATTACGAACTGCATTTACCATAATGCTAAGGGGCGAACTGTGCTGGGAGGTGAAACAGTGTGCTCCCACCCCTTCCTGTTTTGAAAAGGCTCCCTTGAGCCATTGAGCTGACGAGCTTGTGGAGATGCACCTATGCGCCTGTGAGAGGTACTGAGACCTGTAAGGATTGTGGCAGCCTGCTCAGCATCCCCATATAAAATTCGTTTTTATCTCTACTGATGACGGATGAAATCCAGAAACACGTGTCTAGAGATGCACAGCACTAACCTGCACCAACTTTGGTGGAACACTCCAGTAAAATCTCAAGTAAGCATGTATTACGAACTGCATTTACCATAATGCTAAGGGGCGAACTGTGCTGGGAGGTGAAACAGTGTGCTCCCACCCCTTCCTGTTTTGAAAAGGCTCCCTTGAGCCATTGAGCTGACGAGCTTGTGGAGATGCACCTGTGCGAGGTACTGAGACCTGTAAGGATTGTGGCAGCCTGCTCAGCAACCCCATATAAAATTCGTTTTTATCTCTACTGATGACGGATGAAATCCAGAAACACGTGTCTAGAGATGCACAGCACTAACCTGCACCAACTTTGGTGATACACTCCAGTAAAATCTCAAGTAAGCATGTATTACGAACTGCATTTACCATAATGCTAAGGGGCGAACTGTGCTGGGAGGTGAAACAGTATGCTCCTACCCCTCCCTGTTTTGAAAAGGCTCCCTTGAGCCATTGAGCTGACGAGCTTGTGGAAATGCACCTGTGGCCTGTGAGAGGTACTGAGACCTGTAAGGATTGTGGCAGCCTGCTCAGCAACCCCATATAAAATTCGTTTTTATCTCTACTGATGACGGATGAAATCCAGAAACACGTGTCTAGAGATGCACAGCACTAACCTGCACCAACTTTGGTGGAACATTCCAGTAAAACCTCAAGTAAGCATGTATTATGAACTGCATTTACCATAATGCTAAGGGGTGAACTGTGCTGGGAGGTGAAACAGTGTGCTCCCACCCCTTCCTGTTTTGAAAAGGCTCCCTTGAGCCATTGAGCTGACGAGCTTGTGGAAATGCACCTGTGCGCCTGTGAGAGGTACTGAGACCTGTAAGGATTGTGGCAGCCTGCTCAGCAACCCCATATAAAATTCGTTTTCATCTCTACTGATGACGGATGAAATCCAGAAACACGTGTCTAGAGATACACAGCACTAACCTGCACCAACTTTGGTAGAACACTCCAGTAAAATCTCAAGTAAGCATGTATTACGAACTGCATTTACCATAATGCTAAGGGGCTTAACTGTGCTGGGAGGTGAAACAGTGTGCTCCCACCCCTACCTGTTTTGAAAAGGCTCCCTTGAGCCATTGAGCTGACGAGCTTGTGGAGATGCACCTATGCGCCTGTGAGAGGTACTGAGACCTGTAAGGATTGTGGCAGCCTGCTCAGCATCCCCATATAAAATTCGTTTTTATCTCTACTGATGACGGATGAAATCCAGAAACACGTGTCTAGAGATGCACAGCACTAACCTGCACCAACTTTGGTGGAACACTCCAGTAAAATCTCAAGTAAGCATGTATTACGAACTGCATTTACCATAATGCTAAGGGGCGAACTGTGCTGGGAGGTGAAACAGTGTGCTCCCACCCCTTCCTGTTTTGAAAAGGCTCCCTTGAGCCATTGAGCTGACGAGCTTGTGGAGATGCACCTGTGCGAGGTACTGAGACCTGTAAGGATTGTGGCAGCCTGCTCAGCAACCCCATATAAAATTCGTTTTTATCTCTACTGATGACGGATGAAATCCAGAAACACGTGTCTAGAGATGCACAGCACTAACCTGCACCAACTTTGGTGATACACTCCAGTAAAATCTCAAGTAAGCATGTATTACGAACTGCATTTACCATAATGCTAAGGGGCGAACTGTGCTGGGAGGTGAAACAGTGTGCTCCTACCCCTCCCTGTTTTGAAAAGGCTCCCTTGAGCCATTGAGCTGACGAGCTTGTGGAAATGCACCTGTGCGCCTGTGAGAGGTACTGAGACCTGTAAGGATTGTGGCAGCCTGCTCAGCAACCCCATATAAAATTCGTTTTTATCTCTACTGATGACGGATGAAATCCAGAAACACGTGTCTAGAGATGCACAGCACTAACCTGCACCAACTTTGGTGGAACACTCCAGTAAAATCTCAAGTAAGCATGTATTACGAACTGCATTTGCCATAATGCTAAGGGGCGAACTGTGCTGGGAGGTGAAACAGTGTGCTCTCACCCCTTCCTGTTTTGAAAAGGCTCCCTTGAGCCATTGAGCTGACGAGCTTGTGGAGATGCACCTGTGTGAGGTACTGAGACCTGTAAGGATTGTGGCAGTCTGCTCAGCAACCCCATATAAAATTCGTTTTTATCTCTACTGATGACAGATGAAATCCAGAAACACGTGTCTAGAGATGCACAGCACTAACCTGCACCAACTTTGGTGGAACACTCCAGTAAAATCTCAAGTAAGCATGTATTACGAACTGCATTTACCATAATGCTAATGGGCGAACTGTGCTGGGAGGTGAAACAGTGTGCTCCCACCCCTTCCTGTTTTGAAAAGGCTCCCTTGAGCCATTGAGCTGACGAGCTTGTGGAGATGCACCTGTGCGCCTGTGAGAGGTACTGAGACCTGTAAGGATTGTGGCAGCCTGCTCAGCAACCCCATATAAAATTCGTTTTTATCTCTACTGATGACCGATGAAATCCAGAAACACGTGTCTAGAGATGCACAGCACTAACCTGCACCAACTTTGGTGGAACACTCCAGTAAAATTTCAATTAAGCATGTATTACGAACTGCATTTACCATAATGCTAAGGGGCGAACTGTGCTGGGAGGTGAAACAGTGTGCTCCCACCCCTTCCCAACTTGGGCAAGATATCCATATTGCTTTGGAGACAGTTTAGCCAATGGTTTGTGTTGTAGGTGAAGAATAGAAGGTTGGTTTTGAGTAATCACTTTCAAGCACAGTTATATTGGTCGGCAATCAATGTTTCCATAAATTCCTTCAAAATTGTCCTTCACTGTGGTTATGGCCAAAGCATGAAGACCTCCCTCTTATGCTACAAATGAAATGTTGTTTGACTAAATTCTGGAATCTGTTAAAACCCCACCTTTTCACTGGTTGCATTAGGTGTTCACTAGGGTCATTCATTTCCAGTTGAGTGACTGAATGCCCCTTTTTGGGGGATTGTGCACTTTATAAGTGTTTCTTTATTCATTCATACAGCAACACAATAGTGACATCCAAACTACCTTCAAATCCATATCACTCCACTCCACTGCACATAGATAGTCTTTGACTTTATCTTGTATGCTGAATTCAGCATCAACCTGAACTCACTCAAGACTGCCTCCTGTGAAGGTACCCCTCTAATATCATTCACAATGCGTAATAACTTCCTTAAAGGGACAACTGTGGCAATAAAGGACTGGAGGATCAGTCTATAGCTCTCTATAACTTGCTCTACATATCTCTTATTCATTTATTATGCCTCCTGTATATGTTGACACCAGCCAAGTATTATTCTTTTTATATATCACAATAAACATCTTTAAACACAAAGTACATCATCTTCCATTTGATTACAAAGTCCCATTTTGTCTTTTGGTTTACAAATACACTGATATTTTAGTGTTGGGTAATTGTGCTAGGGGGGTGTAGGAAAGTAGGATCTACTTCTATGGTTACTCCCCACTTTTTGCCTGGTGCTAAGCTGTATTTTGACTAGTCTTACTGGGATCCTGCTAATCAGGACCCCAGTCTATCTGCTTTCTCCCTATATTGTGTGTTGAGTACTTAGGTATCCTCCAGATTGGATACTGGGGTACCCTTATCAGTCCCTAGTATATGATACTATGGTACCCAGGGCATAGGTACCCCAGAGGTCTCCCATGGGCTGAAGCATGCATTATGCCACCCATAGGAGACCATGCAAAATGGATCTACAGGCCTGCCATTGCAGCCTGTGTAAGTTGGTGCGTGCACCACTTACTTAAGATATAGGTTTACTATATCTAAGGGTCACTGCACTTAAATCCTATAAGTAGCCCCTATAGCAGGCCTTTGCAATCCTGAAGGCAGGGTGCTTGGTTCTAAGTAAGAGGGTGCCCCTGCATGAGCAGGACACCCCTGCAGCCTACGGAGTCCATTCTCCCGGGTTGTCAGTGAAGCAGCCATATACCATATAGCGGGGCACCACGTAATTACGCGATGACCATCTCGAAAACGGCTGCAACGAATCCTATCATGTTTGGTATCAAACATGTTGGAATCATACCCCCACACCATAAACGGTGTGGGAGGTATGATTCCAAGCACTGGAAGAGCTCTCCGTTAGGCTCTCATTGTTCCCGGTACCAGTCTTCTAGACCCAGACAGCACAAAATGGTTGCTGCCGACCAGAGACACAATTCTGCCCTCCTGCTGAGCCAAGCTTGAGCAGAGGAAGGTGGAACAGTAGGCATCCTGTCACAGGGAGGTGTGACCACCTCCCAGACAGGATTTAGTGTATTGGGACCGGGTGGGTGTGCTTGCCAGTGCCAGAGAGTCTGCATGAGGGGCACACTTGTGGTCCCTGTGCATAGTCCAGTTCAAACCAGTTCTGGGAGCCGTTGGCTCCCGCTCTGGCGCAAAACCGGACAAAGGACATGGGAGTAACCTCCCCCCTGTCCAGACCCTCCCCTGCGAAGGTCCCCTGAATCTTCCCAACCCTTTCCCTAGGGTACTTAAGGGCTTACCTGGGTGTAATTCCCTACCTTCGTCGTGGAATAAGATTCAGATCAGACACCACTGCACATCTACTGTCTGGGCACTCTGGACTTTGCTGGAATTCGTTTGGGCCTGACTTCGTCTCCCTTCTAGTCTGCTGCATCGTCTGTGCCTGTGTATCATACAGGAACCTTCCAAGGCCTGTGAAGCATCAAAGACACCTGAAGTAATCTCCCTTGGAGTGAAGGAGTCACTCCCCTGCATTTGCAGGCACCACAACTAAGTCGACCGATCTGCAGATCCTGAGCTCCTCCGGACTCCATGGGCTCTGCAACACAGGTGGTGGTTTTCCACAGCTCCCGAGGCCTACCCTGCCCTCTTACCAAGTTTGAGGCCAGTATCCCTCGTGGGGGTGGCAATAACTGAACCCCTATGCACCGCATCCACCTTGCAGTTGCAAAGTCTTGTTGGCATCTTTGCAAGAAGATTTTGGGGCTCCAAGTAGCCACAACCTCGAGCACCTTCAGTGACCAGAATCTTCAGCCACACTGCATCGTGGCCTACATCTTTTGGTGAGCTGCTTGAGGTCCTCTCGCGACTCCAGTGCCTCCGGCCTGTGGGTCCACTTGAGGATCACACTTGTTACCTTTGGGCTCCCCTGATTGCTCTGGGCCTGCCCTGACTTCCCTGCCTTTGGTGCGTCCCCTGAACTTTGCTGGTCCCGACGTTGCTCCTCCTCTGATTCCTGCATGGCTTGCCATGCTACTGCCGGACATGACCCCTCAGCACTCGACATCCTTCGTGGGACAGCTCGTACCCTGATCCTGGTCTTCCTCAGCGTCACCTGGTCCTCACAGCTGCAGAGTCAAGGTCATCGTCATCTTCCCTGAAGCACCGACATCGGAGGGCATTCGTCTTCCAAGTCTCCTGGTCATAATACAAGAGCTACATAGAGGGAACTGGTCGCAGATCATCAAGGATACGGTGGGGTCCTCGACTTCGAAAATAGCGATTGAGAATGGCCTTAGACAAGGCTGTGTGCTGGCTCCCTTACTATTTGCCATTTTTCTAGCAGATTTGCCCTCAGCCTTAGAGGTTGATAGAAGTGCCAGCCCGAAAGTGAATGGCAATCAACTATCATGCCTATTGTATGCAGACGATCTAGTGATTTTTGATCAGACTGAGATAGGACTTCAAAGAAAGCTAAATGCATTTAGTGAGTACTGTGTGTCAAAGCATTTAATAGTAAATTTGGATAAAACCAAAATTTTATGCTTTGGTAAAAGAGACCCCAGGAGCAGCTGGTTTTTGGGCCCACTAAAACTAGAAATTGTGACTGAATACAAATATCTAGGGGTCTGGTTTGATAGTACCCTAAAGTGGCACGCGCACTTATAAGCCCAGAAAGCTAAGGCCTTCACATCGGTATGTGGGTTGAAAAAATTTAACCGGGACTATGGGGAGATGTCCCACAGACCGTTGTTAAAGGCCTATAGCGCAATGATACCCCCCCAGGTATTGTACGGAGCGGAGGTTCTTTACCTAAGTGGTAAATATGGCTGGGATCTAGAGGAAGGGAAGTGTTTAAAACCACTACTGTCGTTACCAGGCTCAGCAATGATTCAGGCTATTAGGGTCGAGTTAGGAATAATATCATGGAGTATACAGGCTCAAATGGCATTGATAAGGTTCTGGAAACGCCAGGATCCCGGAGCAGTGCAAAAGGTCTCTCAATGGTGCAGAAATGAGATTCAGCTTAGTAGTTTAAAATGGGCCAGGGAGACAAGAAAGAAATTGTACACGGTGTGCGAGAACCTGAATGTGAGAATTTGTCCACACTCACTCCATGTAGAATCTACTAAGAGTATACTCAGATCCCAAGGGCAGGAACTGTCTAGGAGGGTAGATGTGGAGTACCTGAGCAAGAAAAAATCGGTACAATTTATGAGGATGACCTGGCAGAATGAAGCCTGGTACCCATACCTTGACACGTTACCTAATCATTGGCTCAGGTGCGAAATTTTAAGATTAAGAATTGGCATTAACCCTTGGATAACAAATTAAAAATAAGAGCAGAAATGATGCAGTCTGATGGTAATTGCAAATGTATGCTAGGAACAAAATGTGATATTCCGCACATATTAGTTGATTGTATGACAGTTTTAGCTCTGCGGAAATTATTCTTGCGTCCCATTTTTTTAACTTATGATATTGAATCACGGGCCCACGCTGTAGACCTACTCACTGATATGCCTAAACTTGATATTGCCATTGCAATTGGAAGATATATGAAGGCTGTGAAAAGCTTTTTTATGGAAAATGAATTCGAGAACATAGGTGCTAATTGAATTGGGCTTATAGTGATTTTAAAGGATGAAATCTACCATTTTGTACTTATTTATTAATATAAATTTTTAAACCATTTTTTAACCTTTATTTTACTTTTAGTAGGGATGTGCCGATTAAGTTCACATTATGAAATAATGCTACTATGACACCCATTGTATGGACATTTGTGATGTTTTTTTAATTTTTATAGGGTACCTACTTAATGGAATTATTGATGGAACTGTGATGATTTTAGGCTATTTATAAAAGATGTTTTTATGCTGTTTGAAGACCAATGGTCTAAATAAAGGTTGCCTTTTGACTTGACTTGACAGTCAGCAGGGACCTCCATTTCTCAGAGAAGGGGAACTCTTTTGATAGGGAGTACCAACTTCTTGAGCTTGAGAAAGCAAGGCTTAGGCTCAGGCATGAGCAGTTGGCCCTTGACAGAGAGTCCGTAGAAGTCCAGAGAGCTAGGAAAAAGTTGGGACTAGATTCCCATGGTGGCAGCAACAGTGTCCCTAGAGTTGAATGAATGAATGAATGTCCAGTATTTGTAAAGCGCACAGCTACCTCCGGAGAGGTGTCCCGGTGCTGGGGGCCTTGGGAAGATTAAGCGAGCTAGTGCCCAGAGTCACATGGTGCTGGGCTGACCTGCCGCCGGCGCCGGGGATAGAACCATGAGCCCCAGGATCCGGAGTCAGTCGCCCTGGCCGCTGCGCCACACCTCTTCCCGAGTTAAGGAACATTCCTTTGAACATAGGAGCCTGAACAAGATTGTCCCTCCCTACCATGTTGGGGATGACATCCACAAATGGATAACTGCTTTAGAGAGGGCCTGTAAAGTTCAGAGGGTCCCTCAAGAGCAGTGGGCAGCTATCTTGTGGCTCTCCTTTGCTGTCAAAGGTAGAGATAAGCTCCTCACTGTAAGAGAGGAGGATGCTGATAATTACTCAGTTTTGAAAAGTGCTCTCATTGATGGGTTTGGCATAACCACTGAACACTACAGGATTAAGTTCAGAGACACCCAGAAAGCACAGACCCAGGACTGGGTAGACTTTGTGGATAGTGCTATTACGGCTCTGGAAGGTTGGCTGCTTGGCAGCAAAGTACATGACTACCAAGGATTGTATAATTTGATTATGAGGGAGCAGATCCTTAATAATTGTCAGAACCAGCTCTTGGATCAGTACCTGGTGGACTCAGATAAGTGGGTCAGAACCAGGGTGAATCAGAAAAACTAGAACAATAGTGGTGACCAGAAGAAGCAAGATTCTTCAAAAACTCAAGATATGGTGCGGACAAGGGCAAAGACAAGAAAGAGTCTTCTCAAGGGCCCCAAAAACCTGCGTCGGGGGAGTCACAATCCAACAAGAAAGGCAAAAAGAAACTGTGGTGTTATCTCTGTAAACAGAAGACCCATTGGACAAGGGATGCTGATTGTCCAAATGCCAAGGAAACTACTACTACCACTTCCCCTAAGGCAACTGCACTCCCTAGCTCCAGTACAAGTGGTAGTACAGCAACAAAGGGATTAGTAGGGTTAACCTTGGGTTCTGACTTAATCAGAACTCCAGCTCAGGCTGTTCTAGTCTGTGATGGTGGCATAGATCTTGCCACCTTACTTGTCAGTCCCAGTAACCTGGGCAAGTACAGACAACAGCCTTTAATCAATGGACAAGAGGCTGTGGCCTACAGGGACACTGGGGCCAGTGTCACAATGGTGACAGAGAAACTTGTGTCTCCTGACCAGATCATACTTGGACAAATGTACCAAGTAACCAATGCTAGCAATGTCAGGACTTATCATTCCTTGGCAGTTGTTAATTTCAGCTGGGGATGGGTAACTGGACCTAAAAAGATTGTGGTATCTTCAGACCTCCCTGTGGATTGTTTGTTGGGCAATGATTTGGAATTTTCAGCCTGGGCTGAAGTAGAGCTAAGGACTCATGCCGAAATGTTGGGCATCTCTGCAAGTGTGTTTGCTGTGACCAGGTCACAAGCAAAGCAGCTGTCCACTGAACAGGCCCTGGATCCTGGAGCAATGGACCAGGTGCCTTCCAAAAAGAGGAGCAGAAGGGGCAAGGCTGGGCCTAACCCCAGGCTCAGAGTGAGGAACAGTCTCTTGAGGGAGATGATCTTGGGTATTGTGAAGGAACTGCCCCAGATGAACTTGAACCTGATCAGGTTGAGTTCTTGGGGGCAGGGGGCCCATCCAGAGCAGATCTGAGTATGGAACAGCAGACCTGCCCCTCTTTTGAACCCCTCAAACAGCAAGCTGCTGCTGAGGCTGCTGGGAATGTCAGTGGGCCCCATATGATCTACTGGGAGGAAGGACTTCTGTACTCAGAGGGAAGAGACCCCAAGACTTGTGCCACCAGGAGGTTGGTTATACCCCAGAAGGTTAGAGGTTTCCTGCTCACCCTTGCACATGGCATTCCCCTAGCAGGACACTTAGGGAATAGTAAGACTTGGGATAGGCCTGTCCCTCACTTTCAGTGGACCCACATATCTGAGGACTTCTGTGCCACCTGCCAAGCCAGTGGCAATTCAGGTGGCATCACGAAGCCCCCCTTGATCCCACTTCCAGTGGTTGGGGTTTCCTTTGAGAGGGTTGGGATTGATACCATTGGTCCCATGAACCCTCCTACAGCATCTGGGCACAGTTACATACTAGTGGTGGGGGACCATGCCACTAGTTACCCAGAAGCCATACCCCTTAGGACCACTACAGCTCCTGTGGTGGCAAGGGCCCTCTTAAAAGTTTTTTCCAGAGTGGGCTTCCCTAAGTAGGTCTTAACTGACAGAGGTACAAACTTCATGTCAAGTTACGTTACTGCAATATGGAAAGAGTGTGGAGTGAATTACAAATCCACCACACCCTACCAACCTCAATGCAATGGGTTAGTTGAAAGATTCAACAAAACCCTAAAGGGTATGATCATGGGTTGTCAGTGAAGCAGCCATATACTAAATAGAGGGGCACCACGTAATTACGCGATGACCATCTCGAAAACGGCTGCAACAAATCCTATCATGTTTGGTATCAAACATGTTGGAATCATACCCTCCACATCGTAAATGGTGTGGGAGGTATGATTCTAAGCACTGGAAGAGCCCTCCGTTAGGCTCTCAGTGTTCCCGGTACCAGTCTTCTAGACCCAGACAGTACAAAATAGTGGCTGCCGACCAGAGACACATTTATGCCCTCCTGCTGCTGAGCCAAGCTCGAGCAGAGGAAGGGGGAACAATAGGGATCCTGTCACAGGGATGTGTGACCATCTCCCAGACAGGATTTAGTGTATTGGGACCGGGTGGGTTAATTAGCCAGCGCCAGAAAGTCTGCATGAGGGGCACACTTGGTGTCCCTGTGCATAGTCCAGTTCAAACCAGTTCTGGGAGCCGTTGGCTCCCGCTCTGGTGCGAAACTGGACAAAGGAAATGGAAGTGACCTCCTCCCTGTCCAGACTCTCCCCTGGGAGGGTCCCATGAGTCTTCCCGACCCTTTCCCTAGGGTACTTAAGGGCTTATCTGGGTGTAGGTCCCTAGATTTGTTGTGGAATAAGATTCAGATCAGACACCACTGCACTTCTACCATCTGGGCACTCTGGACTTCGCTGGACTTCGTTTGGGCCTGACTTCATCTCCTTTCCAGTCTGCTGCATCGTCTGTGCCTGTGCATCAAACAGGAACCTTCCAAGGCCTGTGAAGCATCAAAGACCCCTGAAGTAATCTCCTTTGGAGTGAAGGAGTCGCTCCCCTGCATTTGCAGGCACCGCAACTAAGTCGACCGGTCTGCAGATCCTGAGCTCCTCCGGACTCCGTGGGCTCTGCAACACAGGTGGTGGTTTTCCACAGCTCCTGAGGCCTGCCCTGCCCTCTCACCAAGTTTGAGGCCAGTATCCCTCATGGGGGTTGCAATAATCGAAACCCTGTGCACCGAGTCCAACTTGAAGTTGCAAAGGCTTCTTGGCTTCTTTGCAAGAAGATCTTCGAGCTCCAAGTAGCCCCAACCTCGAACACCTCCAGTGACCAGAATCTTCAGCCACACTGCATCGTGTGCATCGTGGCCTACATCTTTTGGTGAGCTGCTTGAGGTCCTCTCGCGACTCCAGTGCCTCCGGCCTGTGGGTCCATTTGAGGGTCACACTTGTTACTTTTGGGCTCCCCTGATTGCTCGGTGCCTGCCCTGACTCCTGTGCCTTTGGTGAGTCCCCTGGACCTTGCTGGTCCCGACATTGCCCCTCCTCTGATTCCTGTGTGGCTTGCCTTTGCCAAGGCTTGTTGGTGCTCCCGCCGGACACCGACCCCTCAGCGCTCGACATCCTTCATGGGACAGCTCGTATCCAGGTCCTGATCTTCCTCAGCATTGCCTGGTCCTCACAGCTGCAGAGTCAAGGTCATCATCATCTTCCCTGAAGCACCGACATCGGAGGGTATTCGTCTTCCAGGTCTCCTGGTCACTCCTGAGTGGCATAGACTCTGTCCCCTCTGCTTTCATGTACTCCTCTTCAAGAATCCATGTTTGGATTCCCACAGACACTTTCTCCTCTTCCGGTAGCGGCACTTTCCTGAAGTCCTCCATTGGGTTCGACGGCGGTTTCCGACACCACTTCACACGTATGCACCCGGCTTCCCTGGTGTAGGTAACGTGGGTACTAGGGTATCCACGGGTGGGGTGGCTCTCCAACCTTCTGTATTCCAAGGGGTTTCTTCAGGGGCTTCAGGGTCCACTGGGAAGGGCCCTAATCTTTGCACATAGAGTTGTACGGAGCACGCGGTCGTGTTCCCACACTGTACACGCTCTCTGTGGGGTCCCTATCTACTCACCTCAGGTGGTTCCTTGGGGTCCCAGCACTTCTACATCCGCTCAACACTGTCTTGACTCGAGTTGTGGTTCTTATACCACTTTCTTAGTATATGGTTTGGTCTCCCCCTGGGGTCACTGCGTATTTCGTGCTATTTACTGTGTATCTTTGCTATATTTTGTGTGCATTGTGTTTATGTCCGTGTTGGAGATATTGGAATGTACTAGAGAATATTATAGAATAAATACATATTTTTATAAATACTTGGTGGGGTTCTTTTTCACTTAATCTATACTATAAGATGCATTCTGGTCAAACAAGCTGCTTTACACTCCTTCTGGCCTAAGCCTGAAGGCTGCTCTCCACAGCTACCACTTAGAGAGAGCTTTCTAAGGTTGTCTAAGACCTCTTAAATGACCATAGGGTTGTCTGGACTGGTGCAAGGTGCCCACTTACATTAGTGGACATCATATACCAGGCCAGCTTCTCACAGAGGGTATTTTGCAACAGTGGTAACTATATTCCCACTTGATCATTTGCCGCATTTGAGTCTTTTATTTTTGTAATTTGTGTCTTTCCTCTAAACTTTGCTGACACATTTCAACCTTTGGTTATTTGTAAGGCTTCACCAGGACATGGACAAAATGGACACATAGTACCAACTCGCACTTCAAGAGCATTGCAAAAGACTTCAATTTAAGCACGCTAAATGCGGATGTCTGCATATGGAAAGGAAATTTTAGGTGTGGGATCACAATATAAGCACTGATTTTAAATTTGAACAGCTTTTTATTAAGTTTTATGTAAACAAAATTAAGAACACTCCGCAAAGCGGGATTAAGACAAAAACAAATGACCCCACACCATGGAATTTATTTCCCATGGTGTCAAGGTAATTTTGCTTTTATTACTGCTCCTTACCAATAGGTTTTAACCCACGGTAAGAGGCAGTGAAAACTGGCCATTCTACTGCCCACTCTAAATAAGTTGGGTGTTCGAATCGCAAACCTCTGAGAACCTTACTCCATCGGGCCGTGGGAGTAGTATGTCAGTGACGTAGATGGAATAGTCTCTGTTGTTGATATACTTAAGGTTCACCCGTCTGTAAATCAGGTGTGCGGATGTTCAGGTTTGCGAGGAGGGTACTCCGTCAACACTGCCATGCAGTACCCTCTCTGTCAAACTCTAAATCAGCCCCTACGTTTCTTATTACAGCGAACATACATAGAAAACAACTAAGAAGAATGGGCCTGATAAAAGGAAATGGCTTAATCTGTTTAAGCCGATTGGGATAATCTAGATTTTAGTATATTTAATGTGTGTATGTTAGCTTTCATCCAAGCTTATATGTGTTCTAATCTTGAGGTGATATATTGAGCACCCTCTGCACATGGAGCTGGGTCTCTTATGCATACTTGCGGTATTACATTGTCAGTGCCTAAATTGTGTGTTTCAAATAGAAGAGATAAATATTAAAAATGCAGGTTTGTATGGGTGCGCTCTGCAGCTCACCCTGGTTGATTTTAGTGGTGGACAATTTGGTAGATTCAGCTTTAACAAATTGTTAATGTTAGGACTTATTTCAGAATGGTCTTGTGCAAATGATTAACATCAGTTGTTGTTTTGGAAGACTGTGATGCAGTCAGCTGTAGGAAACAGGTCTCCGAGCTCATGCAAAACGAGCAAAGCCCATCGGTAGTTGTCTTCCCACCAGGGAATAAATGGACAATTAGGTGTTTTTGCCAGTATGATAGGCAGCATTGTCATCATCATTAGCATTCTCCCCAACTTGGCCAAGACAACGTTTTCGCCAATGCGATAGGCTATGTAATGCTGATAGTCCCATCTGCATTTTCTCTTCAAAGGATTCATGCACTCGTGTCCTGTGAATCAAGATTAGAATCTCACTACATATATCATGACACTTTGCTAATCGTTAAAAAAGTCTTGCTTTCCTTGGTAGCACTAAGCTGTCAAGTCCAAGGTCTCGGATGACCCCCACTGCAGTCAGATGACTAGAACTTCACAGTTGTGCCTTGCAACAATGGATCCATCCCCCTTAATCACTGCTATTTCGAACAGATTTTTTTTCAATTTTATGTCACTTCATTTAGTCTAGCCTGACCTAATGCTAACCCTGCATGAGGTCAATCTGCAGTCCACTTGGTCTCGAGGGCCTCATGACTATGCCAGCAAATAAAGACAGCAGTCTAATATATACAGATTTTATTCGGAGTCAGAACTGGTCTAGTCATTTAAAACTGTTTTTATTAGGCTGTACGTTTGAAACAGCAGCTATGTTGGAACAGATGTTTTTGGCTGCTCTATTTCGTTTAATGATTACTGGCAACACTTTCTTTGTATGCTTAACTGAATTATCTTTATTTTTTAGTGGTTCAATCCCGAATTTATTGATCCTGACAGTTTCTTTTTGTTGTTTGATTTGTTCCCCAAGTACCTATCTAAATTCGACTTCGTGCTTGCATACTTCATTTCGTTATCCGTGACCGGAGGACATTTGATGAGGATACCTTAATCAGATGTATGGAACCGGTACCATGCTTAAGTTTTTCTCCTTGAAAAACTCTGTGCCCTAGATCAGATTAAATATTATTATTGGTCAAACCAGTGCTTAATTTGTGAAAATATAAGTGCAGCTGCCTGTCATATCCCCCCTCAGGAGGCCATTCGGCAGGCAGGGCCTCCCACTGTGGTGGGTATGCTATGTTAATAAAATGTGTAAAGCGCGCCTATACCCTGAGGTGTCTTGGCGCTGACTGCACTTGAGCACAGATACACTACCCTTAATTTCTAAAAAGCAAGGTCTTCAGCTCCTTTCTAAAGGCGAGCAGAGTGGGTATGACTGATCTACAGAGGAAGGCCATTCCACAGCTTGGTAGTTCCAGTGATAAAGCTTCTTCCACCCCAGTTAATTTTTTAGGTCGAGCATCAGCGTGCATGCACTGTCTGCAAGACCTGCTGTAATCACTCTACGGAGTGTAATTTCAGCTGCAACTTACCATTGGTCAACTTCTACATCTCTTTTATTTCCTGCCTCCTTATTGGCCGGTGCTCCCCATACAGCACTTCCGTTTTTTAACCAGGAGCACCGGCCAACTACAGTTTCCCTACACTGTAGGTCTATATGTTTTTCTTTAGGGACTACTTATTTTTTATTTACCATGGAGTCTGCTTCACTCGCAGGTACGCACATACGTTTTGGGGCGCTACGCTGTTTCAGCATGGCGCCCGCTTTTGTATTTATACACATGACATGCTTATTTACAGTACGGCGCCCGCTTTTGTATTTATACACAACATGCTTATTTTCTTTTACAGGGCGCGGCTCGCCCACCTCCATTTAAAAAAAAATTACTTTTAACTATTCAGCGCGGAGCCCATCTCACGAGCGCTGAGCTTTCAGCTTAAAAGCTCCATCTCCCCGTAGGGTGCCCTCTCTCCCACCTCCAAAAACAGGCTGCCTGTTTAACTCTCCTTCCACCCCTCGCTGCCGGGTTAAGGAGTTCATCATCGGCCGGGCTCAGCCTCTCCCGGGATCACCTCTACAGCGCAAGAGCCACTGTGATCAGCTGCTGAGCTAGCCTCAGACCTGCCCACCTCCCCACCTCCCCTGCAGCAGCTAATCAGCTGCCCACAACACCAGCAAGAGTTGTCGCTGACAAGAACTCCGTACTCCGTGCAGTAAGTATTGGATTGACCCCATGCTGTTTGTTTCTTTTTTTTTTTTGCTTAGTAATCGCTGAATTGATTTTTTTTAAAATTACTATTCACTAAAGTATTGCACGTTTTGCTTCCCCCTTCCGCTTCATCATAAGCCCTCCCCCCTATCCTCTTAGCACAAACGCACCGTTTCCCTACATTCAAAGGCTCTGCCTCCCCCGCAAAAATCAGTCAACTGGAAAGGGGAGGACTGTGCTTACGCATACGGAGGGAGGACTAGCCTGATGTCTAAACCTCTCATGTTACCGGAGTGTAGGAGCTGATGCACCTCTGTGCTGGGACCCATAACCTACTTGATGTCTGCTTGTTTAACATGCTCTTGGCCTGCATCTGGAATGCTTTCATGACAGTGAATTTCGTCATTAAAGGATACACACATTCCTTCCACAAACGTGCTGTAAAGCGGTCACAAGGCACTGGGGAGAAGACTAATGCTTGTATGCCTGGTGTTCTGTTTGTTCAAAAAAATAATTTATTACAGCCTTGCTTCTCCCACCCCGTCAGGTCTTATCTTTGTATAAGCCCTTGAAACCCCATGCTCCCCAAAATCCTTTATTACTCTCCCACCCACTAGCCCCTCCCTGGCTGGCTACAGGCCACTCGGTCTTTGACTGCTGTCCACTGCTCCCACACCAGATGGCACCCCAGCCCCTCACTGTTGGGTTCTTTAATTAAATAAAGAAAGAAAATATTGCCAGAATTGTAAATGAAGTTAATTGTACCAGTGCTCAAGAGAAAATGCATTTATTGCTTTTACAGGTCGGTAAAACTAACACAAACAAAGCCCTGGCTCTGCTCTGCAGCCTGTGCTTTGCCACAAGCTCACACCATAAGCTATGTGTGCCGCTGTGTATGCTGCACAAATAGCGCTTAGTTAAGAAAAGAGAGCCTATGTGCTATAGGTGGTGATTAATGCTCATTTTAAATATTTCCCCGTGTTCTGTGTCAAATATGGTAGCTCAAATTTACGGCTTGCAGAAGCTTACTTTTGTCACCACTGGACCCGAGTCCTGCAGCTGCCTCTCTAAAGAAGTCATGGTGTGTTTCAGATCATATTGCATCCCTACACTCAGAACGTGCTGTAATATATAACATTTCCCCATACCTACTACTGGTAAGCTTCCACTGGTGTGATGAAGTGTTCGGTCTTGGAACTATTTTTTCCTGCTCATGTTGAACGTGTATATTTTGTTTGCAATTCCTCCTTGCTTAGGGCTGAAATTTAATAGACGTTTGTGTGTTTCCAACATTTTCTGGTGGAAGCAACGTGTTTAACTATTCTAAATTAGTGCGCAATGAAAGGCTGACTTTCTTTGTAATTATGTTTCATCATTTTTAAACTAACACAATCCACACCATGCCACATAATTCCAATCAGCATAATTTCACTCAACGCCACATACTCCCACGCCACACAATTTAACTCTTCACATTTCCATTCCACACCACATAATTCTACAACAAAGCACATAATTCTACTCAACAATTACACTACACACCACAGTCATCCAATCCACAGCACAAAAATCCACATCATGCCACAAAATTCAACATCACACCACATATTTAAACTCCACTACATACCACTCCACAACACTAAATATCATGTCACATAATTACACTCTATGATGCACAATCCAACTCCACATAATTCCTGTACACTCAATACCACATAATTACTATCCACTTAATTCCACTGCACACCATGCCACATAATTCCATTACACTAATCCACTCCACACCACGCAATTCCACCACACACAATTCCACAACTAACAATACCAATTCAACCCACATAATTCCACTCCTCACCCACACCACATACATCCACTCCACCATCTAAAACACATAGGTAAAACACATTGTCATTTACAACGCCAATAGCTCTAACTCTCACCAATGCGAGACCTATTGTATTGCAAATGCTTGTTTTAACCTGGGGTATATGAGTGTCTTGGCTCCTAGGGAGAGCAAAGGTGTGTTGGGTGTATACCATGGGAAGCTGTGTTTTAGGTAGTCAGGGCCTGCATTGTACAGTGCCTTATGGGCAATACATAGTGCTTTGAATTTTATGCAACTTCTCACTGGAAGCCATTGAAGTTTCTGTAGCTCATGATGGTTGCAGTCATTTGCTACAAGTGTCCTGTGGTCCATCTTACTATGACTCTGCAAACTGTGCCAAGTACAAACCTTTTTACACTTAACTCTCAGGGTAGAGAGAGTGAGCAGACACCGGCTTCTGAGGGAAGTGATGTGGGGTGGCAAGAGCTCAGAACTCAACAGTCAACCAACAGACAAAATTAAGTATTGTCCAGCCCAGTGTCAGTCTTTTAAGTAAAAGAAAGTACCTCACACGGAGATACTAAAAGATGCACATCATACTTCAAAGGTGATTCAGTTACATGGTTGCATAGATCCTGTGGGATCTATGAAATGCAGATATCCATATGGCACTCGCTTCCTGACCCTTTTCTCTCTCATGTGAGGCACGCAAATATATGGGCACAGATGTAGGCTAGGCACCAGAGCAGATCACTAGTGATTACCCCAAAGCCTGGGCCGTAGGTCAATTTAATTCTCTTTTGGCCCAACAAGTCTGAGCCAGCAAAAGTGTGGATTAGCAGCAACAGTTTTCCTTTGTTCATGTTCCGACACAGTCTCCCAGTGCTTGGAGACACAGTACTGCATTGCCTGTTCAGTGATGCTGGTGAGTCCCTGGTGCAGACCAGTGTGATCAGGACCTTCACACTCTTGAACTTTTGCGCTGGAGCAAGATATTACAGATGGCAGTCTAGCCTCAGTCAGGATCACAGGTGCTAAGCAGCATGATTGGCAATCTTGTTAGCGGCTATAGCCTTCGGGTCAACAAAGGTGGGAGCTTGTCTTCAGCAATTGAGGCCTTTAGGGCAGGTGTAAGCAGGCACTTATCTTGAGCAGTTGTGGCGTAGGGATCTGATGCAGATGGACACTCATCTTTGGCAGTTCTGGCCCTGGAGGCTAGTGCAGATGGGCGTTCATCTTTGGCAGCTTCAATCCTAGAGACTGAGGCAACAGCTCCTCTGAGATGGGCAGTTCCATGGCAGCATGTGCGCTTGGTCCCCAGGGTTGATGATGAGAAAGCTGAGCCACTCGGTGGCAACTTGATGAACACCTCTTTATGGAGCTCGCAGTTGAAGGTACAACAGGGAGGACCAGGGAACCCTGCAGACTTTGGGTCAGGATTGACTTTCCTCTCTCTCAGCAATCAGCTTAATCTGAGTGCCCCACATCCTGGCAAAATGCTAGACAGTGTCTTATCTTGAAGGGCCTGGCACTCTTCTTCTCACTAAAAGCTGTCAAGCAGGCCTCTAAGCCAGTGCTTAATTTGTAAAATATTAAGTGCAGGTGCTCACAATTTTTAGGAGGCCACACCCACTTCCCCAGCTCCGCCCACTTCTTCTACTGGCCCCACCAAAGTCCTTTATTGGCTTCACCCACAACCACGAGCCTTAACACTTCATAGCCACCTCCTCACTTCCGCAAGAAGCTGAAGACATGTACCTCAGGGACCTCACACTTACATACCTGCCCAATCTCCTGGACACCCTCTTGGGTGATTAGTGTGCTCTACAAATTAATATAACATCATATAACCTATGGAAAGTCTATGAAAACAACTCAAAAGTGAACTCAAATGAGAGAATGTGTGTACATCTCAAAATGCAGCTTTAGGCAAGGTCACTTGAGGCAGCTTTGCAAACTAAAGAGAATGTGCTTGTAGTGTGCTGTTTAGGAAGGGATGAAGGAAGGCAGCAACAAATGTAAGCAGGAAGGGGAGAACTGGTTTGAGGAAATAGATAAGTAATGGATGAAAGAGGAAGGAAATAAGAAAAGAATGTGAAAGGAATAAATGAAGGGATAGAGGGAGAAATTAAGTGAACAATGTGTGATAGATGAATGGAAAGAAGATAGGAAAAAAGGAAGATAAGCAGAAGGAAGAGTTGAGGATAAGACAGCAAGAAATTAGAGAAGGGATGAAGGAAGGAGCAGAAAAAAGAAAGTGAGGAACGAATGGAGGAAGAAGGAAGAAATGCACCAAGGGAGGAAGGCTGTGAAATGAATGAGGATGTAGGAAGCAAGAATGAAAGAAGACAGGAGGCGTAGCTGGAGAGGCTGATGAAGAGAAACGGAAAGGAAAAGATGGGATGAAGGAAAATAAGGAGGTCAGGGGAATGGATGCGAGCATAAAAGGTACTGGGTCAAGGAGGAACGGACACAGGGAATAATGACAGTGTAATATTGCAAGGAAATTTGAAAACAAAATATTAAAATGCATTTCTATGTCCTTAACACACCATGTATGCTTGTCCAGCACATATTGACCAGAGGGGGCCTTGACACCAAATTAAAAAGGTTATTCAACTCAATGGCACTAATTTTTATCGACCTCAGAAAGATGAAAGACTGAGTGGCCACACCAAGATTTAAATGTATGACCCTAAGATCAAACACATATTTCTGGAGTCGATTGAAAGAGATATGTGTAAGAAAGAAAAACATTAAAGGGAGAGTTAGGAAGGAGGAGAGGTCTAAAGGCAACGATAGATACAAAGATACAAAGGTAGACATAGAATGTGAAGACAAATGGGAAAAGCAGAGATTGGGAGTGCAGGAATGGAAAGGAACATATGAGAATGAAAAGTGGAAAGAGAAGAAAGGCAAGGGTAGAAGAGAAGACAAAGGGGAGCGCTTAAAAGGATAGTGGAAGGGAAAGATGAGAAGGTGAAAAGTGAAAAGCAGTTAATGGTGGAGGCGGCGAAACGCGGACATAGGGCAGAAACTGACGAACCGCGGACGTAGGGCAGAAAGTGAAGGAAGAATGGAGACAAGGGAAGGAGTGAGGTGTGAAGGGAAGAAAGAAAAGCAGATACTGAGGGAGAGCAAGAAAAGAGTACAACTCTGCTTTATTAAATATACAGTAAATAATTATGTAAAGTTAAGGGGTGACAGGGCTGCAGTGTTCTTGGCCTGTCTGATCAATGCATAGCTGTGCTGTCCAAGACACACAATAGCGATTCTTTAACTGTGTTAAGGTTTTATGCCATCAAAAGATGTTTGTGCCATCACAATAGGTATTCCTAATAAAAGATAAATAGTGTCAGTTATACCATCGCGATTGGGCTTGGATGGAGAATCGGGCTCTCATGCTTTAAAGAAATACTTTTATTATACGATCACACTGTGAGACACAAAATGCCACTGCCACCTATTTCAAAATGAGGTAAGACATTCAACTCCATTCAGAGAGGCTTTCACGCTGCCTTTTGAACTAATAAAGCACAAAATTCAACTGAGTCTGCCCGCTATTGGTGAGATGTGAGCATATACCCCCACTCTCCAAACCTCCACCCCAAATATAGTGCCACATTTTCTGCACTTTCTAGGGTTGCCACCTGACTGTTTTCTAATGGCATCAATGGTATTTAATATCCTGGTCGGTACAAAAATAAGCAGAATCTCCTAAAGCTGGTATTCTTAGCCCTTATCTTTTCATACTTCAACAAGCAAATATAACTAGAAAGCACTTTTAGAAGAGTTAAGTATCCTTGACTAATAACTGAGTAATAAAAGACGAGCCAGGTTACAAATGAATACACACAATTTTGTTTAAAGTACTATTCAGTATCACATCTGGGTCTTTGCAGACTCTTAATACAACAACAAACGGTTGGTATTTTACACTTGGAAATGTAGCTAGCAACTCACATGTTCGAAAGAAAGTTACCCCATCCATGCAATCTAATTCACAGGTGGTTATTTCTGCCTCTCCATGACGAAAGCTACAATTTTTAAAGCTCACAGAGAAGCTGAGTCCTGCACCATCCTCTCGCATAAAGCACTACATTTAAGCGATGCATATCAAAGAATGGCAGTTCCCGCCTTTCAAACCAAGCGCATCGTTTGTGGAGAACTCAAAGTGCATGGAGGCGACAAAAATCAAACCAGCCTAACTGTGTGCCACAGCCCAGGTTCTTTATTGGTATGGCAATTCAAATACTGTCAAGGTTCACACATGGGGTGAAGAGCAACTCTAACACCTCAAGTTAAAAGTTCAATGTGTGGCAAGAAGAGATTGTTTTCCGTGCACGTGTTCTCAAGTCTTGCAGAATATAGGAGTTTTCAAGAACGAAGACTGCACGTTCCTCTTTTATGGTACTCTGTGAAGCAAGTTGTTGTAATGTTTGCCCTTTGCATTTATGTTTTTTTTTACCGAAACTGACAAACAGTTTAGGGGCTCTAGCCTAGTGATGCTTCAGAGAGAACATGTGGCACGTTCACTTACCAGTTACGCGTATATTCTAAATTTTGCCTGTTGAGACCCCCCCCCCCCCTGGCAAGAGCAGACTAAGGATGCACCATTGTTTATTCACCACCTGAACACGCCGCATAGAGTAGACACGTCTCTCCCTGCAAGACCGTCAGCTCACAAAGTATTTCTGCAGGCACAGCTAATTATATCTTTTTAAGACTTAACACATTAACATGCGTTTTGTTCAATAAAACATATACACCACAGATGCACACAGTTGATCACCAGAAGAGAGTCACGCCTTCAGCAGCAGGGACCGGCTGGGCTGCCCTATACTTGCAGACTGAACTAGCAGTGGTGGCTGGTGACATTTGAAAGTGGTGGGGCGTAAAATTATTGGCATACTGCAGCGCAGCGAGCGAGCGTAGCGAGCGAGCCCGAACAACCTAAGAGTGGACAAATGGTGCATTTTCAAGCAAATTTGAGAAAGCAGGAAGGTTAATAAAGCAATTGTGAAAGTGCAGTTATTACATTAATAAAGAGACCAGCAATCACGGGTAACTATCCGGAGTCTTTGGTGAGTCTTTGGTGGGAGATTTAATAGATTTGTGTCAGTGGTCTCGTGAGTTGAACCTACTATGCAGAGATGTTCCAGAGTCTTCAGACATAGTATAGAACATAAATTACAAAAATAAAAATGATATGAAATCAGCTTCCCGCCAAATTCACGTGCCTTCTCTACACACACAACCGTGACATGACCCTAACTCACCAGGAAAGACAAAAGAGGACACAACACTCATAACACTCACCCTCTTTTCCATAATTGTCCAATCCTGAAGTATTGAAAAATACTTCCTGCACACCTCCGCTCCTCTGTGAAGTTCTTCTAAAGTTATTTGTAATCAAAATCTCAATACCTAAAAGAATCAAGTGCAAGCAACTGCGCTCAATTCACTCTCCATATGAGGCATCCCAGCCTGAGCCGCTTCAATGATCTCTTTCAGTGCTATAATGAGGCAGACAGTTTAAAGCCTAGCCAATAAAAACACACACACACCCCCTGCTCCATGGTAGGATCCCGATGCAATGAAACATGCGATCTAATCAGCTCTGGGCCTTGAAGTAACTATCAACAGATCCTCAGACTGTCTATTACTGACCAGTATCACTACCTACTGTGCTACATGCTATCTATCCACTAGTATTGTTTGGTACCCCTCAGGCATGTGAAGCATTATATAAATGTGATTACAGTACAATTCCATACTTGTAGCATAGCACAAGTAATGTCCCAAAAGTCACTAGAGAATAAAAGCAGTACTTGTCTTTTGAATGTATAGCTTCACTGAAAATATTGCAGATCCACAGCAAAATGCATTCCAGGCCTGCCAATGGATTTCAGGGGAGATGTGCATAAAAGCTTTGCCTAATATTTATTCCTCCAAAGAATTACTTTATGAACACAGAGAAGTTCCAGTTCTCAACATATGAACAGAGCTGCATTGATTTTTTTTTTTAAAAACCTCACATTTAAAAAGCACTGACACTCAGAGCCTGATACAATAGATATTGCTCATATAAAAATCTGACTATATTTTCTCTGTTGGGGAAACTATCAGCCCTCTATCATTAGGAGTGGATCAAAAAATATTTTGATATTTGCAGTAAAAAAACAAATGCCTAGTGCCAAAAAAGTAGAACCATTGACTGGCGTTTGCTTTTACAGGCACCACCTAACATAACATATAATTCCTTGACACATATTTGTCAGCTACTTTGACAAACAGCTTTATATTCCAAAATGAGAAACACTATCGCGGCAGATGCCCCATGCTCTCACCACTTGACCAGCTTTGTTTAGCCCAGAATTGCTGAGGGTTTAAACTTTGACTCGTGTTTGCATGTGTTAATTTAATGCGATTCTGTGACGATCAGGAATGCCAAAAGAAGACTAAATGAATAAGTCCCCCATTGAAACTTTCACAGGGTGGTTGAAATTCAATTTTACACTAGTGTTTGCCGACCCCATCTGCCTAACTTCGCAGAAGTAGATGCATTTTGGTTGAATTGCTCAGATGTTGAATTGTGCTGACGTGTGGTCGAATAAAAGTAGGGAATAAACACATTTGTGAGTTGCAATCGCCTAGTTACTGTCGTTTCTCAGCTGTAACGATTGATATTAATCGACGCCACTCATATTTCACGAACGTCGAAATAATGTCTGATGCACAGCTCTCGTGAAACGGTGTTTGACTGCTCTTGCATGACAGAGAAATCAGAAGCAGGTACAAACTTTCAACAAAGGAAGGGCGAACATTTGGTACTTTAAAATAAATTTGGTGCTGTGAACTTGAAGTGCCAGCAGATGTCTGACACTGACCTGTCAAATGTATGACATAAACATGCAACGTCACGACATGTCATGACAACAGAGGCACAGATGGTAAGCGCTACCTGAAACTTGCATTTGAGGATGCGTCTTTCTTTGCAGTTTGCAAAGGTTTGCTAATGATGTCTGTCCCTGTTGCCTTTCATGTGCAAGACGAACACACAATGACACCAGAGGCATATGGTATGAATAAAACATGCATTTAAATTGCATTGTTATTGGTAGAAGAGTGCTGCGGATTGGATGTCGGCCCCTAGGCAAACATGCCATGACACTGGAGGAAGCTGGCTAGCCTCACAGAAGAAAAAAGACTTTATCATACAAAGGTTCAAGAGATTACCCTGACATTCACGTTTCTAATCACATTTTTGAAGAGGGGAAATGTTCGAAGAAGGCAGCTTGGGTTCCTGTAGTTCAGTCACGTGGCTGTAGTGCTGGCACAAAGGGACACAAAAGAGTGATGGGTGGATTGCTTGCATTGATCTCAGCCACTGGTGCACCCAAGTTGTGTTTTTTGCTCACCGCGCCCATGTAGACAGGAAACGGCCATGGGTAACCCAGTCTCCAATAGGAATAGTCCAGCCCGAAGTGCCAGGCCGGGTCTCCTCTGAAGGGGAACACAAGAAACCCCAGGCCGATTTCTGTAGGGACAGACTGGACTTTAAAGTCCTGCAGCGGCACGAATGCTGTATGATAAAAACCACTATTAAAATCTTGAATGCAGGCAACTGCCACAATGACGCGTTTGAAACCTTTGTTGTGTGCTGGCTGGCTTGCTTGACAATAAAACTATGGCCTCATTACAGTGCTGCTGTTCAAAAGCTACGAATGTCAAGCAGCAGTAGTAGTGCTTGTGTGGCATATCAACTGAAGAGCCCAGTCGTGGCAATGCTGCCCAAATTAGGTCTTTTGCAGACTTCCTTCATGCTCCATTGACATATGTTAGGCAGATTCCAATATGGCTGCCCGCTGCTCTCTGTCAGCCGACCATACGCACACATCAATGTCTGGTTGCCGCACAGTACTCAATACAGCCTAAATTCATCTAAATATTAATTTCTCTCCCACTTACTGATCACAGCTTGGCGGAATACTAGAAGAAATATAAGCTATCCTGCATGGAACTTCAAATATTGGCGAACGAAATAATTGCCCATGAGTCACAGCTCTTCAGTCAGACGCCCATCACGCTCCCAGATCAGTCAAAAGAGACACTTGGATACAAATGTTGTGTAAGATCAATGCTGTTACACTGGAAAAAGAAAGCGGGTAAAGCATCAAAAAGGAATATTGAAGAATATGAAATAAATAAATTACTGAAGTGAACGAGCATTGTAAGGGAACAGAAGGGGACCCGACAATGGAAATGAAATTGACCCGATCCACTTACAGTCGCGGCTCGCAGTACTCACGGGGGGTTGACATGGGTCGCGGGGGGGACACCGAGGGTAAATAAAATAAATGCACAAAACTTACCTGACCGCCTCTGCTCCTGGTCCGCGTTGGCGCCTCTTCAGGAACAGCACTGGATTGGCTTAGGGCACGGTTATTCTTCGCCCGAAGCCTGCCCATTAGGAGACCGAGGGGCTCCTAATGGGCATGCGCAAGTCAGCGCAAACACAAGTGCGCATGACTGGGCACGGGCAAAAATGTGCTCACCTTCCCCACTCATGCGCACTTGTGCTGCTGACTGTCTGTCCCTGGCTGGTCTGACAATCATGTCAGTCAACATGACGCTGACCGCCCACCCCCTTCAGACTCTGAAGGGGTGGGCGGTCCAGCGTCATGCTGACTGACATGATTGTCAGTCAGTTCTCCCTCGGCGTCTCTGAACTAGTCAGACGCCGAGGGAGCTCAGCTGCGGGCTGCTGGCGGGGGGGGCAACGCCCCAACGCCCCCAATGGACGCACCGCCACTGTGAACTAGTGAGAGTCACGTTACCAGAACCACAGGCTAAACATTTCGTCGTAGCGTACATTTGACCTTCCATTACTTGCGTCACAGTAACTTCACACACTACTTCGAGCAAGTTACACAATCTTTACTTACTGCCTTTTAGTTTGAATTACTCTGTGGCCAGCCTGCTGCGCGACTGCTGCTTGCGTCTTCTGTGGCAGATTAGACTGCGGCTGCGCAGCATGCTGGGGTAGGCCGCGAGAGAAAACAAAGTGGGGTAAGACTCGCCTTCACCTGAGGGGTGATTACCCGCCCGATTCATATGTTCCCACAGAGCGGCAGTGCCCTGTGCTGGGGCATGTCTTCTCTAGGGCATGGTTCTGGAGGCTGCCTTCACAGCAGCGTCACCAGCGCTGCTGTCCTGGCCCCACTGCCAGGCAGCCCCCTTAGGGATCATTGGCGTTAGTGCCCCCACCATGCGACCGGAAAGGCAGTGGCCACACTTTCATCTTGTGAAACTTTCCGGAGCGCGCACCGCGCAGGACAACCTTAAGCTCCACCAGCTACCCACCGGGTGCTTCCTGCGCACTCAATGCCTGCCCTTGCATGGCGTGGACCCAGCACCTGTCCTGAACCACATTTGTGGGGAAAGAAAGTTCCAGAAAAACACTCTCGTCTCAGCAGACCTGGGCAATCGCTTGGACGGGCCCAGGAGGCGTGGTTTAAAAACGTACTATACGCTGTTAGCAGCATTTCACTGCCTGGGCTGTTCAAGCTCCACGTTCTCCAAAAAATAAAGAACTGGGACATTTAAACGGTGTCCAATTTGAAATATTTTAGCACACAGTTACATGCGATTATCAGCTGTTCACCGGGGAAACCTGTGTGAACTTAACTAATCTAATATCGCATGAGGACCCGGCCCTGAGAAATAAGTGCCGGTGCTAAGCACCGGAAAGCTCCGGCACAAATTAAGCACTGCTCTAAGCACTTACCAGTCCCTCAGTTTCTCTAGAAAATTGCAGATTTCAGGAGATGTCCCCTTACCCTTGGGAGACTTGCTCTCATTATTTAGACCCCAGCATGGGTCACACAGTAGTCCTCTGAGTACTTTGGGGAGCACTCCTTTCCGTGGTCATGAAGAATTTGGCACTGGTAGAAAGTGGGGTGGTTTGGATCCCACTTGTAAACACATTTTCCAAAGAAGGATGTGAATCCACTATCTCAGGCTAATTTGTTTTCAGAGCATTTCCTTTGCATTCCTTTGCATTAGTAAAACACAAATTAATGTGTGATCGTGTCTGCGTTTCATGTACTTTTTTGCTGAAGATGCATTTTGCAGTGCTTATTTCCATAATGTAAAATCAAGGATTAAGTTAATGGGGCAGATAAAAGAGGCCATTGTTTTCTACATAGTGATGGGGTAATAGCATACTTTCACTTTGTCAGAGTTATTACACCCTATATCAGTACTATTCAACTGGAAGAAATAACATCCTTCGCTCATTTGCGTTTAATATGAGGATTGTTGCTTGTTGAGTCATCAACGGTTATCTCATTCCTTTTGAGCAGGCGGCAGTGGTAGTCAGTGCATGCCGTGTTGAGTAGATGGTTATGAGGAGTTACACTAGGGATGGACAGTTCCCGCAGTGATTTTATTTATGCCTGGTTGTATAGCGCGGTCATTAACAAAAGGTGCTAGAGAACTTTACAATAGAAATGGATCATTACATAAGGTAAAGGTTTACATAATCTGATTGGTACAAAGGCACAAAATTACATTATCCGAAGATGTAGGTATATTTAAAAGCCAAGAACATTGGAGTTTAGTATATCATGCTGCAGTCGTAAGATAGGTGTATCAGGATGTCTGTTAGCGCCACGTTAAAGATGAAGTCTATTGAAATGGAGGTAAGACTAACCCAGTGATGTTCAAAGCTGGGGAGGAGCAGTTAGCAACAGTATCTTTGACGCAGGAGGGCTTTCAGCTCTGATTCAGAGATAACCTTCGAAGTGGTGGTGCATAGGTTCGCTGGTAAGGCGTTCCATGTTCTGGTCGTGCTTTCTGAGAAGGATTGAGCTATAAGTCTTTCCCTTTTAAAGTTTGGGCTTCAAGCAGCGGTGTTTCGGCATTTTGCGATGGTTTAGTGCCCCCATGTAGCTTACATTTGTCAGCCAGGTAATGTGGAGTAGTGGTGTGTAGAGCCGTATGAGTGAATCAAGCTGTCTTGTATATGTCTTTGGCTTCAATGGGCAGCCAGAGGAGAATAAGCAGCATCAGTGAAATGTGGTCGTTCATTTTGGTCCCATAGATGAAACGTGCTTCTGAGTATAGGATTGATTTAAGAGGAGTGAGGTGAGTTTTTGGGGAGACCAGCTAAGAGAGAGTTACAATAGTAGATTCTGGAATGCACCAGTGATCAAATAAGAGTTTTCAGGTCTTCCTCTGGAATGTAGTAGTGAATTACCCAGAGAAGATGCAATTGATTTTGCGCATTTTGGCCATGCTGTTGATTTGAGATTATAAGTTTAGCCTTTTTTCTAGGATGACTCCTAGGCAGTGGCAGGGGGAGATTGAAAAATAAATTAAAATAAACTTACCTTGCTGCCGACCGCCAGACCACCGCCTTGCCTCGCGTCCCGTTGTTCTCTGATGTAGGAAGTACAGGCTCCCTCCCCTAAGCCAATCACAATGCTGCAATGCAGCATTGTGATTGGTCTGAGCGCTGCGGGGTCGGCGCTCAGACAGGGAATGGGAGCCTGTACATGTTCCTCACCAGGCAGCATAATGCTGCCTGGTGAGGAACATGCAAAGTGCGCAGGACTGTTTGGCCGGCCTAAGAAGGCCGACCAAACAGTCATACTCACTTAAGTGCCCACCATCTCTCCCCTTGCTGGCTGTTACGACAGCCAAGCCCTGCCCTGCACTGTAAAGCTGCATTACATAGGGAAAATAAAATGATAATAACGTAGTGTTATTATCATTTTATTTTTCCTTTTTCCACTGCAAAAAATGCAGTGGGGCGGCGCTCCTCCGCCTTAGCAGAGGAGCCGCCACTGCTCCCAGGGACTCGGCACTGTCAACAATGGTGGGTTTGCTGTTAAGGATGTTGAGTGTGACCATCCAGAATTGTACAATGATTGGCAATTAAAATAAAGAGATGAGGAGGAATTCAGTTTTGTAAGGGATCATTTTTAAATGATGTGAAGTCCTCCAGTCTTGAACTGTCTTTAGAGTGTTGGCAAGGTGTATTATGTCATTTGGAGAGGAGATTTTAAGTACAGTTGGGTGTCATCTGCATATTGATGATAGAAGATCCCCAATTTTCTTATTAACTCCAAGAGGCTGCATATTAAGGATGAATAGGGTCAGACCAAAGATAAATCCCTGAGGTACCCCATGGTCTATGGCCATCGCTGTTGAGATTTAAACCATTTGAGAATCATGCTGACTATGCCCATTCGATTTTTGTGTGTGTCAAGGAGAGATGCAGTGTGTCAAGGAGTGATGCAGCAGGCAGGCCGACTGCAGGGTGGGTGGGCTGTGCAGGTGTGCTGTGATCAGTCAACAAAGCACCATTGCAGCAGCATTCCGGGGCACTGGACTTTGCAGCAGTCATCTTCCAGGTTTCACCACCAAGGGGTTGACCGACCACCTTGGGGGGCCCCCGACGGGAGCCTGAACACTGTCTACATCTTCCTGTTGAAAGTCTTAAGAAGTCCCTTGGAATGGGATGATCCATCTTGGCAATACATGCACATTCTTGTTCGTTCTGCACAGGAGCGGAGCAGTTGACGTGCAGGTCTGATAATGTGATGTCACCAAGCTGTACAAAGCAATGTTTGGGCTTACAAGGGCTGTGTTTAACCGGAGAAGAGAATATCTTCAAAGTCATTGCATGTTAAAATGTTTTTTTTGGCATGTTGAAAATGCTTTGAGTTGCACTCTCGTGATGGGTGATGCTCTGAAATGAAGAACTTTCACAGTACATTACTATACAGTGTCTTTTTCTAGTGATGCACATGCAAATTATCCAATATTACAGTCGGTAAACTTGCATCATTAATTGTGCCTTACATACTGTACCATATGATATGTGAAACAGAGCCCCTCCATCTAGCTCAAGCCACATCTTCGTGTTAAGGAGCTTTTGGTACAAACTCCAAGAGCAACTTCATGCACTAAACGAAGTAACCATCGAAAGGGCCCATTAATACTGTTATCTCGCGTTCTATGTACCCATCAAGCTTGTCCCTATTTCTCCAAGTAATGTTCATCCTTTTTGCACAGTAACATTGGATCAATAATGAGTTGTTACTGAGGGTGAGAGTATCACTGTGGTCTATACTATTCAATATTTCCTCTGCCTCTTCCGGGACACATCAGGCACCATACATAACACCTTTGTAATGCAGGTGAGCTACTATCTGTCTCCTTTACATAGTGCGGTATCAATTGCCCAACAATCTGCAAGAAGAAGAAAGAGAAAGGCTTTTGCCAGTGTCCAAGTGGTATTTGGGAAGATGTGCACCCTAGTGGCATAGCTATCTAGAGACTAGGATTCTGTTCCTAGCGTCAGCAGCTGTCCAAAATGCTGTGCTTTCTGGACAAACCCCGTGTCTCAGATTGTTGGCATTCATAATGTAAGCATGTAAAGGTGAACTATGCTATCTGGCTGTCCCTTTTGTATGTTCCCACCTCTTTGTCCATCACATCCTATTTTCAGTGATCTGGTCTCAATCAGATCTCAACAAATATACTATTTTAAGTAATACCCTCCATATTTGCAATAGAAATATTCTCTGCAAAGCAATCTGCTGCTCATAGGAACGAGGTCTGTCCTTTATCAATTATCTAAAAAACATATTGCAGTTTATGACTTGAGTGCACACGTTCTTCCCAACAGGAGGGGTGTAGATGTCTTTGGACTACAGTTTTTACAATGACGGATACTACACACTGGCGAACACCCATTACAACGCTGGCATTAATACGCATGCCTTTACGTCGCATGCGTTACAACGCAAGCGACGTTACGACGCGTACACATTGCGATGCGTCCCATTACATCGCATGCGCTTTTAAAACGCATGCGCTTTTAAATCTCATGTGGTGTAATGGACGCAAGGCGGAGCACCGGGACAGAGGCGGACGAGCACCGGGACGGACGAGCACCGGGACGGACGAGCACCGGGACAGAGGCGAGGAAGAGATGACGCGAGGAGAGAGAGGTAAGGGGGATTGTGCTTAGACTGTAGTTTAGGGCTTAGGGCTTAGGGTTTAGGGAAGTGTTAGGGGGTTGTAGTGTAGGGTAGGCTTAGGGCTTAGGGTTGAGGGTAGTGTCAGGGGGTCTTACTGTAGGGTACTGTATTAGGGTTTAGGGCTTAGGGCTTAGGGTTTAGGGAACTGTTAGGGGGTCGTAGTGTAGGGTAGGCTTAGGGCTTAGGGTTGAGGGTAGTGTCAGGGGGTCTTACTGTAGGGTACTGTATTAGGGTTTAGGGCTTAGGGTTTAGGGAAGTGTTAGGGGGTCGTACCGTAGGGTACTGTTTTAGGCTTCAGGGTTTAGGGTTTAGGGTCGGGTCAGGGGGTCCTCGTGTAAGGGGGTAATTAAAGGTTTTAGAATTTCGGGTTTAGGGGAGTGGGCCTAGAGGTAAAAATCACGAAGTCAAAGCATGCGGGGTGTTTGTGTGCGTTGTAAATGTATTTTGTATGCATTTCAAAGGAAATGCGACGTAATGGTTTGCGTTGTGGATACTTGCGATGTAAAAGAACATGCGATTTGAAAACTGCGATGTCATGGCTTGCGATGTTAACGCTTGCGATGTAGCATCATACATCCCTACACACTACCAGAGGACATGTTTGAGCTACAGCACACCACTCCCTTTAACAGTTGTTTCTTCGTACAATAACCTCAACATAACCTCTTTCTGGTGCACATTTCCACAAAATTGTCAAAAGCTGTACACCAGGAAGAAAAGTGCACAGTCCCATAACAATTCATTCTGACGGGTGATACCCCCTCTGACTGAATTCTAGGACAGGATGGAATCAAATATGAGCAAATGCCAGTACAGGAAAGAGCCAATTAGAAGCGCAGGGTGAGCATGTTTTTTTATCTGTAATAGTTTCTTCTCCAATGGGAATATATCCACCTTTTATGAAACTCCTCTGTGCTTTTTGGGAATGTGATGCTAGCCTACTGAGAAAGAAGTGTAAAATGGATTTGAAACTAAACTGAAAAATGTATTAAATTTATCTTGGACCTAGAGTCATAGCTTACTGACTAAATCAATAGGCCAATTAAATTTAAAAATAGCTCTATTATACGTTTTATTAGTGATCATGTGCAGTGTATGTCTGACAGAATTGCTAGAATGAAAGACGTCTTTAACCCCTGTTTTGGCTGTTTTGGTTGAGAATCCTTAGTTCAAGTGATTCGATCATGCAATGAAATCTACGGGACACTGGTGTCTGAGAACGTAGCAGACATCAGAAAGACGCCGTCCTCTCCATTTTTAAAATTCAGACTTTTACGCTAGTGCCCAAGAAGACATAGTTGAATCTCCGAAGCATATTTTTTTCCTTTCATCAACGTTCGTTTGAAATGTCGGTCTTGACACCAATTGTTTATCCATAACCAAATGGCGCTGTAAAAAAAAAAGAAATTCACCTTGAGTCACCAATTCCAAACTTTGTCTGCATTTGTGGATCCTACTGGTCCTGTTGGGATGTTGTGATCTTATCATTGGAGAATCTCATCACAAAAAGGGCTTCAAATTACATTTAATGGCACATTTGATTTTGATTTTGAAAATAGGACTCTGCATTACAGGGAATTAGAAGACAACCTATAGGAATAACATTTATGTATTTGGGATTTACATGCATTTTCTCTCCTGATGTACTTACTATCCCCATTTGCAAACCAGGGATGTGCAAACTGGCTTTAGTACGAAAGGCGATATAATTTGCGAAGCAAGCATTGCGCTCATTCACAGGGAGTCACAAAACGATCCACCAAATTGAAATTAATTAGGCAGGCAGCATTTTGCGACCCCAGTGAATGGCTGCAGCTGCAGGGATGGTGGCATGCAGCACTGCAGCGCTGTGAGGAACCCTGCATGCACAATTCAGTTACAGTCACATGTGCTTCCATAAGTAATACTGGTTAGGAAATGGGGAAATTTGACTGAGGAAGCAGGTATGTGAGCAAGTCCTTTAGGATCATAAACACAGCTAAAGTACAAGCATCTTAAGGAATGAGATTTCAGGCATGTTTCAGAAACAAATTATAGGCTGCCTGATATTCTAATGATAATCTATGGATAGCAAGACAACTGAGTGAAAGCAGAAGACTTCAGAAGTACAACACTGGTTTGATGTAAGAGGCACATGCTTTAAAATCAAGAGTGCAATTTAGTATCCTACAGATACCACAGTGACTAGAGGAAAAACACAAAAACACATAAGAACAAAAATAATTCAGTAAATTCAGTGAATTGAAATTTAGTAGTGTGTACCTGGAGGTATGGGTGGGAGCAATTGCAATGAATTGCTGATTCAGATTCAAAGAAATAGAAGATGAGAGAGTGAGAGGAAAATACCGACAAAGATGGGCAAACAGCAATGTCAATAGAGGATTTGGATAAAGACAAGATCCATGTTTGCTGAATAACTTAAACCAGGGATCTCCAACGGGTAGCTTGGTAGCTACTTGTAGCTCATCAGCACCTTCAAAGTAGCTCTCAAAGGCGAAGCCAAGCCCAGTATCTGAATTAGAGGGTCTGTGCTTATTAACCAAGGCAAAACTGCTTATCTCACAACCCTTACAGTGGCAGCCAGCCAAATCAATGGCAGGGCCTCATGATGACACCCAATCACACACTGTATCGGCCTAGTTGGCCTGACCATGACCATCTGTTTCCACTCTCAATATAGCTAAGTCACAGGGAGGTTGGCCATGTTGTAGACCCTGCCTTATCCGTCACCATGTGTGTGTACAGAGGGCCATGTATACTTGCATTCACTGACCTTTTAAAAGCATGACTGGCCTACTTTGACCTATTCCTGACATACCGATGGTAGCCCCTTCCCTACTAATGGCAGTAATTGATATATGGCGGACATCCTGGCCATGATGGTGTTCTGCCGTGTTACAATGGTGCCTTAGGCATATTCGGTGTTATGGTGAGCATCCATGACCAGTGGCGGCTCGCAGAGGGAGTGCTGCGGGGCGGGGAGGGGAGGGGGGGTGGGGGGGGGTAGTGGAGTCGGCCGAGTTGGCGATGCAGCGAGCGCAAGGTAAATAGTTTTATTTATTTATTTACTTACTTTACTCCTGCCCGTTGTATGTCCGACTCCACTACCCCCACCCAGCCCCTCCCCCGCCTCACCGCCCCACAGCACTCCCTCTGCGAGCCGCCACTGTCCATGACCAATGATGGCAATACCTAGGCATTTGAAGCAGAATCAGTCCCTGTCAGGCAAAATGTTTTTTTTTAATTCAAAAAGGGTTTTCTTCTAGAAAATTCAGCTCTGTTCCCTAAAATGGAAAGTGGTATTTGTTGAAAAACGATGTGTATTATTAGAAACTGATATGCTGATGAAGATGAAAGGTTGCAGGTTCAAAACACATTTAAAGTTGATAGTTGAATGTTAATTGGAACTGAGTTGGGGAGCCCTATAGATGTTGTTATTTCCTTTGTGCCAGAGAGCAGGTGATGCTTTGGATCTTATTTCATTAGTCAGGTGGAAGTATTTAATACTGATAATCTTTTTCCCAGCATTTTATCTGGGCACCTTGTCTGAAATGCTTGGATGCTCACTACTGATTACCCTGCTTAGGGTGGTTATAGTTTCAATTTAATACATGTGGCCACTACTTTACAGAGATAACATTCACTAGCATCTCTGGTGGACTTTCCTTGAGCAGAAATACCTCTCACTACAGAAAAGGTTGCATATCCCTAATTTAAATTAATAAAATAAAGCAGTGAACTATAGTGAACTCTGAATATATGCTTTTTAATGTCAAATAAATTAGTTTTATTCATGCTTGAGCATTTAAAGCCATTCCATAGCAAATATAAAAATTCAAAATATATTGAAAGTTAAAAAGATAAAAGTGAGATATAATATTTCGACACAACCCATACAGTCGATAATATAACAAACAATTCCTATATTAAATTTTGTTTATGCCAACATCAAAAACTTGACAAAACAAGTATTTAAACTAGAATCTTTTCAATGTAACACCTAGTCAAGGCCTGCCGACATGTACATATTTGTCTTGCATTAAATGGTTATTTTAGCAGAATTCGTCTCTCAAGGGAGAGGACCGAGCATATGCAAACTAGCTAGATTAAGGTTTCCTCGACTTTTCTGCATAATCTACACAGATTATTTTTCTTCTCCTTGTACCACCTCGGAGCATAATTTAGTGTTGGTAGACTACCAAAGCGGTAGATCATAAGCTAATGTTTTATAAAACGTGCGTATCGTATTGAGAAATATGGTTGTATGTGCATTGATGGATGACTATTTAAAACCATCCAAGCATGAAATATAAAAATTCCATAATGCAGTATCAATCATCAGAGAATGGACAGGGCAAGGTGGAGAGTCAACAGGCAATGCCAGGCCTCTGATTCAAGTTATGAGGTTCAGCTCTTTACTGGCAATTAGTGTGATCCCGAGCAACACAGTTTATTTATTGTTGGTATGTTTAAGTAGTCATAACAAGAGCAATATAATCTGAGGGACAGCTCTCATGTCTAAGGATTGTCACATCAGTATAACCTGAGACATAGTAATGATGTCCCAGGCCTTAACAAGTGAGTTTTAGGTTTGCTGTCTAAGGGCTGCACTTCTAATATCTGTGTCACATAAGTTAGCTTTGCCATCTAGGGCCTAACCCCATAGGTGCTGTGTAAATTGAGCAATGTCATAGGCCAGAACCTGTAACATCTACATAATTTCAGAAATCTCTTTATTACATAAAGCCTGAAGATGTCATTATTAAATTACTCAATGGGTTAGCACTGGTTTGTGTGGATGTGGCATGTAAGGTTTGTTAAACCAGAAACACAGTTCTACTGCCAGAAAGCTAAAGAGTATAAGATCTGTGTACCATGAGTGATAGCTTTGCCACCCAAAGATAAAGCCTGTAAATCCTAAATAGGAATAATAGGAAAGAGGAATAACTTTGTTGTGTGAGGAATGAGCCTGTAATATCCTTGTCAACTATCAGTCTTCAACCTTGTCAACTATCAAACTCTAACTTTCTCAACTATCAGATTATAACCTTTAGATCCGAAGGGTTCTGTGGAAATTATGTGGATGTCTTCCTCAAAATCAAGTGACGGCTCTCTTATACTAAACAGAACAGAGGACTACTGTTATTCTCTGCTCTTATATTAATTTCAATGGCATGCAGTTTTTCCTTTTACATGGATTTTACATGAATGAAGTCATTCTACAGGAAAAGAGACATATGCACGATTTACTCTAGAAATGGATGCACTATGGTAAACTTTGTTCTTGTTAATTATCTTGTTAGAGCCAAAAGAATCCTCATGAGAATGTTCTTGTTCTGATGTCCTACAGCAGTTGTTAATGCTCCACAAATTCAGACACGTGATCTGCATATAACACTGCGGAGGCCCAAGAAACAAATATCAGAGCACAACTTTGAAGGTGTGACAGAATCCCACCAGTACATAAGTGCAGGGGAGGGTACAGTGGCCCAACATGAGTCCCACAATTCATACAAGTAATATCTAACTCTCCCTAGCTATTACTAATGTGAGCCACTACAGAAGATGCTGGAAGAGGTTGAATAATTCCAAGGGTGGAAGGAAAGTCTTCGAGGTAACAATGAAGAAGGAATTATAAGAGGTCCAGCAAACAGGCAACTTCAGGGAAGATGTTATTTGGAGAGCCAGGAACACACATGAAGAGCTGAGACCAAGCAGAGGAACACAAGTAAAGAGCCAAAGGCTAGTCCGCCTGAGCCCATCTGCCCAAGTCCGCGCCTGGCCGGGACCAGGGGCCAGTTATAATGCACAAATAATAACCTATTCAACACTGGAACTTCTCCATTTGAATAAGGTAGGACAAAATATTCCTATGGAACTTGCCATTGGAGCAGCGTAATTTTGGTTCCACCCTTACACGTATATATGTGCCCTTAGCAAGACATACTTGTGTGTCCTAATGTTATTAATGTAATGTGTTGCACTTAAACTCAGTACTGAAGTGCATTCATTACAAAATTAGGAATTCATATATATACTATGTGTCTTAACATTATTAAAATGATATATACTACTTAGAGACTTGATAATGCCCTCTTTACACTCTTAAAATGTATATACACTAGAAACGAGAATAATTTATCTAAACGCATGCGTTAATAATTTCGAATTGGTATTCATAATTTTGTTCTTAGTTACACTTGTATTCGTGCATTCAAAGTTGCTTTATATCTATTGACAATGTGACATGAATCTAATTCTGACTCTAATACTGACATTTCTTATTTTGTTTGTAGTTGTATGTGCACACGCATATTAAATGTGCATTATTGAGTTAACACGTTAAGTTACCATGACTAGTCCTGCATTTCTTTCTGCACAAAATACTGTTTTCATTTCTGCTTGCGTGACTTTTTCCTTGCAGGTATGTTCACATGGTCTCTTAATTTAGAATAGATATAACTCTGTACTAGCGATAGAGAGCTTGAGAAGAAGACCGTGACAAAGAACATGGAGAGCCAGAGTGTTAACTGACAGGCTATATTCAGGAATGTTGCGAGGAGCAGCAGGGATCCAAGGACGATGTCGTTCTCAGGACTGCCCAGGAGAGTTTGTTAATGTTGCAGATCACAGCATGAGAATGGAAAGGACAGTGGAGCCCCTTGTGGTGTGATCAATGGGCATTACCCAAAGATTTGTGTGGTATTAACTAGTGTTCTCACAGGTTGATGTGGGCCACTTCTCCTTGGACTTTGAGAGGTACAGACCTCTATACCTACCTCTTTGATTCTTTTCTGAGTGTGTCTTAGGCTAACACTCATTTCCCTATCCTTAGAAGACTCTTGAACGAGAGTCTGAAATGCTGACACCTTCCCACAACTACTCACATTTTTCCCCTTTTCTGGATTTTCCCAAACTTTTTGTAGTGTAGCTCCTATTTCCGTTATAGGCTCTGCGCATTGGAATAATATATCCTATAGGTTTGACATAGGACTAAGGTCGGTATGTCCCTATCGAGTATATTAAACTTAATTACTTGTGCCAGCTAGCTCAGAGGCCACTAGAAACTTCTTGACGACAAGAAGGGATTAGTTTCTGGCTGCCGCAAAACATGACCACTGTGTTTCCCTTACTGAATCAGGATGTGTCCCAGAGTCGTAGAAACAATAGATAACCATTTCACTCAGCTCAGTCGTGCATGTTTTAGTTATTCTCAGAGTTACACAGAAATAACAGACGGGCGTTTCAATAAAGGATTTATTGAACAGTCTTGTTTCTGTTGTAAGTTATATGTGCTGTTATGATCACAAGACAGTATGCGAGATAAATAATGTACAAGGTGAGCAGTAAAAATAAATAATACTGCTGTCAGCATTATCTTTTTAGTATGTATGCATTTACATAAAATGACACAACCTAAAAATGCGAGTACTCATACGATGCGTTTCTACCCTAGTTCTATCCCAGTGTACCTAACCTATCCTAGGTATAGGGAGAAGTAGAAGTAGGTGCTGTATTCCTGACTAGAGTATACCAAGAGTAAGTTACGCCTAGTATGCCAAGAGTCTAGTATGCCAAGAGTCCCTCTAGGTTCTAGTCTGCTCCAAACCTGAAGAATGAGAGAGGTAGGAATCTCTATCCGGACTCGAACTCCAACACCCCGCAAGGGAAGTTAGATCACTGGAAGCTGGACTCTCTGCGTGCAGGAATGACAGTGTCTTCTCAGTGCGTCTGGCCGGGAATCGGGCTCCTCTGAAGTCGAGGTCTCCTCTGATTTACAGGGGTTTGGGAAGGTATATTTATACCTGAAAATGGTAGCATTGACGTGAGTTGGGCAGCGAAAGACGTCATGAATGAATCCCTTAGGGAATAAGAGGTTCATGCATAATGTATGAGTCCTTGAAGAAATCAATAGTCCTGGGCAAGGGAAACTCCCGCAGCCTGAGGGTCTGTTTTTCCATGGACTCGTTGAGACGTTAGGGTGGACGGATGTCGGAAGCTATGCCTGTATTTGGTGTGCATGGTTTATGCCTAAATAAGGCCTGGGATTCTACGCCTATATAAGGGCAGGTTGGGTTATGCCTATATAAGGACATGAGTCTAGAAAGCCCGTTTATGGACACCCTATGAAGTATACAACACCACTCCTCTTTCGTGGAAACAATGATACTAAAATGCTAAACATCCAAAATGCTAAACATTAAAATAGAGTACCGCATATTAAAACATATCCTAAAAGTATTTAAAAGACATATTTAAAATGCAAAGGTTTCTGTACATTTATAAGCAAAGTTTTTCATTTCCTGCATAAAGTGTGAAATAAATGCAATCGGAATGACAAATAAAAAGCAATATTTACATATGACGAAAATGATCGATAAGTTTGTTCAAAATCAAAGTCATTTCCTATCATGAAATTTAAATGAACTGAATTAGACACACAAGATGACTAAGTGTCCCTCCCTGGAAGTACTGTCAAGTCTGTATTATAAGGCCAGTTCTACTATAAGCAGATTGAAGTGCCATTTTTGTGTTCTAAAAATGAGAAAAGTTCAAATTTTGGTAATGTTCCAGGTCTTTGAAAACGAAGGCCAAATTGTTGCTGTTGCACTGGAACAAAGTATGCCGAATTAGAGTCAGTTCACGGGTCTGGTGTAAACATGAGATCATCTATTTCAATAGACAAAACATCCACTGTCGATGGTGTAAGTTCGAACACCTCACGTAAGAGATTGACCGCACAAAGATGGGAAACACCGCCCACAGCATAGGTCGCCGCAGCAATGTTCGCGTCCGTTGTTACCTGTGTGCCTGGAGTTGTTTCTCGTACCTCAGCAGCAGCAGGAAGCGTCTGTGAGATCTCAATGAATGCTGACATCAGTATTGGGAGCCTCTGGGGACAACACGAAGCATGGACCGTTATCGGGACCAGCAAAGTATCGACGTCCTTTGGCGCAGCTGATGGATATGTTAGACAAGCGTCCAACACGCATTCTTCACCGCATAGCAGGCAGCGTAGAACAGGTAAGATGCAATCATGCCAGATTGGTCGGAATGACAGGAACCATGTGGTATTAAGGTCCCGTAGACGAGTCATGCCCAATAGCTGTACTATACGCTCACGGCACTTTCTTTCAAGGAGAGCTTTCTCCATTTCGCTCGGAGTTATTTCAGCGAAGTGGCTGGCCATAGCGCAATAGCAGACAGATGAATAGAATTCCCGCAACAAGTGCTAGAATCAATGGTATGCCACCAAACACCGAATGTGCAAAGTTCGGAATGATTCCAAGTATTGCCTGGAACGGTGCTAAGAGACCGGTGCAAATGCTCTTAAATACATGTACAATTCCCGTTGTATCTGACATGTTGAAGATACGTGTTAACATTTCTACGAAATGTATAGGGCAGTTTGTACGTATTAAATTCTGTATCTCAGCCGAAGTCCTTGCAATTTGTAGATCATAGGTTTCTTTGGCCGAGGTCAAAGGCACTGTTTGCTGTAAAAGCATGGCTTTCATTCTGCTTAAAGTATCAAATCTTATAAAAGAGACACTCAGTGAAGGCCATAAAGCCGACTCCTGACTGTGTCTATCGGGGAAACAATACTTGCATACAGCAAGTGACCCTGGAGTTGACCGTTACTAGATATGGGATGCCGGGCAACATTCCACAGCAGCTCTGATCATTCAACATGAGGTAACTCCCATTAGAAAGTTGTCCAAACGTTGGTTTAATCACAGCAGCTGGTGAACCGTGCTGATGGCAAGACAAGTTTGCCGCAGAACCATTACAAGCTCCGTGCAAAATAATGTCCTGACATATGAGTGAACCGGTCAGTGCAGGTTTACAGTTAATACCGCTAAGAAACACTTCACGATCCCCACTCCAACATTTATGTGTATACGGTAAATTCCAAGATGTCTTAATGTATTCCCTACCCAACCTTTCATATTTGCCTGCTTGCATCTGTCTAAGGCAATACTGGAACTGAAAAGTTGTCACAGGTAATGTTATTTTTCCATGAATAAGCCATTCTGTAGCTGGTTTTTCTGCCACTGTGAATGGTAATTTGTCAATTTTTTCAATGCTCAGCACTGTATACCTCGCTCCTCTTTGTGCCAATTCGATCTGTTCATCAGTCAGATTGTATTCTGCAAACAGGGACGACGTGTTGATGAAACGCCAAGGCACATAGCCCGCTCGCAAAGATTGCAGCGTCCATGTCAATAACACAATAGAACGTAATTGAGACTGACCTTGTTGTAACATAGCCAAGTCTTGTTCTAGAATGTCGATAGCAGAGGATACAATGCCATCCAATGAATAAATTCTGGAGGACAAAGTTGTTAACCCATTGTCAACTACAGAGAGTGTTTTCTCTAAATTGATACGATCAAGTTCATGTATTCGTTCTGCAGCCTCTATCTGTTACACTTTCCATGCTTCGTTATAAACAGCGTAGATGCCGGCATATATGAAACGTTTTTGACGCGGTTTTCTTGGTCCAAGCAAGAATTCCCTAAGATCTGCGTCATGTGCAAGTAAGGTTAAGTGTTGCTTCACATCCTGTAGTGTAGATTTATGCAGCCAATCGAGGCATAATTTTCCTACACTATATGTTGTTACTACCCCCGGATGTTGTCTTTGGACATATCTTGGGTCTGGCCTATGAAGAGCAAAGCCCTGAGTTTTGTTCAAGTACCTTTCCTGACAGTTGTTTGTGTCTGTGGGCCAGATCAACCATTTTTTCCAATTTGAATTGGTTCTGTTGAGTTGTAGTATATTGTCAACTGTCACCACTGCCTTTGTTTTATTATCACTGGCAGGTGTTGGCACAGAAGGTGTTTTCATCTCTTTGATCTTGGCTAATCCAAGACAAGATGTCTGTTGGACGGTGTCATTCAAAAACAGTATTTGTTCAGGGATTATACAGGCTCTAAATAAAGCTTCCATACCCTGTACTTGCCAATCTTTACTACCCCAGACAGTTTTTGTCTCAATTGTGTCTTTCCTTAAGTCGAAACCCTGTGTAGACAGTTGGGCAATAAATGCTTCAGAGTAAATCTGTTTTGTATTTGTTAACATAATTTTCAGTCCTGTCTTGTTTACATTTTTATAGTAAAACGTTTCTGGATCAGATGTATTATAACCTGAAAAATATGGAAATTTACTAGCAAAAGTTTTCGAACTACCTTGTGTTGGTGTAGGACAATGTTCCCATTGATTATACATAAATATATTTCTCGGATATGCAGTTTTGTGCAAATAATGATGACCATAGTGGTTATAACAATACAGTTCTTCGTAATCAGTTGTACCCTCTAAATATTCATTTTTAGAAAATGCAGCAGATTTTACTAGATCAAACATTATATCATGAACAGTCTCTAAGTCCCAATCATCTGAATAGGTACTGGACGTTATCAAATCGCTTAGTGAAATTTTAAACAAATGTGGAATTTCCAATTGTTCACTTGGGCCGAATATTTCATAATCTGTTTTGTCCCACACTATACCATCCTGTATAGGAACAGCTGTGATGTTCACTGATGACAAGTCTCTTGCTTCACGATGGGAAGATTTATGTGGTTTCAAAAGCACGTTCATGTTCTTTCCTTCAATGTTCACATGGATGTATCTGCCACCTATAAGCATGCTTACTGTTGTTACCAAAGCTAGCCAGAGCAGGAAAACAAAAAGTCCAGATGTAATCCAGAGTTCAATCCATGGAGAAACCAGATAAGTCTTTTTCATAAAGTGAACAAAGACATGTACTTGCTGCTTGAATTTTGATGACGCTGGCGTCGTTTCAGGTTCGCTTGGATCCTCTGAGAACGTATCAAAGTCAATGAAATAGCCAGAAGCAGTTCTGTCAATTGTTGGAATTGCATCAGGATTCGTTGAAATCACAGGAACCAGTTCTTCACGAGTCACGTTGGTGTAGACAGGTGTATTTGGACGAACTGTTATTTGGTTTTCAAGAGGGATGAGTTCCATAGCTTGGTTGCATAGTCCTTCATTTGTTACAGCTGAATTCTCGATCGTGATCAGTCTTTCAGTCTGAACCTCTTGAATAGTAGCGAGAGGAGTGCGTCTGCTACTAGGTCGGAGTCCACGAGGCCTACTGCTTAGTATTGGCCACATACTGTGGTTTGATCAGGTCGATTGACACAAATCTTTCCTCCTTTCTTCCAGCAAGGGGCGGCAGAAGTACTGTCCTTGTTCCTTGAACAGCTAGAACAGGTACCGGTTGTCTGTAAGAAGGTCCAAATTCCTTCTTGTCCGCGATTTTTTCTCTGACCAGATCCCCAACTTTCGGAATCCAGACAGGCCTTGCTGGGACCGCCGATTTTTCCCCAGTGGTGGTTGGCTGTAAGGATACGTTGCTTTGTTTCGTTCTTAACTTGTTAAGTTCCTGTAAAACAGCCAAACGATCTTTGATATCAAATTCTTTTTTGTCCACCACTGTGCCTACGTGTTCTAAATAACAGCAAAGACCTGATCTGCTCGGGCCAACGAATTCTATTCACTTACTGAGAGGGAATTTATTTTCTTCCTTTACAACAACCCTTCATATTTTATAGGTATTGTCCCAACTCAGACTCGCCCTATTTATAAAAGAACCCACCCATGAGTCCAAAGTCACTGCGTTCACACAATATATCCTGTACTTTAACAGGTATACATAACACATAAATGTGAAAAAATGGGAAAATGTGAAAATGCGAGGTAGCACCTCACGTGCGCACCACCAAGGGAGCTTACTGGTTAATTATCACCAGTCATGCCCACGTTTCTCATCATTGGTTGCTACTTCGCAAACAAAGATAAACAAATTCGGTGTCCAGAAACCCAGTGAAAACCAGTGAATATGTGTGTACAATAACACAAATCAACCCCGTGTGAGTAAAATTGAAATAAGCCAACTCAATCGCCAGGGAGCCACTTTTATTCTCAACTTGAGGGCTTATTCAAATTAAAAACATACTGCATGTTTGCAGACCATGTAATGTTGGGCCGACATGTTTCATTGCCTGTAAATTGTAATGGCAATTTCTTCAGGGCACGAGGACTTTGTCCACCTTTTCTGGACCCTTATTGTGAACACGCAGTGACTGTTTAAACAAAAAGAGGGGTTCATTAAAAGCACTTCCAGCCAGCGCAAAATTCATCTGCCTTTGATTATCCTGTATACAATTATTATATCCCCAAATGTATATTTACCTAGTAGCAGCCAAGGCCTCTCGTACCAGCTAGCCACCATGTCACACAGGGACTAAATATTATTATTAGCCCTGTTTCGTATAAAAGGACACATATGTTGTCCGTTTTCTGCAACGACAAACACACGTTAGTATTCTGATATACAACAATTTGCCTGTAATCATGATTTTTATGGCACTTATTCTCACCCTTCACAGTCCATCAAGCACACATAGAGATTTGATGATCTTTCAATGATGACTCGCTGACAGACTTGTTAACTCATACTAAAAAATGTTTTCGTCTGCCGAGCAAATGTCACCCTATTCCACTCTATATAATCATTCAACCCCACTTGGTCTGCTTTCTCCAAAAAAATCCAACGTGCCTCTCTTTTTAATAGTATCTTCTCCATATTGTATGTGTCCCCCACCACTTTCTCCAATACAACCCACGTCAATGACCTAGCATCGTGGTTCTCAATTTTAAAATGTTGTACAAGCCTCGTCGTGAGTTTCCCTGCTCTCTCTTGGTAGATGTCGGTTGCATCTAGCGAGTCAGAGTGCAGACCGGGTGTAGAGCCTCTGTTACTGTCCTTTGACGATTCCTTGCAGGATACGTGACTGTAATGGCACAAGTTGCTAGTGAGCTGTGGGGCTTGAATTCGCATTTAGTAAATAGAATGGGACGTGGTTCCTATGTTACTGTGTTTCTTGACATTTGCTCGGCAGACGAAAACATTTTTTAGTATGAGTTAACAAGTCTGTCAGCGAGTCATCATTGAAAGATCATCAAATCTCTATGTGTGCTTGATGGACTGTGAAGGGTGAGAATAAGTGCCATAAAAATCATGATTACAGGCAAATTGTTGTATATCAGAATACTAACGTGTGTTTGTCGTTGCAGAAAACGGACAACATATGTGTCCTTTTATACGAAACAGGGCTAATAATAATATTTAGTCCCTGTGTGACATGGTGGCTAGCTGGTACGAGAGGCCTTGGCTGCTACTAGGTAAATATACATTTGGGGATATAATAATTGTATACAGGATAATCAAAGGCAGATGAATTTTGCGCTGGCTGGAAGTGCTTTTAATGAACCCCTCTTTTGTTTAAACAGTCACTGCGTGTTCACAATAAGGGTCCAGAAAAGGTGGAGAAAGTCCTCGTGCCCTGAAGAAATTGCCATTACAATTTACAGGCAATGAAACATGTCGGCCCAACATTACATGGTCTGCAAACATGCAGTATGTTTTTAATTTGAATAAGCCCTCAAGTTGAGAATAAAAGTGGCTCCTGGCGATTGAGTTGGCTTATTTCAATTTTACTCACACGGGGTTGATTTGTGTTATTGTACACACATATTCACTGGTTTTCACTGGGTTTCTGGACACCGAATTTGTTTATCTTTGTTTGCGAAGTAGCAACCAATGATGAGAAACGTGGGCATGACTGGTGATAATTAACCAGTAAGCTCCCTTGGTGGTGCGCACGTGAGGTGCTACCTCGCATTTTCACATTTTCCCATTTTTTCACATTTATGTGTTATGTATACCTGTTAAAGTACAGTATATATTGTGTGAACGCAGTGACTTTGGACTCATGGGTGGGTTCTTTTATAAATAGGGCGAGTCTGAGTTGGGACAATACCTATAAAATATGAAGGGTTGTTGTAAAGGAAGAAAATAAATTCCCTCTCAGTAAGTGAATAGAATTCGTTGGCCCGAGCAGATCAGGTCTTTGCTGTTATTTATGATTTTGAGTGGAGGGCGACCCGATCTGTTTTTCCCTCTGTAGCTCCTTTTTGTGTAGAAGCCTACGTGTTCTAAGTCTGGAACCCACATTCTTGTCCCAAATAGGACCTCATATGGAGTGACTCCTCCTAGAGTACTTCTTGGCAGATTGTTAAGAGCGCGCTGAACGCTAATGAGGTGTTTGACCCACCCATCACCCGAGCCTAATACCCTAGCTGTTATAGACTGCTTTATGTCTCGGTTTTTCCTTTCCACAACAGAATTTCCCTCAGGATGGAATGGAGAGGAGTACCGCAATGCAACACCCAGACTGGCCATGGCCTCCTTGTAAGCCCTAGAGCTAAACGCAGGACCCTGGTCAGAATGAAACGTGCCTATTGCGTATGTGCCGATAAAGACTCGCAAATCTTTTATAACAGTTCGAGCGTCAGCTGAGCGCTGAGGCCATAACCATAGGAACCTAGATTTAGTATTTGCGGGAATGCCTATGTCCAGTAGGACGCTGGCGATTAGATAGCCTAATGCTGTCTAACAGTGGTGTCTGCACTGGGCTGCTGCATTCGCTGCATGGTGTCTGGTGTCTCTCTTGCTGTAATTTGCAGTCTAAGCAATTGTTGATGAATATGTGAATGTGTGTATTCATTCCAGGCCACCAGTACATCTCTTTTAACTTCAAAATTGTTTTTGAGATCCCTTGATGTGACAGACCCTCCCCCAAATGTTTTTCATAAATCAAGGCTGTTCTTCGTTCCATGTTTGGAATTACCCTATCCCCCACTCCAGGGATTCGAGCAAAAGGAACGTTATTCGCATCAATTACATAAGAGTACTTGAGTGGAAACTTTTTGGTAATGCTGCACTGCTGCCTTTGCTTGAAGCATTGACAGCTAACATTATCTCACCGTCTATTTTTGTTTTTGAACGAGTGATCGCAGCTACGGAAGCCGTCTGAACAGCCCCCTTCGCGGCTTCGTCAGCCAATGAATTCCCTGCAACGTGAACGCCATCACGCTGATGACTCAGTGTGTGAATCACGTGAGCCTTTGGTAGTTTGTTTTTCAACAGAACTACTTGTTCCCAAAGCAGTTTGTGCTTAATTGTGCCACCTTTTGCATCCTTAAAACCATTTTCAAGCCAGGTTCGTATATAGTCATTATACGACTGAACACAGTAAAAGGAATCGCACACTATCAGTGTGAGGAATTCTCGATCCATACTTTCAAGTGCCAGTTTGAATGCCTGTAGTTCAGCTCGCTGAGCTGTACAATCACCTAGTGACTGAGTTTTTGTGACCATAGGTCTGAAGATGCCATTTCGTATGCGACCTTTAACGATAGCACACGCTGCACTGTAAGCTTGCTTACTCCCTGTTGCGGGCTGTGCGGATCCGTCAGTGTAAATTACGAATTCATACTGATCGAGGGGCAGAATCTCAGTGGGCAGAGGACATTCTTGTTCATATTGGAGAAATGCCTGTGTTTTTAAATCTGGATCAAATACATATTCAACATCAGTTGCAGCAAGAGAATTAACCCATTGTATCCATCTCGGATGTAAAGCTTTAGCATTGGGAATGCTCGCATTTGTGACTGCTTCTAAAGCTGGTACTGGGGTAACGACAATTATGCGTTTCCCTTGGGCTAAGGCTCTTTCTTTTGCTACAGCTGTTTGAACTGCTGTCAGAATTTTTTCAGTTGAACTGAAGCGCATTTCTGCTTGTGTGTACAAATGTGATTTGTACGCGATTGGTACTTTCTCACCCTCATTAAAGGTTAAGTAAGTGAATCCACATTGACCCGAAATTATTCGAATCACCAAATTTCTTTGACTTACGCGTGTTTGTAAGTGATTTGTTGCTAACATGTTAGCCTGGAGTGAACGCAAAATTTCTGTGTGTCCTTGTGTCCAGTTTTTTATTGAAAAATCAGGTTTGATTAGTGCGTAGAGAGGTTTAACCCTTTCTGCGTAGTTTAGAATGTATGTTCTACCAAAATTGAGGAAACCCAGGATTGATTGTAAGTTTTTAGCGTCTTAGGAGGTTGGATCAGCGCACACTTCTCTAGAAAGTTAGCTGCCAAGCTCTTGCCTTCACTTGAAAGCTCATATCCCAAAAATAGGACATTGAGATGGGCAATTCGGGACTTTTTAAAGTTGAACTTATAGCCCTCAGAGGCGAATCCCAATATAATGGTGCTCACCCTGTTCAAGTGTTTTTCTAAGTCAGCGTCTGTCAGATAAATATCATCGACATAGGACAATGCCTCATTGTCATAAATTTGTAGCAACTCCGTTACTCTCGCTGAGAATAAACCTGGGCTGTTCTTGAACCCTTGTGGGAGTCGACAAAAGTGACGCTGGGTCCCCATTATGGAGAATGCCGTTAAGTACCTACTTTCAGGTGCTATATTTTGACAAAAGAATCCATTTGAGATGTCTAATGTGGTTTTGTATTTTTGCGCACAATGTTATTCATTAATGCTGTGCTATGTGCATTTTGCACTGCAAAAGTTTTAGAACAAGTGTTTAAATGTCTGTAGTCCAAAACTAGACGATATGTATTGTCTGGTTTGGAGATAGGAAACAAAGGATTGTTCATAGATGAGGTGCTAGTTTCAATCACCCCTTGGTATTCAAGTTGATTTAAAATCTCCCTGACCTGTTTTTTAGCTTCTTGCTTAAGTGGATACTGCCTCTGTGCAGTAGGTTCATGTTTCAGATGTATTTTATGGTGAGGGGAGTCCTCATCCCATCCTACATGATTTTTATATAATGCTGGAGCCTGGGCTACTGCCCATTTTCTGGCATATGTATATTTTAAGTGAATTGGAATGTGATTGGAGAAGGCAGGCATAATCATGTCCTCGCCGTGTGGGCACTCCCTGACAAATTGTGGTGGCCAGTCTTTTTCTGCTAGAAGTACGTCATAACCCTTTGATAGTTTTTCCCAAAAAAGTGCTTTAACCTGTCTAGGTTTGTCTCCCTCCATCCGGAGTGTTATTTCATATAACCTTTGTGGAGTACTAACCCTGGTGTCTACAGTTTCTACCGTAATGTACTCATTCAAGTCCACTATCTCCAGAAGTTCCATCAGGTTCTGGCGAGCTATTGTGACTTCTGCTGCACTGTCCAGCATTGTCTGAGCCCATTCCCCGTTTTTGAGTTGTGATCTCATTATTCTCGGCATGTCTTATCTTCAGACCTGCTACTTTCTTTTTGGAGAATTGAGGTTTAGCTTTAATTTTTGTTGCGTGCTTGTCGTCTTTCGATTTCACGCGTTCTTCTCTATGTTCTGTACGTCCTCTTCTTTCCGAAGTCTGTGATGAGACCTGAAAGGGACGAGAGGACCGTGTATCATTATCTTGATACCTATCAGGTTTTCTCAAATTATCCCTATTCCTGAGGTTATACCTCCTTTCAGAGGGCTCCTTTTGAGGAGACCTACCTCGGGATTGAGATCTTTTCTCGTTTGAATTTTGTTTGTTAGATTCCCACTTCTTTTTAGAAGATGTAGGAGTTTGTTTAATTGAGTCCTTCTCAGAACTTTCAGATAGTTTTGGTTTAACTGGTCTCCCACCCAAACTATCTCTGCCTAATTCTGCATATGACTGCTCTATAATTCTGGGTAGCTCTGTTTGATGTTCTGTAACATCGAATTCCTTAGTTTTTGTCGGATCGCCACTGCTGCTGCCTCCCTTTAATATTAGATAATATTATTGTTGAGACCTGTTCAAAATTTTTCAGTAATTTCATACCTAAATTTAAAGCAGGCTCTGCTCCATATTCGTTTTGAATCTGTTTTAGGACATCTGGTATTACCGCAATTGACGGAATGCCGTGTGTTTTAGTATAGATGGCAGCAAAGACTGAGCCCCACGTGGTGCAGTCTTCCAGTTGTGGTGTGATCCCCATTGGTAAACTGATGGTTAGAATTCTGTGTTTCTCATATGGGCTAGTATTTGGAAATACTGCTTCGATTTGAGTAATTTTTTGAGCTATCCAAAACGGAATTTGCTCCCGCTTAGTGGGCATTTTACCCATGACTGCGTATAGAGTCTGTGGTGTAATTTTTAGTGTACTCCCCTGTGGAGGAGCTTGATTTGGAAGTGTTAATGGTTGTTGGACTGTGAAAGTCCTCATGACATATTGATCCAATTGTCTGTAGATTTTTATTAACTCTGTGAGTTGATTAAGTAGTTCCTCGTCTGACATTATTTCGATGTCTGGATGAGGTGTGTAGCCGGCTAGAATCGGCCATGTTGCTCCTGGTCTGCCTAGCGGACCGAGCCTGGTTATATTTCTGTGATGTTTTAGGGCGCCTTTAAACCAGAGCTGGTGCGTCTGGTATGTTAATGGAATTTCAATATCCTCGAAAGGAATGTATTCCTCCGGTTGTTCATCTTCTTTGTAAAAGTTAAACAAGTGAGTTACTGGATTAGATTCAGGAAATATTACCCATGAATAGAATACCTCTGTCTGAAAGGATTCGTGTGCCTCTATCACGAAAACTGCTCTACCTCCTCTTGGAGATAGGCCATGTTTTATAAGTTTTAGAGTAATGGCTCTTCTTAAGTTAGGAGGAATGTCCTTGACACCCTCTTCGGCTTCATTTAAACCTGTGTTGTTAAATAACGCTGCTTGGGCTGGTTCAGCCGCAGCTACACCGTTTTCGGCGTCTACATTCATTTTGTAGAACTAGTTTCAAGGAAACAAAGATAAGATGCACAATATTGTGGAACAGTCTATCCTTCAACGTTGAGCAAACCAAACAGCTAATATATAGGGGCTTTCCCGATGTAGCCGTGGCGGATATTAACCCTGCCCACTCCAGACGTCTTTTGGAGTATATGGGGTAGGGGTCTCTGAGAGAAAAATAAAAGTGCACAGCTGAGTTACTCAGTATCTAACGTTGAATTACTGCCTTACCAAACGTTGGGCGCCATGTAGTGTAGCTCCTATTTCCCTTATAGGCTCTGCGCATTGGAATAATATATCCTATAGGTTTGACATAGGACTAAGGTCGGTATGTCCCTATCGAGTATATTAAACTTAATTACTTGTGCCAGCTAGCTCAGAGGCCACTAGAAACTTCTTGACGACAAGAAGGGATTAGTTTCTGGCTGCCGCAAAACATGACCACTGTGTTTCCCTTACAGAATCAGGATGTGTCCCAGAGTCGTAGAAACACTAGATAACCATTTCACTCAGCTCAGTCGTGCATGTTTCAGTTATTCTCAGAGTTACACAGAAATAACAGACGGGCGTTTCAATAAAGGATTTATTGAACAGTCTTGTTTCTGTTGTAAGTTATATGTGCTGTTATGATCACAAGACAGTATGCGAGATAAATAATGTACAAGGTGAGCAGTAAAAATAAATAATACTGCGTCAGCATTATCTTTTTAGTATGTATGCATTTACATAAAATGACACAACCTAAAAATGCGAGTACTCATACGATGCGTTTCTACCCTAGTTCTATCCCAGTGTACCTAACCTATCCTAGGTATACGGAGAAGTAGAAGTAGGTGCTGTATTCCTGACTAGAGTATACCAAGAGTAAGTTACGCCTAGTATGCCAAGAGTCTAGTATGCCAAGAGTCCCTCTAGGTTCTAGTCTGCTCCATACCTGAAGAATGAGAGAGGTAGGAATCTCTATCCGGACTCGAACTCCAACACCCCGCAAGGGAAGTTAGATCACTGGAAGCTGGACTCTCTGCGTGCAGGAATGACAGTGTCTTCTCAGTGCGTCTGGCCGGGAATCGGGCTCCTCTGAAGTCGAGGTCTCCTCTGATTTACAGGGGTTTGGGAAGGTATATTTATACCTGAAAATGGTAGCATTGACGTGAGTTGGGCAGCGAAAGACGTCATGAATGAATCCCTTAGGGAATAAGAGGTTCATGCATAATGTATGAGTCCTTGAAGAAATCAATAGTCCTGGGCAAGGGAAACTCCCGTTGAGACGTTAGGGTGGACGGATGTCGGAAGCCATGCCTGTATTTGGTGTGCATGGTTTATGCCTAAATAAGGCCTGGGATTCTACGCCTATATAAGGGCAGGTTGGGTTATGCCTATATAAGGACATGAGTCTAGAAAGCCCGTTTATGGACACCCTATGAAGTATACAACATTTTGAGATCCTTTTAGACTTAAACATCCTTTCTAATTTAGACTCTTTATTTGAGGACTTTAGACTTTACTCATGTTTAGGAGAGAAGATTGAAGACTCTACTCTGAGCACTAGATTCTGCTGCTAATTCTTTGTATTGCTGTGACCGAACTACTTGTTTGTTTTATACTGATGTGTCTAACGTTCTTCAAGAGGTTTGGCTATCCAGGTGTTATTCTGTACCTTTACAGCATGGTATTGAGATTGAATTACATTAACCTGACTGTTAACTTGCAATAAAACTTCTTGAGTTTATTACCGATTCCTGGTCCTTTTTGTGTAGCCAAATGTGTACACTAATTAAAATGTGTATGACCAAGTGCTAACTCCCATCACCTCTCAGTCGCTGAGAAAGATGCATTGGATAACCAATGGTAAGAGGGTTGGCCCTGCGCTGGATCACCACTATTCTAAATACACAAGGGATACTTGCCACATCCCAATTTAAAGAGCTGATGGTGGGCATTAATACTACACAAATCAACCTGGTCAGCAATACCTCCACCAAAGATCTGGCTCTACAGCCATTAAGTATGTAAAATCTAAGCATGTGCTGTCTAGTCAAACATAGGCTAGAAATTAATTATTATATTGAACGTACCAACCCAGATTTAATGGTGATTAGCGAATCTTGGTTAATAGAAGAACCCATACCAGAAATACTGGAAGCAATCCGCAATGATTATTTGGTATTATATAAGAATAGAGCTGCCACTAAAAAGGAAGAGGTGTGGCCGCTATTGTACACAAGCACTTACAGATATTCGTACTGCAGTGCAAGACAATTGAAAATGTAGATCTCCTAATGCTGAACAAATTGAACAAAAAATAGTACAATAGCTTACTTATTTGTGTACCTGGCACTACAATATATCGCTAATTTTAGCCAACATTATTTGAATTATTATGCCACTTGTCTTCCCAATTTTTACAATTAATGGTCATTGGAGATTTCAATTTTTGGCTGAACATATAAGACCTGGAACCTAAATGCGATAATTTTATAGACTCCATGACATCCTTAGGATTCCAACAACATATAGACACACCTACCGCTAATAATGGCCATTGGTTAGACTTGGTTTGGACACTAAAATTAGAGATCTGATATAATCATACAACCTTGTATTTGGCTAGACCATCATTTAATTGAATTATCTATCCTGATGTTGGAACATCGTTAAGAGGTACTGTTGGAAATGGTCATTTTTGCAGGGTCACGCCCTAACTTTTTGCCTTTCTTCTCCACTTTTCTGAGCTAATTTGTGCTGGTATTAGGACTCTGAGCACTTTACCACAGCTAACTAGAGCTAAAGTGCATGTGCTCTCTCTCTCATCTAAACATGGTAATATTGGCTCATACCAATTGGTATATTGAATTTACTTATAAGTCCCCACTACAGGGCAGTACATGTGCACAGGTCCTGTAAATTAAATGCTACTAGTGGGCGTGAAGCAGTGATTGTGCCACCCACTTACGTAGCCCTTTAACCATGTCTCAGGCCTGCCATTTCAGAGCCTGTGTGTGCAATTTACACTGCCATGGCAACCTGGAAAAATAAACATTTTGCCTGGCCCAAACCTTCCCTTTTCATAAATAAAGCCACCCCTAAGGTAGGCACTGGACAACCTAGAGGGCAGGGTGCAAAGTATTTAAAAGGCATGACATGTACTTTTAAGTTTTCCAAGTCCTAGTGGTGAAAAACTCTCAAAATTGTTGTTCTGCAAGACCTATCTCTCCCATAGGATAACATTGGGATTACCTTAATACATTTCATAAGTGTAATTTCTAGTTGGGAAGATATGACTGATTCAGGTTGGTGTCTCTGGAATCCTAATTTACAATTCTAATTTAAAGTGAAGTCAGATTTTAAATTACTATTCTGAAAATTCCACTTTTAGATAGTTGGCATTTTCTTGCTTTAACCTTTTGGTGCCTGTAGCCTGTCTCTGATCACATGACTGGGTGTAGTTGGCAGTTGGGCTTTGTGTATTCCTTCTAGACAGCCACACACAATGGGAGCTTAGGTGTGACTTGATGGGCCATCCTGGCAGAATGGGAGGGAGTAGCTGGGCACAGCCTAACTTACACCTTTATAGGCGGTGTCCTGTACACACACAAAGGGCTGCATACCCCCTTGTGGTGAGTCTGGAGCCAGGGCAGGAAGGGCGCTCCACTGTGCACTTCAAAGGCATATCTTTGAAGTCTCCCCCACTTCAGAGGCACCACTGTGTATAAGTACTGGGCCTAGGACACCACCACTCCAGTTTACTTCTGGACCGGAGGATACTCTGCCAGGAAGAAGGACTGCTGTGCTGCTGAATGACTGCCACTCTGTTGGACTGCACTCTGCTGGATCCCTGCTTTGCTGTGCTGATCTGCTGCATGCTACCCTCTTGCCTGAGTGAGAAGGACTGGATCTGCATCACTGGACCCCAGAACACAGAGTGACTCCAAGAGGTAGCTGGCTTGCATCCTAATCTGAAGCCTCAGGGACATAACAGGCTTCCAACCCCTGCACTTGGAATCTGCCATCTGTGAGTCTATCCTGCCAAGTGTTGCGAACCCAATCCTGGACCCTTGAATGTGGGCCTAAGGTGCTTGCCAGTAGAGCTGACGCAACTCCTCGGCTGAACGGTGCTTCCCTGAGCAGAACCGATGCATCGCCATGCCTCGTGGATTGGACCCATCGCAAAAGACCCACATTGCCACCGCCTTCTGCATCTTGGGACCGACACATCACCTTTGGAACGTGGGCTTTATAATAGTAGTAATGGTAACAATAAGAGCAAAGCTAAAGCACAAATGTCCTCTCATTAAGAGGAAGTAAAGCCAAATATCTGGCTGTGGGATCTTCAAATCCTGAAGTAGACCCTGAAATACCACAGTAAACTGCCACTCAGATGGAGCATACGGTCACAACTTTTGGGGTGTCCGCATGGGGACAGAATGGACTGTTGATGGTGGTAAGAATTGGGCAGCAGACATGTAACAGACACAATCGTGGATGTCATGACATTCTGAGTGGCAATGCCTTGAACAAGGAGTGGAAGGAGTGACAGAAAATGACATCCACCTAAGAACCAAGGGGCCCATTACAATGTCGGGCGGAAGCACTACCGCCGTGCTGTCGGAGGCACAAACCGCTAGTTACCGTCCACCAGCAACGGCCCACACGCCCACCAAATTAGGATGTGAAAAGTCAGCCAAACACCGCCCGTAAGCCTGCGACGCCGCCCGCCATCAAAGTGTGCCCGTCTACGTAGCGGCGCGAGCCAATGGAGACACACCGTCCGACGAAATGACGTACCGCCCGGCGTACAAATTACGATGCCACAACCAAACAGCCTCACCGGCAAAGAGACACCGCACGAGATACCAAGGCGGAAACCCGACTGCTGAGTACGGAGACCAAAAAGGCGGCCCACCCTGAAATGAATCCTGCTCTCCAGGCCATCCCCATGCTGTACCTGATGCAGCACCTAGGAGTGAACGCGCAACGACGACGCAGGTAGGCAGACACACAACAAGGGCACGCAAACACTGCACACAATGCAAGGGCGGAAAAACTGTACATGGCCCCCCCAGACACCCCTGTGTGGACAGGACACATCCACCACTGTACCCACACATGTCCCACCTGTTAAAATAAAACAACTCGCAACATCCTGGGCACCCACTACCCGGGACCAGGAGGTGACGTCCCTGTCACGGCACCGCAGCGCAGCGGCGATGACGCACGTACACATGCGCACAACGCAGAGGCCAACGACGGCGCCACGCATGGGCTGCACACTTACACCACAGGGTCACAACTACACACCCCACACACCAGCCCCACCCTGAAGGCACATGTCACGTGGCCCTCCTGCATCAATCATGTCCCCAACCGACAACTCACAGTTGTCAGCTGGATGTCACACAAGTGTCCCGAACAGGGGAGTAATGTGATGGCAAAATGGGACACACCCTTGTGTGCAAAACATGGAGAAGCACACGGCGGCTGCTACATAACAGCGCAGAATATGGACATTGTCCGCAAAAGGCACGCCAGTCTCATCCAAAAATACCTATACCATCCTGCTCGCAATATCAAGCCATGCAATGTACAAAATAGAAAAACCCTGCTGCCTGAGAACAGGTGTTCCCAATTACTACACCTACACAGAAGCTTCAATGTACAGCGGCAACGGAGTGTCCCGCCCACACACGGGAGAGCAGATAGCACTGAATGGCCTTCCATTCCTACTCTGAAATCACATTGCAACAAATTCTGCAGGAGAATGGAGCCATTGTACCAACAAGAAGCCAAACATAGCCATGCAGAGTAAACCTTCCACTGGCAGATAGCGCCTAACATGAAAGAAAGATAATACTACAAAATACAATTATACCACTCCTCCTTGTGGGTCAAATGCAAGTAATCAGGAAAGAGTCAGACATTCATTGAAGCATGTGGGATGAGGGCCTGTGTCCTCCTCCCAAGCTATACCCCAAGTCCTGCCGCCGTACATCCATTCCAGAATTCCCAGCATCGTCGGAGGTTGTACTCTGCTGACTGCTCAGGCAGCCGGAGCACGCCATCACATCACCCTGTAGCAAAATGGCTGTTGCACCAGTGCTTCTCAACTACGCCGGACAGATGCAGCTGTACAGTGACAGCTTGCTACAGATAGTGGGCTGTGAAAATCTGGCTATGCTGAATGTAAGTTACCAAGTAACTTACTGCATTGAAATGTTCAGCTGCGTCATCCCCGTTTTCTACTGTCGGAGGTGTCCGTTCCACTGGCCTGTGGATTTATGTCTCTCCAACCCGGCATGTCCAAAGGCGGACTTGGTACACTTGTTTGCACCCCTGGACGCCCACGACAGGATCTGTTCAGTGTATGTGGGCATGGCGTTTGTGGCTGCAATCGGACACACACTGCAATGGGACCAGTGTGCCTCCACACAACGTATTCTGGATCACAGTTTCATCGAATGTCATCCAACATGTCCCATCAGGCTTCTACAAGGGACAACTTACGATGAACACGTTGCTACCCACCATCCGCTTCATTGGATGTCATCCATGTTTACCACCAATGCGAGGGATGCTCTGCTGGAAGGTATCGCATACCTGACAACTTATCAATTCATGGGTCCCCGACTCAATACCCCAAATTGAACATTGATGTTCAACACCGTACCTATGCTTGGCTTTCGCACGGAGTGGCCAGTTAGCTGTACAACAACTATACCATACAATCTGCAACAAACACCTTACCATCAACTCCACTGCCATGACATTTGACATTTTCGGGACATGCACTCTGTTCCTCACCATATCCCGTGTCTCTGCATGAACAGGGGGAGGCAGAGGTATGGGACTTGTGTACAGTAACCACATGGCCAATACTGCACGAACAACTATGCTATAATATGTATTCTGCGCACCTGAACACATGCACCTGTCAGTGCACACTTATCTGTCTGCTGTATTATGTGAGAACTGTCACCTCACCTTTGTCTGTACTTCCGTGCCAGGACTTTTGCATGGACAACAAATGCAACCCCCTACAACATGGCCCTAGTTATTGTGTCATGTACAGTAGCCACCACATTGCAACAACTTGTGAGACGCTGCTGCATGCATGTAGGCTCATGCTCTGATGTCACCTCTGACGCAGGTGTGTCGGAGTCACTATTGTAGTAATCCTGTACCATGGGACTGAGATGTACTGTGCCTGAGATGTACTGTGAGCTGTCTGGTAGGCAAAATGAATACTGTCTGTGTCAAAGTCTAGAGCTCTTCAGTAATGAGCAAATGTACTTTAGCATAGCAAGGGCAAGGCAGTTGTAACTCTGAAGCCTTTATTCTACAATCAACAACTAATCACATCTACCTGTACCCCCTTTTGTATGTGTAATCATGCTAAGTATATCCTCCACATGCATTTCGCTGCCAGTAATGTCCACTATACTGCATCAAAGAGGAAGTAAGTTCAAATACATGCCTTGAAGCAAATATGTGACTCTGTAGAATTATTGATCGAAGACAAGTACGAATGAGAGAGGATGAGAGTGTGTGAAGTACACGAGAGTCATGAGATGACCATGTAGTATAGTGTCAATGCATATGAGTTGCCGCCACAGTGGACCTAGTGAAATACCAGAAGTCGTGGGCCTTGGCTTGTCAGACTCTGACGTGGCCCAACAGATCATCACATTAACACTGAGGGCCTGGTCACTACAAAGCACAGTCCTACATATGTGTACAATTACCTTCACAGTCTGACATCACACTCATCAAGCAAAATTAGGAGCCACGCAAGAAGCATGCCACAGCAATGCATGACAAAACACACACACGATATCAGTGTGGGTGGGCAGGTCTGCACAGTGAGTACGAACTGCAGAAATTCACATACATGCCCAATTAAACAAGGCACAATCTTGACAGTCACACACCCTGCAGACCCACAATGGCCAAAACATATCAAGTAGGAGTCATCCTGAACTGCAAGGACACACCCACACACTGCACACTGTGCAACATACAATACACACATGTGCTCTCATTCACAGACCTGAACACGGATACAAACACCAACCATGCCCCTGGGTAACACATGTGTGTAGTCGACATTGCCAGAGCGCACACACACACACCAACACTACCCCAAAGTCACACCCTTCACACCACACACACCTACACCTCCCAAATGCACACATTGAAAGTAAGCCATGTGCCCAGGCTCAATGTTCATCACAAGATTAACATACACCTACACTGCTGGCCACCCAGAAAGTAAGCTCACACATACCCGCACACTCTGCACATGCTACCTGTCATCCTGTGGCTAGACTCACACCCTGTGCTTTGCTTGCACGCAAACATGACACGTATACATTTTCCCAGAAATACCACCAAATACATGCAGACAATCCGTGTCACAAAAATACTTCTTCATCACACACACAAGTAGCAGAGTCTGAAAGAAGTGAAGTCCCAGCCACGTGTAAAACACATAGGAATGTGAGACCAGACATTGCAATTGTTGAGGTACCATAAACGGCATGTGCCTCACTTAACTATGCACACACAGTAACAACTGCAACCAGCAACTACACAGACACAACCGACTACAGGAACAACAGCATCCAGTCACAGATTACATAGACAGGCGGCAATATTGTTCAACACCAGGGACAGTGGCCAGTCCGATGTGCAGAGTAGTGATACGAAAAGCTGCGTATGCATTGTTTGTGAGTGTACCCTGCCATGGCCAGCAACACTGCCATGGCAGTCACAATAGCCATTACAGCCACCACTGTGTCACAGGTAGTTGTGTGAGGGTGCCTACCATTCAAACAGGATGCCAGTCCGACTCGGTGCTGTCTGTGTGCTACGGGACAGTTGGAGGTCCGCCCCTGAGAGAGAAGCACAACTGTGGAAGACACACATGTGGCATGTGAAGCGGGAGGGCTGCTTGGCCCAGGTGGGTGGGTGGCATGGGTAGGTGCACTCATGCAGTGTTGAAACAGACTGTGTGGGGAGGATCCCGGAGGGGTAGATTTCCACTGTGTTGGGTATTTGGAAAGCCTACCTGTCTGGGGATGAATGTGAACTCGTGTGGGCACAACAGGCGGGCACACGATCAATGCTGCATCAGGTGTAGACGTTAGCCCTCCCTCTGGGGACATGCTGGATACTGCTGTGCGTCTGCCAGGCCCTTGCCAAGGCACTTACATCCCCTGTCCTCCAGGTGTACCCCCTACATTGTCCACCTGCACAGGCTACCCAGGGCACAAGATGGCAGTGGAGCTTGGTGGGTGGGAGGTCATGGCGCCCTTCTCCTGGTCACATCTCGCAGGCAACACATTCTCAGTGTGCAGCAGGGCACAAGTTCTAAATAAGAAGTGGGGGGATGCTGACGTCATGACAGGAAGTGACGTCACGAAAGGTGGCTTGCACCATCAGACTCATTGCCGCCCCTCGCTCATCCCTTATATGCGATAGCATCAGAGAAGCCAGCGCGTGAGCAGCAGCTCCAATCTCGCCCCAGAGAGGCCAAAGAGTGAATGTGTGGCTCCATTTGCTCCTGTTATCGAGCTCACGGTAAAATAAGTGGGGGGACGCCGTCCACCCGCGTGGTACCCCGACTCGAGCCCTGGTGTGCAGGCAAAGTGTCCTATTGGCTTTGCGATATGTGTGAGTTGCATGACACTCGTTGGTGGGGGATGGCTCGGAGGCCCGTCACACTGAGGCCCATATCTCACTCTATGGGTCCCTTGTCAATGGCAGCGGATGTAATGACTATGCGCGCCGGGGTGGGTCTACCTTTCGTCTGGGATGGTGTTTGCGGCCTGGCCCGCTAGGGCAGCTACAGCTTCTGTGTGTTGCATGTGGTGTATCCGGACTCCGGAGACTGTCATGCATTGTCACTGTTGTCCAGGGCTCGAGTCGGGGTACCACACGGGTGGACGACGTCCCCCTACTTATTTTACCGCGAGCTCGATAACTGGAGCAAATGGAGCCAAACATACACTCCTTGGCCTCTCTTGGGCGAGATCGGAGCTGCTGGTGCATGCGCTGGCTTCTCTGATGCAATCGCATCTAAGGGGTGAGCGAGGGGAGGCAATGAGTCTGACGGTGCAAGCCACCTTTCGTGATGTCACTTCCTGTTGTGACGTCAGCGTCCCCCCACTTCTTTTGTTAGGACTCGTGCCCTGCCGTTGTCAGATGTGCCACTTTCCAGGGGGGTGGAGAAAGGGTCAGGAATATCAGCCTGAGATTGGCCCAGTTGAAGGCCCACCTTGACTGGGGGGGACAACCATTGGACAGTCTGGTGTAGCCCACCCACGCGTACATGTAGGCCCTCCATGAACTATGTCACCTGCGGCAAGGTGATGTCATCAATGAAGTTATTGAGGAGAGCTGTCTGCCCCACGCAGAGATGCCGCACAAGCTCAACAGACCCAGCACTGAGGGCAGCAGGGGTCACATGTGCAGGGGCAGCTGTGCCTGGTGTGAAGGACACTCCACCCTTCATCCTTGTGCCGACACGTGTTGCACCAGTGGAAGTAGATGGGAGGGCGGGCATTGGACTCCGCGTGGCTGAAGAGGAGCCCGAGTCCACGTCCCCTGAGCTAGCAAACATGGATGCATCACCTCTGTCCTCAGATGATGCAGAAATTGCCGTCTAGGCCTGTGATTCATCCAGCACACGTCTGGCCCCTCCGAGGCGCTGGTCTCATCTGTCTCACTCAGCTCCTGTGCAGCTGCTTCATCCGATACCTCACCACTGTTGACCGTCCCCTGTCCTTCAGCACCCACGGGAGATGCTGCATGAGAGAGAGTGAGGTAGCCTCACTCATTTGGCATCAAATAAACAGACATGTGCAAGGGAAGCAGCACAGAACATTCCCAAATCCACATGTTGCACGATACCTGTGCAATTGTATACAGCCACCACAATCAACACGTAATGGCTGGCGTACAGACAATGAAGCCGCTAACAAGTGGCACATTTGTTGTGCACATAGCACAACACCCGGCCTGAGTCACCCTGCGACCATAGCCACAAATCGCTGTGTGCACACCCACTGTCCTGATGGTGGCAAGGATGACCACTACGTAATTAGACCAAGGACATACCTGCATGGAGCAGAATGGGACACCACTCACACAGACTGCAACATGACAGTCCACAATGGTCATGAGCCCATGCCATCCACCTGTCGTTCGCACGAGCACAACTACTGTTGCACAGTGTGCCGGATGTGTAAGTACCAGGAATATGAGGGTGAGGCATCGCACACATATGTCCGAACGAAATCAGAGTAGGCACAGTGCCTCAAACATACATGTGAATTGCCACTCCAGCCTACTACAGGTTGTTCCTGAGGGCTACGACTCTGAACGCATTGACAATGCAGAGTGCTCAAATTACATCTTGACCCTCAGGAATCGCATATGCATGTCAGATGCACCCAGCACAGAGTACACTTACAACCCACTGCATCACACAACAAACATCACATTACCCAGATTATGGGTAGGCTGTGGACACATGCTGCCTCTCACAGCAAAAGACACCATCCCACAATACTGTACACTTGCTTGCTGCTGATGCCCCTACAAACGTGCATCCGGCACAGGCTGTGTGACTGTCAAGATGCAGACCATTCGTGGTGAAATGCAGCGCCGTGCTTACCTGACAATACGAGGGGGCATCCCCCGATTCGTCTCCGCCACGTAGTCGCTCATCCGGCAGATGACGTCACACCCTTTGTGGAATTGGCTGCACTGTCGGATACACATACACAGAGGCATCAACTTCGATGCAATGGGTCATCACAAGGCCTTGGGCTGGAGGACTTCCAACTGCAGGGATGGTACACAAGAGTGTTGAAATATCACTCATACACTTCTCATCATCACCCAGATCCACCAATCACAGTGGCATGATGCTGACCCATCCAAAACACTCAGAGATGTGTAACAGAGCCAAGAAGTAATCGGACATGGCATAACAGCATGTGTACACCACACGTGAATGCATGCTGGTGGGAGTGTGTACACAGTACCTGTCCATCCCATTCACATGCAGGATGCCAGCACATTGAGCAATGTGTAGTCTTCCCACATCTACTGTCCATTGTCAGGTAGACCAACACATAGATCACAAGGCAACACATCTTTGTGGGTGGACTCACTGTGTCCAACACTGCGCAGCCCTCAACGTACTCGCCCTGTGAATGGCTCACCCCGCAATGGAGGTCACATTCAGTGCCACTATCTCTCACACACATCCCTATCACAAGGCCTGGAGTGTTCAATCGACAGGGCTGAGTTTGCGCATTTCCGGAGAGTTGTGAACTAAAGACACATGTAACCCACTGTACAGTCAGTGTTGTTTCCTTCTAGGATTGGGCGGTCAATGTGCAGCCCAGGTCTGCTGAGACTGAGAAGGCCAGCAGGGACCCAGCCAGCCATTCACACAAGCAATAACTGCCCTGAGTCCTGCATTGCCAAGTGGCTGCGTCACTGGATGTCTGACATGAAAATGCCATGTACCACCACTCGGGAGGGACATGCATGGGAAAGCGCCAGAGAGCCTACATACCCCTTCCACCTGTAGTAAGCATGGTAAGCAGTGCATGTTGGAAGCCCACAGGCTCTGACTCATAGTGCTGCGGATCAATGACATGTATGTCCCCCACATGCACTCCCACACACACTGTAGTTGTCTTACACACACAACTTTTGCAAGAAATAGCCTTGGGCAGTGTGCTTGGAGCTCGGAATCCAGGATCTCCAGCTCCTCGCTGGTGAGTGGACCTGGACATATCATCAGAGTTGTCGACATGAAGGTGGACAGGTGGCAGCAGCAGCAGGTGTTGTTGAGGGATGCCAGACAGCAGTCCCTGGAAGCTGTGGTAATGCCGGTCTCCCTCCCACACTCGTATAGCCCCCTGGGGCTGTTTCAGTGGGTCCAAGCTGCTGCGATTGGTTTACCATGTCTGCCAACTTCAAATGCACACAATGGCCTGCTCCGAGCTGTCCCGGTACGCTTACCTCTATAGTCGAACACGCAGGATGCAACCGCGAGGGCCATTAGAGTTGGCCTCAAGGGCCTGGTCCATGGCGGGTACAGTCCGCTGGTGCCATGTGGAATCCACAGTTGAATGTGCGCCATGCATTTGCAGGTGTGGCCATGATTTGTGTGTGGGAGCATGTCCACACTAGACAGGGCCACTTCATTCTGTGTGCAAAGGCATTGACGGACAGTGCTCAGCCTCCACATGTCTGTTGGCACATCATCATGTACACATTAGCATGGGAGCATGGGATGTGCATATGCACACACATGCCATATTTCTCAATGTACATCTCCCACTTGGCACGTGCAACGTTACGTGTCACTTGTGATGTGTATTTGCATTCACACAGCTGTGTTGTCATGGAGTTGTCAATGTGTACACCTGTCAATGTGTGTTGGAGGTGTGATACGTACAGTGCTGTACATTGGGTGAACTAGGGACATCATTGACTGTCTCATATCCCGTTGTGCAACAGGACCCACTTGTTTGGGCCGCTCAGCCTGTGTACATTGTGTTGTTGGTGTGTGCCATACTCACCCAGCCTCGGAAGCTGTGTCAGGCACAGCAGCTAGGTATATTGCTGTGGTGTTGCCGCTTCCCACATATGCAGTCTGAAATCATCATCATGCCTTTCAAGCTATTATGGCCTAAATCCCCATGTGCATGCTCATAGCAATGGTTTGTGTCAGTGGTCATTGCTATTGGTAAGGGGACCTGTGTAAGAGTAATGTAGCTGTGCTGTCCCTACTTGTCAGCTGTTCTGTGATTCTATTGCTTTGTCAGTAATTTTAGTTTTGTGTATGTGAAAATGCCATGTGGTGTGTTGCATTGACATGTGTCCACTTCCATCTGTCCTAGGAGGAGACCAAACATACATCGCCCCTACCAATTGCTGGCAGACATGGAGGATGTGGAGGTTATACGGAAATTCTGTCTGGACCGACCCACCCTGCATCACCTATGTGCAATGTTGGAACCCCACCTTCATCCTCGCAGGGTGTATCCTACAGCATTCACCCCCACGGATAAGGTGATGGCTGCACTGCATTTTTTCGCAACCGGATCTTTCCAACACACGGTGGGCAGTGGAGGTGGGATGTCCCAGCCCATGTTCAGCATGGTGCTACGGGATGTCCTGTCAGCTATGATGCTCTACAGGAACCGGTACATCCGATTCCCCAGGGCTCGTGATTTGGCGGCAGTGAAGGGTGCTTTCTATGCCCTTGGACGCATCCCCCACGTTGTTGGTGCAATTGATTGCACCCATGTTGGCCTTGTTGCACCTCAGGCCATGGAGCACATCTATAAGAACCGGAAACATTTCCACTCCCTGAATGTGCAAGTGGTGTGCCTGGTGGACATGATCATCACACACGTGTGTGCGAAGTTTCCCGGATCCGCCCATGACTCGCACATCATGCGCCACAGCATCCTCCCACGAATGATGACCAATCTTCAACCGGACCGTGCATGGATTGTTGGTGAGTATGCATACTCGTGTAGCGTGCTGGGTGTGACATGCTGTCTTGTATCCTGTTGGAATTGCAAGGATTCTCTGTGTTTCTCACACCCAGGTGACTCTGCATATCCTAACGGGCCTTGGCTGCTGAGCCCACTCCGTAATCCCAGGACACCAGCTGATGTCAGATACAATGAGGCACATGGGAGGACCAGACGTGTGGTGGAGTGGACTTTCGGACTCCTGAAGTCCAGATTCAGATGCCTGGACCGCACCGGGGGTGCACTGGCATACTCCCCACAGAAGGTGTGCCAGATAGTTGTGGCATGCTGCATGCTGCACAATCTCGCTATTCGCAGGCAGATCCCCTGATAGTGGATGACGGTGATCAGCCAGGGCCCCCGCCTGCAGACCAGGCCGTGTCCAGTGACGAGGACAGTGGAGAGGAGGAAGCAGTGAATGAGCGTCAGCAGCTCATCGCCCGCTACTTCACTTGACGGTGAGTGACCATGTACGTCGGCTGATGTTGCTGTAGTTGCGTAGGTGTATGTGCGCATTGTCACGGCGGCCTATTGTTCACTGAGTGCTGTGTGGCAATGGTCCATGTCCAGGGTAGTATGCCACTGACAGTGGCTGTGGCATTGTGCCCTGTTGCTCTGTGAGATGTGTGTACATTGCTTGGACTTGATGACAAGTACTGTGTGATGAGTGTGTGACACACACATTCAATGGACTCTTGTTCTGTTTTTCACCCCTAGGTCCCTACAGCCTCTCCTGGCCTATCGACATACCACACTCCAGATGCATTTCTGATCATGGTGACGGTTGCACATCCTTGATTAAACACAGAGCAGATAAAACAGAATGTGATCCAGGTGTATTTATTTTAAGCGGTGACGTGATTGTGGGCAAGGTGATCACAAAAGTGGTGCATGCTGTACAATGAGTTGACGGTCATGTCTGCGTGATGGTCAAGGTGTACCCATGTTGTTCTGGGTCCACAGTCCGACAGACACATGCCATTCACATGGCAGTGTGGGATAGGATAGTAGTCCAAGTGAATGCAGTAGATGGCCACCGTGGCTGGCTGACTCACTGGCGTTTGGAGCGTGCGAAGTCATCTCTGGACACCTGTTTCCTCTTCGGACAACCCCTTCCACGTTTGAGAGGGGGGGGTTGTGTTTGTCGGCTGCTGGTGGTGGCTGAGGATTGCCCACTCGCTGTGGACGCAGGGGAACTGGATGTTGCACGACCCTGCACACCAGCAGGTGGTGGCGGAGGTGGTGTGGTTGGCCTTGATTGGGCCCTCACCTCCACCACTAGCTGGCCCATGCGGTCAACAAGTTGGCCCATACGGGTCACGATTTGGCCCATATGGGCGTCCATGGACCTCAACACCCCAAGGACTTCCCGCGTATCGGCAGCTGACCGGGCCCATTGTCCCTGGCCTCTTCATAGGCCCCAAGGACTCTGGCGATTTGTGGCAGGGCTTGGCTTCCAGGCTCTGATGGCGTTGGCCTGACCCTGCTCCTCCCACCTGAACTGCTGCCACCGACCTGCCCACTCGCCACATTGGTCACCCGGGGCCTCGTTCTGGCTCTCAGGGTCAATGTCGACGTGCGTACCACCCCTTGCGCAGGGTGGGTGGTCAGGGAGGCCCTGGTGGTGGTGGTGGTGGTTGCAGCGGTGGTGGTGGCCGCAATGACCGTGGCAGCAGGGGCCTGGGACTGGTAACCAGCCCTGGGAGATGGGTTGGTGGGTAGGAGGGGTCCTGGGGAGCGGTTGCGCCCTGCCACACAAGATGTGCCTGGTCGGGAGTCCTCGTCCGAAGAGGTGTCCAGGTCTTCCACATCCGTGAGTCCGGGTGGAGGGCTTGTGGAATGGCTGTGATGGCTGCTGTCTCCCTCTCCAGCATCATGCTGTTCGTCACCTGTGGGGCGGAGACGAAAGGTTATTGTGTTGCACCTTGCAAGGTTTGTGTTAGATGTCTGACATTCACAGTTCGTGCACAGTTGTGCACTGATTTCCCAGATGCGTGTGTATGGCTCTACAATGTGTGTGCGTGATCAAGGCAATGGAATAGTGTGATGGGTGCATATGGCATGGGACGGATTTGTAATGCCAATCGGTGTGTGTTGCAGTACCCCTACATTTTGTGGCTTTGGTGGCAACGGGGTACAGCCCCATGAACGCTTTTGAGATGAAATATGGTTTTGTGATACATACTGTGACATATGGGTGCAGAAGGGGACATGTGTTTTGGCCACACGACACTACAGAGACAGGTGTGTGTATGTCTGACATACCCAGCATATCTGCTCACTGTTGTCATTTAGGGACATTACACTGCAAGCATTGTAGTGAGTGAGTAATGGTTGTGTGCCACACAACTTATTGCAGATGGGACAATTCCTTGGTGTGCGTGCTACCCTCAGCCATGTGCAGCAATGCAGTGCTCTTGGGGTGTTGACTATATTAGGTATGTTGTAAATCACAGTGTGACGTGCGCTTCAGACACACAGACACATTATTGGTCATCGGCAGGAATCTTTGCTGAACTACTGTATATGGAACAACTGTTTAGATGATATACCTTTCATTACACTGGGGCTGAAAGATGAGATGGATGAGATTTTGAATGTGCATTGTGTAGCTGTGTGGTTCATGGGTCCAGTGGTGTATGTGACATTACTGGGGTTCCACTCTGTTACATTGAGACAAGATAGACTTACATGGGTGATGTTGTACAATGTCAACGGAACAAGCAGACACGACTACATGGACAAGACTTCGATGGTGTTGCTGATGTGTGTGATGACTGGCACAGTGCGCGCCATGTGGGTCAGTACTCCAGTGAGACTTGTGCATGCAGACGTGACTCCTGTATTTGAGATGGCTCATGTGGGCTATGACTCTGTAATTCATGTCCGTGTGCACATTAGTCACATGATTATGACAGGGAGCAGTGCTACCTGTTCCTCTGCTACGTGACATGTCCCAAATGTTAGTCGTAGTACAGTCCTCATGCCTACAGACACCCCACCCTGTACAGTAGTCTACCTACTTGTTGGTTTGGAGGGAGCAATGCAATGGCTACCACATGGTTATGAGAGGGAGGGGTGCTCCATCTTGCTGGTCTGTGGGAGTGGGGGCCGTGTTGTGAGTTGTGGTGATGGCTTACCACCCACAGACACCCCTCCATGTAGGGAAACATATCTACCTGTCGGGTGAAGGTGTGCACTGCAATGGCTGACACATGGGTGTGGGGAGTGCTCCATCTTGCTGCGCTGTAGGACTGGGGCCTGGTGGGGGTTGTACTTCTGCAGTCCCCCCTCCGATACACGGACTTTGTGGTAAGGCTACTTACCTGTTACTTGTTGGTTAGTGCAGCTATGGCTGACACATGAGTGTGGGTGTGGGGAGTGCTCCTTCCGGCGCATCTGGGGTACAAGGGGACCTGGTGGGAGTTGTGGTGCTGGCTGACTGTACACATGCCCCCATGGTTTTGTTTGTTGGTACCTTTGGGCTGAGTGTGTGGGAGTGTCTGTTGCATGTGTGAGAGATGTCTTGTGGATTGTGTACTGGACATGGGGGTGTTTGGCCCTCGGAGCTATGGCATTCTGGTAGTGCATGACTGTACATAGCGCTGTGCTGGTATACATTTGTTTGTACTTACCAGCCTCCACTCCCCTGGTATTCCGGTGAGACTCTCCGGATGTAGTATGCCTCGCACCTTCTCCTCCCACGCCTTGAAGGTCTTGAATGGCGCGGGATTTCCGCCGCCAGTCCTGTCAGCCAGCTCACGGTTCTTGGCCTCCTTCTTCCTGACCACGCTTTTCAGGTCGTGCCACCTCTTTGTAATTTCACACCGGTTGCGTGGCACGTTCCCAACTGCATTCACCTGGTCTACGATCCTGCTCCACATTCTGTTTCTGGTGGCTACTGGTGTCTGTTGGACCTGGTTCCCATAGATTTGTGGGTGCACCTTGATGATCTCATCGACCATGAACGTCAACTCTGTGGCAGTGTACTTAGGCATTCTTTGTGTTGCCATGGTGTGTGGTTTGGTATTTGTGGTGCTGGTGTGGTGGGTGTGTGGTGTGTGATGTGCAGGGGGTTAGTGGTGCTGGTGTTTCAGTGGTGATGGTGGTGGTGTTGTTGGTGATGAGTGTGATGTGTGCGTGCGTGTGGTATGCTGCTTTCCTTTGTGGCTCTCTGGGTTCTCTGCTGTGTTCTTCGCTTTGTAGTGGTGCAAGGGATTGTGGTCTGTGAAGGGGCTGCTTTTGTACTCACCTATGTGGGTGTGTCATGATGGGCTGTCGTTTTCCGGTGTGTTGTGCGTGGTGTCCAGGGAGGATGTGTCTTTGGGATGTGTTCTGTGTCTGGGTATTTTGGCGTAGTTTGCTGTGTGGACTTGTTGGCCGTGTTGTGTGTATTTCTTTGGTCCGCCAATGATTTCCGTGCATGGACGTGGCCGCCAGGCCTTCCGCTGTGTCAGTTATTCATCTCTGTTGTTAACCGTGGCGGGCGGGAAATATGTAGATTTTCCGCACTCATGTCGGGGAGATCATAATTTCACGGCCGGTGTCTAGGTCGTCAGAGTGGGTGGATTTGGGTTGTCGGGCGGAATTGCGTCCGTGGCGGACGGATGATCTTCTACTCTGACATGGACGGGCGGGATTTTGTGTCTTTTTACCGCCACGGGCGGGGGTTGCTTCGCGACATCATAATTGCTCGGTCGGTATTCCCATGGTGCAGGCGGGCGGTTTTTTCAGGCTATAGTGGATGGCGGATTTTTAACCGCCGGTTATCGTAATCGGCCCCCAAGTGTCCTTTATGATGCCTGATTATGTATGTTCTATGTCTCCTATGAGATAGCTCTGCTAGGTGTTCTATCACATTTTCAAGTCTTTGATATCGAACAGCAAAAATATTGACTCCAGAAAATCGATTACCATGAGACCCTCAAGGTATGTGTATATGGGTGAGTGTAGATTTAGTATACTGACCTCCACATCTGTGTACCTTGACGATACTAGGAATAAGTCCATTAGAAAGCATTTTATTTATAAGTGGGGCATTGGCAATAAAATGCGGAAAAATATTGAAAACAAACCAAAGGAAGCATCAGATGTAAGACAAAAGCAGAGAAAATAATTCTTCTTTGTTTCAAAAACTAGAAGCATCCACTGACAATTATGATAGGGGTGAAGAGCATTGTTCCAAGGCTCAGCTCCTCTGTATGGGGTGTCCTTACTGTCTCACCATATTTTCCACTCACAATATCTTCCTCCATGATCCCCAGGATAGCCAACTGAAAGGATTAGGACAGTTGGAGTTGAAGGAACATGCTGCTCTTATTGTACAAAAGCCTGTGTATGACGAGTGGGATCATACAGAAACTTTACATCCACTGTACTTAAAGAAGAGGCCCACTGCATCCACCTCAGGTGTAGGGCACGAGCATTAGTAATGTTTTCCTTGGTGGCTGCTTCTAGTGCCGGCATGGGAGAAACAACAGTCATGAATTTTCTCTTTGCCAAATGGCGCTCCTTCAAAATAGCTGTTTGCGTACCTGCAAGAACTTTTTCGATTGAAGCAAAATGTGCTTTAGCTGAGGCATACATATGAGACTTGTGTGCTATAGGAACAGTCTGACCCCATTGCAGGCCACATAGGTATAACTTGATTGACTTTGTATGTATCGGAGAACTAGGTTGGTCTTACTATCTCTAGTTTGTAAATATTTTGTCTCTAGCATCTCTGTTTGTGGAGCACGCAAGATATCAGTGTATTTGCTCGTCCATTGTTTTGCTGACAACATGGGAAAAATCAAGTCATAAAAAGGCTTCATTCGCTCAGCGTAGTGAGGCAAGTAGGTATGTCCAAAGTTAAGGAATCCCAGCAGGGATTGCAACTTCTTCAGTGTGTTAGGAGGCTGCAAAGTAGCACAATTCTGAAGGGACTCAGAAACCAAACTCTTGCCCTCACTGGATAACTTGTATATGAGGAAGGCCACCATAAGGTAGGCAATCTTTGATTTCTTGAAATTAATCTGGTAACCGTGTTATGTTAATAGTGTTATAACTTTGTTCACCCTAGTTAGGTGTTCATTCAAGTCGTCATCAGTAAGAAAAATATCATCATTATATGACAGCACCTCTGAATCCGGTTGCAAGATCTCCATAATGTGCGTTGAAAATAAGCCAGGACTGTTCTCATAGCTCATAGGCAAGCATTGAGATGAGAACAGCACCCAGTGGTAACTAAAGGTGCTTTGATACGCACTTTCAGGTACTATAGTCTGACTGAAAAACCCATTGGAGATATCCAGGGTTGTTTTGTATTTTTTCGCACCAGGTTCATCATTAAACCTGTGCTATTCACATTTTGCACAGCATATGTTTGCATGTATTCGTTTGAATTCCTGTAGTCTAAAACTATCCTGTAAAACCTGTTTGGTGTTGAGTTGGGGAAAGAAGGGCATGTTCATTGGTGAAAGACCAGGCACTATTATGCCATTATATTGCAACTGATCTAATACTGCTTTTATGCCACGCTTTGCTTCTGGCTTTAAAGGATATTAAGCTTGCCCTTGAGGTTCACTGCATAAGGGAATAACATGTGGAACAGAGTGTTTATCCCAGTCCGCTTGATTTCTTTATAAGGCTAGAGCCTGTCTTACAGTCCATTTACCTCTGTAAATTTCCCTGATGTCTTCAGGTACTATGGGAGAAAAAGCAACCCTTATTACTTCCGCCCCCCCGGGACGCCTCCCTAATAAAGACGGGGGTCAGTTTTCTACAGCTAGTATGATATCATAATTGTCAAATGTGACCAGAAGACTGCTTTAATAATGCGTGGCATGTCTCCTTCAATCTGTATTTCTAAATTATAAACCCTATTGGGAGGATGTATATGTTCATATGGAGTATCAACTTGTCTGAATTCATCAGTGGGACTCGCACCAGAAACCTCTGAAGCATCTGATGTACTATTGTGACTTCTGCTGCACTGTCTAGAAGCGAACTCGCCCAAGTCTTGTTTTACAGGAGAATCTGTAGTTGTATCAGCATGTTTCTTAGAAACCCCGGCTACTTTCACTTTCCTCTTCACGCTGACTTTCGCCTCTTGTCCTGTTCTACCTTTTCTGCTATACTCCTCCTTTTTTCAGTACTTGGATTGACTCCCTCTCTCTGCTCGTTTACCATCAGTCATGAAAAAAACGTGGAGAGCGGATATCAGAATACTGCTGCCTTTCCAATTTTTTTTATTTATTTTCACGGTCCCTGAAATTACCACGGTGTGCAGACAGAATATCGAGTTTAAAATATTGAGTTGCACAAATATCGAGTCAGAAATATCGTGGTTCAGAAATATCGACAGCAAGAATATCGTGGTCAAGAATATCGACTTAAGGTCGGTAGTATTGATTTTAAAAATATCGACGTGTTTAATATCGTTTGCAAAAATATAGGTGGTAAAAATATCGATTTTTTAAATAGTGTTATGTATTTTAGTATATGTTTTAACCCCTTCGCTGCCCTGTGCTAAGCCTTTTTTTGGCTATTTGGGGTAGTTCGCGTTTAGGCCCCTGTAACTTTTTGACCACATAAGGTATCCACACCAAATTTGTGTCCTTTTCTTCCAACATCATGGGGATTCTAAAGGCACCCAGGGTTTGTGGAGTCCCCAGGAGGGGACCCAGAAATTAGCCAAAATACAGCTATTTTTTTTTGGGGGGGGGGAAAAATGGGAAAAAAGTGCTGCAAATGAAAGCGTTTTTTTTTTTTCTGCAAATGGTATGAACAAAGGGTTTGTGGGGCTGAAATCACAATTTTCCCAGCTTTCAGGGACTGACAGACTTTTGTCAGAAAACCAACATTTTTTACATGGTTTTGCAATTTTACTGGGACATAGCCTATTTTTGCTATTTTTTGTGCTTTCAACCTTCTTCCAGGTAATGGTAGAAATGGGTATGAAAGCAATAATGGATCCTGGAAAGCTATACATTTTAGAAAAGTAGACAAAATTCTGAATTCAGCAAGGGGTCATTTGTGTAGATCCTTTAAGGTTTATTTATAGAAACTAACAGTTGAAAATAGGAAAAATTGAAAATGAGTTGAAAAAAGCAGCCATTTGTGCCAACGTTTTCACCTGTAACTTCTTCTAATTATGACAGATGTTTGAAAGCAATATACCGTTACATCCGCTGGACCTTTCTGGTTGTGGGGAAATATAGGACTTGTAGGTTCACCAAGAGCCCGACGAACCCACTGCCAATAACTGAGCAGCGTCTTGCAATGGGTTTTTATTATGTACCGGGTATATAGCAATTAATTTGGGAAAATATATATAGTGAAAAATCGGGATGAAAGACACCTATGTATTTCTGTAATTGAAACAAAATATAGAGTTTAGAAACAGTAGCTATTTGTACATTTCCGAAATTGTGAGTACCCATACTAGCATGAGAATTATAGGACATTTTTCAAAGTGACATCTTTTTTACACATTGTCTTTCATTTGGAAGGCAGAAATGCATCAAAAGTCAATAGGTAATAACAGTTGCTCGACAATTCTGTGTTACCCTAAGTCTCCCGTTAAAAATGGTACCTCACTTGTGTGGGTAGGCCTAGTGCCCGCGACAGGAAACGGCTCAAAACGCAACGTGGACACACTTCATTTTTACAGTGAAAACTGACCCTTTTTTTGCAAAGTGCCTAGCTGTAGATTTTGAACCCTAGCTCTGCTGGCACCTAGGGAAACCTAGCAAACCTATACATTTTCAAAAACTAGACACCCAGGGGAATACAGGATGGGGTGACTTGTCTGGCTCTCACCAGGTTCTGTTACCCAGAATCCGTTGCAAACCTCAAACTTTGTAAAAAAAAAACACATTTTCCTCACATTTCTGTGGTGGAAATTTCTGGAATCTGCGTGGATCTACAAAATTCCACCCACCCCGCATTTCCCAAAGTCCCCCGAGAAAAATGGTACCTCACTTGTGTGGGTAGGCCTAGTACCCGTGACAGAAAATGGCCCAAAACGCAACGTGGACACACCACATTTTCACAGTGAAAACTGACCCTTTTTTTGCAAAGTGCCTAGTTGTAGATTTTGAACCCTAGCTCTGCCGGCACCTAGGGAAACCTAGCAAACATATACATTTTTGAAAACTAAACACCCAGGGGAATCCAGGATGGGGTGACTTGTCTGGCTCTCACCAGGTTCTGTTACCCAGAATCCCTTGCAGACCTCAAACTTTGTGAAAAAAACACATTTTCCTCACATTTCTGTGGTGGAAAGTTCTAGTATCTGCGTGGATCCACAAAATTCCACCCACCCCGCATTCCCCAAAGTCTTCAGAGAAAAATGGTACCTCACTTGTGTGGGTAGGCCTAGTGCCCGTGACAGGAAACGGCCCAAAACCCAACGTGGACACACCACATTTTCACAGTGAAAACCGACCCTTTTTTTGCAAAGTGCCTAGCTGTAGATTTTGTACCCTAGCTCTGCCGGCACCTAGGGAAACCTATACATTTTTGAAACTAGACACCCAGGGGAATCCAGGATGGGGTGACTTGTCTGGCTCTCACCAGGTTCTGTTACCCAGAATCCCTTGCAAACCTCAAACTTTGTCAAAAAAAACACATTTTCCTCACATTTCTGTGGTGGAAAGTTCTGGAATCTGTGTGGATCCACAAAATTACACCTACCCCGCATTCCTCAAAGTCTTCCGAGAAAAATGGTACCTCACTTGTGTGGGTAGGCCTAGTGCCCGCGACAGGAAACGGCCCAAAACGCAACGTGGAAACACCACATTTTCACAGTGAAAACTGACCCTTTTTTGCAAAGTGCCTAGCTGTAGATTTTGAACCCTAGCTCTGCCAGCACCTAGGGAAACCTAGCAAACCTATACATTTTTGAAAACTAGACACCCGGGGGAATCCAGGATGGGGTGACTTGTCTGGCTCTCATCAGGTTCTGTTACCCAGAATCCCTTGCAAACCTCAAACCTTGTGGAAAAAACCACATTTTCCTCAAATTTCTGTGGTGGAAAGTACTGGAGTCTGCGTGGATCCAAAAAATTCCACCCACCCCACATTCCCCAAAGTCTTCCGAGAAAAATGGTACCTCACTTGTGTGGGTAGGCCTAGTGTCCGCGACAGGAAACGGCCCAAAACACAACGTGAACACACCACATTTTCACAGTGAAAACTGACCCTTTTTTTGCAAAGTGCCTAGCTGTAGATTTTGAACCCTAGCTCTGACGGCCCCTAGGAAACCTAGCAAACCTATACATTTTTGAAGACTAGACACCCAGGGGAATCCAGGATGGGGTGACTTGTCTGGCTCTCACCAGGTTCTGTTACCCAGAATCCCTTGCAAACCTCAAACTTTGTCAGAAAAACTACATTTTCCTCACATTTCTGTGGTGGAAAATTCTGTAATCTGTGTGGAGCCACAAAATTCCACCCACCCCGCATTCCCCAAAGTCTTCCGAGAAAAATGGTACCCTCGCTCGCGTGGGTGGGCCAAGTACCCTCGACAGGCAAGGGCCTTTTACTCGGTAGACTGAGGGGAACGCTGTGGGGTAGGACATTTGTGCCGGCACAGTGATTCCATACAAAAATATGTGGAAAATGTGTTTTTTTCAGCTATATTTGAGGTTTGCAGGAGGTTCTGGGTAGGAAAACGTTGGGGGATCCACGCAAGTCATACCTCGCTGGACTCCCCGGGGTGTCTAGTTTTCAAAAATTTGTTGGTTTGGTAGTTTCCCAAGATGGCCGCCGAGCCCGGGGCCAAAAACCCAGGTGACCCCCTTGCAAAACCAGGTTGTTTTGTGATAGGTAATTTTGATTTCTCTTCAATACGTTTTGGGCCCTTGCCTGTCGCGGGTACTTGACCCACCCACGCGAGTGAGGTACCATTTTTATTGGGAGACCTGGGGGAATGCTGGGTGGTAGGAAATTTGTGGATCCATGCAGATTCCAGAACTGTCCCACACAGAAATTTGAGAAAAATTTGATTTTTTCAGGTAAATTTGAGGTTTGCAGGGGATTCTGGGTAGGAAAACGCTGGGGGATCCACGCAAGCCATAACTCGCTGGACTCCCCCGGGTGTCTAGTTTTCAGAAATGTGTGGGTTTGGTAGGTTTCCCAGGATGGCCGCCGAGCCCCGGGCCAAAAACCCAAGTGACCCCCCTTGCAAAACCAGGTTGTTTTGTGATAGGAAATTTTGATGTCTCCTCAATACGTTTTGGGCCCTTGCCTGTCGTGGGTACTTGACCCACCCACACGAGTGAGGTACCATTTGTATCGGGAGACCTGGAGGAACGCTGGGTGGTAGGAAATTTGTGGATCAACGCAGATTCCAGATCTTTCCATCACAGAAATGTGAGGAAAATTTGTTTTTTTTACAAATTTTGAGGTTTGCAAGGGATTCTGGGTAACAGAACCTGGTGGGAGCCAGACAAGTCACCCCATCCTGGATTCCCCTGGGTGTCTAGTTTTAAAAAATGTATAGGTTTCCTAGGTTTTGCTAGGTGCTGGCAGAGCTAGGGTTCAAAATCTACAGCTAGGCACGTTCCAAAAAAGCGTCAGTTTTCACTGTGAAAATGTGGTGTGTCCACGTTGCGTTTTGGGCCGGTTCCTGTTGCGGGCACTAGGCCTACCCACACAAGTAAGGTGCCATTTTTCTCGGAAGACTTTGGGGGATACGGGGTTGGTAGAATTTTGTGGATCCACGCAGATTCCAGAACTTTCCATCACAGAAATGTGAGGATTTTTTTTTTTGTTTTTCAAAGTTTGAGGTTTGCAAGGGATTCTGGGTGACAGAACCTGGTGAGAGCCAGACAAGTCACCCCATCCTGGATTCCCCTGGGTGTCTAGTTTTAAAAAATGTATAGGTTTGCTAGGTTTCCCTAGGTGCCGGCAGAGCTAGGGTTCAAAATCTACAGGTAGGCACATTGCTAAAAACAAGTCCGTGCCTAGTGGGCTTTCTGCTGCCCTGGGTGGGGAATCGGGGTGGGGGTTTGCCCCCATATGCCCCCAAGGGGGGCAGAAAGACTGTGGCTATTTGTTTGGGGGGTGGGGGCATTGGTATGCCCATTCTGGGCAGCCCCCACCCTCACGCATAAAAGAAGGCAGCAGAATCGCTGGCTCCTAGTGGGCTCTCTGCCTCCGGGGGGGGCAGAATGACTGTGGCAATTTTTTTTGGGGTGTGGGCATTGGCATACCCATTCTGGTCAGCCCCCACCCCTATGTATATTTTAAAAAAATCCCTGGTGCCTTGTGGGCTTTCTGCCCCCCCGGGGGGGCAGATCAAGGGCTACTGCCTCCTGGGGGGGGGGGGCAGGGCAGAAAGACGGTGGCATTTTTTTGGGGGTGGGGAGGGCATTGGCATGCCCATTCTGGGCAGCCCCCACCCTGAAGTTTGGAAAAAAACAATCCCTGGTGCCTAGTGGGCTTTCTGCCCCCCTGGGGGGGGGCAGCTAAGGGGCTATTGCCCCATCTGCCTCCCAGGGGGGGCAGAAAGACTACTATTTGTTTTTTGGGTGGGGGCATTGGCATGCCCATTCTGGGCAGCCCCCACCCCTGCGTATAAAAAAAAAACCCTGGTGCCTAGTGGGCTTTCTGTCAAGTCTCCACTCACCTGAAATCCAGGATGTTCGATTTGAGAGATGAGACGCTTGTTCTCTACGCCCCCTAAAATCTACGCCTGTCAAACCGCATGTATATCACAGCTTAACAAGAACAGATCTTCAGGGGAAGGGGAAAATGGGACAAAATAAAAAGAACAGAAAGAAAACACTCTGCTGGATTCGGATCTTGGCACGACTGTGGCGCTGATCGCAATACCTTAACCACTCTGTAAACACAGCAATTCTTCTGGGACAATATCTATGTACAAACAATAAAGATCAATAAACATTCATTAACCTACTTAGTTGAATACATCCACTAGTATCCTGATTTACATTGTACATAAAGATTATACCTTTCACTTTAATTTGCTACTCAACATATAGCAGAGATAATGTCTCCCTTTTATCATCAGATGCATCACATGCTTAAAGTGATGTTCTTAAACACGTGTATAATGCTGCTCTCTGTAGTGAAATAAAAGAACACCTTGTCACCTTTTCAGCATAACACACCAATAACAGAAATGTAAATGTTCCATGAAACACTTACTAACAAAAACACCTTTTACTTGTCTTCAAGAATATCATAAAATAAAAGTAATACAACACAAAATAAGTTTCAGCAGAAAATGTCCACTTATTCCTGAGTAGGAAATGAGTCTGTCTCTCTTTAATTTGAAAAGTCTTATTTGTCTCACTCTTGAAATACGAAGAAACTATAATTTAAGGAACCTTGGAGCATTTCCTCTGAGAGCGCTAAAGTCGTAAATTATCAGCCTTTGAAATAAAACAGAAAAGTACCTGTTTAATCTTTGACGCGCTTCCACTGCAAGCTTTGTTATTTAGAAATGCCTTACTTGACTGAGCGCTGCTTTTTCTTTCTTTGTTGCAGGCCGGAGTTATTTCCTAGACGGAACAAAGGAGGAAGTCGTGGAGTTATCCTGGAAACCACCAAGGACTGACTGGAACCGAAGAGGAGGAATACTGCCTGCGGCGCGGGAACTCGAAGGAAATCAGGTAAGTGGGGAATCGTGAAGACGAGCGCAAGCACGTCTCATTCTGCTTTCAAGCCTTTTATAGGCTTCAGGTGGGTGGGGTGGTTTAACAGAAATGCAAATTGCCAACTGTAAAGCGGGTGTGGCAGGCACATGTTAACTGTCATTAGTCCTGCTGATCCATGGTTTCCTATGCAAATTGCCAACTGTAAAGCGGGTGTGGCAGGCACATGTTAACTATCATTAGTTCTGCTGAATCAAATTGTTTCAAGCTAAATGGATTCAGATACCAAGAACTACTTAATGTTTATAACAGTATCACAGCATACCATACCAGTTTATACAAGAAAAATAAAAGCATGAAAGTTCACACTTGTGCAATTCCATAAAGCAAACCAAAATATAGCAAACCAGAAATAAAGACTGAGCATGCTACATATATTGGGTCAATTCTAATATACAGTATGAGGATTAGCCATGTTTATGGCGCAAATCCTAACAGTCGCCCCTCTCAAAGGACGCCCTACAGGGCGTGGTTTTTGTGGACATCGTAGATGGAACTGTCGAACCAATTTGGGGGCATGGACAAAGGAAGCTGGTTCCCATGAATTCTCTGCATCGGAATAACCTTTCCAGGCTATTAAATAATGGAGCCGACCTTGAATTCTTTTTACATCAAGAATACGTCTAATTTCATATTCTAGATGTCCGTCAATGGGAATGGGTGGAGGTTCTTTTCTAGTTTCAGGATTGTACATTTTCAACAGAGAGACATGAAAGGTGGGATGTACAGGGTATTCAGGGGGTAAATCCAATTGAACTGGGTTTATGAGTTTTTTTGTTGAAAATAGTCCAATATAGAGTGGCTGTAATTTCTTGGGCCTACAATATTAAGGTTCTTAGTGGATAACCAGACCTTATCTCCAATGTTGTAACATGAAGCGGAATTTCTGTGTTTATCTGCTTGTTTTTTCATTAAAGTCTTATAGTTATTTAAATATGTTTTGGCTTTTTCTTGAATGTCCAGTAAATTTTGAAAACGATCAGTGACTGCAGGTATAAGGGAAGACTCTACAGAAATTGGCAAGGCCTTGGGATGATATCCATTTAAGAAGTAAAACGGGGTACAATGTGTTGCAGAATGAACACTGTTGTTATAAATGAACTCTGCTAATGGCAAGGCCTTGTCCCATTCACTAGTAATGTCAGTCATTAGGCAACGTAAGATCTGAAGTAGTGTCTGATTTGCCCTTTCCGTTTGCCCATCCGTTTCTGGATGGAAGGCTGTAAATAGGGCTATTTCCATTTTTAGGTTTTTACAGAGTTCTTTCCAAAACCTAGACGTGAACTGACTGCCACGATCGGAAATAATCTTAGATGGCAGGCCATGCAAACGGACAATATTAGTCATAAAAACGTTACTAAATTCTACTGCAGTTGGTATTTTATGCAATGGAACGAAATGTGCCATTTTTGACAAATAATCTACAACCACAAGGATGGTGGTGTACCCATTGGCTACTGGTAAATTAGTAATAAAATCTAAACTGATAGAATGCCACGGGCTTGGGGAGTAGATAAAGGTTGTAATAACCCTGCTGGTGCTTTATGTAAAGATTTATTTCTGGCACAAATGGGACAAGATGCTACGTAGTTTTGAACATCTTTAGACAAGGAGGACCACCAAAATTGTTTCTTACAGTTATCTAAGGTCTTTTGATATCCGGGATGACCTGCTAAGGCTGAATCATGATTCCATGTTAACACTTTATTTTGCAATTCGGTAGTGGGTACGAATAAAAGACTATCATGGTAGAATAACCCGTCCTGAATTGTGTTTTTTGGATTTGCTAACCATTCCTGTATATTTAACTTAATGTGTTCTTCTCGTATCAAAGTCATGAAACTTTGTTGTACAATAGGTGCTACAATTTTGTGAGGAGGAATAATAGGAGGGCTTTCCATCTCTTTCCTTAAGTCAGCTGTATGCCCATAACGTGACAGAATATCTGATTGGATTTGTTTTGAGCCTGGCCTGTAAGTAATGACAAAGTCAAATGCGCTAAAGAAATTTAACCATCGCATTTGACGAGGTGTAAGTGCCTTAACAGAACTGAAGAATTGCAAATTCTTGTGATCGCTAAAAATGGTCACAGGATATCGAGTACCCATTAAATGATGTCGCCACTCTGTAAAGGCTAGTTTAATTGCTAGTAGCTCTCTCTCAGCCACCGTATAGTTCTGCTCAGCAGGAAGTAGTTTTTTGGAGTAGAACGCTACAGGATGTAATTGCCCATCCTGTGAGTCCCTCTGGGAGAGAACTCCTCCCACTGCAACCTATGACGCATCCGCCTCCACAAAGAAGGGGAGCTCAGGATGTCTCAGTAACGGTGCTGAAGTACATTTTTCTTTTAATCTGGTGAAAGCTTGAGCTGCCTTGTCTGTCCAAGAAAAAACCTGTCCTTTTTGCAACAGTTTAGTGATAGGCACAACAGTTTCTGCAAACTGAGGGATAAAACGCCTATAAAAATTGGCGAATCCCAACACTTTTTGTACTTCCTTAACAGACGTCGGTTCTGGACAATCCAATATGGCACTCACTTTCTTTGGATCCATCATTATGCCAGCTGGTGACAAACAATACCCTAAAAATTCCACAGTATCAGTATTAAATATGCACTTTTCCAATTTCGCAAAGAGGTGGTTTTCTTGTAATTTTTTCAACACCGCCTTTACGTGCTGCACATGTTCTTCTTTATTTTTTGAATAAATGAGAATGTCATCTATGTACACTATTACACAGATGTCAAGAAACTCGCTTAGGACCTCATTAATAAAATATTGAAAGGCCGCAGGGGCATTACACAGACCAAAGGGCATGACAGTGTATTCGAATAAATCAAACTTGGGGGCCCATTATGATTGCGGGCGGATCGCCACCGCCGGGCCGTGTCCCTGGTTCTCCCCCACCATATTAGTATGGCGGGGGCACCGTGGCGGACGGAAAGACCGTCTGCCGCTTTTCCGCCGGTCGAATTGTCGACCGTGCGGAATAGGGACACAATATGGTGGCAGATGCCGCCATGGAAAGGCATGCGGTTCTTGCTGTTTGGGGCCCGTTGCAGGCCCCCAGGGTGTTGGGAGGGTGGGGGGTGCACATGTGGGGTACCTTTGGTACCCCCCCTCATTGCAATGCACTACATGTCAGGCACCACGTGGTGCCTGCCATGTTGTGCATTGCAATGCTGTGCACAGTCCTTTTACATTGCAAGCGGGTCTGCAGCCAGCAGATCCACCCGCAATGTAAAAGGCCCAGAATGCGCCCGCCAGTGTGGCGGGCGCATCCTAATTTGCATGGCGAGACCAACGCAGCATCGGTGGTCGGTCCCGTGCTCCGTTACGGTGTCCGCCCGCCATTGTAATGATGCCCTTGGTTCTAAATGCTGTTTTCCACTCATCATGCTCTTTGACCCGTATAAGATGATAAACCCCTCGAAGGTTCAATTTAGTGTACACAGTGGAATGACGCAGCTGGTCAAGTAAGACTGGGATCAATGGTAACGGATACTTATTTTTAATAGTGGCTTTATTCAACCCGCGATAGTCAATGCACGCTCTTAAACCACCATCCCGTTTTGGGACGAAAAATAGTGCCGAAGAGACGGGGGACGTAGAATGTCGGATAAGGCCTAAGGCCAATAGATCATCCAAATAACTTGGCAGGTATTGTGTTTCTTCCTCTGAAAGAGCGTACACTCTACTACTGGGAAGCGGAGCTCCTGGGATTAAATATATACGACAATTGTATGATCTATGTGGGGGCAGAGTAGTAGCTTTTACAGGGTCAAAATCGTCCTTAAACTCCTGATATTCCTTAGGTATAGTAGGAGAAGGTGTTGTGGTGGTGGCGCAATGTAACACCGTCATGGAGTCAATGTGTGCTTCCTGGTAACAATGTGACCGGCAATGTAAAGAGTCTAAAGTCACTGTTCTTAAATCCCAATTAATTTTTGGGTTGTGCACCATCAACCATGGTACACCTAAAATAAGTCCAAAGGTGGGTGTGTCTATGAGGTCAAAGCTTATTATTTCTGTGTGACCATTCTGACAGACCATAGTGATGGGACAAGTCTGATTGGTTATTAATCCAGATGACAATGCAGAACCGTCAACAGCACAAACTGGTTCTGGTTGTGCCTTAGATACTGAGGGAATATGCAATTTTGGGCTAATCGGATATCTAGGAAGTTTCCTGTCGCTCCAGAGTCTAAAAGAACTGAAACTGAATGTCTGATTTGTGTACTTAAAATCAATGTCACCTGAATGATGAAATGTCTGGGTATACGAGCTACTGTGTTGGCTAACTGTTGGGAGATCTGTGAAACTGTGTCTCTCGTCAAGGCGACCTCTGTTCCTGACGAGCTCTTTAGTTTTCCTGCTCTGTATTAATGGAAGCTGTGGCATTAACCTTTTTTGGTACTTTTGTTTTAAAAGAACAATCTCTGGCAAAATGTCCAGACCGACCACAATATAAGCATAGATTTAATTTACGCCTCCTATCCTTTTCTTCTGCAGATAATGGTCCCTTGATCCCTCCTATCTACATCGGTTCTGGTAATTTGCTTTCAGCATCTTTCTTGTCATTCTTAACCACAATCAATCTAGTATCTATTCTAGATCTTTCCCCTTTTCGTTCTCCAAGGCGATGATCTAGTTTTACCACTAAATCTACGAAGTCTGAGTAATCTTCTGGTAACTCAACAATATGTGCAAGAGCGTCTTTCAAGTCATCCCGCAATCCTCTATAGAACAGGGAAGTGCGTTTTTCCTCTGGCCATTGGGTCTCTGTCAGCAACCTGTTAAAGGTGGTTAAATAACTCAACAGGTCCTTACTTCCTTGTTTTAAATTCAACAACTCATTATCGCTAGCCTGAACATATGTGTGCTTAGCGAACAGTTTGGTCATGGTGGCTTTAAACAACTGCCAATTATACAAGATGGGGTCATTCCTATCTATGTATGGGATAGACCAATTAGCGGCTGTGCCCCCCAAATAAGACAGCACAAAGGCCACTCTGGATGCATCGGTAGGGAAAGCTTGTGGCTTACAAATAAAATGCAGTTGACACTGACTAATATAGACATTAAACTTAGCACTATCACCAAAAAAACGTTCCGGTGCAGCCAAAGGTACAACATTAGGAACCGCTACTGTTACATGTACTGGCGATGATGCTGCATCAGATGCCATGAAAGTGTTTGACGTTTTTGATCGAGCACCAGTTTCTGCAGGAGTCTTGAAGGCTTTAGGAAAGGGACTGTCCCATAAAGACTCCCTAGGTTTGTATTGTATTAACTCACTACGCAACTCTGTATTTTCTTCTTTTAATCTTTGCATTTCTAACTGCAGATTCTGTAGCATTACTGCTACAGTTTGATCTTGATTAGTGTCCTCAATCAAAGCTTGGGCCATGGCTTGAGCATCAATGCGGTCGTTCTCTGGGTCCATATCTCTCAAAAAGAACTTGAGTTTTTGTGAAGGCTTGCGCTTCTGTCAAGTCTCCACTCACCTGAAATCCAGGATGTTCGATTTGAGAGATGAGACGCTTGTTCTCTACGCCCCAAAAATCTACGCCTGTCAAACCGTATGTATAACGCAGCTTAACAAGAACAGATCTTCAGGGGAAGGGAAAATGGGACAAAATAAAAAAGAACAGAAAGAAAACACTCTGCTGAATTCGGATCTTGGCACGACTGTGGCGCTGATCGCGATACCTTAACCACTCTGTAAACACAGCAATTCTTCTGGGACAATATCTATGTACAAACAATAAAGATCAATAAACATTCATTAACCTACTTAGTTGAATACATCCACTAGTATCCTGATTTACATTGTACATAAAGATTATACCTTTCACTTTAATTTGCTACTCAACATATAGCAGAGATAATGTCTCCCTTTTATCATCAGATGCGTCGCGTGCTTAAAGTGACGTTCTTAAACACGTGTATAATGCTGCTCTCTGTAGTGAAATAAAAGAACACCTTGTCACCTTTTCAGCATAACACACCAATAACAGAAATTTAAATGTTCCATGAAACACTTACTAACAAAAACACCTTTTACTTGTCTTCAAGAATATCATAAAATAAAAGTAATACAACACAAAATAAGTTTCAGCAGAAAATGTCCACTTATTCCTGAGTAGGAAATGAGTCTGTCTCTCTTTAATTTGAAAAGTCTTATTTGTCTCACTCTTGAAATACGAAGAAACTATAATTTAAGGAACCTTGGAGCATTTCCTCTGAGAGCGCTAAAGTCGTAAATTATCAGCCTTTGGAATAAAACAGAAAAGTACCTGTTTAATCTTTGACGCGCTTCCACTGCAAGCTTTGTTATTTAGAAATGCCTTACTTGACTGAGCGCTGCTTTTTCTTTCTTTGTTGCAGGTCGGAGTTATTTCCTAGACGGAACGAAGGAGGAAGTCGTGGAGTTATCCTAGAAATCACCAAGGACTGACTGGAACCGAAGAGGAGGAATACTGCCTGCGGCGCGGGAACTCGAAGGAAATCAGGTAAGTGGGCAATCGTGAAGACGAGCGCAAGCACGTCTCATTCTGCTTTCAAGCCTTTTATAGGCTTCAGGTGGGTGGGGTGGTTTAACAGAAATGCAAATTGCCAACTGTAAAGCGGGTGTGGCAGGCACATGTTAACTGTCATTAGTCCTGCTGATCCATGGTTTACTATGCAAATTGCCAACTGTAAAGCGGTTGTGGCAGGCACATGTTAACTGTCATTAGTTCTGCTGAATCATATTGTTTCAAGCTAAATGGATTCAGATACCAAGAACTACTTAATGTTTATAACAGTATTACAGCATACCATACCAGTTTATACAAGAAAAATAAAAGCATGAAAGTTCACACTTGTGCAATTCCATAAAGCAAACCAAAATATAGCAAACCAGAAATAAAGACTGAGCATGCTACATATATTGGGTCAATTCTAATACACAGTATGAGGATTAGCCATGTTTATGGCGCAAATCCTAACACTTTCTGTCACCCCGGGGGGCAGATCAGGGGCTATTGCCCCCATATGCCTCTTGGGGGGGGCAGAAAGTCTTTTGCCTTCTTTGGGGGGGTAGGGTGGGGGCATTGGGATGCCCATTCTGGGCAGCTCCCACACCTGGCCTATAGAAAAATAATCCCTGGCGTCTAGGGTCCTTTCTCCCCCCCCAGGGGGCAGATTGCGGGCTACTGCCCCCATCTGCTCCACAGGGGGGGCAGAAACACTGTCTGTGCCAAAAATTCATGGGGGGAGCAAAGGCCCTTGCCCAAGGGGCTGCTCCCCCCTCCCTAGTGCTAGTGGGTGGATCCCTGCTTGGGGATTGCCCTCCTGGGGTGATCCCCAAGCAGGGATCCACTAGGGAAGGGTACCATTGGAAAGGGAGATTCTCCCCTTTCCAACGATACCTCTCTCATGTGTTTCGGTGCTCGGGGGCTGAGATAGCCCCACAAGCACCGAAACTGTGAAACTGAAACTAAGTTTCAGTTTAGTTTTTGTTGCAATGACGATCGCGTGCCATGTGCGCGATCGTCATTGCAAGGAAAACCAAAAATAGGCCTCGGGAGGTTGGGGAAGCTCTTCCCCACCTCTCACCGCAAAAAAACAAACAAATGGGAAATCCCTCTCCTGTCTGCAGCAGAGGGATTTTCTGAGCCTGTACTCATGACGGAATGGTTCCGTCATGAGCACAGGAGCACTGGTGCTCATGACGGAACCATTCCGTGATGACCATTCCGTCATGAGCACAGGAGCACTGGTGCTCATGACGGAACCATTCCGTGATGAGCATCCAAAGGGTTAAATGTATGTGATGTATGTTTTTTGTATAAGAATTGTTTGTATTTTTCATATATGTGTTACATTTTTAGTAATTATTAATTTTTTTTATTTGAATTTTGTGTTTTTAGTTCCGTAGCGGGTTGTGGGTTTATAGGGGAATAAGGTGGGAAGTAATTTAATTATATTAAATTGATTGATTATTTTTTATTTATTAATATTTGTTTAATTGAGATTTTATAGTGCTAAATGTGTAAAGTAATTTATTATTAATTAATTATTAATTTGTTGCTAATTAATAATTATTTAATTTGTAATTAATTATGGTAATTGTATAATAAATTTCACATGTGTATTTTGGTGTTTATAGGTGTAAAGGGTGGGAAGTAATTTATTTTTAATTGATGAATTAATAATTAGTTGTTAATTAATTAATCGGTAAATAATTATGGTAATTGTGTAATTAATTTTAGGTGTGTTATGGTATTTATAGGTGTGAAGGGTGGGAAGTAATTTATTTTTAATTGATAAATTAAAAGTTGGTTGTTAATTAATTATAATTAATTAATTGGTAATTAATTATGGTAATCATGTAATTAATTTTAGGTGTGTGTTTTGGGGTTTATAGGGGTAAAGGTTGTTAAGTAGTCTATTTATTTTTATTAATAATTATTTGTTAATTGATATTTTTTAAATTAATTGAAACTTTATGATGGCAATTGTGTAATTAATTTTAGGTGTGTGTTGTGTTTATAGGGGTAATGGATGGGAAGTAATTTATGTTTAATTAATTATTATGTAGTTGTTAATTAATGTTAATTATTTGATATTTATTTGGAGTAATTGTTTATTTTTTTGTGTGTTGTTTTTACTTTTAAAGGGGTAAAGGGTGGGCAGTAAATACATTTTAATTACTTTATAATTAGTTGTTAATAGTAATAGTTTTTAATTTAAAAATAAGTTTTAATTGTGTTTTATTATTTTATAGTTTAATTTAGGTGTGTGTTGTGGACATTATAGTGTTAAAGTGTGTGTAGTTAATTAATGTTTATTCGTTTTTTTAATAATATTTTTGAAATTGATTATTAATTATGTTAATTATAGAAGTAAATTTAATTTAAAATGTTGAAGTGTGTTGTTATTGGTGTGGTGTTATAGGGTAGGAAATAAAAGAAATATATTTATGTATTAATTAATGTTTTTGTTTGTAAATGTTTGCTTTTTTAAATATTTTTTTAATTTATTTAATATTTAATTTTATATAATATTTGTAGATATTTGTTATATGTAATTAATATTATAACATGTTTTCTTTTTATATATTTAATATTATTTTCAATTTTTAAATATTATTTATTTATTTTTATAATTTTTCTTAATTTTTAATATTTTTTTTTTAACTGTTGGAGTGTGAATAGTAATTTTTGCCTCTCCGCTATCCAACACCTTCCCTACTGTTGCACTCATTGGAGTGGGAATAGTAATTTTTACCCCTCCGCTATCCAACACTTTCCCTACTGCTGCACTCACTGGAGTGGGAATAGTAAATGTTACCCCTCCGTTATCCAACACTTTCCCTACTGTTGCACTCACTGGAGTGGAATAGTAAATTTTACCCCTCCGCTATCCAACACTTTCCCTATTGTTGCACTCACTGGAGTGGGAATAGTACATTTTACCCCTCTGCTATCCAACACTTTCTATTACTGTTGCACACACTGGAGTTGGAATAGTAATTTTTACCCCTCCGCTATCCAACACTTTCCCTAGTGTTGCACTCACTGGAGTGGGGATAGTAATTTTTACCCCTCCGCTATCCAACACTTTCCCTACTGATGCACTCACTGGAGTGGGAATAGTAATTTTTTCCCCTCCGCTATCCAGCACTTTCCCTACTGTTGCACTCACTGGATTGGGAATATTTATTTTTACCTCTCCGCTATCCAACACTTTCCCTACTGTTGCACTGACTGTATTGTGAAATTTAAGTTTAACTATGTTTTAATAGTTTAATGTTTTAATTTATTATAGATTTTTGTTTTTTTAAATTTTAAATCATTGATATATATATATTTTTATATAATTTAAAACTTTTAACAAATTAAAAATAATAATTTATTAAATTGTTTTAAAGTAAATATATATGTATAAATAATTGTTTGTGTGTTTATATGTTTTTTATTAAGTTTATTTCTTATATTTTATTAAAATGTATATTAAATGTATTTTATTTTGTTAAAATAAAATTTAATTGAATATATTTAATATATATTAGTTTATTTTATATTGATATAAAAGTCGATATTTTATATATCTATATTTTTACATCGATTATTTTTAGTCAATATTTTTGTACTTGCCTGTTTAAGTATAGGAGTCGATATTTTTGTTGTCTAAATTTTTTACTCAATATTTTTTACATCGATATTTATTACATCGATGTTGTGTCAGTGAACCATTACAATCACTCCTACCAGATTCCTGAGATGTGGGAGATCCAGTCCATCTTTGCTCTCAACCCCTCTGTTTCTTTCTGCCTTCCGTTGCAGATTTCTCTTTAATGGAACCCTCAATGCCATTTTTAGGTCTTACATGTGGCTTAACGTCTCATGATCCTAAGGTATCACGACCCACAGAGGTATAAACTTTTTCAATAATTTTTGGTAGTTCCGATTCCTGATCCAGAACTTGAACTGCTTCCAGTTTCTGACATATTGCCAGAACCGATGCTTCTCCCTTATTGTTGCTCAGGATGATCAAAGAAACTGTAGAAAAGTTTCTCAATTATTTCATTCCTAAGACCAGAGCTAGAGTCCTTTTCTTGTTCTCTACGTGTTTCAGTACCTCAGGGAGAAAAGCTAATGAAGGCGTGCCATGCGTGCTGGTGTAAATGCATGCAAATATGCTTCTCCAGGTGTTACATTCCTCTTCTGGTGACACCATCCCTAGACGGAGATGCATAGTCAGTGCTGTATGTGGATAGACTGCTTCCAACTGGTTAGTCTTGCGAGCAGCCCAGAAGGGAATCTCTTCACCGTTCGTGGGAGACTTTCCCATGATAGCGTTATTAGTTTGTGGACTAACAGCTTGTACCTGTGCCTGTACTGCTGGTCCTGCTGCGAAAGCATGTTTAGAGTTCATGGTACATAGTACAAACTATACATGTCTCCTGTATAAGGTGACTGTGTAATTTAATACCCCTACCATCTCCACAAGTGCCAAGGTGTTGTAATGAGGAACAGGTGTGTAACCAGCTAAAACTGGTCATGTAGTCCCTTCACTAATCAGGGGTCCCAGGCAAACATTCCTGTGCATGTGTGTTAGCTGTCCAGATAACCAGTTCTGTTGTTTCTGGTAAGTCAAGGTGGTTTCCAAATCTTGGTAATCCCTATAATGTGCAGTTTCCAGGTGGTGGTAAAGCCTTATGTTAAAACGAAGAATGATGCACAGGCAAGTCTTGTAGAAAAGGTAGTAGATTTATTCTTGAGATTGCTTCTTAGGTTAGAGGTTACAGGATGTTAGTCTGATCCATAAAAGTGCCCCACCTGGAGCAGCCTCCTCCTGCTCAGCCCTTCCACACCAACTGATTCTCCCTTCAATACAAACACACTGAACATTCTATATGACCTCATCATAGGCTGAGCAGCAAGGCAGAGAACCTCTGTAGGGAGAGTGCATTGGGTAATTAGTACATTACAACACATCTCCCCCCTTAAAATGATCATATACAATAAAAATGCATGGAGATAGTAAAACACACATTTGACAGAAAAGGAGGATGCATAACCACAAAACATTATAACACATCATTCCCCCTGATAATGATCATAGACAACAAAGAATGCAAGATAAAGAGATACATTCTTAAAAACAGTGGATGCTATCCACCATAACTCACACTACAAACTGCGGGTACTATACCACCACACCACACGGAGTACCCATTGCGCCACAAACTAAGGCACAAGACTGCGGCAGAACAGGGATCTACAACCCTCAACTGCACATACAAATGGCAGGACAGGTCTACCTCAAAGAAGAGGAATAAGACTCCACCCATAACAAGACAGGGTAATTATAAACCCAAAACACTCTTGAAACTTAATATGGGTATCTTTAAACCCAAAGTAAATACAGGGTATCCTTTAACCCAAAGCAAATCCAGGGTATTTTCAAACCCAAAGCAAATCTACGGTTTCTTTTAAACCCAAAGCAAATCCAGGGTAACCTTAAACCCAAACACTCTCGAACATCCTATGGGTATCCTTAAACCCAAAGCAAATCCAGCATATCCTATAACCCAAAACACGCATATGACAACAAATCCAGGGTATCCTTTAACCCTAAGCACTCACAAACATCCTATGGGTATCCATAAACCCAAACAAGTCCATAAACCCAAACAAGTCCATAAACCCAAACAAGTTCAGGTTATACTTAAACCGAAAACATTCCCACTAACGCAGGGAAACTCAGAAAAACGTAGTACACAACACACGGTCATAACTCAAGGCAAACAGACAGGGTATCTTAACTCTTAAAATAAACAGTATGTATGACCAAACCCACCTCGTGGACTCCCCCACTGACTTGACAAAAGAGCACATCCCCTCACAAAAGATAGAAACATCTGAGTAAAGTTACACCCCTTAAGTTATACCAAGAAAATGTTAAAATAACAGCAAATGGTATGAGAGTCTTATAAAACATTATAAACTTCCCTTCAGATAACAGCAAATGGTATGAGAGTCTTATAAAACATTATGAACTTCCCTTCAGATAACAGCAAATGATATGAGAGTCTTATAAGACATTATGAACTTCCCTTCAGTGAGTGATTTCTCACTCGATCCTTCATCCCTCTGGTACATGCTTGAAAAAGGATGGATGGCAGTGTACTCTTCTTCTAGCTCCCAGGCAAACAATCCAAAGTACTTCCACCAGCGAGGAGACTCCAAGCTCCAAACAGCACGATGCACGTGTGAAATCGGCAGGCTCGCACTGTCAAAACACCAGGATGCAACACTTGTGGCATTAGCCAACCACAAGATGGCGGCACGCAGTTGATGCCGTGCCGGGTGGCTCCCGGCTTCACCGTGCTCCAAAACGTCCAGAATAGCCGTGAGCCTTGAGAGGAAGCACACGTCATAGAAGACAGCATAGAGGCATCGCAAGTTTGGTAAGGCTGCGCGCGTTGAGAGTGTGCGCGCGGTGGGGCTCGTGAGTTGTTTGAATGGCAGCGGTCAACTGCCATGGTGCAGCGGCAAGCACCCAGTGCATCCAAAACAGCAAAACAAAGTGTACTCACCCACCGGACAGCACACAGGATCCTCAGTATTCTCTACTCAACACATTAATCTTGGGACAATTCCACCTTCACACGGGACGCAGGTTCAGAGGCAACACCAGCCTCTGCATCTTCAAAACAGCGTAACAGCTCACCAGGGGTGTCGGTTCTCCAAGAACTGTTAGCTGCTGCCAATTTTCAAGCACCACTCACTACTGCCAAATCAATCAGTAGCCAGTCAAAACAATAACTTGGCAGCTCTTCTCCATTAAGACACCAGCAGTGGCACTGGTAGTACAAACACATAAGCAAGTTGGAACTCGACACAGCTCTTGTCAACTTCCTTTACAGGGGTACCTGCCCCATGCAGCAAAACAGGACACAGACACCTCATCCAAGTTACAGCAGGAACTAGCAGGCCCAGGCTAGGGCTGACCATTCACATGTGGTGAGGAATGTCAGGAACTTCTGTTAGTCTACCCAAGTTCAGCAAACGCTGGCACATCCACGATGGGGCCAACCGGTCTTTTGGTCACTGGTGGGGCTCAGGACTGCCAGCTAATTTCTTTCAATTGCGCTTCTTCAGTTTCTTAGATACCAGTCCATTCAAGGTAGCTCACGTAGGTTCTTTCAGATCGTCGCCAGTGTTAAAATGAAGAATGATGCACAGGCAAGTCTTGTAGAAAAGGTAGTAGATTTATTCTTGAGATTGCTTCTTAGGTTACAGGTTACAGGATGTTAGTCTGATCCATAAAAGTGCCCCACCAGGAGCAGCCTCCTCCTGCTCAGCCCTTCCACACCAACTGATTCTCCCTTCAATACAAACACACTGAACATGCTATATGACCTCATCATAGGCTGAGCAGCAAGGCAGAGAACCTCTGTAGGGAGAGTGCATTGGGTAATTAGTACATTACAACACCTTACAAGCTTGAAACTACCCTGAGGCAGTGTCTACAGCCTCCAACTCCACCCATAAGTAAAACATCTCAAAGGCATATGCCGTGTGAGCAGCTATTACATAAGTAACCGCCCACCCTCCCCGCATCGTGAACACCTCAAAGCTTGAGATGCTGAGTAACTGCTTCCCAGTATTTGGCTCTGATCATGATAAGGGCCGCCATATGAACGCATTCAAATGGAATGGATTCAAAGAATTAGAAAACCCACAGAATGGTGAATAACCTTTTCAAAGTCAAGCTTGACAAACGTATAGCAATAGGTGGTCCCTTATTCCCTGTAGGTGGTAATCATGATTATTACAGACATCTCCTTAATGACATAATAATGCTTAATGTGTGTATACATATCCAAATGAAACTATGCAAGAGTTCCCAAAACATCCAGGCTCTGTACTAGGAACCAATTTTTCATAAACTGAGCCTTTGGTTCCGCTCTACAAGGTTTGTTTTTACACCCAAGGGTGACATGAGCCTACTTAGTTCAATGCACCAATGCTTGAATGTGAAAGACAGGTTTTTGTTGCCCCGCAGAACCCCGCCCAATACATAGTTAAAGTGGTGTCAAAGCTTTTGGGTTACTAGCAGTCCCTAAACAGGGAACCAGGGACACCATGGTGATTGAAAACAAACCAATTTCGTTCTTCTCAATACCACACACACAAACTGCACTAAGAAAACGACACTTTAACTAAAAAGTTTGGTTGTTTTAACAGGTGCACCCTTTTGCTTAGCACATCTAAAACAACCACACAGAACACAATTAAAACAGCACAAATGCATGTTTCGAACAAAAAGAATAAGATGAGCATTTCTACCATGGTTAGAATATCATCTAAAAAACAGAATACCCTAAAACCTAATTCTATGCACTACGCTAGGAGAGCATGGAGTGTTTATAACTTGCAACTAGAGTTTTTTAGGGAGAATCAGTGCTCTGCATACTTGTACAGCAAACCGCTATATTTATCAGAAGTCAGGGAGGCTGTTTTCCCTGCGAAAGGCAAACACACGTCGCATCAGCATTAGTTCATTCTGGACTAGGGCTCCATATCAGCTCTCAGTAGAAAGTCTGAAACAGTAGCATATCTGGCAGTCAAGATCTTCTCTGGCAGTATCTTGCGCGATAATCAGGGGCGAAGAATCTCTCCTGACAAGTGGTTATGTGGCAGCCATTTCACAATGTATCTTATCTAAGATAGAATTTCCAACATCACCTTAGGAATGTCTGGTATGACCAATGAGCATCAAGATGCTGGTCCAGACCCATTCTCACAAACAAATAAGGTAAAAATACGACAAATCAAACTAAACCGTTTGGCTATTGTTCTTGCTTGACCTTGTTTGACCCCCAAGCTTTTCGCGATTTCATGAATCATGATTTGCACTCTTAGAAATGTTACTTATGTGCTATATTACCACCCTGCATTGTAATACAGCACACATCTAGAGTTCATATATTTCTACGTGCTCTCATATGTGCCAATGAGGTCATTAATACAAATGGGAGTGCCTGGCAATAGGTTAAATCAGGATGTGCCCAGTACAAAAATGATCCTTTTTTGTTTTACAGCGCACATTCTGTGCTCACATATTTCAAGGCTGTCTCATATGTGATAATGAACAAAAAGGAGGCTCAGTGAAAAACAGTATTTGCCTAAGATCACACAGTTTGGGCAAGCAGGAAGCTGGGAATGAGCCTCCCTTTTTTTTTAGTTTTATGCTGTGCAGTTCAGCGACTAGGTGGGCATCCAGTGCTTTAAATGGGCAGGTACTGCCCGGTACTTTGAAAAACAAGGAGAGGGGCCCCCCTACTCAAAAGGGACAGAGCACCAACAGACTGAATTGTCAAAAAGCAATTCTTCCTTTTGAGATACTTCGTCAACCACACATTCAAATGCAGATATCCGCTATTGTCATATCCAATCAGCAACACCTCATCAAGGGAACACACTAACTCAGGATGTCAAGGCACTTATATGATTATTTAATAAAAAAGATAATTTAACAATAATTTATAAAAACATACAAATAAGAATATTCTAAAGTACATTCACTATACCATAAATAAAAACATGATGTATTGCACTTTTATAAATTGTAAAAATTCCAACAACCCCTGGAAAGGAATATAATAAGACACTCAAATTTGTCATTAGATTGTTAATTTGCAATAATGGACAGCACACCACAGAGGGATTAATTCTCTGTCCTCGTTTGTTTCTGTCTTTCACAAACTTAACTGAGATTCCAGCGTCTACGCATTTCGGTGGATTAAACCAATGTGACCACCTTCATCAGGACAAACATATCATTCATTCTCTCCTTTCCGTTTAAAAAAAAAAAAAATCTTAAATCCTATTGTATAAGTAAAATGGAAATTTTATCACACAATGGGAAGCCTATTCAATTTAAATTAATCAAATCTTCAAGTTTTACCAAAAACATTGCTTGAATTTTTAATACAAATCATATTACTTTAAAAACAATAACACAATTTTGTATAAAAGCCACCAATAAGTGCTCAAGCATCCCTCAATGAGTTGCCCCACTCATGCCTCCATGCTGCATTCACCACCAAGTGTAGCCTAAGGTGCATTCATGCTCTTACACACTATTTTGGACATAACTTACTGGTGCCAATGCACTCAGTAACAGGCCGTATTCAAATGAGGCCGATGAATAGGCTTCCCATTGTGTGATAAAATTTCCATTTTTCTTATACAATAGGATTTAACTGAAACGCGTCAACGCTGGAATCTCAGTTAAATTTGTAAAAGACAGAAACAAATGAGGACAGAGAATTAATCCCTCTGTGGTGTGCTGTCTATTAATCTAATGACAAATTTGAGTGTCTTATTATATTCCTTTCCAGGGGGTTGTTGGAATTTTTACAATTTATAAAAGTGCAATACATCATGTTTTTATTTATGGTATATTGAATGTACTTTGGAATATTCTTATTTGTATGTTTTTATTAAATTATCGTTACAATTTTTTTTAAATTAAATAATCATATAAGTGCCTTGACATCCTGAGTTAGTGTGTTCCCTTGATGAGGTGTTGCTGATTGGATATGACCATAGCGGATATCTGTATGTGAATGTGTGGTTGACGAAGTATCTCAAAAGGGAGAATTGATTTTTGACTATTCAGACTGCCCGGTACTGCCTTGTCCTTAAGTCTTGGAGGATGAAGTTAGAGTGTGGAAGACAGGCAGAATACTGTTGTGATAAGGAAAGCATACATCCTGTGTTTTTCCTGCAGAATCCCATTATATTAGGACATAACTATTAAATGTCACTAAAATAAGGTGCTGCAAAAATGCAGCAAAAATTGAAATAGTGAGCCTCATTATTTCTATTTTTGTGGCGCAAAATTTCCTAACCCATGCTGCAATATCCTGGGGGGTCTACTTGAACTAGAGATAACAAGGCAATTGTTCCAGACTAATGTTGCATCAGGTCTCTTGTTGATGTCTATGTCTGGGTGACTTGACACTCATAGGTTCTTGGAAAGATATGAACAGACAACATCTGTGTCAAAGGCAGACGTGTTAAAGATTCTGCAAAAATACAGAAAATGGAGTCTCGGGCTGCCTAAAATGGGGTCAGGCCTTATGGTCTTTACGTCAATATGCAATGAAAGAGAATGTGTTGCGGCTGTGAAAAATGCACTTGGTTCTCAGGGATCAAAGGGTAGACTGTATTTGTGCCATGATGAGCAAAGTAGGGAATCGCTGCTACTGTTATGCTCTCTTAACAACACACAGACTCATACAGACTCCATATCTCTGTGTAGAGGCCCCAAGTATCCTGATTTGATGTACAGCAATAAGGCAGATCATTCACAGGCCCTTGAGTCCACCATGCAGCAATACCATACAGGAAAAAGGCAAGAAGGGGAAGAGAAGGAAAACGAGACAGGTGTGGTGCACAGAGATATTGGGGCACTGGATAATAATAAGTACTCCCGTAGGAACAGTTTCAGTGGTAGTTACTGTAGATGCAATAACAATGAGAGTTCTTGCAAGAGCAGTGCGACTTCCCACAATATTTTGTATTCTCGTGGGAAATGGAATGGGCGGACATCTTGGTTGAAGCCCCAGCTAGCATTCTTCCAGACTGTTAAAGAGGACACATCACCTTTCTCTTCGGTGCTTGAAATGGGAATATATAGACGTGCAGATACTCCTTGTCCCAGTGCCTGTCTGCTACTGAAAAGTGCTGGTACTTTCCCAATAAAAGCACTGGGAAAGTGCCCGTACTATCCCTTCCAAATAAATGAAGTGCAGGTGCTGAGTATCTGTCCACTTAAAGCACTGTTTATATGGAGAAAACATTGATCCCGAGCCAAGAGGCTGAAAAGACTCCGTGGAAAGAGAGCATTCCCTTCGCTCTGGTGCCTCGTGAGCTCCTTGACTCTTAATTTTATATTTTTCCAGGCACATTCCTTCTGCCTGTACTCCCACCCAAGCCTTACTTAAACCCCCACGCTAAAGCATTCTTCACTCGCCCTCCCTTAGCACGCACCCTGCGCCTACGCTTTATCCCAAAAATATTTATTTTATTATTAGTAAAATAGTGAATCTGAAAATATGGTTTCCCTGGGGCGATTCGTTAGGGTGGCATGGGCGAACCGATGAGCCCAAAGCAATCACCTGGTATTCGTTTTGCAAACAAAACATTAATCAAACTTAATGACATGCTTGTGTTCAAATGAGTTTGGGTGTAAGAGCTGGGAGATGTCCCAAGAAGCAGAAATGTGTTTTGCTAAAGATAAACATAGTTGCCCAGCCTTTTACAATCCACGTTGTATCCTTGAAGTTGCTTTTCTTGTAAACAAACTATTCAAGACCTCCTAGCACACATAACAAAACATGCTTTCCGTCTGTGGCGCCTTGCCCCGCCTAACGCCGTGAAATGTTTGCATACTGCCTTGTGAGTGGCCCATAGACGTGTCAATCGGGTGATGTCACGTTTATATTTTCCGTGCAGCGTGTGAACGTTGGCAAAGGCCGTGCTCCGCTGGAATGCGCCCTCGCTGTCCTCCCTGACAGCAGTTGTCTGCTCTGTCAGTGCGGAGAACAAGGGGCGGCTCGGGTTTCTGCTGCCCGTAGGGAGCCAGGACACCTCCCTGGGCTGCGCTGTAGCAGGGCGGAGCGGGTTTCCTCTCACGAGAAATACCTTGCCATGGATGCTGAGAGGGGCGTCACCATCGCTGAAACTTGGCTTGACAAAGTTTAAGGTTTGGAACCAGCAGCACTGACCTGCGGTCCATCTGTGAGACCAGCCTGCTCCACTCAGCGCTGAGAAGTCTGCAGGGAGAAGCAATGAAATAAGCAACGTGTGTGCGTTAGAAACATACAATAACGTGCTAGGGTAAAAAGAATACACTCGGAAGTCACAATGAGCGCTTCTGCTGCCACCGGGGTCTTCGTGCTGTCTCTCACAGCCATACCAGCCACCTACCTCTTCAACATTGTGGCTGCAACCAGCAGGTGAGGTGGAGCTGCCTTGCGTGGCTATCAGGGTGAGCGGGATACAGGCATGCGCGCGCCACAACACAGCTGTGCAACATATCTGGGCAGATCTCAGACTCTGGCTTTTGGGGTTGGATGGTTGTCTACCTGCTTTTAGGAAAGCACCTCCCAGGATCTGCTTCATAGAGTATAAAAAAACTCCGGACGAATGACTTGGTGGATTTGAAAACTGGAGGGTGATATGGCGATAAGTGGGGTTTATCTATAAGTCTATTATATACCGCTAGCTAGACCCGTGGGTATCAAAGCGCTTTACATACAAGAAAGAAAAATAGCTTAGTGTAGCATTTCATAAGGATGCATAAAATAATAAGCATAACATTTTAAAACAGCATAAATTAAAGGGGTGAATGATATGTTAGATAGTTGGGGTGGCATGAGACAACGATGTAGGTGCATGTGTGTGTATCGCAGGGCGTTAACCAGTGCCAACAGCGTAAATGTAGTCTATGTAGCTTCAAGGCACCAAGACTATCTTACTTGGAAAACGACAGTTTTTTACTGGTTGGCAACTAATGCAAAGAAAACGCTGCATAATAAGGTTCACGATGACTGTTTTAAGGGATTTAGCGATCATATACATTGCTTATCTACTTGTATCTTTAGATAAAGGCTTTGCGTCCACGTGTTGTTTTCGACCAACACGCCTCTTCCTTTGAACGATTGTTTCCAGGCTGGCTGCCACTTGCATGTATTTCTGCCAATTTATTCACGTTAGGCTGCATTTTATTCTTCTCAGACGAAGTTTATTTTGCAGTCCACCAAGCTGTGCAGTAGCCATTTTTGTTCTGCTGTTTTTCTTTCCTTGGAAATACAGACCTGTGTGTTATTTATAGTAACTGCCAGAAGACAAATGTGGGCAAGGGCGCTAGCAACAATAGCTGCGGGTGCCTGCGAGCTTGGCAGGTTGTTCCAATGCTGAGCCCCTGTCCTGCCCTGCGTCCGCAGCCCGCCGAGCTCCGTTTAGAACGGAAACACCAAGAATGGGTGAACCGCACTCACCAAGAAGGGACAGGGATGTACCATCTAGAAGAGCACGTGGAACAATTCAAAACGAGGCTGTGCGCTATTGCGTTATTACGCTGATTTAACATTCATGCGTTACATTAATAGAGTACTCTGCGAGATTCGGGGGCATTTGCAGTAAAACGTGTTGGGATGTTTTACGCATACTATTCCCTGTTCCCCTGATCAATAGCCTTAATTCTCAGGCATTCACGGTGTTAATTGTGTGAAGGACGACTTCAGATATTACTTTACTCCGTGAACCTGCGGTCTCAAGTAACTTGTGACATGTAGATTAGTGCCATGAAATATAATAGGCAGTTTGATAGGCGAAAAGCAGACGGGTAGATGAATACATGCAACGGTGGAAGAGCTTTTGGAGGAAAAACTAGACACCTAAATGTAGGGCACAAGTCATTAAAAAGAAGTTGGGGGGGGCTAACCATGTTAGGCAGTATGCTAGTGACATCATGGTGCGTGACATCACAGTGTGTGACATCAAGCCTTGTGACGTTGCACGTGGCATCACAGGAAGTGGCATCACAACTCGACCTCACAAGAAGTGACATCAGACCTTAAGACCTCACACATATGTTTAGCAGGTCTATCGTGAGTGCAATTGAGTGTATTACAAGCTTTAACAAATGAGATTTTGTGTTGGGTTGTGCGAAGAAATCTGGGCCTCAACTTTTACATTTATTCTTTAAAACTACTATAAAGAAATTGGCAACAAGGAGAAACATGGCAGTAAATCTGTTCTGCTTAATTGGTTGCAAAGTCTGCATTTAAAAAATACCTTATCAGGTTAAGGCACCTGCTGCAAAGATCTTTGTGTGCCAACTAAATTTTAGGGAATTTATAATAATGGTAAGATAACTCTGGACGTTAACGTATTTGCTGGAGAGATCTGTATTTTGCTGGTCCCAGTTTTGAACCAAAGTAGCATAGATGGTTAATATGTCTCCTGCAAAGCACATTATGTAACACAAAGATGACAGATTTTTATTTTATTTAAATGGGTAAGTGGGTTACTGCCTTTAACACAGAAATCCTTTTGTTACTTGCAGTTCATAAATTGTAATCCTTCTAATATAGCACGGTGTGCTATGAATCCCATGTGGCTCCTACACCTTGTAACCCTCACTGTCTTATGTAATACAGCCTATACACTGATTTATACACATATGATTTATTGTCAATGTATAATGTGTGCGTGTGATGTAAAGCATTCTGACACCCTGCAATTGGATTAGTAGCACTATAATGCTATAAAAGAAATAAAACAAAATAGTGTTATTTAAATTGTTATTTGTGTAAATAATGGGGCATACCCACACATCTGAGATTCGTGTAGTGCATGCATATCTCTTATATACAGGGACTGAACAAAGTCAAAAGCATGCCTCTCTTAAGTATCTGTGAAGTGATAAGCTGTGTGCCTTTGTTTCCCCTCCATTGCTTTTAGGTGTGAGGCTCCCAATAGCTCCCAGCCAGGATACTCCAACAAAAGGAGGCCTTATGGCCCCTTAACTTCGTACTTTATTATGGCCCCAGCTGGGATCTAATAAGCCCCTTCCCCACCTGCATGTTGTTGACTAAAGCTGACAAAGTGTAGGCACTGCTGAATGTGTCCTGGTGTCTGAAAATTACAAGTTTACCCTATATCTGTGGGGCCCAACCTCTTCGGCACTGTAAACGGCGTCCACCCAGTGAGTGGGTAGATGCCGTCAACACGCGAGTACGCTAGACTTATGCCTTGCCTAAATATTGTGTGCATCAACAACATAAAAAAACAAGCATTTGAAAATCCAATAGGTTTCTTTTTCAAAGGGAAAACCTGTTGAGTATGAAGAAGTGTTTTATGTATTGGTGTGGTGAGTCAGAGTAACAGTTACTGTGGTGTGTTAGCATGGTGCTGCGTGGGGGCTGTGAATACTCTTGTGGTGGAAGAGTGGCACTGGATGGTGACAGCACAGTTTTTGGATAGTAATGTGGTCCTGGAGTATGGTGTTACAGTAGAGGGGAGTCAAGTTTTCAGATTGTTTGTGTGAAATTCCAATGTTTCAGTGACATAGGAGAGCCTAATGTGTGACACTTCGAGTGACACTTATCTTTTGCTGTGTGTTATACAATTTTTAAATAACGACTTGCATATTTACAGTGTCTTCTCAGTCACAGGCTAGGACCTCATAGCCACTACACAGCACAGCGCCAACCAGGATTCAATTCTGTTTCTCTCAGGTTACAAACAGACATATGCAGGGACTGGGTTAACCAATTGAGGTTTCATAGCGTGAAAGAATGTATTTCCCACTGATAGCTTATACTTGCATTTATCTTTAATTTAAGGTGTTTTTTTATGCAGTTACTTGCAGGTGAAAGACCAACAAAATTGTCAGAGAATATTTTGCATTTTTTAGCCATATATTTGACCCCGATCCTAGGGTGACCAGACGTCCCGAATCTGCCCAGACAGTCCCGGTTTTTCAAGGACTGTTCTCGGGTACCGACATGGCTTGGAAAAATAAACACATGTCCTGGTTTTTGATAGAGGGTTGGGTGAACAAGCTCACTTTCACAGTGCTGTGCAGGCTCACGTTTACACTGACACTCTCATCACAGGGGAGACAAAGTTTACTTGATAAGTGTCTCCTACTGTGCTGCTTGGTGTCATTCAAGCTACACAGTAGGAGTTAATTAGAGAGGTATTAGCATCTATAAAGGCCATCACCCAAGACAGGGATCACGAGTCTGCTCTTGGAAAAAAGCATGGTGGAGGGAGTCTTTAAATGACATGCAACAATCTGTGTATAATGTAATCTCAAGGTATATATATATATATATGAGATTCCAAGGTGTAGAATGTGTGTGTGTGTGCTCCCTGATGTCCCGTTGATATCAGGAAGCAAATGAGGGCAATTGTTATTGTATGCATATCCAGTAATTAATGAAATGTTATTCCAAAATATGCAATGAACATTATGATGATTTTCGGACATTTGCGATAAAGATACTGTGGGCAAAGTACATATTAGAGTGAAGCCATGTCTCACCGGTTTGAGCATGTTTTCCATTAAAGAATGTATAAATGGAGTATCATATTGCGTAATAAGCATGGTTCAATAATATTCCATAATGTAGGCTGAACCCTTCTATTTTGGTGCCTGGCTGGAGAACATTAGTGAGATCATATATACAAAATTATATATAGGGAAAGTCTGTTCTCTTGGAGATGCAGTAAATCGATGTTTATGTGGTCTGTTGTCAATGTCTACTGTGTGCTAACCACGTGGTTATTCGGTTTAAAGGAACACTGTGAACTGTACCGCGTTTATGTGATCAAGGCCGCTTGAGTGCGGCCGAAACTCGTCAGGGACATGCACTTGCACAAAAGAGGAAAATAATAAATTAAAAACTTTCGCACCTTTAAGGAGTCCGTGCCTGCTTCTTGCTGAAGTCACAAGGAAGGATTGACTTATATATCCTCCAAGCTTTACAAAAGTAAAGAGTCAGGTCGCACTCATGGAGGATTTGTACGGAGATGCTCTGCCGTGTTACGGGGCTGCACGGCCAAGAGCGCCGATATATCCAGCGTAACCGAACCAAGTGGAAGGCTATATATATATATATATATATATATATATATATATATATATATATATATATATATATGTGTATATATATATATATATATATATATATATATATATATATGTATATATTGTGTGTGTGTGTGTGTCAAAAACAATCCTAAATGTTTTCATTAATTTTTATTGTAGTCCTTCAAAGACAATAGGAGTGCAAGCATGTAGTCCTATTTCTATGGCTATGACTGCTTTTATGGTCTGAAAATCTGGTCACCCTACCGACCTGCATTTTGACACTGCGTTAGTGTGGTGGTATGATGTTTATGGAGAGGATGAAGTACTGTGTGGTGTTGTAGGGTTAATGCCATGTTGTGGTTGGTACTACAGTTTGGGAGTGTGTTGAATGTATGCTATTAGTTCATCTACCATTATTTACACTTATCATTACTTTAACACTCACCATCACCTCGACCAAGCATAGCATTAAAGTGCCTATTTGTTCAACTCCATCTCTTTGGCATCGTGCCCCTAGTCCCTAAAATTAAAATAGTCTTTACTTCGACTACATCACCACTACCTGAACCCTATCCCTAATGCTAACGTAACCCCACCATTAAAACTGCCCCTACCACTGCCCCAAACCATAGCCCAACCCTAAGACTAGTTGTATTATAAGCAATAGACATGGTTGACAGCTGCATTGTCAAACCCAGACCTAAAAATGTACCAATATATATCATTACATGTCTCCACAAAAGTTATAAAGTAACTGCGATCACAGTACGAAAGTACCCTCCAGGACCAAGGATATTTTTCATTAACATTAGAAATGTCTCTTAAAAGCAGCATGCATAACCACACAAATATAATCTTGCAGTAGGTTGGAAATTCTTTCAAATTCTCCCAAAATATCTACTTGCCACTTTCTGAAAACACAATGTTATACCCAAATCAAAAATATCATGTCAATCAATCACGATTTATGAAGCACGCTAATCGCCCGATAGGGCATCCAGACGCTTGCAGGCCCCAGAGGCAAATTCGAACAGCCAGGTCTTGAGGGCCATTCTGAATTCCGGAAGTGAGGTGATGGTCCAGAGATGTGTGGGGAGGCTGTTCTAGGTCTTTGTTGCAATGTTGGAGAAGAAGCGTCCCCCACTTCTGCTTCGGTAGATGCAGGAGTATGGGCAAGTTAAAGGGAGTTGGAGCATAGTCTTCTCAATGGTTGGTGGAAGTTCCGACAGTGGTTAATGTAGGTGGGTCCTTGGTTGTGTAGAGCCATGGGTGCGTGGGTCAGCAGCTTGAATTGGAATATTTTCTGTACGGGGAGCCAATGGATTTTCCTGAGATGGGGTGTGATGTTGGTTCGTCAGGCAAGGCCGAGGATGAGTCTGGCTGTGGCTTTCTGTATGGTCTCCAGTCTCTGTAGAAGGTGTGCAGCGATTCCTTTGTAGAGGACATTGCCGTATTCCAATCGGCTGGTGATGAGTGCCTGTGTCACGGTGCATCTCGTATGTAGTGGTAGCAACTTGAAGACATCTTGAGATCTTACACAGCATGCACAGAGTGAGGAAGCAGGCGGAGGAGATGCGTTGATCTGTGATTTCATAGTGAGCTTGTTGTCAATGATGATTCCGAGATTTCTGGCGTGGTTGGAGGGAGTGGGTGCGGGTCCTAGGTCAGATGGCCACCAGGAGTCATTCCATGTGTTGCTGCTGTTGCCAGAGATCAGTACTTCAGTCTTGTCTGTGTTCAGCTGCAGGCAGTTGTTCTTCATCCAGTCGGCGACGTTTGTCATGCATTGGTGGAAGTTAGTTGTGGTGGTGGTGGGGACGTCTGTGAGTGAGAGGATGAGTTGGGTAGTATTCACTAAGGGGTAACTGTTCCTAAAGAAAGAAGAGAAAGCAACCTGTTGTGGTTGTCAAAAGTGTAAGAATGGTCTCTCTCAATAGAGTTGGGTTTTTATGACAGTGAGGGAATTGCTTCTTTTGAATATAGTGCCCTCACACACCCTTGCGAGTTTCATGCTTCATCATCGGGCGTTGCTTCTCGTGGGGGTGGCGCTGCTGTCCTCCACGGGCCCCGCGAGAGGGCTCTTTATCGGAGATCTTTTAAGGAGACGCCGCAGTTGTGCATGTCGGTGTGTGGGCCTTGGACGGTGAGTGAGTGAGTGCGTTAAAATTACCTAAACGGTGCCCGGAACCTAGTTTTATTCGGGGGTTCTAAAGGTAAGGTTAAAAAACAGAAGGATGGAGAGCACCTCCTTGAAGCAAAAGCGGAGGAGGATTGAATGTCTTCCTGCTGCTCTCAAAATGCGTGTGAATGGGTGAAAAGTGAAATTATGTCAACATGTTTCGTGCTTTAAGGTGGTCCCTAATGGATCCAGGAGCGCTTCGTCAGGACCGTGAGTTGAATATACAAAGAAAGAGAGAGTGGGAATCAGGGAAAAGGCACCCTGTACTCCTACTGTACCTAGAATTAGGTTTTGATGCGTCCCAGCGCTAGTAGGAACGTCTGATTCGAGTTCCTTTACCCAACCTGGTGATAAAAACAGGGATAAAAAAGAGGGCTGCAACACTGCTCCATCTCATATTACCTATAAGCACATCACAATGCTCAAAGGGGCGTAACTTAGTTGGTGAGATTCAGTAGGTGTGAATCTCACATTTCCCAACTAAATAAGTGCGAAAAACCAACATAGGCATAGCAGACCCGATTCTGGGCCCCCAGACTCAACTACCAAGCCAAGAATGCATTCACACCCCCAAACACCTCCCTGTAGCTACGACCCTGAATGCTCACTGAAGATCACAGCATTTCTCACTGCCTATAAGATAGCATTTTGCATTGCCCATCAACATCAAGATCTGAGATAGCTCACTAGCAGTATCCATTTCTTAGATTTGCATAGCGGGCAAGTAGCTCAATGTAACGTGTGACACCTTAATTAAGTTCTGGCTTGTAAACGTCACTTTCCATCCTGTGAGTGGTAGTTTGTTTTTCTCCATTAGACGTATAGGCTTAATACTGCCAGTATGCAAACTGCTATTGGCTAAATATGAATACATGGCTAACCAATTTTGGTTGTCCCATTGTTAGTATGGACTTGCAAGACTCAGCAAGCAAAAGGTTAGGACATTCTGAAGGTTACTGCATGTCATGTGGCACTTGGTAAATACGCAAATAATTGCATTTTTATGCACAGAGCAAGGTACATATTGTATCACTTCTAGATGCTTCTAGTTTTAGGCACGTAATGGAATTAAGACAGAAAGAGCTAAACTGATTTGGCCAGGATAACCCAATATACTCAAAATCATGATTGTTTGGTGATATATTTTTCTTAATCAAAGGTCATAAAGTTTGAGACAACAGAAAAGCAGTTTTGCAATGAAAGTCTATAGCAGTCCATCATCCAAATTATTTTTCAAAACATTATTTAAAGTTATACATGGAGCAGCATGTTTCTAATTCATGTCTCATGCCTACCATTAGAGAGCAGCTTCAGTGTCAAGTGGTCCTTATCTGGAAAAGGATTGGCATGAAAAGCACAGCGGCCCAAAAGGTGCCATCACAGACATCCACCTAAAACCTGACAGTGTGCTACTGTGGTAGTAGAGCAGTGTTTGGCCACATAAGGGTAGCCTGGTGCTGTGTAAGATAGTTTTGGGTGGTGCTAATACAGCAGCCAAATGTGCAAAGCATGTTTAGTGTCGCAAACACTCTGATTCAAAGTTTCTGATCTCAAACATGCTTTTTCTAATGTTCTAATCAAATTTTAGGAGTTTAGGAGTCAGTAAACGTTTACTGACTCCTAAAATGGGAATGCGACTTCATACCGATTTGGTATTTGGAAGGTGTATTGTAGGCATCCCTTCAAATAACAATCTGTATGACATGTATCAATGTTTTGCGACCAAAATCTAGTTGCAAAACATTGAAAAATTACTGACTCCCAAGTTGAGGTGGTAAGCCAATCGAAAAAGGGAAGGGTCCACTTGGAACGCCTTCTCCTTTGTGAATGTTAAAAAAAAAATTGTTGGGGGGAGCGGGTGGTCCAGGGATATCACTGCCTACTCTCAATCGAACTTAAAAGTAAACTTTTTTATTTAAATGCTGCACTGCTTCCACTAAGAAAAACGGGCTGCACAAAAACAAAAAAGAGTTTACTTCAGTTAAAGGCAATCACAGACATGGTGGCCTCCTTACCAAAGCAGGCTTCCATCCCTCTGATGACCTTCAATCGGAGTGAGTTGCAATTTGCAAACTAGATAATTAATACCCATGACCTAGGTCTGCATAGAAGCCACTCTCAATCGGAATGTGATTGGCATTCCTGGCATTGTCCAGTCTGCTCTTGATGTCACTGCCTGTCCCTCCATCATGTTCGGCAGTACTGCCTAGTTAGGCAAACTGTTCAGTCATGACTAGGTCCTCTCCATCCATCTTGACTGGCGAAGGGTTTGGAATGATGAGTGGCATTACTTCTGATTTTTTCGTGTTGATCTTCAGGCCCACCTGCTGTGCATAGATGTTTAGGTGAGAAGTCTTTTCTTTTTCTGCATATGCTGGTGAGTGTGAGATAGCAAATATAGGTCATCCGCATAGTGAAGACCCTCCAGTTTAGAGAATAAGGTCCACCTGATGCCTCTGGCTTGGTCTTCAGTTTTGCATCTCATCACCCAGTCGATGACTAGGTTGAAGAACAACGGTGACAGACGCATCCCTGCCTCACAATGATCTTGACTTCAAAGGTATGCTCACTATCTCCCACCTTGCAGGTATAATTATCATAGAAGCTCTTGATGAGGAGAACTATCTACTGCAGTATGCCAAAGGCTCTCAGTTTATTCAAGAGGCTGTCACTACGGACACCGTCAAAGGTTTTCTCAAAATCTATGAAGTTGACATATAGTTGTGTCTGCCACTCTGTGCACTGCTCTATGATGTTATGTAAAGTAAGGATCTGATCAACACACCATCTGCCCTTGCAGAACTCAGCCTTTTCTTTTCCTAACGACTTTTCCACAGCATCAGAAATATGCTTTATAATGATTTCATCACAATTTTACTCGAGATTGACAGAAGGGTGATTAAACACCCATTGTTACAGTTGATTAATAACCACCATCTTTGGACTCTTGATGACAATACTTTGGTTCCAGTCATCTGGTACTTTATTTCCCTCACAAATTGATCTAAACAGTGGTTGGAGAATACTGGCTGATGTTTCAGGGTCTGCCTTAAACATTTTTGCATTCAGGGTGTCTTGGCCAGGAGCTTTTCTGTTATTGAGAGATCAGACTGCAGTGACTGTTTCTTCTTTCTGTGGTGTGGTGATGTTCTCATCCAAGTCTGTCTCTGCTTCTTGAATGCCCACTTTTCTTGTTGGTACTGGTCTATTCAAGTCTTCTTTTAAGTGCTCAGCCCAGCATGCTTCCTGCGTTTTCTCTGCTGTGAGTAGTCTCCTTTGCTTGTCCATGATAGGAGTGTTGTATGTGACACAAGATTTACAACTGATTATCTTTGTGATCTTGAAGACCTTCCCCTGTTTTCCTCTACTTGCCACCTCCTCTGCTTGGCTGGCAAGGCTATCCATGTACATCCTCTTGTCTGCTTTTGTAATTCTTTTTAGTGCTCTGTTAGCTTCTATGTACTGTTGCTTGTAATGCTCCTGCAGCCTCTCAGATTTGGCCTCTATAAGTTTCTTATAGCTTGCATGTGACTTGTCTGATCCATTCTTTCCTTTTTCTTATCTTGGTCCCCCGGCATGTTTCATTGCTATTCACATATATTGAAGAGACCTGACCCCATTTCTTGTTGACTGCTTCTGCAGTTGGCTCAGACTGATCTTCTGTGTCTGCCGGGAGTTGGAACCTTTTTTTGATTTGTAAAACAAATGCCTTCTTGGTCTTGGGGGTCCTGTAATTTTGCCTCATCAAAGTGCTGTTGTCCTGATGTTTTGCGTTCTGTTTTTCTGAGCTTCAGCTTCACAAAAGCGCTCACTAGTTAGTGATCGCTTCCAATGTCTGCTCTCTTCCTCACTCTGACATCTTGCAGTGAGCATCTCCTGGTGTCACTTATCGGCAGGTGGTCAATCTGATTTCTTTTTTTCTTCTCTGCCATTGGGTTCGCACCCAGTTAATTTGTGAATATCACGGTAACCATGTAACCATGTCATTTGTGGAGTAAAATTCCAACAGTCTTTCTCCACTGTCAATCATTGCTCCACAACCTTCCTTTTCCATGGCTCTGTCATGGTTCCTGCTGTCATTTCACACTTTAGCATTTAAGTCTCCCATCACAATCTTAAAGTCATGGTTTGGCAAGGCTTCCAGCTCTGCTTGCACTTTTGGCAGAAAATGTCCTTGACTATTTCTTCTGCATTATTTGGTGGAGCATAGCACTGGTTGATGTGTCTGCCTTTTAACCTAGCTATCATGTGTCTGCTGTTCCCTGGCTTCCACTCAATTAGGCATTTCTTCGTCTCCTTGCTCAGAATGATGGCTACTCCCTTGGTTATGTTGGTCATCATCCCTTCCTGAGTGCCATCTCTCCTGTGGTGGTATTCAATCTGCCAGATTTGGTCCACCTACTTATGGTCACCCTGCAGGATGTTTAGGTTATAGCGCCTCATCTCAGTTGTTACTTGAGCAAGCTTTTCCTGTGTCATACATAGTCCGTATAATCCAGAACCCGATTCTGGTCGTGCACTTGGCACTTAGAATGTATGTCATTATTTTTCTTGTAGCTTTGACTACTGTCAATCATGCATGTCTCATGCAGAGACTCTGGACGTCCCTCATGCCTTGAAGATTTTGTGGTTATTGCTGCTGTTCCTGTAACAAATGCTTTCTATGGTACAAGGTTGTTAGCCTTGTGTGCAGCCCCCAACCCGGCGGACTAGTGCTCCATCTGGTCTCTACTCTTTGGCCTGTCTAGCCTGAGCCACCCTGCTAGTAGACCAGGCTCCCACCAACATAGCTTCCCAGGACACTGAGACACGCAAGTCCCTCAATCGTTTCAAGGCAGCGATCCTCAGAGGAGACTCAAAGTGCAGTCCACTTTTAAAAGTGTCGTGTTGGCCATATCTGTATGCTCTTTCTGGGACTGGCAGTGGTGGCAGCATGAGTGGTAGTGAAGGGACAGGCCTTTTTACCTCTCCTCTTCCAGGGGGATACCTAATTGACTTTGATGTAAAAAAAGAGTCTGCCAGCCTCTTTTTAAAAAGATAGTTCTCTTACTTATGATTGGAATATATGTAGACGGTTTGAGTACACTTTGTCTAGATTGCAGGTTGAATGTGTACACACCTAGGAGAGGACAGGGTGGAATCTATTTTATATTCCACATGTAGCTGGCAACTTGAAATGGTGGTGGGCTTGGTCCGAGGATGTCCAGGTCTCTGACCTAGGAACCCGGACGCTGTGCATAACTACTCCCAGTTCCTGCTTTGATTTTACAGTGTTTCTGTGGGTGGGATGTCAGATCTCCTTCCATTTAAAGTTTTCTCCTCTGCCTTTGTCAGAGGACTTCCAGCTGGTCTCCTCTTCCAGCCTGATCTGCATCTACATGAGATGTGACCTATTGTATAAGCCCAATAATCATCTTTACCAGGGCTGGTTACAATGAGCCCAGAAGCAGGTCTAGTCCACAGTCCTGGTATAAGCTAATTGTGCTGTGGTACACTGGATTTGATTGAAGGAGCCCCAAAATCTTGAACAGTGCAAGAGGATTGATTGGCCAACCTAACCCATCATAGGTTCCAGAATTTCCCATGGCCAGGGAAGGAACATTGCACCCAGTGCTTAATTTGTGCCGGAGCTTTCCGGTGCTTAGCACCGGCACTTATTTCTCAGGGCCGGGTCCTCATGCGATATTAGATTAGTTAAGTTCACACAGGTTTCCCCGGTGAACAGCTGATAATCGCATGTAACTGTGTGCTAAAATATTTCAAATTGGACACCGTTTAAATGTCCCAGTTCTTTATTTTTTGGAGAACGTGGAACTTGAAAAGCCCAGCCCAGGCAGTGAAATGCTGCTAACAGCGTATAGTACGTTTTTAAACCACGCCTCCTGGGCCCGTCCAAGCGATTGCCCAGGTCTGCTGAGACGAGAGTGTTTTTCTGGAACTTTCTTTCCCCACAAATGTGGCTCAGGCAGTCCTGCCAAGTGTCACGCAGCAGGCGTGACGCTAACGCATTTCAGTGTGGTGTTCCCGCATCAGCGCACTGAAATGCATTGTCACGCATTTTGTCCACTCTGCTGTGACAGTGACGCGCTGTAGTGGCTTAACGCCAGGGTGCTAGCGCGGCGCCCGCGCCGCTGCCAGGCTCAGGTGGTGCCGGTGGGTGTGACCTGTGTGCGCCAGGGGGGGGCTCTTAGAGCTGCTCTGCTGAGTCTCTGTGTATTCCCGCCGCGGCGCCTGTCAGTCGCGCTGTGTATAAACAAAACATTAGTCAGAGAGTCATGACTCCCTGCTGCTGCCCAATTAAATTACCCCGGGATCCGGGCCTGCCCTCTCAGAGACAGTCCGCGTTTTTAACTGGCTGTGTGCGCCCAAACCTCACGTCCTGTTTAGGTACAGGAAGCAAGAAGTCACTTTAGGCGGCGGAACTGAGAGAGTCAGTCGGCGCTGCGCGGCAGAGTCTCGCACCACAGGCTGCATAGGCCGCCCTGTTCACCATGGTGACCATCAATGAAAATTAGTTCCAGCGAGCTTCAGGTGTACGCACATGAACATCCAGTCCTTGGCAGTGATACCCTGCGGCTGCCATTTATATGGTGATGCTGTTCTGGCCAGTTAGGTGAGCGAAATATGGTACATTCATTGCATAGATTGTAATACATCCCTAGATGACCCTTTTATGAGTATTCAAGGAGCAAACTCTGAAATATAACAGAACAAGAAAACAGTAGATCGATGGATAGAACTTGGAAAGGTGGTAAACTAGGAAGACTCTTTTCAAGTGTCTTTGTTTTACCTAGGACTCGTCAGGTGAATACGGAATACATTAATCTTTTGTGTTGTTTTTCCCCTACACACGATGAGGTGAGCAAAAACTTCAAGAAATGTTAAGAAATAATGTTTCATTCATTTGTGTTTGAAATTGTTTATATCATTGACGTAATTATTTTCGTGATTTCGCACATGGGCAACGATATTCAGTTTGATTTTGCCGCGGTGACTTTGCAGCGGCCAGGTCTGGACCCATTGCCGTGGCTTGCGGCCTCGCAACTTAGTGAGTGCAGCCGAGGTGTGTTAATTAAATTAGCTTTTTAGTGGCAGCACGTGATCTGCTGCCTGCATTGCCGGTCGTATAATTAGGTGACGCAGTCCTGCCAAGTATCACGCATCAGGCGTGACTCTAACGCATTTCAGTGTGGTGCTCCGCATCACCGCACTGAAATGCATCGTCACGCATTTGATGCCACTCTCTCTGCTGTCACACAAAGCGCTAAATTAGTACACTACTGGCCACTCCAGGCTGCTATCTTGTGTGCGCGCATGTTTGGCTGGCCTGCGCCGGGTCTGCTCCCGCAGACGTCACTTGCCGGCCCGGGCGCGCGCTGCCAGTAGCACAGAGCACAGCAGTGAGGCTGCTACAATGTATCTTTTTAAAAAGCCATAGTGCATTCCCGCCCGGCGCGGCCGCCAGCGCCACTGTCACAGCCTGGCGTCAGGGGCCCGGCAGTACGTACGCTACATCCTGCTGCCACCTTTGTTTGTCGCAAGCGCCAAGCGGGCGGGGGTCATGGCTGCGTAGGCAGATTAGTGGAACTGCGGCAAATAGCAGTGCTGCTTGCACCGCAGCCGCGCCAAAATTTTTAAACTGGACATGATTGTCTTGCGCAAAATGGGAGCCAACACGGACCACGGCGGCTGCTGGAGCCCGGAGCAGCAGTCACAGCACGGACCGTGTGCAGCTGCTGCTGTGTGTGAGCCTGACTCTCTAGAATCACGCCCGAGCAGCGTGTTTGCCGTGGGATGATTCGTTGCGGCCACTCCACTGCCAGGGCTGTAGGTGGCCCAAAAACTGAATTGTCCGGGCTGGCGCACCCTCCGCCTTGCAAATATAAGTAAGTGAGACTGCGAGTGTAAGAGAGCAGCCTAATCATGTCACTGATTGTTATTAAAATATGCTTTATAAATTTTGCGCGCAGTCTGCATCAGCTGCCTGCCCTGATACACAGCTGAAGTTCTCTGCGGTCACACACAGAGAGACAGCGAGTCTCATTCTGTCTGGACTCAGGTCACGTCACACTCTGTGTACTTCAGGGACGAGCCACGCAAATACGTACATTTTGATATTACAACACTTGCTGCGCTGTAGTGCCTTAGCCAGAGGCTTGCCCAATCAAGGTGTTGTTAGCTGGTGGAAATCAGTGGACTGTTCCCATTAAGCACTAATGTGCTGGTCCATTGCAACTCCTTCGAGCGTATTACATAAATATTAAAAACCTAGTTAGGTAAATATGAAACGTGTCAAATGCAAATGGCAAAACTAAGATCGCTTAGGATAAATACATTATTATTAGGTGATAAAAAGAAAATAACATGTAATTTTCCATCAAAAGGTCCTATGGAAGTAGTATATGCACGTAGAGGTTACCGTTTAATATATACTGCAAACTCTGCCCAAGGGCATTGGTTTACCATGATAAATTACTTTACACAAGATCAGATTTTTTAGGTACAGGGAGATTAAGTGATTTGCCCAGAATCACACGATGTTGAGTCAACGCCGTGACTCGAACCTTGCTCCCCAGTTTCAAAGTCGGCAGCTCTGGCCGATAGACCACATCCCTCCCGTTCGTTCTCCCGAAAAATTGCAGCGAGGAAAGAGAAGAAAGGTCGCTCACAGAGGAAAAGATAAACCCGGTGGGGGAGAAAGACAACCTGATCAGTTTAACTGCGTAAGAAGTGGCATGAAAACACGCAGGATTTGGGAGAACATTGCCTCAGTGTTTGCCATGCGTAAGGATAGCACAAATGTGTATTGCAGAATGTGGTGCTGCTGTCGAGTCAGTCAGCGAGTAGTACTGACTCTCTGTGTGCTGACAGCTAGACTCTTAAAACTTACTATATTTAGGCAGCTGAGCTGAGAGCTCATCTGTGCTGCTGACTGCGGGGCTGGAGCCAGTAGTGGCACACCGACCGATGTAACCACTTCAAGTTAATAATTTGGTTGAGAGCACTACATCGCCCTGGCTGCCGGCTGTGAGCTATGTGACATGACTGTGTGGCTCAGCCTGAGACTTGCCCAATGCTCATTGTCCCCGACTAGTCAGCTGACTGTGTTGACTAACTTGTAATTTTAATTAGGCACTGCAGCTGAGAAGACAGAGAGATCCGTGTTGTTGAGGGCTCACATCCTGGGCTGCATCCCACTTGGGACAGAGCGCGGCCTCGAGTCCACTGAGTGATGCTCTGCAGCATCTGATTTGATTGATTGCCACTAGGAAGATCCAGGGGCCCAGTAGGCAAAGGCTTGCTAAGGCAGGAATCTATGTTATTGTTTTTCTGCCAGTCTGCCCTGCAACACTACTAGGAGGCTGACAAAAGAATGTTGTTGGGGCCTCAAATACTGTTTGGGCTGGGTCCCACATGGGACAGGGAGGCCCTGGAGTCCACACTGTCGCTGTGATGCTCTGCAGTTTTAAGAACGTTTTAGAGTTTCTTGTTTCTCAAATGGGTGTAATTTCTGATAAATGTATTCTTTCCCTCGTCTTCAGTGCTTGATTTTGCTTGCGAGAAAGTGTCACTCATAGTTGTTGAAATGTCACTCATAATTACACTGAAGTTATGAAAATGTCACACATAGCAATCTGAAACCTTGGCAGCTATGTGTGACGCAAGTAATGGAAGGTCAAATGTACGCTACGACGAAATGTTTAGCCTGTGGTTCTGGTAACGTGACTCTCACTAGTTCAGTCTGCAAGTATAGGGCAGCCCAGCCGGTCCCTGCTGCTGAAGGCGTGACTCTCTTCTGGTGATCAACTGTGTGCATCTGTGGTGTATATGTTTTATTGAACAAAACGCATGTTAATGTGTTAAGTCTTAAAAGATATAATTAGCTGTGCCTGCAGAAATACTTTGTGAGCTGACGGTCTTGCAGGGAGAGACGTGTCTACTCTATGCGGCGTGTTCAGGTGGTGAATAAACAATGGTGCATCCTTAGTCTGCTCTTGCCAGGGGGGGGGGGGGGTCGGTCTCAACAGGCAAAAGTTAGAATATACGCGTAACTGGTAAGTGAACGTGCCACATGTTCTCTCTGAAGCATCACTAGGCTAGAGCCCCTAAACTGTTTGTCAGTTTCGGTAAAAAAAACATAAATGCAAAGGGCAAACATTACAACAACTTGCTTCACAGAGTACCATAAAAGAGGAACGTGCAGTCTTCGTTCTTGAAAACTCCTATATTCTGCAAGACTTGAGAACACGTGCACGGAAAACAATCTCTTCTTGCCACACATTGAACTTTTAACTTGAGGTGTTAGAGTTGCTCTTCACCCCATGTGTGAACCTTGACAGTATTTGAATTGCCATACCAATAAAGAACCTGGGCTGTGGCACACAGTTAGGCTGGTTTGATTTTTGTCGCCTCCATGCACTTTGAGTTCTCCACAAACGATGCGCTTGGTTTGAAAGGCGGGAACTGCCATTCTTTGATATGCATCGCTTAAATGTAGTGCTTTATGCGAGAGGATGGTGCAGGACTCAGCTTCTCTGTGAGCTTTAAAAATTGTAGCTTTCGTCATGGAGAGGCAGAAATAACCACCTGTGAATTAGATTGCATGGATGGGGTAACTTTCTTTCGAACATGTGAGTTGCTAGCTACATTTCCAAGGGTAAAATACCAACCGTTTGTTGTTGTATTAAGAGTCTGCAAAGACCCAGATGTGATACTGAATAGTACTTTAAACAAAATTGTGTGTATTCATTTGTAACCTGGCTCGTCTTTTATTACTCAGTTATTAGTCAAGGATACTTAACTCTTCTAAAAGTGCTTTCTAGTTATATTTGCTTGTTGAAGTATGAAAAGATAAGGGCTAAGAATACCAGCTTTAGGAGATTCTGCTTATTTTTGTACCGACCAGGATATTAAATACCATTGATGCCATTAGAAAACAGTCAGGTGGCAACCCTAGAAAGTGCAGAAAATGTGGCACTATATTTGGGGTGGAGGTTTGGAGAGTGGGGGTATATGCTCACATCTCACCAATAGCGGGCAGACTCAGTTGAATTTTGTGCTTTATTAGTTCAAAAGGCAGCGTGAAAGCCTCTCTGAATGGAGTTGAATGTCTTACCTCATTTTGAAATAGGTGGCAGTGGCATTTTGTGTCTCACAGTGTGATCGTATAATAAAAGTATTTCTTTAAAGCATGAGAGCCCGATTCTCCATCCAAGCCCAATCGCGATGGTATAACTGACACTATTTATCTTTTATTAGGAATACCTATTGTGATGGCACAAACATCTTTTGATGGCATAAAACCTTAACACAGTTAAAGAATCGCTATTGTGTGTCTTGGACAGCACAGCTATGCATTGATCAGACAGGCCAAGAACACTACAGCCCTGTCACCCCTTAACTTTACATAATTATTTACTGTATATTTAATAAAGCAGAGTTGTACTCTTTTCTTGCTCTCCCTCAGTATCTGCTTTTCTTTCTTCCCTTCACACCTCACTCCTTCCCTTGTCTCCATTCTTCCTTCACTTTCTGCCCTACGTCCGCGGTTCGTCATTTTCTGCCCTATGTCCGCGTTTCGCCGCCTCCACCATTAACTGCTTTTCACTTTTCACCTTCTCATCTTTCCCTTCCACTATCCTTTTAAGCGCTCCCCTTTGTCTTCTCTTCTCCCCTTGCCTTTCTCCTCTTTCCACTTTTCATTCTCATATGTTCCTTTCCATTCCTGCACTCCCAATCTCTGCTTTTCCCATTTGTCTTCACATTCTATGTCTACCTTTGTATCTTTGTATCTATCGTTGCCTTTAGACCTCTCCTCCTTCCTAACTCTCCCTTTAATGTTTTTCTTTCTTACACATATCTCTTTCAATCGACTCCAGAAATATGTGTTTGATCTTAGGGTCATACATTTAAATCTTGGTGTGGCCACTCAGTCTTTCATCTTTCTGAGGTCGATAAAAATTAGTGCCATTGAGTTGAATAACCTTTTTAATTTGGTGTCAAGGCCCCCTCTGGTCAATATGTGCTGGACAAGCATACATGGTGTGTTAAGGACATAGAAATGCATTTTAATATTTTGTTTTCAAATTTCCTTGCAATATTACACTGTCATTATTCCCTGTGTCCGTTCCTCCTTGACCCAGTACCTTTTATGCTCGCATCCATTCCCCTGACCTCCTTATTTTCCTTCATCCCATCTTTTTCCTTTCCGTTTTCTCTTCATCAGCCTCTCCAGCTACGCCTCCTGTCTTCTTTCATTCTTGCTTCCTACATCCTCATTCATTTCACAGCCTTCCTCCCTTGGTGCATTTCTTCCTTCTTCCTCCATTCGTTCCTCACTTTCTTTTTCTGCTCCTTCCTTCATCCCTTCTCTAATTTCTTGCTGTCTTATCCTCAACTCTTCCTTCTGCTTATCTTCCTTTTTTCCTATCTTCTTTCCATTCATCTATCACACATTGTTCACTTAATTTCTCCCTCTATCCCTTCATTTATTCCTTTCACATTCTTTTCTTATTTCCTCCCTCTTTCATCAATTACTTATCTATTTCCTCAAACCAGTTCTCCCCTTCCTGCTTACATTTGTTGCTGCCTTCCTTCATCCCTTCCTAAACAGCACACTACAAGCACATTCTCTTTAGTTTGCAAAGCTGCCTCAAGTAACCTTGCCTAAAGCTGCATTTTGAGATGTACACACATTCTCTCATTTGAGTTCACTTTTGAGTTGTTTTCATAGACTTTCCATAGGTTATATGATGTTATATTAATTTGTAGAGCACACTAATCACCCAAGAGGGTGTCCAGGAGATTGGGCAGGTATGTAAGTGTGAGGTCCCTGAGGTACTTGTATGAAGAACCATGTCTTCAGCTTCTTGCGGAAGTGAGGAGGTGGCTATGAAGTGTTAAGGCTCGTGGTTGTGGGTGAAGCCAATAAAGGACTTTGGTCGGGCCAGTAGAAGAAGTGGGTGGAGCTGGGGAAGTGGGTGTGGCCTCCTAAAAATTGTGAGCACCTGCACTTAATATTTTACAAATTAAGCACTGATTGCACCAGTACATTTAATGAGGATTGAGTTCCAGGTATAGAATCTGCCTCACAGCTTCCCCCTGCTAGACTAATAATAGGTCTTGACTAGGAATCCTTCCAGGAGCATGACTGAACTGCCCTGAACAGAGAAGTGACCTGTTGCTGTAAAAGATATTCTGAAATGAACCCTGCAAAAGCAGAGCGTGCCTCAGAAAGGGAGCTAATCAGCTTGGCTCCCTGTGAGGACATGTAAGGAGCCATCATGAGATCTGTGCCACTTCAGAAACGTGAATTCTCTCAGCTGCTATCGCACAAGACGCTACAAGATCTACCTGCATCACTCACCTTCAGCATTGGTTGGTGAGCCTGCTTTGACTCTGATCTATATGTACTGCAGGGTAGCTGTGCACTCCATTCAGTTGAAATCACACAGCCTTGTGGAGTTCCTTGGCCCCCCCTGGTCTTTTCAGAGAGGTAGCAAGCGCTGAGGACACATCGACACACCACATTGAAATCCCTTGCCTGGCTGCGGAGGTACAGATATTCACAAAAGAATGGAACAGCACCAGCTTTGCTTTTTACTAGTCCTCTATTCAATGGGCACATAGACACCATAAAAATTCAACTGTGAGCTGCAATTCAGTCTTTGAAAGCAAATTTGTGCTCAGCACAAGTATTCCAGTTGATGTGCAAACTAGCTCTAATTGCCAACCATAGTGTTCATGTATAGAAGACTCCTGTGAGTTATGCCCATGCAGTTGTGGGTTAAATATGCATTTAACAACCCAAAATATTGTATTGTTTTTATTTTTTAGATGCACGACTGAAAATTTAAAAACCTTTGTTTTTAAAATACAATATAAGAATGATTTCGGAAGCAAATGTACTTCTGCTTCATATGCAACATATGGATGTAGCCTGCGCATTAGCTACATATTTTTTATTGTTTTGAAAGATGCGATGCCCTTGATAAGTGATTTATTGCTGTTTGTAGATTTTATAATGTGTTAGACCTGTCATCCTTAGGGTGGTCTCCCCCAAAACCTTTTGCCTACTTATCTGCTCTTTTGCTGATTCTTTTTGTTGGCGTCTGGACTTTGAGCACTTTACCAGTGCTGACCAGTGCTAAAGTGCACGTGCTTCTCCCCTAAACATGGTAACGTTGGTGTATACACAATTGGCATATTTAGTTTACTTGTAAGTCCCTTATAAAGTGGTATACCATATACCCAGGACCTGTAAATTAAATGCTACTAGTGGGCATACTTTTTAAACTATAAAGAGTTCTGTTGGGTGCCACAGTTCTTCACCACGAATTGTGATATATGTTGACCATTCAACAAAGATGTCAAAGAGTCACAAAATGATCCCTTCAAAGCAGAATATTGACTTGTTCCTGAATCTAACTGTTAATGAAAGAATAATAAAACCACAGTCACTACACATAAAGCAGTTTCTATTTAAATATATTCATTTGTCATAAATCTAACATTTCTTCTGCATGGTACATATTATTCACTTTTTTGCTTTTAAATGATCTGCCCATACCACATAAAATGCATACAATAGATCACAGAAACATGTTCATAGTGAAAATGAAATATCTCAGTGTTCACGCACAAAACTTGAGACAGTGAAAACATATAGTCAAATTTCCAAAGACTTGAAGTTCAGGATATCCTTATAGCTTCATTTTATATCATAGGTTAGCTGACATTCGACATAAAACAATGTCGTCGATGTTTTAACCATATGATCATGTGTTAGCGACCTCTGACCCTGCCTACAGGTTAGGTCGCCCCCTCGCCGCTGCCGCCTGCTCACCCTGGTCTCCTGCTGCTGTCTCCTGCTGCCAGCTGACTTGGCCTGCCCGCTTGCTGCCTCTGCCTGCCCCGGTCCCAGCCGCTGCTGAGCCGGTCACCTTCGCCGCACTCTTCCCGCCGCTGCCTCCCTGCGGCCCCGCCCCCCCTGACAGCACATTCGCCGCCCCGCTCCCGCCACCCAGGGCTCCTCCCTCCCATCAACGCTCTTAAGGAGATCGCGAAGCAGCGTAGGGAGCGACCTCTGACCCTGCCTACAGGTTAGGTCGCCCCCTCGCCGCTGCCGCCTGCTCACTCTGGTCTCCTGCTGCTGTCTCCTGCTGCCAGCTGACTTGGCCTGCCCGCTTGCTGCCTCTGCCTGCCCCCGGTCCCAGCCGCTGCTGAGCCGGTCACCTTCGCCGCACTCTTCCCGCCGCTGCCTCCCTTCGGCCCGCCCCCCTGACAGCCCATTCGCCGCCCCGCTCCCGCCACCCAGGGCTCCTCCCTCCCATCAACACTCTTATGCAGACCGCGAAGCGGCCGCGTGCAGCGGGCGCACCGCTGGCACGCCGCTGGCACGCCTAAGGCAAGCCCTTCTGCGCCTGGACCGCGCCCAGCGCCAGAACCCCTGGCCCCCGCGACCGCCACAACACCCGTCTCCACTACGCCACCGGAACCCTCCACGCACTCAACACCAGACGATCAAGCACCTGCTACCTGGCCGCCCCGAAACGCACCCACGGACCCTTCACCTGCCGTAACTGCAGCTACACCAGCATCCAGCCCACCAACCCACCCGCCAATCAATCCAACCACCTTCGATGCATCCTCCTAAACACCCGCTCCGCCAGGAAACACGCCGTCGAACTCTGGGACCTACTCGACACCCACACCCCTGACGTCGCCTTCCTGACCGAGACCTGGCTGAACTCCTCCTCAGCACCCGACATCGCCATAGCCATCCCGGAAGGCTACAAGATCATCCGCAAGGACCGCACCAACGGAGTAGGAGGAGGAATCGCCATCATCCACAAGAACACCCTCAACATCTCGACTAACGACGCTGACACCCTCTGCACCGCCGAACACCTGCACTTCCAGATCCACACCGACCCCAACACCACCCTCAGAGGAACACTCGTCTACAGACCCCGCGGTCCCCGACCACAGTTCTGCGACTCCATCGCCGACCTCGTCAGCACGCACGCCCTCGCCTCCACGGACTACATCCTCCTCGGGGACCTGAACTTCCACCTCGAGAACAACAACGACCCCAACTCCTCCGCCCTGATCGACAACCTCGCCAACCTCGGACTCAGACAGCTCGTCACGACGCCCACCCACTCCGCTGGCCACACGCTGGACCCCATCTTCTCAGCAAGCACCCACGTCTGCTTCAACCACACCACCAAACTCCACTGGACCGACCACCGCTGCATCCACTTCACCTTTCGGAAACCCGTCACACCCCACCGCACCCAACAGATGCCACGCCGCTGCTGGAGCAAAGTCACCGATAACCAGCTAACCGCCACACTCGCCCAAAGCCCACCCGCAGACCCGACCGACCCAGACGCCGCAGCCCACAACCTCAGACAATGGATCGAAAACTGCGCCAACGCCCTTGCCCCAATCAAGAAACCCTCCACCAGCCACACCAGGAAGAAAGCGAGCTGGTTCTCCCAAGACCTCCAGGCATCCAAGAAAACCTGTCGTAAGTTAGAGAAGAACTGGACCCGCGAACGAACCCCGGAAAGCTACGCAGCTCACAAGGACGCCACCCGCAACCACCACCACCTCATCAGATCCGCCAACAGAGCCTCCTTCAAAGACCGCCTAGACAACAACGCACACAACAGCAAAGAGCTCTTCAACATCGTGAAAGAACTCTCCAACCCCAACTCCAGCGCCAACGACATCCCACCCTCGCAAGAACTGTGCGACTCACTGGCCACCTTCTTCCACCGCAAGATTACGGACATCCACGACAGCTTCAACACCGCGACCGCCCCGGCAACCACCGAGACACCCACGACCACCACTCGCACCAACCGCCTGACCTCCAGGACCAACCTAGACAACAACGACACCATCAAGATCATGAACTCCGTACACTCCGGATCCCCGACAGATCCATGCCCACACCACATCTTCAACAGGGCCAGCACCGTCATCGCACCCCACCTCCGGAAGGCCATCAACAGCTCCCTCGAGACAGCGACCTTCCCAGAGGACTGGAAGCACGCAGAGATCAACGCCCTACTGAAGAAACCCACGGCTGACTCCAAGGACCTCAAAAACTTCCGACCCATCTCCCTGCTCCCGTTCCCGGCGAAGGTCATCGAGAAGGCCGTCAACATACAACTAACCAGGTTCCTCGAGGAAAACAGCATTCTGGACTCGTCCCAGTCCGGATTTCGCCGCAACCACAGCACCGAGACAGCCCTCCTAGCCGCCACCGACGACATCAGAACCCTGCTAGACAACGGTGAAACCGCGGCCCTCATCCTCCTGGACCTGTCGGCCGCCTTCGACACGGTCTGCCACCACACCCTACGCGCACGCCTCCACGACGCAGGAATTCAAGAGAAGGCCCTGGACTGGACCACCTCCTTCCTCTCCGGTAGAACACAGAGCGTCCGCCTCCCTCCCTTCCGCTCCGAAGCCACCGAGATCATCTGCGGCGTACCCCAGGGCTCATCCCTCAGCCCCACGCTGTTCAACGTCTACATGGCCCCGCTCGCCCGCATCGCCCGACTGCACAACCTCAACATCATCTCCTACGCCGACGACACCCAGCTGATCCTCTCCCTCACCAGAGACCCTCACACAGCCAAAACCTACCTCCACGAGGGAATGACGGCCGTCGCCGACTGGATGAGAAACAGCCGGCTGAAGCTGAACTCAGACAAAACGGAGGTCCTCATCCTCGGGTCCACCCCTCGGCTTGGGACGACTCCTGGTGGCCCTCCTCGCTAGGAACGGCCCCCACACCCACCGACCACGCACGCAACCTAGGGGTCATCCTCGATTCCACCCTCTCCATGACGAAGCAGGTCAACGCCGTCTCCTCCTCCTGCTTCAACACCCTCCGTATGCTTCGCAGGATCTACAAGTGGATCCCCACCGAAACCAGAAGGACGGTCACCCAGGCTCTCGTCAGCAGCAGACTGGATTACGGAAACGCCCTCTACGCCGGAGCCTCGGCGAAACTCCTCAAACGGCTCCAACGCATCCAGAACGCTTCAGCACGTCTGATCCTCGACATCCCGCGCCGCAGCCACATCACACCCCGCCTGAAAGACCTGCACTGGCTCCCGGTCAACAAAAGGATAACCTTCAAGCTCCTCACCCACGCACACAAAGCACTCCACAACACCGGACCAGCATACCTCAACTGCCGCCTCAACTTCTACACCCCCACCCGCCAGCTCCGCTCCGCCGACCACGCCCTCGCCACCGTCCCCCGCATCCGAAGAGCAACCACCGGCGGCAGATCCTTCTCCCACCTCGCCGCCAAGACATGGAACACCCTCCCCCTCCACCTATGGCTGACACAGGACCTACTGACCTTCAGGAGACTCCTCAAGACCTGGCTATTCGAACAGTAGCAGCTCCCCCCCTCCCCTCAGCGCCTTGAGACCCTCACGGGTAAGTAGCGCGCTTTACAAATATAATGATTGATTGATTGATTAGTAACTACGCATCATACCGGGTCTTTCTCAGGACTAAAATGATAACAAACCAGAGGACAGCCTTCAAATGAGTGTAGTTAGGCACAGACAGCTTGTGTCCTATCGAATATCAACATCAAAATGTGTTTCATAACACTATGGACCCCAGCCGGGGTTCACTTAGTATGGAGGGATATGCTTCACCCGCTAAATCATCATGTATTTTTACATTTGATTAATACAATTCCTCAATTTGGATTCGTAAATCTCATTCATTGGCTTAGCAGTTCAGACTGGACTGTTCCCATGAGGAGTAGGGTCAAGACTGATTTGCATATGGTTAGGTCTAAACTGGGTTTGCATGGTGAGCAAAAGAACAATGCTTTTAACCCAGATCTCTTGACTGGGGGTGAATGTTTGATTTGTTCTGCATTCTGTCCATCATTTGTGTGCCTTTTTACTTTTAGAAAGTGGGCATTTCTCTGCTCTTACTGCTCTGTGTGCCTGCAACGTGTCTCCAATAAACGTCTGGGGTGGGTGACAGCTACACTTTGTGCATTCCCTCGAGACAGCCACAAACACATGAAGGGTAGGTGTGACAGAGAAGTCATCTTCATTTTGATAGCTCTTCCTGGGCAAGAAGAGAGGGGTAGCTAACACTTACACCTGAATAGCCAGTGTCCTGTTCCCCACACAAAGGGCTGATTACACCTACTGATAGTCTGGAGTCCGGGCCAGGAAGAAGGGGCCTGTGCGCATTTCAAAGACCCTTCTTTGCAGTCACCCGCACAACTGGGTGTAAGGACTGGGGCTCTGACCCTATCAATACAGTACATTACCGGACCTGTGAAGAACTCCTCATGGAGTAAAGACTGCTGTGCTACAAGGATTGCCACTCTGCTTGACTGCTGTCTGGAAGAACTGCTTTTCTGCTTTGCTCTGCTGCCCTGTTGCCTGCTGATCCCTGCCTGCTGAGGACAAGGACTGGACCCATCTCACTTGAACCCAGAGTTAGTCCAAGGGCTTGCTGGCTTGCTCCCTGTTCTGAATTCTCGGGGCCTTAAAAGACTTCCTTCAACCCTGCAACAGCACTTGGACTCTGCCATCTATGAGTCCTGCCCTGTCAATTGGTAAGGTTGTGGGCATTGGTAGGAAGGTTTGGAAATAAAGTCTGTAGGGCTATATGTATGGAGATTCCAATAACAAAGTGGTCTCAAATTATGCATGCACTTTTTACGAATGTAATCAGAATGACTTGCCTAATTAATATTCATTAGACAGGTCGTAATTTGTGACCCCCTTCAGTTGGCTAAAAAGACTGCCTACTCCATTGTGCAGTTTATCACCATTTCCAGCAAAGCTGCACTTCTCCCTTCCAAGGGTGTGTGAGACTTCTCTGCACACACATGCTCCTGGTCTTCTTGTAAAATCTGACCGCCATGTTTAATAGTCTGTTGTACTCCTAACGTACATTTCTTAGTATTTTTTAAGCTGCGAAAATACCAAACTAAATACAACATTTTAAAAGATGCACAATTTTTTGTCACTTTTTTATTGCACGACCATTTAGGCAATTATATTTTCAGCTTGTTAGCTCTAATTTTTACAGCGAAACTAAAGGTATCTATTTGGGAAGTTGGTAATTGGTCAATGTTTTGCGACCGAAATTGTAACTGCAAGCCACTGATACACAGGTTACCGAATCGCAGTTTGGCAGTAACGTCTCATTAAAATTGGGATTCAGTAGGGATCGTAAAACGCATTATAAGAGTCGGAAGAAAACTGCGTGCTCATAAAATGGGTGTGCTACACTAGAAATGACCATTTTGTGGTCTCAAACCCTGTGATTTTACGAATCGTATGGTTTACGACCGCAAAAGGGCCATTACATCTGCCTCTTGATTCTCGTGTAAATTTATTTACGGTGTTTGTAACTCATTCCCTGCATCAAGTGATGTCCATTATTTGGGGGAAGTACTCTTTCTGTGTGTAATCATCCATGTCCATTACTTGTTTGTTTTTTAATAGTTCGGCTTCAACAGTCAATGTGACCACCATGTTTATAGTTCCTTCAAGGGAACTACGTCTAATTCAATGTTTTTTTAATTTTTATTTTGTCATCTTGAGTTGACTATTGTCCTGAATGAAAAGTGACTTTTTGCTGAGTCATTGCTCCTAAATCTCTCCAAAAGTTTAATGTATTTCAGGTGAGGCAGAATGTGTGCCTTCTAAATAGCACCAGAACATCTGCTGTGATCAGTGTAGGTGTTCAAAAGTTTACCATAGTTTGATGTTCAGAAACGTTGTTGCATGTGTTGCTCTTCAACCTGTGCGGCAGTAGGCCTGTGTTTTGATGTTTTATAGCTAAGTTTTGTTTGTCCTGGAACATGAGTTCATCTAAATATTTTGTCATAGCTGTTACTCCTGGTGGTAGAGTTATTGTTTGAAATATGGTATCCATGATACATGGTGTTTCAATGACCCAGTCATTGGCCTTCTTTTGTAGTATTAATGTTTTGCTGTAGTCGAAGTAAATTTGGCATTTTCTTAACTGATGAGCAGCTTGAAATGGTTGCTGAAGATGCTGTCTTAAACCTACATTGTGACATCACAAACACAGAAAAGTCTTGGAGGAATGAGACTATTCTCAAATATTTAGGAAATATGACAAATGACATAGACCCAAGGATAGATAGGAGATAAGTTAGTCCTAACTGACTTACTGGGTGGATTTAGGGACAATATAATAATAATATACAATTACTCTCTACTTATGATAAAATATGTGCACAGTTTTAAGTTGCGTATAACTATGAAATCACTTATTTTGGGTATTATCTGGTTTGTAATATTTTAAGCCAATGGCCACAAGTGCTTAACCTTCTTAACTTGATTTAAAACAAACTATGCACATGGGAAGAATAATGCTAACTGAGATTGTGCTCACAGGTATACAGAAGGCTAAATGTGACTTCCCTTGAAAGGACTTGAGAGACGATTAGGTAAAGAAGGCCTCAGCATCTTACGCGAATGAGATAATAATGAGATAATAATGTGTGTTTTAATTAGCTGTACTCTTTTTAATGAGCAATTTTATTCAATGGTTTTTATTAACTAAGCATATAATAAAATATGACTTACTTATTTTGGGTTGCAGCCCTAGCCGCTGAGCAGGTATTTTGATTCTAATTTTAGGGTAACTCTGTATTTTGATAGGGCTAGGTATACAAAATGTAACAGTAACTGGTTCTAATATTATTTTATACAACTGCATAACTTGCAGTGAGTAGAATGACATACAGGACCAAAACAGTCTGATGACCCAACTCTTGCTGCTGATTTTAGTCTACTGTCATTTCATCATGAAGAAACTAGTGACAATTATTAGCTTCCAGCAATGCCACCTTAAATACTTTGGGGTCTGTTTACTAAGGTTAACGTACACATGAGTAAATCTAGAGTAAAGTTACTCTTCCATTTGTATTACATTTATTGCTTTTAGCTATTCACCATTTACGAGTGTACGTTTACTACAAAGGCTCTGATTACGGTGGATCGGTGTTTTATGACCACTGTTTAAATGCTCTGTGTAAAGTCAGACCTGCCAACTTAAAATTTGCCATTTGAGAAGGGAGCACGGCCTTTGAGGGTGCGGGCTTTATGCTGAGAACTATCAACTACTTTCCCACTCCCATAAAAAAAAAAAAACTCAACGGTTGCTTGGGCTGCAGCCGATGTCCTGGGGTATTTTCACATTTCCTAAGGGACATTGGCTTCTTACAGCCTCCAGAGAGGAGCTGGAAATCCACACTTCAGTGTTTTCCAGCTCCTCTTGCCTGCCACCATATGATTTTGGCTCATCACCATATGACCGTGTGAGCCGTAAACTGTGCACATGGTGTCTCCGTGTTAGTTGGCAGGTTTGTAAACCCATGTTTGCCCAGGGGTCAAAATTACCAGTTGAGCGGTATTTACCACATCCATTAATTACTGAGTGCAGTTACTATCTTACCCTCGTTAAATTTCAGCAGGTCAGACCTGCCATAATATAATGGGAATAGTGTACAATATTTATGAGGATTCCCCAGAGACTTTTAATAGGTGCTATTCATCACACCTGATAAATAATGTGCCCATGGGTATTGTTTATTTAGTGCAGAAAAAAGCCCTTGGATTCTGACAGACTCAGAATCCGGGACAAAGTGTACACTTACATGCCCCGATCCCTTGAGTTCAGCAGGGGGAACGGGTTTTAAACTTAAATACAAAAAATGTTTTTAGGTTAAATATTAATATACATTAATTTTATATATGTCTTTCAAATGTGGAACAAGAAATGCTACTGAACTATTAACTTAATTATAAATTAAATATTTAATTAATTTTAAAATAGTTATTTAAATTACAATGATTAATTTAAAGATTTATTTTAAACATAAACCCAACTAAAGCAAAATATCTTTATTTATTATCTAGTCACAATTACCATAGTTGTTTATAGAATTAATTTAAATGATTTTTTAAAGGTTGCATTTACTTTTAAATTAAGGGTTATTAAAATAGTTTAAAATAAAATATTTTTTATGTATATATTTTTTATGTATATATTTGTTAAACTTTAACTAAATGTATATATATTTTTAAGATATTTATTTAAATGTATTTATTTAACATTATTTACTATGAGGTATTATTTGTAAGTCCCTGCCTCCATTATTTTCTATTGGAGGATGTTGAATTACCAGTTGTTGGCTATGTGTGGTGCTGAACTTACTCCAATTCTGAGCTGGAGTACATTTACTTTTGTTTTAGGTCCTTTTTGGCTGTAGTAACTTTAGAAGTGAAGTTTGTGAAGAGCAATGGGCTTACTCCTTTGTGGGGCTGTGTATGCCCATTTTTAAACTCCTCCTTGCTCTCCCCTTATCACCTCCTTACTCCTCCCTAAACACCTCTCATTTAGTAGTAAGTATTTCCCATTTTCGAGCCACTCTCCCTCTTTCCCACCCATATTTACTACTAAAATGTAGGCATTCATGCATCGAGATCTCTGCAGTCAAGGCAGTATCTCTGCATATAAAAGATAAGCGAGGAGGAGGCCAAGACCTCTGCATGTAAATTTGTGAATAGCAATGTACTATTATTAAACACACTACAAAATACAGTTTGCGAATAGGCTCCTTCATCTCTTACATGGAGCAACATTTCTCGGGAATGGGCAATAAGTTAGAGGATCTGGAATTCAGACTGAGGGATACAGAGATACCATTTGCTCATAATGGCACTGATATTGGCATTTTCCTTATCTTGGATCGAATGTGGAATACTCACCCCAAGATAGAGGATGTGGAGAACCACCAGATAATCTTCAGTGGTTAAGAAATTCCCATTTGCGCATCCTATCCCATCCTAGTAAACTTTTTAAACTTTGCTTGGAGGCAGTAAATTTAATCATTAGCTAACCCTGTAAAAGTGGTCATAGTAGCCAGCATTTCATGTTTTTCCCATTCAGGCTCAGACAAGCCCCAGTGATAATTATGTGACAAAACTACAGTAAGACCATCTACAAAGAGCTCCCAAAACCCTTGAAAGACCCGTCACTGTTTCCTGATAAAGGAAAGAATGCAATTCATGGCTGTTTGCTCAGCTCGGCACTCCCCAGGCTTACCCAGCTGGATGAGCCAGCCAGACTCTGCGAATAGCCACAAAGACCCTGTTTTCCACACCAAGACTCACGGATGAGTACTGTTCCACTCACGAAATGTTTGCAAAATATGTTCTAGATTTTTACAAAGATAAAATGATAGTAAGGTATGTGGAAATGAAATTACAAAAAAATTCAGCTGCTGAACGCTGAAAGCAGCTTGTGCAACCATGCTATGTATTAAATGTATTTAAATATAAAAGTTCAATTGAGTGAACTAAGTAATCCTCCAGGAATCGGTGCTACACCATATCTCATTTATTTGCCAATAATGCTCTCCCCATAGGCCCAACTGAATATCCACTAAAGAAATAAACAAATGCTCTCCAGAACATTAGTGACAAGAAAGAAATAGTCTAAAGCAACATTCAGAAATCTAAAACATTCACTACTAGGACAGCATAGATTATTTATATATTTATTTATTCATTTCTTTATTACCATTAATAGTGTGCAGCAAATGCCAGAGGTTCAGCGTCTAGGCACTGCACATAGATGTGACACACAAACTAATTTTGCATAGAACAAGTTAAATACTGGCAACAGTAAACCATGTAATTAGAATTGAATGAATCTATTTAAAGAAGGGGAGAGCACAGATAAAGAGGCAGTAATCGGTGCATGCACATGGGGATTGAGACAGGTGTAGGGAAATTCTGACAGCCTGGAGGAGTTATTGCGAGATATTCTGGATTGGTAGATGGACATTCTTATTTTGCAGAAAGTTAGAAGGGGTTGTTGGTAGAGAACTCATGGGTGTAAGAGCATAGGAAAGGGTGCAGGATGACCTATTAGAGTTATTTGATTTTTGAAGTAGCATTGATTTATAATTATTTTCTTAAGAGTAGCAGGTGTTGTAGGGAGCTTTTAAATAGTTTTTAATGACCTGAGTTCTATGGGTAGGTTGTTTCTGACCTTTCCTCCAGTCACATGCAGGGTTTTGCTTCTGAATCTTGTTAGTCTCCATTTTGGGATGATTAGTTTGTTCTTGGAGATGGAGTGTATCACAATTGATGTTTGATGGAACTTGAAGAGTTCTGATAGGTGTCTAGGAGTTTTTGTATTGACGGCTTTCCACATAAGACAGAGGACCCTGAGTTTTATTTGGTATTCAATTGTTGGACAAGATATTTGTACCCTGAAGGATGAAACATGGTTGTTTTTCAGTTCAGAAAGGATCCTTACAGCTAGGTTTTGAAAATGCCACAGTTTTTCAATGTCTTTGTTTGGGAGAATATGGGATATTGCAAAGCAATTCTATAGTTTTCATTGGACAATTGAGTGGACCAGTAGCTTTCTGTGTTGGGTGGTTAGGATAGGAGTGATTTTAGATTAGGTATATAAGTGGCAGTTTCTTGATTTGATGGTTGCTTGAATTTGAGCTTTGAACGATAGTCGACTGGTATTAGAAGACTGAAGGTCCAGTAATGAATGAGATATTTGGAAAAGGTAAAAAGACATTATTTAAACTTAAGATCATTGAGGTTTATGCAATGTTTGACATAGAAAAGTAATTTGGTGAGTGCTTGAATGCATGTGACAGTATGAAAAAAGCAATACAGAAAATACCACAAGCTAATGAAATGTCTTACCGACAGATTAAATCTGCATTAGGAGTCAAGTTTGATCCAATGTTGAACGTAAACTATAAACAGTACATCTTCAGCCAAGTTAGACAGCAAGCTGGAGAAACGAGGGATGAGTTTGCTGAAAGACTTGAGGCCCTCATTAAACATTGCAAGTTCAATGAGCTAAGTGATGAAGAAGCCATCCATCTCCGAGCCATCAATGGTTGCCTTTCTGACTTGTTCAGATGACGTATGCTGCATGAGACACTCAGTCTAGAGAGAGTGTGCATGGCTGCGAGAGCAGAAAAATGTGCATATCGACAAGCTGCTGATATGGAAGCTGGAGTAGCCCAGAGTGAATCAGCATTGAATATAAAAGTAAGCAGAGACACAAGGTCGAGGGCTATTTAGTGATGTCTCAGAGGAAGAAGAAATAGTGTTTCAGATGCTGATTTTCCTTTCTGCATGAAGGTAAATATCCTACCATTCGACAAACATGCAAGTGTTGCAGGAAAGAACATTATTTTGTAAAGGTATGCAAAGCAAAAGAGACCATGACTGTGTCAAATTGAGACAAGAAAATGGATGCCAGAAATTTCCAGAAATCCTCTATCCACCCGCTCAAGACCAATTGAGGCTAGTGGAAACTAAACAAAGTCGATCATCATCGAATTTGTCCTCCAAATGATCTTTAACGTCACTGCCGAGCGAGAAGATAGCTGTGTGGAGAAGATAGCTGTGCAATGATGGTGTCAACTGGTGAACATCAGGAGCACGTGGGTTTATTTTCATGTAAAGAAGCGTCCAAGTCTAAGAGAGATCGCCACGTGAAACAACCACGTTCCTTTGGACATTGTACCAAGATCACATTAAAGGTGAATGGCTGTTCCATACCTTTTATCATTGATAGTGATGTATAGAAAAACATCATAGCGGCAGAGTAGTACCATGCCCCGTCTCACACCTTCAAACACAAAAGTATACACTTGGGCTGCCTCCAGGCCATTGCAAAGTCAAGGATCATTTGTAGCCACCAAGCGAAACAAGAAGACGAAGGTACAAGCACCAATTCATGTTAAAGGTACTTCCTCGAGTTCATGTTTACTCAATTTCAGTACTGTTGCAGACTTTTTTTTTTTTTTAAACCTTTATTTAAGAAATATTGCACTGCACAATTACAAGATTCCACCATTGCAATGAATGAAGCACAGCATGACAATGTAATACAGTAAAGACAATCAGAAACTTAAGGCACATTGGGGACAATGTTAGGAGACAATAACCGGTAAGCGCAGAGGGGGTGAAATATACATTAGAAAAGAGTGCCATCAGTAGGGCAGAAAGGCAGGGGGTGTAGAGGAGGGGGACGGGAACAGCGGGGAGACAGCTCATGGACCTACACCGGCGCCCGCCGCGGGTGGGGCGCCGGCGGGGAGCGCGGGAGGGGTCACAGGGCGCTGTGAGTCCTGACGTGAGAGGTAGGTTACAAGCGGACCCCCAAATATCAATTGGACGGGACCTGGCTGGAGGTCCCAAAACTCAGCCAGTAGAGTTTGGCAGCGAGAAGCGTCCTCAAGCCAGAGGGCAACCTTGGGCGCCGGCCTGCGGCCCCAGCACATGGAGACGCTGCGCCTCGCGAGGACCAGCAGCACGGCAGTCAAGCGACGAGTGGCGTCTGGGCAAAATTTAACAAAGCCTAAGAGGCAGAGCAGAGGGTCAGGTTGAATCGGAGATGAGGTGATTGTGGAGATCGCAGCGCATACCTCGCGCCAATATGCCGAGACCCGGGGGCACAGCCAGACGAGATGTGAAAAGTCAGCCGCGGGCGCAGAGCAGCGCAGGCATCCATCACTGAAAATCAGTCCGAGCTTATGAAGTTGAGCGGGAGTCCGATAGAGCAGATGGAGGTACTTGAAATGGATAAGGCGCAGACGATAGTTTGGGGAAAGGCGTTTGATTTGATTACAACAGTATAACCAATCGGCCTCGGAGATTTCGGCTCCCAGGTCATCGCCCCATGCAACGCGCGCCCGGTCAGTGGAGATGGGAGATGCTGCTAGCGTGTAAGCGTAGATTTTTGTGACCAGTTTTTTAGGAGAGGAAGATGTGTAAAGAAGATCAAGAGAGGCCATCAAAGGGGGAGGTTGGGGAAATGTGGGGTGAAGCTTCCTACAGATAGCTCTGAGTTGATAATATAACAGAGTGTCCATGGGACCAGAGTCAGCGGCGAGGGAAAAGAAAGTGTCCCCAGGGTAGAGATCCGAGACTGTGGAGAGGCCCAGACGAGTAGCGTGCTTGATTATCCCGGAAGAATGAAGAGGAGGAAAGGCGGGGTGATGTGCGAGTGGCATATTGTTCGCGGAAAGTATGTCAGAGCCAGAAAATTTGCGAAGCCCGTCCCAAGCCCAGCGCAGGGTCCCAACCGTATCTATTTCAGTGCGAAGGAGTTTCGCAGGAGTGAATAGAGCAGTCGTGAGCGGCCACGGGGTAGCGAGGTCAGCCTCTACCGCGACGTGAGGTTGAAACGGAGTGGGGTGAAGCCAAAAGTGAAGAAAACTGGCTTGAGCACTGAGAGCATACAGCTTGAAATCTGGGGCGCCAAGCCCGCCATGCGACATGGGAAGAGTGAGGATGATGTAGGCAATGCGAGGTTGCCGACCGGCCCAAATTAAGGTGATGAGCAGAGAGCGTTAAAGGATGGGGATATTGACAAATAAGTATAAAAACTTCGGAAGCACCACCATTTTAGCGATAGCGATGCGCCCAGCCAGGGAAAGTGGCAGCCGGTTCCAGAGAGGAATCTTAGACTCGAGCCAGTCCACAGCACGACCAAAGTTAACTTTCCAAAGTTCATCAACGTCCCTGCTCAACCAAATGCCCAAATATCTAGTGGGCTCCGATGCCCACACAAAGGGATAGTCAGGAACAAAGGGTGTTGTAGCATTCGTTGGAGGAAATAGTACCGACTTGCTCCAGTTGATCTGGATTCCGGAATAGCCGCCGAAGCGAATCACCTCACGGACCAGTGGGCTGAGGTTCTCCTGGGGATGGCGGACATAAAGAGTGACGTCATCCGCATACATGGCGACTAGCAAAGCGCGAGCCGCAAAACCAATGCCTCTCTGGGTATGGTGTTGCCGGAGACGAGCCGCGAAGGGTTCCATGGCGATAGCAAAGAGCATGGGGGACAGCGGACAACCCTGCCGAGTACCGCGCCCGATGGGAATGGGCTCAGAGACCTGACCATTAATGCGAAGACGGGCAGTAGGTAGAGTATAAAGAAGCTGTACTTTGCGTAAGAAAACTTGGCTGAAGCCCAACTGGGGGAGGAGATAAAACAGGAAGGGGCGCTCCAAGGTGTCGAAGGCCTTGGTGGCGTCAAGAAGGGCGGCCACTGCCGGGAGCGCAGGATTAATTTGATGAATAACGGAAAAAATGGTCCGGAGGTTGTGAGAGGTCGCGCGACCGGGAATGAAGCCGGACTGATCTGGGCGTGCGACGAGCGGCATGAGGGGTAGGAGACGGGAAGCGAGCAATTTGGCGAAAATTTTATTATCTGTATTGATGAGGGATAGGGGACGGTATGAGTCTCGCTGTTCGGGTGGTTTATCCGGTTTAAGGAGCAGAGTCAACACTGCCTCGCGCAGCGATGGGGGGAACAAACCTGTTTCGAAAGATTCATTAAAGTCAGAAAGCAATCCCTTTGGGAGCAAATGTTTAAACACAATCACTACTCTTTGCATACATTATCTATACTTCTCACTCAAACAGGGTGGACCATGGTCAGAGGCGTAGGAAACAAACTAAAAAAATCAAATCAGTGCAAAAAAATTATATATATCGTACTTATTCCCAAAATTTATTAAAATAATGTATATACATATAATCTAAAATTACAAGGTTTTTTTTAAAAAATCATGCATTTCAAAGAGAAATTTAATATTCAAATATATCATTCAGTTTAAAAACAATTCACAAACAATCAATACAGATAAAGAACCACAACAACAAGTGGGACACAAAAGGCTGCAAGAAAAAGTTTTTTTCAGTCAGGAAGACATCACGATAGTCAAACAAACAATAGATGGAATTTGAATGCACACAACTAAAACAGCAGATTCTTGTCAAATATTAATTATGAAGTGTCGCATTAGTCATTGATCCGTGATGTATTCTAAAACAGAGCATCGACGCGTTTTGGTGGGTCCAATCTTATATCTCCCCCACCTTCTTCAGGAAAGCAATAATTCTTCCCACCTCATTTCAATGATTCTAAGGAAATACAGAATATAACACATATGTATAAATTTCAAAAACCATTTTGAACTGATTTGATTAAAAAAGATCAAATCAACACTCTCAGCAGGTACACACCCTCAGGTAACTCTCAAATATCCACATCATTAAACCAAAAAACAGTTCCTTAACCTGGCACGTGTTACACTCATACTTCATTCATACAAAAATTAATTAAATATCAAGGAACAATCATCACTCAAGGTACACTAACTTCCTAATAAAGGAAAATTTGGAAATGCGGGCTATATTAAGCTTCGCAAGCATATCCTAAGACATATAAATAACATATCACACTAGTGGCCTAAATGTCCCACTAGGTCTATCATCAATCACCAGCCTACGCTAGTCCGCTTGCTCAATTATTGGGAAAACAAGGAGAAAAATCCTTTTTTACCTCATAATTAACGTACTCCCCGACTCAGATATATTGGAGAGGCACAAAATAGATTCCTCACCATCCACAGCTATATGGAGTAAGAAAAAGAAAGAGCACAATAAGATTCACCAACTATTTCCTTTTATCCCAATATTTTGTTACTAGATATTGTCTGAACTTTTACCTTTATTGGGAGATAGAAAATTCCTCTCGCTTCTGTGAAAAATGTATCAGCACCTTTTCTAGACGAGATTCCCTTCCTAATGTGTGCTGAAAGAAGGCAAGAGATGTATACTGCCAATCTACATGAACACAGAAAACACGAGAGAGTTATAAATGCGTGTTCTTCTTCCGTTGGGGTCATATCATAGAAAAAATCTCCCAAAAGGTACCTTTTGTTAGAAAATGGTATTCAAAATATCGTCATCTTGTTTTCAAATCCAGAGGAGGGAAGGCAAATTCTCACTCCATACGGTATAGCTAGAACAGGTATAAACAAAGGTGAAATATAATTCACCATAACTGCAATAACCTCATACACATGACAAATATACTATGCTTGCCAAAGGGGTAATGAAGTGCGTAGCCTATTCTACTACTGTGCAGCCCCAATAATATGCTTGCGCACCAAATACGAGAGCAGGTCTCTCTTTCCAACATTATAAATCGAAGGCAAAGCCCTACTTCAAAAAATATATAAATACAAAATCATACTATAAGAACACAAACACAACCTACCAACCCTTCCACCTTACCTCTAAATAAGAGCCACGTTTCTTGTACCCGGGATTCAAAACGGGGTACTCTGCCTCCGTACACGTATCTATTTAGTAATGCAGACACATCTCTATTTAAACTCAAAAAAGCCCGCGTCTTTCTAATTAATCTCTATATCTCTCGCAGCTGAGATAGAGAATGCACGTGGTATCAAGGATTTACTGAAAGCGCCATCTTAAAGTGGATAACCACGAAGAGAACATCTATCGTTGTGGTTCATAAAAACACCCCTATCTGCCCGAAAGTTATACCGCTATTTCCCCGGTACACTTCTAAAACAAGTTTACGAAGAAAACCAAAAATCAGAACTATACCAAAATGCTCGCACTGATTTGGGTAAATCTGGCACATGGTAAACAGAAATACAATAGCGCCATCTTGAGATGGAAAACCACATCAGTAGCATTCAATCGAAATAAATAGCCTAGCAAGCCGGCTTAATATTCAACCACAAATTTTACGAGACCGGTGAAATATATACTGACAAACCAAGTATCATATTGCCGGTCTAAAGTAAAAATAAACATATTAATAAGGCAAATTTAGAAAATAGGTCAAGAAACAATATATTATATAAACTCAATTCTAGAAAAAATATAAAATATATTTCTAGAAACCTATGATGTTAAACAGCTAAGAACACCCCTACTATAAATATCTACAAAACTACCAGGCTAGAAAGGGCCCATCAGGCGTTCCCATTCTTCTTTTGAATTAAGGCCCTTACGTCTAGTATTAAGAAAAGAAATATACCATTGTTCCCGAGATTTTCTTTTATTCTCAAGGTTCCCACCTCGTCTGCCAATGGTTACTTTTTCCAATATAAACCATCTTAAATCGTTCTCCTTATGACCCATTTCAATGAAGTGGGATACTAGTGAGGCATTCTCCTTTCTAGTTTTAATGGCTGATCTGTGCTCCTGAATCCTCACCCGTAGTTCTCTACTAGTTTCACCCACGTAGCCTAAGCCACATGGGCAAAGCAGCAGGTATATCACACATTTACTTTTGCAATTGTTGAGGGTTCTTGATCTTAAATGTAATCCATTGAATTCTAAATCTTTTGATTGTATACACATAGCACATATATTACATGTGCCACATTTAACGTTACCAATGGCTCTGGTGTTTTCAAGAGTACTTTGGAACTCTCTGCGATCCTCACGGTACGTATGTACCAACTCATTTTTGAGATTCTTATTGCGTTTAAACGCAAACAGAGGTTTCTCTAAAATGCGATCTTTTTCATGATTAAGAATGTGCCAATTCTTATTCACAACATTCTTGATTTTATTGCTCACATTTGAGTATTTGCTTACAAACACCAGTTTATTTTTATTTTTGTTTTTTTTGTCTTGTTCATTTTTTTCGAACATAGCCTCTCTGTTGTAGAATCTTGCTAAGAAAGATTCATTATACATGGAGGCTAAATGGGGAACCAAGAGCGGGGCAAAAGCTTTATAGAAGGAAGCCGGCAGGCTGTCCGAGCCGGGGGCCTTATCACCAGGCATGCTGTTGATTGCCGCGAGGATCTCTTCTTTAGAGAAGGGCTCGTCAAGATATTCCCGATGGGAATTACCGAGCCAAAGAAGCTGAAGGGTGTCGAAATATTGGTCAAGTACTTCACGCGGAGGCACCGATCCGGCCGTGTAGAGTTGTGCGTAGAAAGTGGTGAAGCGCGCCTTGATTTCCTCAGGGGAGGTGGTACGATCGGGGCCGCCGTCCCGAAGGGCGGTGATGTAGGATGCCGCCCGTGGCTGTCGAAGGATGTTGGCAAGGGTTTTGCCAGGACGATCACCCTCGCCGAAGCGGCGTGCCCTCGCCTCCCTGCCGAGAAACGCCAGCTCTCTGCCAGCCTCATCGGCGAAGTCAGTAAGTTTCCCCCGCAACTGGGCAAGCGTGTCAGAGCAAGGGTCCAGGGCATGGGAGGCGTCAAGCGCCTTGATTTCCCCCTCCAGTCTATCAAGAGTGCCGCGAATGGAGCGAAGAACGCCAGATTGCTTGGAGATACATTCCCCGCGGATAACAATAGTTTACAATTGCGGTATGTATTTCGTCACTGAAGACCGAGTCGCGTAATGCGTTAGGGAGAAGCCGCCAGGAAAAGGCACGGCGAGGAGAATGTGGGAGATGGAGGCAGAGGCGAACGGGGGCATGATCTGAGAGAGTGCGCGCCAGATGATCAACGGAGGTGAGCCATACCAAGGCATCCGGAGTAGTGATCCACAAGTCGAGACGGGACCAGCAGCCACGAGAACCAGAGACACAGGTGCCCTCCTGTAAAGCAGGGTGAGCATGATGCCACACATCGTACAGAGAGTTGTCCGAGAGCAAGGAGCGGAGGAGTGAAGCTGCGCGCGGGTGAGAAGCATGAGTGCCGGACCGGTCCAAAGCAGCAGATAGTGTTACGTTAAAATCCCTCCCCCCCCAGAGGAGCGCTGCAGAGCCGAATGATGAGATGTGGTGCCAAATTTGCGCAAAAAAGTCAGGGTCATCGCAGTTTGGGCCATATAAAGCAGCAAGCATCAAAGGTTGGGCCCGTAGGGTGCCATGAAGGATAACAAAACGCCCCCCAGGATCAGTGTGCACTTGGAAGGTCTGCCATGGGAGCCCTTTGTGTAACAAAATGGAAACCCCCCGGGAATAGTTGGAATAAAAGGAAGAGTGAATTTCACCCCAGTGTCTGGAAAGGAGTCTGGAGGAGGTGGCCGGTAACAAGTGGGTCTCTTGTAAAAAACAGATGTCCACCTTGTGCCGAATGAGGTGGGCGTGGACTAGTCGTGCCTTACGGTGGTCGTTCAGCCCACGGACATTCCATGTCCAAAGTGTAGTATCAGTCACGGCGCTTCGTCATGGGGTAGAGAAGCGAAAAAAGGTGTGGGAAAGAGCAGAGTCCGTGTGTAAATGCCGTGCACAGTGCAATGGACAACAAGGAAAAATAGTAGTGCAGTAGCAATGGAATCACATTGAAATAGTGCAATCGAAAATACAACAAATGCCTCAGAAGGAGGCAACCCCAACATTCCAAACCCCCCAACAAGGAGATGAATCGAAGGGGGGAGAAAGCATGGCCTGTAAAGGCTCGGTATGCGAGCCGGTGCTGCGAAGAGTAGCGTTGCCTCGGAAGGAGGGCGTAAAGCACAGGCCTCAATCCCCCCAACCACCCAAGACCACCCCCAAAACAAAAAACCCCAAGAATCCCCACAACCCCGCTCCCACACCAACCCCCAAATCAGGCTGAGGTACCACCCCTTCCCACCCCAGGGACCCACAACTAGGAAGGGAAAAGTCTGTGTCCAAGATGGGAATTATCCCGTGGGGGCATGGCAACGCTCAGCGTACACCCCTGCCAAAAAAGACAGGGTGGCTATGCCATAGGAAGTGGCAGACACCCAAAAATATTTAGCAGGTATAGCACACCGTGCCAGCATCAAAGACGGTATAGCAGAATAGCCGAAGAGTCAGCGTTGGTTCAGGAGGCACCATGCGACCAGAAAGGCCGAAAAGCAAAATGTCCGATAGAGAACTACCCATACAACATGGCTGTCCATCTGATCAGTCATTATCACTAAGGTTGGCCTCAGCGGCAGTCTGTGAGCTGGAGGGCGGAGAGCGATGTGACCTGTCCAATTTTTTGGCAAACGCCAGCGCTTCTCTGTGATCCGCAAAGATGAGGGTCTTGGTTCCCTGCTTGACGTGCAGTTTGGCGGGGTATGCCAGCGAGTATGAGATCTCATGCTTCTGAAGGAGTCGTTTTGCTGGAAGGAACTTGCGGCGGGCCGCCTGAACCGCAGTAGTGTAGTCCGGGTAGAACGACAGAGAGTTACCCTGATGGCGGATTTCCCCCTTCTCTCTGGCTGCACGCAGGATGGCGTCACGGTCCCGAAAGTTCAAAATTTTGGCTATGATGGGGCGGGCCGGCAGGCCAGGGCCCGGACGAGGGGCCGAGAGAGCGGTGGGCCTGCTCAACAATGAAGACTGGGGAGAGGATGTCACCAAAGAGCTCACGGAACAGCTGTTCTACGTAGTCTTCCATGCGGGAGATAATGGTGGATTCAGGCACTCCCGTGATGCGGAGGTTGCTCCTTCGGGAGCGCGCCTCCAAATCCTCGTTTTTGCTCCGGATGAGATCAAGTATTTTGTCCATCTGCAGCAGTTTCTGTCGGTCCTGGGTGGCGGCATCCTCCGCATCCGATACCCTGGTCTCCACATGAAGGAGGCGGGCATCATGAGAATCGACACAAGCCTTCACAGTGTCCAGGCGAGTCGGCAGCTGATCCAACTGGGCCGCAATGTTGGTAACAGTGGACTTGACGTCCAGCATGATGGTCTTTAAGTCATCCTCACGAGTCGCAGCCATGTCGGTAGAGACCCGGGGGACCCCCCCCGTCGGCGCCCGTGTCGTCCTGGCGCGTCTGGCGACGTTGATCGAAAGCGATTTTAGGCTGCTTGCGGTCTGTCCTCCCCATGTCTGGCGGGGCAGGTTAGCAGCAACCCAGCAGCAACCCGGGGGCAGCTGCGACTGGAGGTGAGTGCTGCGCTCGTTGGAGGTGGAGCAGCTTCAGGCAGAGCGGAGGATCAGGACCGGCAGGCGACGGAGGCAGCCAGCAAAGGCCATGTGCAGCTGAGCCGGTTATGGCATGTTGTGTAGACCCTCGGTGGCAGACCCAGCTCCAGGAGGCAGGAACAGGTGGGGAGCGGGTGCACCAGCACTAGAGGGAAAGCAGTGAGGACTGGCCAACGCCAGGAGGCCGGGCCGCCGAACGACCGAGCAATGCGCAGGCCGCCCGGGAGAAGGAGAGTGAAGTAACGGCGCTCCAGTCACAGGTGCTGGTAGAAGGTCATAGGGCCAGCGTGGGCAACGGCGCAGAGGGTGGAGGATAAAGGGTCTTCACAGTGCAGCACCCAGGTGGGGAACCCCCCGGGAGGCGGCAAGTCCCAAGCCGGAGGAGCGATGGTCCACGGGCACCACATGGCCTCAAGAGCAGGGCCCAGCAGTAAGCGGGGGCCAGCGCCAGCCGTAAATCCAAGCGCTGGAGCAAAGCAGGGGTGAAGCGGCTAGGAGCACACACGCGCCGGTGTGGCGGCGAAGGAGGCCAGTGGTGCACCGTAGCGGTGGCGAATGGCGGTGTGCCGCAGGGCGGGCATCCAGCACCCCGGGCAGCAGAAGGCGACGTGCCCCCAGGGTACTGCGGACCGCCGTCGCAGCCTTGGATGCAAGGGCAAAGCGGCCAAATGAGCCTCCGCAGCAGAAGTCCCCAGGGATCCGGCAGGCCGCAGCGGGAGGGGGGCGGCACGCAGCGAGGAGCCAAGGGGGGCGCACCGTCCGTGTCGTCCAGCCCGGTGGAGCGAGGCCTAAGCAGCGGGCGCCAAGGTAAGGAGCGTGGCGCCCGCAGTCAATCAGACCAGGCCGGGCGGTACGACCCGCGAGCCCCCAGCCCCGCCGCAGTGCGCTCCCACAGCAACGGCGCCTACCGGCTGAGATCCAGGAACGCCGGCGTCTGGATGTAGGAGCCGAATCTGGCGGCCAGGAGGGAGCCCACAGTCAGCTTCGGGATGGCCGGGACGGCCGCGCTGGTAGCGGGCCTCAGGCTCGGGGCCCACGCGGCGGCGGATCCCGGCCCCACAGCGTCGCTGGAAGACGGGAGTACGACCAATTTGTGCCCCAGGAGCAGGTGAGTGGCTGTGGTGCGGTAGGAAGGGGTGATGGGCACTGTGTCTGCAGGATTATAGACGGATATTAGGCTTAGCTGGCAGAGCCCACTCAGAGTGCGGCCATCTTGCAGCCGGCCAAGCCACGCCCCGTACTGTTGCAGACATGGGTCTGATTTCCATCAACTAGAACATAAATGCGCATGCATACATAGTGAGCTAGTTCTCTTCCTTGTTTCATGGACTGGAAAAGCTTAAGACCATGAAAGTGCAACTGCACATCAATGAGGACATTCACCCTGTTGCTCAACAACATAGTCTAATTGCTTTTCACCTGCAGGAAGTTGTTGAAAATTGGAAAAGCTGTTAAAGCCATGATATCATTGAACACTCTACTTGTCCGACGCCAGGGGTTTCACCCATAGTGCTGGTGCCAAAAAAGGACAGTGGAGGTGCCACACTAATCTGCGTTGACATGCGCCAAGCTAACAAGGCAATTGAGAGAGAACGATATCCTGGTCGCACATTGCAGATATTTTTACACAGCTGAATGGTGCCAAAGTCTTTTCTCTTATCAATCTGAACAAAGGGTATCACCAACTTGAACTAGAGGAAAACTGCAGGTACATTACCACCTTGTCGTCCCATATTGGCTGGTTCAGTTATAAAAGACCCGGTTTTGGGGTTTCATCAGCTGCCGAACTTTTTCAATCTGTCATTCGACGTATAATACAGCCTGTCACCCTTGCTTTCAACTATAGTGATGGTATATAGGTATTTGGGGCCATTTGAAAAGACCATGACAAAGCCCTGACACAAGTATGCTGCTTGTTGGCTGATACCGATCTCACTTTGAATGCAGAAAAGTGTGAGTTTCACCAAACGAAACTCAAGTTCTTTGGGAATATTTTCTCTGAAAAAGGGTTGACACCAGATCCGGCTAAGGTGCAAGCCTTGTCGTCCACTACTCCACCACAAGATGTAACAATACTGCAATCCTTCGTTAGCATGGCCAGCTACTGTTTCAGGTATATTCTTGATTTTGCCACAGTCAGTGCCCCATTGAGAGACTTGACAAAAAAAGAAGACTGTGTTCAAGTGGTCACAAGAATGTGACCGAAGCTTCAATAAAATGAAACCTGGAATTGAGAACGCTACTGAAATGGCCTATTTCGATCTGAACTTCATTCTGAGATTGTAGTAGATGCCAGCTCAGTGGGGTTGGATGCGATTCTTGCCCAGCACAGTGGACATGACAACGCTCAAAGGCACATTGTGGCTTATGCAAGCTGGAGTTGTCGCAGATTAAGCGTGCTTATTCACAACATAGAAAGTCTAGTGGTGGTGTGGGCTTGTGAACACTTCCATGTGTTTCTATACAGAAAACACTACACCTCTGTCACTGACCATCAAGCTTTACTTACCATCTTTGGGAATTTAAAGGCCAAGATGCCTCCTCGCATCGAGAGGTGGGGGTTGCGATCGCAAGAGTATGATTACACTATTATGCTCAGGCCGGGGAAAGATAAAAATTCAGCTGACTACTTTTCCCGAGTGCCAGTACTGTGTCACAGTACAACGTCCAACTTCATAGTAGAGTCAAGCATACCTACCTGCAGCTCTTTCAGTGGAGCAAATTCTTGCTGCTACAGATACAGATCAATATCTGTGTGCTCTCAAAGGCATTATTGCCCAGCAATCCTGGAAGAAAAACACCACCTTTTACAGATGATTTTGAATGTCAAAAGTTTAAAAATGTGAGCGAGGAACTCTCTGTCACACAAGAAGGACTTATATTACGAGGTTCTAGACTTGTCAGTCCAGCGAGCCTGCGACAACAAGTCATTGAACTAGCTAATGAGGGATATTGTGGCATTGTCGCCACCAAGAGAGCTCTTGGAGACCAGGTATGGTTTCCTCGTCTTGACGAAAGAGTTGAAATAGAACTAAAGGCCTGTCATTTGTGCAACTGCTTGTCTTCCAAAATGACGCAGCATCCGTTAGTTATGTCTGACCTCCCGAAGGAAGTGTTGAAGAGGATTGCAGTCGATTTCATTGGACCGCTTAACAATGGACATCATTAATGGTTGTTGTTGACGAGTACTCCCCTGGCCATCAACCACACATGAAAAAGTAGTTGGGCCCCTAAATTCTAATTTAGCAACGTGGGGTGTCCCCTCCATTCTTAAGTCCGACAACTGCCAACCATTCAACAGCCAAGAGTTTAAAGAGTTTCTCACTAACATGAATGTCAAACATCAGAAAAGCACTCCTCTCTGGTCACAGGCAAACAGTGTTTGTGTTACGCTTCATGGGAACTCTAAAGAGAAATGTCCAGTACGCTGCACTAGAAGAAAGTGATCTCAAATCAGCCCTGTGTTCAGCCCTTCGTGCCAACAGATCAACTCCCTATTCCACTGCAGGTGAAAGCCCTGGCACCTTAATGTTTGGGCGCGCTATGGGAATGAAATTGCCATATAAGGACCACTCACAAGTCGACAGATGCAGACGAGATCCATACGACAGATTCCTTGGACAATTCCACAATGAAAACCTATGCTGATAAACGCCAGTGTGCTCGCAACACAGTCTTCAAGGAAGGTGACCGAGTCCTGGTCAAGCACAAACAGAAGCGTAAGTCTGAAGCTCTGTTTGATGCTGAATCCTCAAAGGTTGTGACGAGCAAAGGACACATGGTGACCACTCAATGTCCCGGAAAGTCCATAACAAGAGATTTGTCGCATTTCAAGCAACTACCTCGATGTTTGTTGGCTCCAGATGTCAGAGGTGAGACATGCCGACCTGAAAGTCCGGAGAGCTTACCTCCTACACCTACCTCTGTATCCCTCGTGCCTGAAGCAGGCTCTGCTCCTCCGATTTGCCAACCTCACACGACTAGGTCTAGAAGACTGGCTCAAGCACCTCGACGACTCATTGAGGAACTATGATGTATATGTGTAATATTTGTACTTTTCATTTAACAGAGGGGGAGATGTAGTGTCTTGTACATATGTATAGCAGGACCCTTCAGGTCCCTGAGGCACTCTGTAGAAATAACGTAATAGTTTGAGTGTGTCTGGGTGGGGTTAATAAAGTTGATGACGCAATGCGTAAAGTTAGTTAATTGTCTCACTCTGAAGAATAAAGTCGTGCACTACAGAGTTCCGTGTGTGGCGTGGTCATTTGCATGTTACCAGGCTGGGGAGGACGTTACACTTACCTGCTCATTCATTTCAGGATTCTGCTTGGCATCCTTCATGCATAAAATTTACTGTAAGTGCCCTATTTAACCTTTCACTGAATGTCTCAGGAGAAAACCAACGTAAATAGCAACAGAGGTACTGAACATCTTTCTCAGAGTTCATTAAAGTATGATTGAACCATGTTGCCAGGTGTGACACAGCTGACTTATAATTCAATAAAAAGCAAGCAGATATGAAAAGGCTATACTTCGGGTAGGGAGAAAGTCACTATACAGTGCCACAAAATTGTATTTTGAGTTTCACGTACATGGCCCCAGTTTTATGGTATTTATCTTTTTATTTTATTTCGCATTTGTACTTATATATTTTTCCTTACACTGGTGTTTCTTCATGGTTTGTTGCATCAAAAAATATTTGCAAGTACTATTTTTCGATATAGATTTAGACTTACACGTACACTTGTGTCTGGATGTCTTTGGGACTTTAGAGTTATATTAACTGAGCGTACAGCATAGCAACGGTTTTTTGTTACTTTTGTTAAACACGTTATGATGCTTTCGAATTTCGGGAGCACACAAACCAAAAACTTAAATGTTAGTGCTTATGTGAAAGTTGCTTGATTAGGAGCACTGGTAACTCCGTCACACTAGTGCAAGCAGAGGCGTACTCGATTGAAAGGGTTCTAGATGGAAAGATTCGCCCTTCAGTTTGAGATTTGTATGATAGTCATTTAAAGAAAGAGTGAGAGAGAGAATCAGCGTAAGAGTGAGAGGAAAATATACTGAAATACAAGAGAGACACATGCCGGAGAATAGGCATCAGGAGCATGGGAAATGTAGTTGCCCACAACAATGCAGGGAATTTCTCTTACAGCACAGCAATGGGGTTAGTGGGGTATGGGAAAGAGGGTAAGAGAATAAGAGAATGTGAGGAAAGACAGAACAAATGGAAAGACAGGAAAGGAGAGAAAGAGTTCAAAAGAAAGGAAAAAGGGTAAGATAGAGATTTTACATGAATGTTTTGCGTCCCTGCACTGTAAAGAGTCAGTTTTGCTGCATAACTGTAATAAAAGAGGCAGCATTTATAAGAGAATGGGCAGGGTAGAGAGAGTGAAGAGTAGATAGGTAATGCGAAGGCTGCTTGCAGAGATGAGGTCCCAGCTCTATGTTGACAATCAATATGATCCTGAGCAACTCACTCCCTGATCTATTTATGTTAAATTGGTCATGTAATAGTAAAAGTATAGGATGAAATATAGGTCTATTGTCTAAGGCCCTAGATTGTGAGATCTTTGTAATCTCAGGGATATGTTTGTTGTCAAAGGTCGTGGATTGTTAGATCTATGTAGCCATGCTTTGTGAATCCCAAACATTTGAGATGGAGCTGCTGTTTGAGGCCAGTGCCTGTGGACTGTCAATCGGGGAATAGCTCAGGCATTTTGAGGCTTGCGTATATTGAGACATTAGTTGGCTTTCCGAGACCTGACCCTCTACATTCTCTGTAATCCGAGTCACAGCACTGCTATCTAAACAAACATCTGGAAAATTTGTGTAACCTCAAAGATTTATCTGCTCACTAAAGTCACAGATTGTTTAATCATTTATAATAGAAGTAATATACCTTCAGAAATAGGTTCTTGGTCTATATGTATGTGATTTTAGAAAATATGTGATAAAGGTGGAGCTACCTCTAGGCAGGCTAGACATTCACCTATAGTGCTGGTATTGAGGGACAACATTGTGTATTTACTGTCTGAAGACAGTGCCTGCTATGGTGGCTCCAGGACTCATCCAAACTCACTGGTCTGACCGGTGTTACATTTCTGCTGGTTGTTTGCAGGCGGTGGGCAGCATCACTTATTTTCAATGGCCAGCAATGCAGAAAATGAGGGGAATTCAGCCGGATCCGAGAATCGACAGTTATTACTGAGCAGAATCCGGAATCCAGGCTGACCCCAGTGAAATATACTGAAGTTTTCCCAGCTTATTTTGCCGACAAGGGACACATTCAGCAGTGCCCTCATGTTGTCTGCTTTCCGTTAGGAGCTGCAACCGGCAGCTGGTGAGGGGGCTTTATTATTTTAATTTCCAGCTAGCCCTCAGCCCTTCCTTTGTTTTGTTACACGATGTGCTTTGCAGCGGCCCAGAACCCCTCTATGCTACTGCAGGAGTGACTCTGACTAGACAAAACACAGATCTCTCCAGCAAATGCACTAACCACACTGGTCTTTTTTTTCTCCCGGTGTTTTATATAGCGCAAACTCGACTCGAAGGTATCGGGAGCGCTTTACATGAGCACCAGTTGCGTTACAGACTGACACATTCATTTTTGTTAGACACAGGGAGATTAAGTGATTTGCCCAGAATCACAGGAAATTGAGTGTGCCCTCCAAGACTTGAACCCTGTTCCCCAGCTTCGAGGTCGACCGCTCTAGCCGTTAGGCCACATCCTCTCCCCAGATCTCTTACCTTTACTATTATCCCCTGAAAATTGATGGGCACACGAAGATCTCTGCAGCAGATGTGTTAAAAATATTATAAAATGCAGCTTCTTTGTGACCAATTAAGTAAGCCAGACCAGATTTACTGTATCATTTGTCCAGTTCTTTTTCTATTTGCGCTCTGGCACCGAGGCCGGACACGCCCCTTCCCTTCGAGGGTACTTAACCATGGTTGCCTCCATACAGCGGGCGCGCCAAAGGCAAGCCCGTCTGCGCCCGTCCGCGCCCGTCCGCGCCTGGACTGGGCCAAGGGCCAGAGACCTTGGATCTTATCTGGGAGGACACAAGACATGTCTTCAATATTCAGGTGAGGCATTACGCGCTCTACACCCCTCCCCCCACCACCACGCTTGTACACAATTGTGCTTTTATGCAGCAGTGCACTCAGGAGAGACGCAATGCTTGCACTGTAAGAAAATAATTCAAATTTCACCACCTAAGATAGACCCTTATATTACTGATTCCCAGGAGCCTCCCAGGACACTTACTACGCTACAGTTTGCCCTTATTAATGCCAAGACACAAATATGAAATAGCCAACTTCATTATTGATGCTAAATTAGATGCACTTTTTATAACAGAAACTTGGGGTGGGGAAGCAACCGATCCAGTCTCTGCTGTAGCAGTCCCTTTGGGCTTTGAACTTTTTCGGTTAGCTAGACCGTTAAAAAGAGGTGGAGGCCTTGCTTTAATTCACCGCAGTGATAAATACCACTGCTCAGAGATCCCCGCCACGGACTGTGAGGCCTTTCTTTTTAAATTAACAATTTTTAAGCAAGAGACTTTCACTGGAATGCTAATTTATCGACCACCTGGCCCCAAAAATAAATTCTTGGCTAACCTTCATTCGTTGCTAGAACTAAGTCTCCAATCTAACCATTTTACATTACTTGGAAATGTCAATTTTCAATTAGAATCATCTACTGATAAAGATACGCTAACCCTCCTAGAGATGACATCTGAAATAGGTCTCAAACAATTGGTAAATGACCCCACGCATTTAGCTGGTCACACTCTGGATGGACTTTTCTCTAATAATCCTGCCATCACCAATCTTAAAACTCTCCCACTAGCCTGGTCTGACCACTGAGCTATAATCTTTGACTATAATTTACCTCTATCCTGTCAGAATGCTACTAAGTTGGCAAATAAGGATCCCAGCAGACCATGGCATAAAATAGATTCTACAGTTTTAACACTCCATTTGGCACAGAGTCAACCAGACATCTGCATGGATGCTAACTCCTCAGCCACGAGTTACACCTCATGGCTTGAATCTACTTTTGCAAAACTAGCTCACACTATCTCAGCCAACAAGCCTGCAGGAGGCAAGAGAGGATCTGGTGTTAACACTATGAGAAATCCGAAAAACAATGATATAAAGTTGCCCTAACTAAATATAAACGAAAAAACGAAAAAAGCCTTTATTACACCCAATTAATTGAAAATGCCGGCAACTCGAATAAAGGACTGTTCCAGGTTATAATGAAGCTTACTTCAGTTACAAAAAACAACTCCATCACGCATAATCAAGGATTCTGTGATACCCTTGCCCGGACTTTTAGAAATAAGGTCAACCAAATCTTTGACCTATTTGATAAATCTAATGACATGACGGACAAAAACGACCAGGAAGTGACTGACTACTCTCCGCTCACAGACTTTAACCCGACCTTTCCCAACCAAGTAGCCTCTCTTCTCTTAGCTGCTAAATCTGGCTCTCCGGACTACCCATGTCCCCCCTAAAATTTTAAAGCTAGTAATTCAGCCTATTGCCTCTCATATTTCTTCGGTGTTTAATCAAATGTTTCTACAAGGGACATTTCCTACCCTTGGGAAACAAGCTTGCATTCTTCCTCTTCTCAAAAAAACAAATCTTGATACTAACGATCCTGCCAACTATCGTCCTATCTCGAGACTTCCCCTGCCAGCAAAAATTGTTGAAAAAATAATCAATGCAGAGTTATCTAACTATATTCTTGAGAATCAGCTTTTAGACTCTAGTCAATTTGGGTTTAGAGTGAACCACAGTACGGAGACTGCACTGATAAAAACCACAGAAGAAATACGAATGGCACTCGATAGCGGAGGGTCAGCAGCCCTTATTCTATTGGACCTATCCGCAGCGTTCAACACCGTGGACCACAGGTTATTGGTCCACCGTCTGAACGCCATAGGAGTCAAAGGTAAAGCTCTTGCCATATTAACATCATTCCTATCAGAGAGATCCCAAACTCTGAATCTTGGTCAGTTTAAATCTTCACCCTTCACTCTACCATGCGGGGTTCCCCAGGGCTCCTCATTAAGCCCAACGCTATTTAATATCTATGTCTCGGAACTCGCCTCTTTAATCAAAAGTTTTAATCTAAATCCAACCTCCTATGCTGATGACACCCAACTGGTTGTATCAGCCGTGGACAATGATGTCAACTACTCTTTAAGGTTACATGACTGTTTGACTGCCCTGAGCAGCTGGATGAGCAGACATTGCCTAAAGTTGAACTCAAGTAAAACTGAGGTTATACTATTTGGCAATCTCTCTCCAGCATGCTCTCCGGCCTGGTGGCCTGACAGTCTGGGCTCACCTCCCCTCCCGGTGACCAAAGCTAAAAACCTAGGCTTTATTGTGGACGATAAGCTCAGATATGGGGCCCAGGTGTCTAAGGTAGTGTCCTCTTCATTATATACCATCCAAACTTTAAGGACAATTTTCCCTTTTATCCCCAGAAAAGCCAGGAAGACTGTGGTCTCTGCACTAATCATGTCAAAATTAGACTATTGTAACGGCTTGTATATGAACCTCCAGGAAAAACTACTTAGGAAGCTCCAGGTGTTGCAAAATGCAGCAGCCAGATTGATTCTGGACATTCCCAAATATCAGTCGGTATCTTCAGGCATCCGGGAACTACACTGGCTCCCGGTGCGACAGCGAATTAAATTTAAAGTGCTCTGTGCGGCCCATAAGGCCTTGCATAGAGAAGGTCTAGAATTTTTATGGAAGGCTTTTATTTGGCATATTCCAAACAGACATCTTCGGTCAGCTAGTGCTAGACTGATTACCACCACAAGAGTCAGAAGAGTGAACTGGGGAGAAAGGAGCTTCACTAGCAGCACATCCAGGCTGTGGAACTCTCTTCCAGTGCATCTTAGGGCCATACCCACCCTCCTTGCCTTCAGAAAAGAACTTAAGACATGGCTATGTAACAACTAGTAATCTCCCGGCTCAGTATGCTTATGTTCTGCATGCGCCAAGACACCTATGGGTAGACGTGCGCTATATAAGTCTGTATTACATAACATAACATATTCCTTAAGGCAGATGTTTTAAAACATAAACGTGTACCTTGAATGTCATATTCCACTTTTCATGACTCCACCTCCCTTGACTCCCCTACTTTTTAATGGGTTCCTGGAGGAAAATGTTCCCATTTTCGGTATTGTCTACCAGGACTTATTTTTCACCATTAGACTTTGACCCAGAGAAAGGGAGAGAAAGGCAGAACAAGTGCAAAGAAAGAAGAAGTGTAAGACAGGACAAGAAGTGGCAGCAATGTATCAGGCTGACACAATCATGCAGCAGCTCCTCTGCTCTACCCTGGCTGGTCAGTGTTGAAGCAGTGGCTGCACTGGGCAGGACCTCCAGCAAAACTTGAGATCTACTGGAGAGATGAGGACGATGAAGGAAGCTGCAGGGAGAAAGGTTTGGGAGAGAGTTGCAGGTGGTGGAGAGGAGAGAAAGTAGGGAAAGCTGCCGGAAGAGAAGAGGAGATGGGCAAAGGGAGCAGTACCTGGAGAGGTAAGAAGAGCATGAGAGCAGCAAGAAATAAGTAAGGGGAGGAACTTATCTTCAGAAGGTAAAGCAAAGGGAGATGAAGGAAGAGGGGTGAAAGGGCATGGGAAGGATTCAGGAGAGGAAGTGAGACCTAAAACAAAACATCAGGAGGAGAAGTGAGAGAGGAGGGATAGGCAACTACAGGAAGATCAGGGAAGAAGAGCTGGAGATGAGAGATGAGAATTGAAACTTCACGAGGAATTGGAACTGCAGGTAGAGATGAGTGGGAAAAAGCTTCAGATGGACAGGTAAGAGGCAGAATGTAAGCTGTAATATAAGGAGTGAAAGGAAGGCTGTAGGAAAAGATACAAGATGAGAACTAACAGGCAGGAGAACTGCTAGAAGAGAAGAGAATGAAGAGAGATACAGAAGGCTGAATCGGGAGAGGCACAAGGAGAGAAGTAATGACAAAAACTCAAGCTGTTGTAAGAAAAAGAGATGAAGGGTTAAAGGCGCCAGAGGGAATGTAGAGCTGCGTTTGAAGAGGGAAAGATCAAGCTTCTGGTGATGAGATGGAATGAAGAGGGAGGGCCTTCAAGAGAAGAAATGAACAGAGAGCTAAGGTAGAGGTGAGAGGTGACCTTGCCAGGTAGGTCGCTCCCCCACCACACAGCTCCGCCTGTGTTGTCTGCCCGCTGCTCCTGTAGGTAAGATCGCCCTCCGCTTGTGGCCCCGGTGCCCGTTTTGTCTGCTCTCCCCCTGTTTTTCCTTTCTGTGCCCCTCGCTGCCCCACTGTTGTTGTGCCCGTGATTTTGTCTGCTCTCCCCCTGTTTTTCCTTTCTGTGCCCCTCGCTGCCCCACTGTTGTTGTGCCCGTGATTTTGTCTGCTCTCCCCCTGTTTTTCCTTTCTGTGCCCTTCGCTGCCCCACTGTTGTTGTGCCCGTGATTTTGTCTGCTCTCCCCCTGTTTTTCCTTTCTGTGCCCCTCGCTGCCCCACTGTTGTTGTGCCCGTGATTTTGTCTGCTCTCCCCTGTTTTTCCTTTCTGTGCCCCTCGCTGCCCCACTGTTGTTGTGCCCGTGATTTTGTCTGCTCTCCCCTGCTTTTCCTTTCTGTGCCCCTCGCTGCCCCACTGTTGTTGTGCCCGTGATTTTGTCTGCTCTCCCCCTGTTTTTCCTTTCTGTGCCCCTCGCTGCCCCACTGTTGTTGTGCCCGTGATTTTGTCTGCTCTCCCCCTGTTTTTCCTTTCTGTGCCCTTCGCTGCCCCACTGTTGTTGTGCCCATGATTTTGTCTGCTCTCCCCCTGTTTTTCCTTTCTGTGCCCCTCGCTGCCCCACTGTTGTTGTGCCCGTGATTTTGTCTGCTCTCCCCTGTTTTTCCTTTCTGTGCCCCTCGCTGCCCCACTGTTGTTGTGCCCGTGATTTTGTCTGCTCTCCCCCTGTTTTTCCTTTCTGTGCCCTTCGCTGCCCCACTGTTGTTGTGCCCGTGATTTTGTCTGCTCTCCCCCTGTTTTTCCTTTCTGTGCCCCTCGCTGCCCCACTGTTGTTGTGCCCGTGATTTTGTCTGCTCTCCCCCTGTTTTTCCTTTCTGTGCCCTCGCTGCCCCACTGTTGTTGTGCCCGTGATTTTGTCTGCTCTCCCCCTGTTTTTCCTTTCTGTGCCCTTCGCTGCCCCACTGTTGTTGTGCCCGTGATTTTGTCTGCTCTCCCCCTGTTTTTCCTTTCTGTGCCCCTCGCTGCCCCACTGTTGTTGTGCCCGTGATTTTGTCTGCTCTCCCCCTGTTTTCCTTTCTGTGCCCCCGCTGCCTCTCGCCACTCCCGCCGCTGCGTTCCCTGCGGCCCCGCCCCCTGACTGCCCATTCGCTGCCCCTGCCTCCCGCCTCCCAGCTGCTCCTCCCTCCCACCTCCCCATAAATGGCGGCCGCTGCACGGTGAGGAGAGCGACCCTTGACCTTGCCAGGTAGGTCGCTCCCCACCACACAGCTCCGCCTGTGTTGTCTGCCCGCTGCTCCTGTAGGTAAGATCGCCCTCCGCTTGTGGCCCCGGTGCCCGTTTTGTCTGCTCTCCCCCTGTTTTTCCTTTCTGTGCCCCTCGCTGCCCCACTGTTGTTGTGCCCGTGATTTTGTCTGCTCTCCCCCTGTTTTTCCTTTCTGTGCCCCTTCGCTGCCCCACTGTTGTTGTGCCCGTGATTTTGTCTGCTCTCCCCTGTTTTTCCTTTCTGTGCCCCTCGCTGCCCCACTGTTGTTGTGCCCGTGATTTTGTCTGCTCTCCCCCTGTTTTTCCTTTCTGTGCCCCTCGCTGCCCCACTGTTGTTGTGCCCGTGATTTTGTCTGCTCTCCCCTGTTTTTCCTTTCTGTGCCCCTCGCTGCCCCACTGTTGTTGTGCCCGTGATTTTGTCTGCTCTCCCCTGTTTTTCCTTTCTGTGCCCCTCGCTGCCCCACTGTTGTTGTGCCCGTGATTTTGTCTGCTCTCCCCCTGTTTTTCCTTTCTGTGCCCTTCGCTGCCCCACTGTTGTTGTGCCCGTGATTTTGTCTGCTCTCCCCCTGTTTTTCCTTTCTGTGCCCCTCGCTGCCCCACTGTTGTTGTGCCCGTGATTTTGTCTGCTCTCCCCTGTTTTTCCTTTCTGTGCCCCTCGCTGCCCCACTGTTGTTGTGCCCGTGATTTTGTCTGCTCTCCCCCTGTTTTTCCTTTCTGTGCCCTTCGCTGCCCCACTATTGTTGTGCCCGTGATTTTGTCTGCTCTCCCCCTGTTTTTCCTTTCTGTGCCCCTCGCTGCCCCACTGTTGTTGTGCCCGTGATTTTGTCTGCTCTCCCCTGTTTTTCCTTTCTGTGCCCCTCGCTGCCCCACTGTTGTTGTGCCCGTGATTTTGTCTGCTCTCCCCTGTTTTTCCTTTCTGTGCCCTTCGCTGCCCCACTGTTGTTGTGCCCGTGATTTTGTCTGCTCTCCCCCTGTTTTTCCTTTCTGTGCCCCTCGCTGCCCCACTGTTGTTGTGCCCGTGATTTTGTCTGCTCTCCCCCTGTTTTCCTTTCTGTGCCCCCGCTGCCTCTCGCCACTCCCGCCGCTGCGTTCCCTGCGGCCCCGCCCCCTGACTGCCCATTCGCTGCCCCTGCCTCCCGCCTCCCAGCTGCTTCTCCCTCCCACCTCCCCATAAATGGCGGCCGCTGTGCGGCCGCGCGCTGGCGCGCCGAAGGCGCGCCTAAGGCAAGCCCGTCTGCGCCCGTCCGTGCCTGGACCGCGCCCAGCGCCAGAACCCCTGGATCCCACCGATGCAACACCACTCGACGGACCTACGACGCCGCCACACTCACCGCACTCAATGCCGGCCGGAACCCTGCCTGCTACCGAGCCTCACCGAGACGCACCCACGGACCCTTCACCTGCCAAACCTGCCGATTCACCTGCCCCCGGACGTGCACCACCTCCGCCAAGTCGAGCAACAGCAGCAACCACCTGAAATGCATCCTGCTGAACACCCGCTCCGTCCACAGGCACGCCGTGGAACTCTGGGACCTGCTCGACGCAACAGCACCGGACATCGCCTTCCTCACCGAAACCTGGATGAACGCCTCCTCAGCGCCCGACATCGCCATAGCCATCCCGGATGGATACAAGATCACCCGGAAGGACCGCGTCAACCAGACGGGAGGAGGCATCGCCATCGTACACAAGAATACCATCCGCATCTCGACTAACTCCGACGAGACCTTCTCCGCCGCCGAACACCTACACTTCCAGATACACACTGACCCCAAGACCACCCTCCGAGGCACCCTCATCTACAGACCCCCGGGACCACGCACACTATTCAGCGAAGACATCGCAGACTTCATCAGCCCGCACGCCATGCCCTCAGCCGACTACATCCTCCTAGGGGACCTCAACTTCCACCTGGAGAACAACAACGACAGAAACACCACCGCCCTGCTGGACAACCTCGCCAACCTCGGACTCAAGCAACTGGTGAACACGCCCACCCACTACGCCGGCCACACGCTTGACCCCGTCTTCTCGTCCAGCAAGCACATCTCCTTCAGCCACGCCACCGGACTCCACTGGACCGACCACAGCTGCGTCCACTTCAGCTTCAGAAAGACTGCGACCCACCACCACCCGCAACAGGCTCCCCGCCGGAGCTGGAGCAAGATCACCGCCGAGCAGCTCACCGCCTCCTCAGCCAGAACACACCCACCAACACAACGGACCCAAACGAAGCAGCCAGCAACCTCGCCAAGTGGCTGACCGCCTGCGCCGACGACCTCGCACCACTAAAAAACCCGCCCAGCAGACCCGGAAGCAAGAAAACCCCTTGGTTCACCAACGAACTCAAGGAATCCAAGAAGAACTGCCGCACTCTCGAGAAAACCTGGCGACTCGACCAGACCACAGACAACAGGACCGCCCTCAAGCACGCCACCCGCAAACACCACCAGCTGATCCGTGCCACCAAGAAGTCGGCACTCAAAGAACGACTGGACAACAACGCCCATGACAGCAAGGAACTTTTCAGCATCGTCAAAGAGTTCTCCAACCCCAGCGCCGGAAACAACGACATCACCCCTCGCAAGACCTCTGCAACTCACTCTCCGCGTTCTTCCACCGCAAGATCACCGACATACACAACAGCTTCGACGCACAAACAACGCACCCTACCGCCGAACCAACGCCCGCCACCACCACCCTCTGCAACTGGACCCCGATCAGCACCGAAGACACCACCCGCACGATGAACTCCATCCACTCCGGATCACCAACCGACCCCTGCCCACACCACGTCTTCAACAAAGCCGACGCCACCATCGCACCCCATCTCCGGGACATCATCAACTCCTCCTTCCACACCGCCACCTTCCCGGAGAGCTGGAAGCACGCCGAGCTTACCGCCCTCCTGAAGAAACCAACGGCGGACCCCACCGACCTCAAGAACTACCGTCCCATCTCGCTCCTTCCGTTTCCGGCCAAAGTCATCGAGAAGACCGTCAACAGACAGCTTGCCGCCTTCCTCGAGACGAATGGATCCCTCGACCCCTCGCAGTCCGGGTTTCGGGCCAACCACAGCACCGAGACCGCCCTTATCGCAGCCACCGACGACATCAGAACCCTAACCGACAACGGGGAAACAGCTGCCCTCATCCTCTTGGACCTCTCTGCGGCGTTCGACACCGTCTGCCACCGCACCCTAGTGAAGCGCCTCAGCAACATCGGAATCCGAGAGAAAGCACTGGAATGGATCATCTCGTTCCTCGCCGGAAGAACCCAGAGAGTCCGCCTCCCCCGTTCAGATCCGAAGCCACCGAAGTCATCTGTGGCGTTCCACAAGGATCCTCACTCAGCCCAACCCTCTTCAACGTCTACATGAGCCCCCTCGCAGCCATCGCACGCCGACACAACCTCAACATCATCTCCTACGCCGACGACACCCAGCTGATCCTCTCCCTCACCAACGACCCCACCACCGCCAGAGCCAACCTACACGACGGGATGAGAGACGTCGCCGACTGGATGAGGAACAGCCGCCTTAAACTGAACTCAGACAAGACGGAAGTCCTCATCCTGGGCTCATCACCCTCCGCCTGGGACGACTCCTGGTGGCCCCCGGCCCTGGGCACCGCGCCCAAGCCAACGGACCACGCACGCAACCTGGGCTTCATCCTGGACTCCTCCCTGTCGATGACCAGACAAGTCAACGCCGTCTCATCTTCATGCTTCAACACCCTGCGCATGCTCCGCAAGATCTTCAGATGGATCCCCACTGAAACCAGGAAGACCGTCACCCAGGCACTCGTCACCAGCCGACTGGACTATGGGAACACCCTCTACGCCGGAACCACAGCCAAACTTCAAAAGAGACTCCAGCGCATCCAGAACGCCTCCGCACGACTCATCCTGGACATCCCCCGACACAGCCACATCACCGTGCACCTGAAAGACCTGCACTGGCTCCCCGTCAGCAAGAGAATCACGTTCAGACTCCTCACCCACGCACACAAGGCCCTCCACGACCTGGGCCCAAAGTACCTCAACGACCGCATGACCTACACGCCCACACGCCAGCTACGATCAACCAGCCACGCCCTCGACACCGTACCACGCATCCGCAGAACCACCGCCGGAGGAAGATCCTTCTCCTACCTGGCAGCCAAGACCTGGAACTCCCTCCCCACTCACCTTCGGCGAACCCAGGACCATCTCTCCTTCAGGAAGCAGCTCAAGACCTGGCTGTTCGAGCAGTAACTTACCCCCTCCCCCAGCGCCTTGAGACCCTCCCGGGTGAGTAGCGCGCTCTATAAATGCCGTGATTGATTGATTGATTGAGGAAGAAGCAAGAGTTGAACAAAGTGTGGGGAAGGGAGGGACAACTGCAGGAGGATAGCGACAGAAAGAGGTGCCTTGTAGGAGTAGACATAGTTGGGAAAGGAGAAGGGTCTGAAGTGAAAGTTAGGAGGAGGATGGAGGGGGTGCAGAAGAGGTGAGAGGAGGAAATAAGAGAAAGTACGAGGAGGGCGAAGAGGGCGAAGAGGAAGACGCACAGGAAGAGACATAACAAAGGCTACACCCGTGATGACATGGAAATGCTAAAAAGGAAAGCTGCATAAGGACAGGTGAAAGGAGAAACAACGTTTAAAAGGTGACTGATGTTATGGAATAAGGCATAAATGAAGGGTGAGAAGGCAGATAGAGATGGGAAGGAAAGGGAAAGAAGCTGGCGGGGAGCTGAGCAGGATAGAAAAGCTGCAGGAGATGTGAGAAGAAAGCGAACCTGAAAATTGAGAGCCGAACATCCAGCCCTTTGTGGCGAGAGATAGTGCTGAGGAGCTAGGAAAGATCTTTCATCCAGACTGAAGTCTGATGAGACTCTTATGGGGAGAGAGTTGGTGTCGGGGGAGATATTCTAGAGCAGCATGGCAGGTATTCATGTAATCACGTTATTACCATGCATTTCTGTGGGAGCTAATAAGGTTGAGTGAGGTGTGCTGGGACGTGTTATTGTAAGACCAGTCTATTGAAAAATGCAGGAATGATTTCTATGGGAAGGCGAAGCTAGGTGATACCAGATTATTACCCTTTAAGCAGCAGAGTTAATCCTCTTTGTCCAAAAGGAAGGAGCTAGAAAAGCACTTTACTTAAAGTGGCAATAATCCTTGCACCAGCCCTGGTGATGTTATCGTTTCGCAGTATGCTCATGGTCATGGTAACATGAATTGTACATGCTCTGTTGCGTCCTCATTCGTACTCTGTTCCTTTCACCACGGCCTTTTCCCGGTTTTTGAGAATTCATAAACTTGTCATCACGTAGGGCTGGACTGCTGGCTCAGCCCCAAGAACACTTAAGGCCATTGTACAATTTCGGAAAAACAAAGGCGTGCAATAAAATCTCTCGAGTAAAGTGCCAGAGAACTCGGATTAATAAAGGAAAAGAAAGAAAGACGGACATTTGTCACACCGTTGACAACTTGTCAACAATGGTGCTGTACTTTAGTTGCCAGTTGCTATGCAGTGTAGTTTTGTTACCGATGACACTGAAACGCCTCTTTCATTTCTCCTGTAAATGTTAAAGGTTGCTGCTTTAATCCTGCAAAGCAGCAAAGGATTAACTTTGTACACTATTGGCACTGTGTTAGTGGCCATGAACACTCCAAAGAAATTCCCAGTACAAGCGTGAATTGAAATAAACATTCAATAGAAATTAACTAGAATATAAAAGTTTTCTCCAAGAGACAAGATCATTGCTTTGGAATAAATATGGGGTCTCTAAGATCATGTTTACATTTTTTTTCTTTACATCACGTGCACTGAGTTGCTTCTAGGCTCTAGGGCGTGGAATCATTACATGCAGAGAAAAGAGTTTACATTCAATTAGGGCCAAGTAGATTTTGATTAAATTGATCTTGTCAAGACTTACATGGGGAAGGTAATTACAGAGGTCAAAACCCTGACCGTTTTGTGATGGTGGCTAGAATGACTGAGTACAATAGTCAGTAAGTCAGTCTAACAAACTTTATTAGGCTTGTAAGATGCCATAAAAGCACATTGAAAAAAATCAATTCATAGAATAATAAAACTGCACAATCATAAAAATCTAAAAACAGGTCTTAAACCTTCAGGAGCATCCAGAAAACAAAGCTCATAATACATTACAGTGTCCCATTTCTGTTTCTGATCCTCAGGACACTGTGGACAAAATTTGGCACAGCAACGCACAGATCCATATTACCTAATTTTTGCAGGAAGACAAAAACCTCCCTGGGAGATCTAATCTTATATGAGCGTAAAATTGGGGTCAGGAAATGCTTCCTTGTATAGGAATATAAACGACAAAAAATAATAAAGTGCAATGTGCTTTGTTGGTAAACATTGCAACATGGGCATCTTGGCAGTAGTGAGTCCCAGCCTGCTTTCCTAGGAAATACCACTAAAAGATCCAACATATTAAAACGAAATCTTGTAGGATAAAACCTAAAATTCATGTTAGAAATCAATCAGAGTTATGACTCACACCCAATTGGCGATTTGATTGATTTAAAATTCGCCTGATGGAGTCTACCTTGCCATTCCTGAAATAACCTCTTTCACTTGAAGCACATCCATTGTATTTATATTGCATTTATATTTTCAGGATTAGAGAATGAATCCGTTAAACCTAAATCTGTGAAACTAGATTTAATATAGTTAATCCAAGGGATTGCCAAGACATTATCCAGAGAGAGACCGTTTTCCAACACATCTCTTGATAAATATGCTTCTGTATTTCTCCCAATTCCAATTCCAATTCATAGGGGTTCCAACTTTATCATATCCTCCATGGGAGTCCGACCAACCTCAGATTGGCACATAAAAGAGGGAGTAGATTGAGGGACTGCCAGGAGTCTTCGCTGTTCACAACTTGCTGCAGTGGACCGGCACCCTTATGTCCCCAAACTCCTGCTCCATAGGTTGCCACAGAGATACATTTACCTTTATAAATATTAATAATTTCTGTAATCAGCTTGTGCCCCAGCCTCCCAGAAAGGCAAAAACTGATTCCACTGCTCTTTGACATTGAATAACCCGGGTATTATGTAGGTTATACCAGGTTAAGTTCTAATCCAGGGGAAAGTCTAAATTGGTAAAAGTCTTAACTCGTAGAATTTCAGACCCACCTAAATAAAATAACCTTACTTTAACGTATATAGGACAGATACTCATTGCAAAGGATTTGGTTAGGTTAGTTTTGAGGTCCAGCCCCCCACCCCTTTAAAGTATAAAATGCATCTAAGAGAAGTTACAGCCCGTTTGCTATTCTCGACACGAAAACTGCGTTGTCTGCATACAGTAAAACACTGGACTTTATTTTCGGTAGATCTTTCCCCACTTTACCCAAATGATGTTATAAGTTATTAATGTAGAAGAAACGAAAGCAATGCCATGACACTCCCTTGTCTAAGCCCTATCTAGGAATTAATTTTCGGTGAGCTTTCACTGTCTTTGCCATATCTGACCCTAACTGTGGAATCCCAATGCATCCTTTGTACCGGTCCTATTAAAGCCTGATCAATTCCCATCCTAGCTATAATGTCCCAGAGCTTCAGTCTGTTAACCAAGTCAAAGGCACAGTAGAGGTCCATAAACTGAAGGTGAATGGAGCCTCTCCTGGCCTTGACATATTTGCCGATAATCACCTGAAGGTTTAGGCACGGTTCTACTGTGCCACCCCCTGGGTGATACTCATACTGGACTCTTGACAGAGCCTGATTTTCCTCCATTCATGCCTCCAATTTGGCTATGAAAATCCTTTCAAGTATGTTGAGGGAGCAATCCAGGAGGAAAATTGGGTGATAACAAGATGGGGGATTTCTGTTCCTATTTAGGTCGAGCGTCAGCCAGCGCTCAAGCGCTGCTCTGCGAAGAGCTGTGGTAGTTCAGTACGGAGAGCAGCTTCGCCACTCCCCCGCCCTTATTTTTCATTGGCTTGTGTGTTTGTCCTTTGTAAATGCTGTCTTCTCATTCATTATGAGGCTTGTTAGTCCCACCTTAGTACAGCCATGTCGTCATTTGTATCCTCCCATGGCTACTGGCCCCTTTACTTGGTTGTTACACGGGGCATGTACTATTTCCTTTACTAAGTTTCTGCTTTAGGCGGACGATGTGCTTTGCTTAGATTTAGGGGCCACGCCTGCTTTCACTTTTGAAACAGCCTGGATAATGCTGCAGCAGGGGTGGCTGGTGCGCGGAATGCCAGTGGTGGACCACTTCCTCTCGTCGGCCGAGCTGGGACTGAGTTGGGGGGCTGCCGATGAGGAGCCGCCGCTTTGTCCAGTGGGCAGCCTGGCTGCCTGGTCCTGGGAGCTGCCGGAGATCGTGTTGGTGGTGCGGCTCCTCTGGAAGTCCAAGGGTGCGCTGCAGGGCCTGAAAAGCCAGTGTGCAGGGAATGTATCAGGTACCTACTGTTAATTAAGTGCTAGCTGTGGTGCAGCCGGGCGGGCTGTCATTGGTAATTTATTTCCTGTCTTAATTTCTAGGGTAGGGCTTGCGCAAGGGGTGTAGGGTTTTTTCCTGCGGAGCGTTTCTTGTTTGCAGCATGCGTTATATCCATTTTTAGCAGAGTGTTCGTTTTGCAAGAAAATAAGATATTACTGACGCAGCTGTAAAACAATAATTTTGAGAAAATCGCCCGAACACCCCTGTCATGATTCACGTGTAGGACATCTAAATTTGCACTTGGTACACAAACGTTTTCCGTTGATTCACTTTCAGAACAGATATACATTAAAAAAAATGCCCTTTTTAGGTCGAGCCTTGAGTAGCGCGCAAGCGGTGCTCTGCGAGACTTTAAGTTAGGGCTTTTGAAAGCTGACCAGACGCTCGTGCGTCATGGCCTTTTCCCTGCGGTTACGCGCGCGGCAGACATCTGTTTCCAATTATCGTGCCCAGACGCGGGCGCGATAATTGGAAACAGATCGCTCGCTGTGGCGCGCGCGCGCGCACCACTCGCATCGCCCCCCCTCCTCCCCGCTCGTGCCTTCAAATGCTTGTTTAAGAGTGCGGTCGATACCCCGTGACGACAGATCGTATTACAAAGAGCGTCTTGTCTCTTTGCATAACCCGTCCCTGATCGGTGACATCCCTCTCCCAAGACCACGCCTCTCCCCCTGGCCCCGCCCACTCTTGTTCTCGCGCTTCGGGTGGGTTTTCTCCATCCCAGAAGGAGACTGAAGCCGAGGGGTGGAAAGAAGGAAGCGGGGACGAGGATGAGCGGCTCCAACGTGAAAGTGGCGGTGCGGCTCCGTCCCATGAACAAGCGAGGTGAGCGGAGCTCCTTCGGGGAGGCAGGCAGCAGCCCGCACGCCCGGTTGAAAACTCTTGGTAGCTCCCTCGGTGGCAGGGCAAGGTGCAGCCCGGCACTGACATCTCGGACTGACTGCAGGCTGGGAGTGAGCTCGCTGTACCTGCCGGCACCTGGGCGTGCAGACCAGGGCGAACTGGCTGCGAGTGCTGGCTGGAGAAGGCGGGGGTTACCAGGCTGGACATTCCTGCAGCTGGGACCTACTTGGCAGCTAGTTCAGAATGAGAGTAAACATTAACAGTAACTTTTAACACTCCGCAACTCGTTTTTAAAAAAGCACCGCTTCCTCCCTGGGACACGCATTGTCTCATTTACCGTGAACGGCACCCCTCGCCCTATTTTTTGGAGAAGTAAAACTTTACTGTTTCTTCCCAAAAACCTTCCCAGACAAACACGGACACACCACTTATCGCAATGAAGAAGGCATACTATCTTCCTCCTTCAATATAAGGCACACCTCTCCCCTCCTTCAGCCTCACACCCGCCCCTTTTTCTTCAGGGGGAAGACGTCCTACTTCACCTACGATTCTATCTTCCACAAAGACGTACACACCACCTCCCCACTATCCATCAGAACGTGCATACCACCTCACTTATGCAATACAAACCATTTTACTGGTACAAGTTAAACAAGTTTTGACAAAGTAACAGCGTAAAATTCTTTAAACCTCACTGCCTTACCAACAGTAGTAGTTTGTTTCCATGTTTTATACACTGTGTCTTCTTGAGAATGTCTGCAGATTTGTTTTATTGGGACTTTTAGGGCGATACAAAGTTTTCCTACTTCACTCGTAACTGCAAATACTTGATTTTCTTTTCAGAATATGGGGAAATAGATGTGTAGGTTGGACAGTGCAGAAGAAAGTGTTTTTCTCCAAAGTCTTCCTATTGACAACTTGTATCCCCTATGTATTTGTGGTCTGATCTGTGCCGGTATTTGGTGTTTATGCTGACAGTTTTTGACCAGTAAAGTATTCTTCAAAGCTAATGGTTCTTGCAAGTGATCTGTTGCATTCTAGTTTGTTGTCTGAATTATATCTCCAACTAAAACTGGTAGTGCCTCTTTTGGGCTGGTTGTATGCCAGAGGGAAGGCTCGACTTCTGATTGTGGTCTCCTATTTTAGGATACTCTATGACTACTCCAGAGGGAGTTTGCAGCTGGGAGGGCGTGTTTGTTTACTTACAACACTTGGTCGTTGAGGACGTTTGGTTGCTTTCTTGATGTAGCACCAGATTTTTTTTTTTTAACCTTTATTGATAAGATTTTTAATTATACGAGCAAAAAAAAAACCACAGCAGTACACAAGTACCAGAATTTTAACACGCACTTGTGGATAGTTTGCAGCAGAAGACCTCTCCCTATTTCTGCTCTCCAACCTTTATTTTGGCAGTTTCTGTTACAACATAGAACTTAATTCAGAATTGGAGATATAGAGTTTCGGTTGTAGATTGCTCACCGCAACTACACCATTTTTAGGGACCCTGTGTCTTCTGAGAAAGGGGGGGTGTACTTTTTTAACCTTCAGGATGCGCACTCCTCCCTCCCTCCATTCAAATCAATGCCCCTTCAGTGCTCGCATACCTTGTGCCATACAACACAGATATGTCGGTCTGATGTCATTCTTCAGTGTCAGCAAGATTTCCATTTATGCATGAATGCATTTATCCCACCAACCATTTGCATTAACTCATGTATCCTGTCTAATGATCACATCAAACACCTTTTGATTTAATCTACTTGCAAAAAACTGGAGTAAATGCATGGAATGGTTCCCTTGAGGACGCACAACTAATCCCAATAACATACAACCAATAACCGGTGGATTAACCAATAACCTTACTTTCCATAGTAGTGTGCTACTGCCACAGGCGCTTCAATGTGTTGTCGGGGTAAGTTAGCGCAATAAAAGTGCAATTACAATACAATGCCTGACTCGAGTATTGTGATTCACCAGCAGTATTTAACACATGGGTGTGTCTGCACAAAGTACTAAAGTGGGGGGAATTCTGAAAGAAATAAAATCATATTCTGGGTAAATAAAGGGACAGCAAAATGTATGTTTTAGTGTGTCGCTGTTGTTCACAGTTTAAGTAAGTGTGATAATTCAGCTGCTGCTCTTGCACAGCTTCACATAACTATACAGGGCATATGTATCAGTTACACAAAGGTTGCATGGTAAACTTGGATTACCATTGACAGCACATTTGAGTGAGAAACGTGGTCTAACATTCCAACTCTTGTCTTTTGCTTCTCCCTGTTTAATTTAGAACATTCTACTCTCAATGAGTGTCTTGTACTATTAGATTTACAGCCCTTCCGCCTCAGGCTCTGCTGACATTTAATGACGGGATATCCCTATACAGAGACCTAAAAGAGCATGTAAAGTGCTTTTGCAGGGCACATCGCGCTCTAAATGGCTTCTCTGAACTTGGGCAAGAGGTTTTACAAAATACCAAACTCCTCGGTCCTCGTGTGATCGATTCCAGAAGACGAAAAGCTCAGTTGGCCAGTCCAGGATGTGAGTCTGTGACCTGAGGATTATAATCAGATGTCCGCCTTGCCTGGCTGCCGCGCTGAACTATCTGATAGTCTTTGCTAAATGTGACGCACTGCTTTGTTTATAGTGTTTGCTGTTTCTTTATTTGTCCATGTTTTACCCTATTGGTAGGTCGTCCTGTGGGTGTAGAACAAGCAGGAGTCGTAGTTTATTTGCAAACATTAACAATTTAGGCCAGCCCAGTTTAGGGCTCCAGCAGAGCATCTCCTGCGGCACTGCTTCAATATTTAGATTTGAAACTGAAGAGTCCGATTGTAAAATCTGTGTCCGATTTGTAGTGTAAACCTGGCGAATTCCCCAAAGATACTTTAGAGCTATGCCATTTAGATACTTAAAACGCCAACCACATCATCTTGATGGTAATTCTTCTACAGATGGAAAGCCAGTACATAAAACCACGAGAGATAGGATTTTTATTTATTTTTTAATCTTTAGCATGATATGGGCTTCCGTCTGTTGCTCAACCTGGAACTTTGGTACTAGGTACTCTGGCAGCGCCCCAATCTGGGCATCTTCACGGTTCAGTGATCCATAGATGCAGTTGAAAGTAACACACAGCCATTTTTTTTCTTTCTTTACAAACAAACCTTTAGCATTCTGTACCCCTACTTTTGTTATCAGAGAGGTGTTCTCCTTGTGAAACATGTAACCAAATCTTGTGTCTTCTGAAAACAGAGCGCGCACATAAGCATTTTTTCTCTAGATTGTAGATAAAAGGAGACCTGCTGGCTGATATGCACCTTGGTGGCACCAGCCAAAAGCTGGTGCATGTTCTATAATTCCCACTGTGCCCAAACTCTATGAAAATATTTAGTGACATCAGCCTCAGCCCAAGATTACCATGAAATTAGCACAGGCTTTTTTAAACATGATGGTATATAAATTCTGATTGTGATTTCCTCAAACACATCCCAACCGTACTGCATATGGTCATGTCTGGTTCAAATTTGGTTCCAGTATAAATGCTTCAGAACCAGTGCTCTGGAATGAATAGATGACATGTCTATGGGAATCTTGGCCTTCTGGCCATGAGGGTGTGGTGGGTGGGGTAAGCGGGGCGGGAGGGGAAGCTGAACATTTGTTCAATCCAAGTCATGGTTCTGTGCTAAAGACTCTTTCTCCAGAAATCCTCACACCGCTTTCTCACAAGCCGAAGTTGGTAACTGTGAATCTATAAGTGGCAGCAAGTTGGCTCTCTTTGGTGCCGCCCAACTCAGTTTCATGACTCTTCTGGCCTCTGCACTGTTTCTCTCCTTCGTGCTGCCCTCTTTGGTCAGTTAAACCTCTTTCTCCCCCCCCCCCTCTATTTTCCGTCTAGCGGATCCCGCCATGGATGGGTCCAGGCTGTCTCCTCCATGCTACTGCAGTATGTCATTAGGTGACACGCCTCTGTGCTCCTTTTCCGCACTGCATCCCCCGATTTGGTAGCGGGGTCTTTAAACTTCTTTCGGATTCAGAACCTCAAACGTTTTGTTTTGGCTTTCTCTCTCCACCGATTCTTATTTTGTTGAGAATGCTATGGGCCTACTTCTTTAATATACATGGTCTCAAAGCATACCACACATGGTCTCAAAGCATACCACACATCACTTCTCCGGCACATGCCAGTAATAACGTGTATATTTTTAGGTCGAGCCTAGTGCAATAATTTTCTTGCAGGCTTTATTGTTTTGCAGGCCATCTCTTCCCGTCCCTTCTACCCCCCACACATTAAATGGTTCCTTACCTTCTGTAAAAAAAAAAGTGTGTAGTAATTGTATAGCTCTTCAATCCCTGGCAGCACAGGACCCAGGATAATGTGCTGCATGGCTAAACACTTATAAGGTCAAAAAGGCGAGACCTATTGGCTATGCCAATGCTTGTTCGGTGTGCCATGAACTAGGCGCTGCCTCACTTCTCTGCTGTAAGATTTCTTTTCCTTAATTGCAGGCGGAAGGTATTAACATATGGTATGCCGTCTCTAATAAACGATGCCATAACTTGTAGTTTACATGTAAATTAATACTTTTTAGTGACTTGCGGTATGACATGCAAAGCACTTTAGAAATATATCTTAAATACAGGAGGGTGCACATCTGTCCTATCCGCCCTTTCCGCATGTCTCCATTCCATGGGTTAGTATGCAGTCTATGAACGTGGATATGACCTACATACGTGTGTCTTGGTATGAAGCACGCCTTAATTATCCAGTTATTATTTCATGTTTTACGTGTTTGTAGTGTGTCTTCGGGACATTGCAAACATTCTCCAGGTACTCGCAAATAGTGGTAATGCACAAAATTAATATCCTGTGTAATGGGAAAACAATACGTTCTGACCTTGCTGCACCTCTGGCTATGTAGAAAAAAAATCTGTAATACCAGGCGAGGAAAGGAACTAAGGGGCATATGTATTAAAACATCGTTTTGCGAGTCCTTAATAGCGTTTTTTTGCGAATCGCTATTAAGGACTCGCAAAATGCAATGTATGATTGCAAATTTTGCAATTCCCTATCTTGCGAGGGCCTTTTGGGATGATACATCCCAAAAGGCTTTTTCCCGTTCGCAAACGGGCCGATTCTGAGAATCGGCCCATTTGCTAACGGGAAATGGGCTTGATACATATGCCCCTAAATGTTGTCCGACATGTTGCTTACAGTGGCACATGTTCCTCAATTGTTGTTAAGATTAGTACATGCAAAATGGGTTACTTTTTCAATGCACATTAAAAAAAAATGAGGCCCAGGTAGTGAATTTGAAGGATATATGGGTATTTCGAAATATTACAGCTGAACTTTAACACCGCAGCAGAATACTCCTTACTGTACAGTGTGAAGCTGAACGGTGCTAGTGGTACTTGTAAAGCCCAGCTGTTTGTATGTGTTAACACAAAGTATGTTACAATCAATGTCAGGTATGTTTCTGAATTCACTGTGAAATGAGGTTGTAACACTTCACGTCGATGGTGGACTTTGTAGTCATAGCAGTGATGTTGTGGTAGGGGAGCATGTAAATCTGTTTGCTTGGAAACTGTTAAACTCCAGAAGAGCTTATCATTTAGTAAGAACTGGCTAACTGTTTACTGCCTATTTTCGCACAACTGTTAATCCATTGTTTACTTGAACACCACAGCAGCATACATTACCTTTGCATGAAAGATGCTTAAGAACTCAAGTTGGTCATTCATTAGATGGTTTGAAACATTTACAGACATTAATGTGATTTTGAGAAATGCTTTTCCCTGGCACTGCAGTTAATTTAGGAACCTCTGACCCCAGTGCCTTAACCAGTAGGCCACACCATGGCATTGTCTAGTAAAGAAGCAGCAACTATATCCTGAGTCTCAGTTTAAGACGTTTTTAGGTCGAGCCTACCCAACAGTGAAACTATGTAGTTGAAAAAGACCTATTGTGCACATGCACTTACCAAGATCTTCCAGTGGGTTTAAAACCCACCCATTGCTTACCCTTGGTTGGCTTTAATATCACTCTCATTAACTTTCTTCTTACTCGATGACTTGCCTTGTCCATCTTGTCCCATCTTTACTTGTGCCTCCCCAGATCATTGCCCCTTTACCATCCCCTTGATTTGGCTGATTTGAGTCCTTCCACTGCTCACATTTAGGGCACTACTTTTTTCTTTTCGATTCCATGAGAGTGCATGCATTTTCCTGCTCTCTCGCTCTCCCTTGGGTGCTCCCCTCAAATACCACCCGCCCTATGTGTTTCTTTCTCGTGTACTCTCCCCATTCCTTGTGTTGCTGTCACCCTTGCGTGCTGCTCACTCTCGAGTGGCCTGTCTTCTTCTCATTCAGGCCCCCACTCTGTCGTGTGCTTCTCCCCCGTGTTGCTGTTTCTCCTACGCTCTGGGTTACTCTCTGCGTGTTGCGCTCCCCCACCACCTGCTGCCTCCACCCACTATTCCTTTGCTCCCCATCCCTGCATGTTTAGGTCGAGTGTAGAGTCAGCGCGCATTAGCTGCTCTGCAAGTCTTTTTGTAGTGGAGAAGGGAATAGAAGCCCCGCCCTCGCTCCGCCCTCTCTCCGCCAATATTTGCCATTGGCTTGTGTCATTGTCCTTCCAAAATGCTGGCTTCTGATTCGTAAATAGGCTTGTTAGTCCCTCCTTAGTACTGCCTCGTCTTCATTTGTCACCTCCCATGGCGACTGGCCCTTTTACTTCAGTTGTTACACAGTACCTGTTATTTTGTCTTTAAGCACTATTTTCTTTATCGAGTTTCTCTTACTGCAGGCACGACGTGCTTTGGTGCCTTCTTTACAACCCCGCCCTCCCTCCCGTTGTCCGTGCTTTCTTTCCCCCCCTCCGTGCCTTCTTTACCCCCTCCCTCTCTCTGTCCATGCCTTCTTTACCCCCCGCCCTCCCTCTTTAACACCCCCTCCATCCTCCCTACCATTGTCAGTGCCTTTTTTACCCTCCCGCCCTCCCTCCCGTTGTACGTGCCTTCCACCCCTGCCCGCCCTCCCTCCCGTTGTCCGTTATGCCTACCATTTGCAATGCAATAGGTCTTGCATTTACGCGAGTTTGAGCTATTGGCATTGTAAATAAAAATGCCTTTTATTTATGTTTTGGTTTTTGAAACATAAATAAAACGCATTGTCATTTACAAAGCCAATAGCTTAAACTCACGTAAATGCGAGACCTATTGCATTGCAAATGCTTGTTTTGAAAATGGGAACAACTACCGCTTCTCTCCACGTTAGGATAAGTTTCCCCTTTATAGAGGCCTTAAAAACATTGGTTAAAATAGAAGCCCAAAGTGCAACATTATCTTGAAAAAGGTCCAGTGGGACACTGTCACGTCCTGGAGCCTTTCCAGCAGCGCTCTGATTGATAGCTGCAGTCACATCCTTAATCCTAATGGTTTCACTAAGGGCAGAATGCAACTCTAAATTATAAGCATCTGCTTCTCTATTATCTGTATTAGTGACCTTAGTTCCTGGATTAAAAATGCTATTAAAATGGTCTACCGAAGCTTCAACGGGTATAACCGTGTCCAGTGTTGGTTTCTCATACCCAGTGAAAAAGGGTTGATTAACGACCTTCCAGAAAGCTGCACTATCCCTCAATCTGGTGACCTTTTCCAACTCCTCCCAAGCAGCCTTTCTTAACTCCCCTCTCCTAGCCTCCAGGGTAGCTTTACAATTGCCTCTTGCACTCAAAATGTCTTCCCTGGAGTGCGGGGTATTAGAAAGTGCCAATTTCAGCGTCTTATGGGATGAAGCACGGGCATGGTTAGCCCAACCCAGTGCTTAATTTGAGCCGGTGGTTTTCGGTGCTCGGCACCAGCACTTAATTGTCAAAACCGGCTCTTGTGACAGTCTGCCACAAGGTGGCGCTGTCTGGCTAATTTAGAGATGACCACAACAACAGGTAATTATTAATGTAATATACAATAAAAACGTCCATTTCCTGCTGCCCAAGCCATTCTTATAGCTTTGGAGGCCTGAAATAGTCAGAATTGTCACACTTGTGTGATGGTTGATAGTTGTTTTGTTACTGTCATTAGCAGCGTGGCAGGGAGAATGTGTGGTGCATGCTGCAGTGGCCTTCTGACGAGAGCCCTGGAACTTATTATTTTACAAATTAAGCACTTGCCCAACCAATGGGTGGGGAAATTTTCAAAGCTTTATTAGGCCTCAGTCCCTTATCCACTAACGGTCATAGGGCACTAAAAGCGTCTAAAATAGTCCCGGGGGTTCCTCCACCGAAGTCAGTGTTAAAATAACTTGAATATTCTCCTTGACAAGATTGTGCATAAAGGCCTCCTTATTTAATTTGTCCCATTTTATCCTACTGCCCTTGTTGCGCGAGTGGGGTAATGGCAAATTCTCCAAATGCCTCACAGTACTCGTCACGTGCAAGTTAAGGACCAAGGCAAGGGGGTTGTGATCACTTATACAAGAGGCAGTTGCATCGTACTCTAATATTAATTCTACTAAATCCGGGGACAGGATGAAAAGGTCAATCTCTCTTCCATTTGTAGTCCCTTTATAAGTAGGAAGTAGAGGCGTCCCATCTGCCCTGTGTTCTTTGGCAAAAGCCAAATGTCTGGAGACCAAAATCTCATTTAGAGCCTACCCAAAGAGTGTATGTTGGAAATGTAAGTAATCCCCCGCCTCCAGCACCTTAAATGCACAAGAAGAGGGTTCACTATTTCCGCACAGCCTTTTGTTGAGGTTCCCTGGCCAAACTATTAATTTCTCCTTAATATGACTATCCAGAAAATGTACTAAATCATTCTCCATGCCCTCAATAACAGTTGTCACTCGTGTGTCAAAGATATTACTGTACAGATTAGCTAAAATAACATCAAAAGAATATGGGATCTGCAATGGTATCAACTGAAAATTGAATGTAGAACTGATTATTCTGGTAGACAATGAATGAATGAATGGGCACTTATATAGCACACTATTACTCTGATGAGTGCCCTGACCTATTAGTTTTACAGAGAACAAAATAGCTAAACCACTCCTAGCTTTTCCGGCACAAGATGGAATAGCTGTACTGCAAAATGAGTAATAACCATTGACATTACAATCCTCTAAAGACAAGGTTTCTTGCAATAGGACAATATCTGCATTGTTAATGACCGAAAGTAAATATGGATTTAATAACTTAGGGCCTGATTTAGATCTTCGCGGATGGAATACTCCATCACAAATGTGACTGATAGCCCGTCCACCGTATTACGATCTCCGTAGGATATAATGGGATCATAATACGGCAGACGGGATATCTGTTACGTTTGTGTTAGAGTATTCAGCTCCGCCAAGATCTAAATCAGGCCCTTATTGTTAGGACCCACAATGTTCCATGACAGAATTCTTAGACCTCGACGATCAACCATCGTGGTCCTTATGCAGGAGATAGAATCCGCTGAAACAATCAAATGGCCACTCTCAGAAGTCCCCTCTTGCCCCAGAGGCTCTTGTCTCACAGTTCACATTTATATCAGTGCCAGAACAGGTCTGAGCATCCACACCTGTGTTAGGCAAAGTCATTCCAGTTTATCCAAAGAGGCAAGAACTTCAAAAACATTTCACACTTCAACATTAAAGGGTGATTTATCAGCCCCCGGGTAAAGAACATTTGCTGATGCAGATCTGGTTGAGAGCACCTCTGGCCTAAAAAAGTAACCAAATGGTAGAACCTGGATGGAGCATAGGTTATAGAAATATTTTAATAATGATTTAACCATGTTGGGTGACTTAAAATTGATGATAACACAATCCCCATGAGTTTTCTTTTCGGCAGGCCCAATCCAGGGAGTCATTCTAACCATTAAAACCTCGTGAAAAATCGAGGGGCCACCCAGAGTTTTCCCTTAGCCAATGAGTTTATTTTTCAGGCCAAAATATTCCTCTCTCGTGTAATCTTAGACCAGGAACATTTGTCAAAAATAAAATACATGGAGTACACTCCGGTGGAAGCTGCGGGAAGGTGTTGCCCATGATTTCAGAGGGTCTGTTAGCTATCCCCTGATCTCTTTAATTTCCCCCAGGTCTTTCTTGTGGTCTATTATCCTTTTCGACTAGGTCGCTCCTGCCCTCCCCTTACTTGCTTTGAAGACACATTAGTCAAGGCAGTGGGCTCTGGTGGGGTAGGCAATGAGTTAAAAGACGTGGCCCCTATATGTGGAACAACAGGTGGCACTGCTACTGATGGTGGGACAACAAGAGTAGAGTTCAACTTGGACAATTCAGACTCAATTTTCTCCAAACGATCCAGAGTCGTTCGAGCTTGCCCATCAGTGATGCCAGAACTTTATTACAAAGACCCGTCATAATGTCTGTAACTCTAACCTTTTCTAAATCTCTAGTGTCTATACAGAGCAATAAGGTCATCGGACACGGGCACGGCCTCTTTGAGTTAGCCCCACCTTCAACTCTCTTCCTTTTTCCCACTTGGGGCCTTGTTTTGGCTCCACCAAGGTGAACTTGGGGTTGCACCCCCTCGGACTCCTCAACAGGGGCACTAACAGGGGCGTTAGGTGGAATAACTGTAACCTTTGACCTCCATGGCTGGAGTATTCACATCAGGTCCCAAGCCAGCATTTGATACTTCAGGTGAATTCAATAAGACACTCAAAAAAGGGAGGGAGGAAAGGGACAGGCGTCGTACTGCTAGCTCATTATCCTTATTATTAACTCCCGCCGCATGCTGCAGAAAGCCATCCAAAGTAGTGCTAGGTATGGATTTGGAGGAATCACGGAGGGCTTACGTTTCCCCATTTAAAGGGCCAGATGGAGCGCCATTGAAGAGTTCTAAATAATCAACCAACACTACCTTTGAATGACGAAAGGGAGGTGGCCCTGCCAAGCGTACTCCTGGCGATGATGAGCAAAGACAGGCCCGTTCTTGGCCTGGTCTTCGCCCGGACATGTCCCGCAGGGAGCACAACGATCTTTGAGTATTTGCCTGCAGTTCAGAGCCCTCCCCCAAGCTCAAGTTGGTACTTGGGGGCTGTAGTCCCCCACCTGCAAGCAGCAAAATCGGCAAAATCAGATCCTGCCCTCGCAGGGAGCACAACGCGCTTTGAATACTTGCCTGGTATTCAGAGCCCTCCTCCCCGGCTCGCATTGGTTTTTGGGGGCCGTAGTCCCCCACCAGCACCTTCAGTTCTGCAAAATCGTCAAAATCAGGTACTGCGCCCACAGGGAACACAACATGCTTTGAGCGCTTGCCTGGTGTTCAGAGCCCTCCTCGCCTTGGTTCTTGGGGGCCGGAGTTGGCAAAATTAGGTCCCATAGTTGTTTTCAAGGCATATTAAACAGAAAAAATAGGAAGTTTACATGGTGGATGGGTTACAACATGTGTGTCTTAAATTCTGTTCTGAATAGCATTAAGGTCTGCAGAACTTGATAACAGAATGAAGAGTTGATAATAAATAACGCGTCAACTTAATATTTAAATTGCAAAAGACATGGTAGAAATTGTTTTGGTTTTACTCACCTAGGTTGTTTAAGCCCCAATGCTGTCAAAGCCACAGTTTCTTTGGAAATTGTGAATGAGTGGGGCAGAGATAGCTGGGAAGATGGGAGGATGCTCCCTTTTTGATCTCTAGAACGAGTTTCACCTCTCGGGGAGAAATTGTAACAAAAGTTAGGGGCACATTACGATGACGGGCGGACAAAGTCCGCCCGCCACCGTAGCGGTGAATGGGACCGTACGCCATAGGAGCGGCGGTCCCGCCGCGAGTATTAGGATGCCACCGCCACGGTGGCGGTGGCATCCCCTATTCCCAACATTGTGGCGGGCGGTGTTCACAGCACCGCCCGCCACAATGCTGGGAATGCACGTCGTGCATTTGCATGCACAAGGTGACAGGCACCGCGCGGTGCCTGCCACCTTGTCCATGCCAATGCAGGGGGGTACCATAGGTACCCCCCATGTGCACCCCCCACCCTCCAACACTCTGGGGGCCCGCAATGGGCCCCCAATAGCAAAGACCGTATGCCTTTCCATGGCGGCGTTGCCGCCACGGAGGGGAATGGTGGGCGGATCGCCACCGCCATACAGGCGGTGGCGATCCACCCGTCATCGTAATGACCCCCTTAGTTCGGATTTGTGAGGCACCAGGACGTTTCCTTCAATCAAGTGTGGGAGGTAAGATCAAACCTGCATGAGTGTGGCATGAGAGGAGTTGGTCCACCATAGCAAGAGCTACAGGTTATGGCTGACACTACTGCTAGGTGGGTACATGGATGAGAAAGAAAAAGGGATCTGTGTGGGATCAACTATAGGAATGCACATGAGAGGGCTGGTCCAGAGGTTTAGGAATATATTCAGTTTCCAGCTCAGCTGAAGCTTACCTGCTAGAAAAGGTAATACATATTTTTCAAAGACAAAGGGGGCTCAGGACTCATGAATCAACTATACCAAGATGGAACTGTGGGATATAAATTAAGAGTACCCTATTAATATGTGGGCAGTGTTCCAATTACTTGCCTGTAATTTTCATACACAACTCAGTCTAATTTAGTCCGCACCCGAAAGAAGTGCCAGGCTCTCTAAAATGTAGTCAGATTTGAAAGGCCCGTTCTAACAAACAAGTAATAAGAGACCAATTAGGTGTCTGAATACGGCCATTTGAAGGCTGTAAAAACATGATATCAGCACAGTACATCGAACCCAAAACAAGAAAATGAAAAATAAAACACAAAAAAAGAGTAAGGACACTTAACAAGATACAGAGTGGCATCTAATGTACTGTGGGGCCTCAATCAGGGTGCAGCAGGAGATCAGTATTAATATCCACCGAAATTATGCTGTTAAATTTATAGGACTAGCGTAGTTTCTTGTGCTCTGTTCAATACTCAAATTCATATTGTTACACCTGTGGCAAGGAAAAGGGAGGAAATAATAATGACTAGGATTAGGATGTGACGAGTGTGTCGTACTTCAAGGACGAGGACACTCACTGTAAGTTCTCAAATAATATTTATTCAAGGGTCAACACGATGAGCTGTTGGTGGTTGCAGGACACTCCCAACTGCCCATTATTCAAAGGCACATTCTACATGGAACCTTTGCATGATAATGCCAAGGTTCCACGAGCCCATGCCTCGAACATACAGATTACAAATAGATAATCACATGGCTCTTTCCTTTTCCAAAAATACCTTTAGACATCATTATACATGAACATTTGACATATAACACTACATGTGGCTCTTTCCTTTTCAACAATACACCTAGTCATCATTTTACATGAACATTGGACCCCCAACCTTAGTGAAAAAAATCCCAAACAAACTATATGGCATATTTGCTCCAATCTAAAATCGGACCACTACTTGAGAGAGAAAATACAAATTACACAAACCCAAAAACATGACATATAATAAAAAAGATTCCAACCAATAACCCCAAAGAAACAATATAATATCACTGTGAATGTAATGAATATAAATTACCAAGGAAAAACGTAAACTCTACAACTAAGTACATTCCCTAAACCGAAAAGGCAAATTCCTCACTCTACCACTGCACCTCACAATAAGCCCTTGGTCTGACTCCACTGTCCTGGAATTCTGGTCGGGTGTCCATTCATCCAACATGGACTTTGACAAACCTGAGCCTGAGACAGGTAGTCACTCCTGTTACAGTCCAATACCTTACCTGCACTGTTCACTTTAACCACATTTCTGCTGTTCTACCATTGTCAACCTTCCACTTTCACACTGTTTTCTTTTACCCTCACAACTTTAACTGGACCTCCAAATTTGGTTTCCAGACTCGAACAATTTCATCCACCTTGAGGTCTGGTACTTTGACTCTGTTCCTATCATTAAAATACTTCTGTTTCTCTTGCATTTTAGTAACTCTAGAACTAGTGTTTTCATCTCACCATTTGTCCTGAATTGCTTCCACCCACTTACTCATCCATGCTGGAAAAAAACAAGTAGTGGCCCTTCTACCTCGTAACAATTCAAACAGTGAAACTCTTGTCGTCGCATGAGGAGTGGTGCGATAAAACCACAGCATACTTTTCACCACATTTGCCACAACACACTTATTGGCAATAGCTCTCTCAATATACTCTCAATGAGCCCATTCGTTAAGGGATGGAATAATAAACTCTCAAGATGGTTAATGCCACTTGTTTCCAGAAACATCTCCACTTCACCAGAAACAAATTGTACCCCATTGTCTGATACCAACATGGCTGGAAATCCCTCTTTCAAAAAACCTCCTTTAGAAAATCCACCACCACTTTGGATGCAATATCACTCACAAATCTTACTTCAGGCCATTTACTGTAATAGTCTATCATTACTAGCGCAAACCTTGAAGTGCTCGCTAATGAATGGAACGGCTCAACAATATCTATACCCACTTTTTCCCATGGTCCTTTGGGTAATTCAATGGGACATAACGGGAGAGTCCTTAATTTCATAGCCTTATCACAACCCAAACAGATAACACATTCTTTAACCACTTGATCAATCTCACAATCCATAGCAGGCCACCAAAATGTCAATCTTACACGTCTTTTGGTCAAGTTAGCACCTAAATGAACTTCATGAGCCCCAACTATGATGGAATTCCTCAAAGTTATGGGGGGAACAAACATATCTGCTCTCAGTAATAAGCCATCTCCCACTGACAATTCCTAAGCAACTTTGACAAAAGTCTTGAGATCAAAATCAAGGTTTCTCTCCTTTGGCCAACCTGATTCTATATACCTCATGACCAAACCCAATGTGGTATCTTCTTTCAATGCCTTACGCCAGTCTCCATAAGCGCTCCTAATTGGGGTACATCTACAGAGGCCACAATGCAGTCCTCCTTATCTTCTTCACATCCCAATTCCTTATCATCTTCTACAAATTCAGATGAGCATGATAAAAAATCAGCACATCCATTTTTCCTGCCTGGGATGTACTCTGGCGTTTGTTGAAAGCCTAGCAATGCGGGGTGTAAAACCCTTTCCACTAAAAATATAAACCAAAGGTTTGTGATCTGTCTGGATCACAAAACGCTTTCCCCATACACAGATCTGAAATGTCATGACCGCCCACTAACAAGCCAACAGTTCCTTTTCAATTACAGAATACTGTTTTTCAGTATCAGACAAGACCCGAGATGCATACCCAGTAGTCTGAAACTGAGACTCTTTCATCTGGCTGAGAACTGCACCCAACCCCACATTACTCACGTCCACCGTCAATATACACTGGAGTTCTGGATCATAATTTTTCAACACTTTAGGTGATGTCAACTCTTCTTTCACCCACACGAAAACTTCCTGACACTCTGTGCTCCACTCAAATGCAACACCTTTCTTTAGCATACAAGACAATGGTCTCAACCTTGTTGCATACTTCTGTATAAATCTAGAATAAATTTCATATAAGCCAAGAAATTACTTAAGACCTGCTTTGTCTACCGGTCGTTTTGCCTGAGTGATGCTCTTCACAAGACTGGGCTTAGACTCGATATCCAGACTTGTTACAAAGTGTCCCAAATATTTCACTTTGACAGTAAGAAAAACGCAGTTGTCCCTTCTAAAAACAATCCCATGAGTTTGAAATCTATCCTACACTTCATCCAAAATCTTATTATGAGATTGTCTATCTGGAGTAGGGGTCTCCAGCCTTTTCTGTAATAGGAGCTATTTATGTGCAATGAAAATCATACCAAACTACTAATAATTGTACAGTAGTAATAGTGATCATGTCAGACAAAATTACATTAGTGGCCACCCCATCCATAATACCAGCAGTGATCAACTCATTACATCTGGCAGGGTTACCAGCAATAATGCGAAAACGGCCTGATCAATTTGGAATGGCTATACACGATTAACACATAACAGCCACAGATGAAATGCCAGCTGTACAAATGTAATATTATTAAGTCTACCAAGTGTCTCGTGATTTATCATTAAAATATCAGTTTTAAATATATTTTGGAAATCCAACCGTTTTTCTCCAGGTTATGAGTTCTGAAAAGAAATACATTTTTGTCTCGAATACATGCTATTGAATTACATATATGAATCGAGGTAAAAACTTCCAATTTAGTAGACTGGGCTTCACAAAGGAGAGCTGCTTACAGGTATCTGGAGAGCTACCAGTAGCTCACGCGCTACTCGTTGGAGATGCCTGATTTGTAGAATAAATCAGAACATCATCCTGAAATATAGAGATCCCTTGTATCCCTTTTAGCATATTGACCATTACCCTTTGAAAGACCGAAGATGCCAAACCAAATCCAAAAGGCATACAGCATTATTGTTATGTTCCAAAAGGAGAAACAAAAGCTGTCAGATGCCTTGACTCTATCTCCAATTTGATCTGATGGTAGGCTGAAGCCAAATCTAGCTTTGAAAAGATTTTAGCCTCTTTCAACCCTGCCAGCAGCTCAGAGATGCTGGGTGGGGGATGTGAATCAGCCCAAATCTCCTTGTTGAGACAACGAAGGTCAACACATACTCTCAATTCCCCACTCTGTTTGTGAGCCACTACCAATGGTAACAACCACAGCGAGGAATCAATCGGTTTAATTATGCCCCTTTTACGTAACATAACCAACTCTTTTTGCAGATCCTTACGAATGCTAAAGGGGGCATTTCTGAGTTTGTGCTTAACCTGCCTTTCTCCTTCTTTTACAATGATTTTGTGTTTAAAATTCTTAACTTTGCCCAATTCACCAGAGAATGTGGATATTTGTTCATGATCTTTTGCAGGTCATCATCATCTCTAATGACTATAACTAGTTCTTTAGTACCGGGTTTCAGAATCATGCCGAAGAGTCCCTGATGAAACTAACCTAGAATATTAAGGCCACATAGATTTTGTCTGCTATTCTACAACCTTTAAACTCCAATATATCATCAATGTAACCACACAAGTCTATACTGTGTCCCTCAAATGACACAGTCTTCCGATCTGGGGTGAATAATTAGCTGTCTGGCCATACTTTGTCAAATAGCTCTTGTGTAATCATGGATATACGTGCGCCAGAATCCACTAACAATTTTAGAACGTTACCCCCCCCCCCACTGTGATTTCAACATATGGATCAAATCATGAACTTGGGTCACCTGTTTTTATGTCGTCACTTTTAACTACTAGGACATGTCCCTCAGATCTCTCCCAGTACCTTCTTCATCATCGGGCAAACACTCATCAGTAATACATTTGGACGCCACCCTGAATCTCTTACTTTGGCCAACTTTAGCAGAGTTCCCACGTTTGTTGCATTGTCTACAAATTACATTTTGTGCAGGCCATTGTCTCCCACCTTTTGCATGCATGCAACTTCCACAGCGGAAACACATATCCTGTTGTGAGAAAAAGGACTTGGATTTGTCACCCTGTTTAGAATTCTTCGGAAATTTAACCACCTTGTTATTCACCGCTGCCACTGGATCAGAACACTTATTGTCCAGTTCCTTTGCCAATGCCTGAGATGTTTTGATGCTTTTGGCTATCTTAATAGTAAACTCTAAGGAAGGGTTTCCCATGGACAATAATTTTTGTTTGATAGCTTTATCACTACAATGCCCTATAAACTGTTCTCTTTTTAGTTGATCCGCAAATTGACACTCAGCCACTCGTCTCCTGAGTGCTGTTATATATGCAACCACCCCAGCATTTAGGACCCTCTTAAAGAATTTGTGTCTGACCACTACTAAACTTGGTTGAACATCAAACCTAGCCTGTAACTTTTTGACAGTTTCTTGGTATTCATCAAGCTCATCTTCTCCTTCTTCCACATCTAAATCAGATAAGTGTTTCAAAATGGTTCTACCCTCAAAACCTAAAGAGTGGAACAACAGATATTTTTTTCATTCTGGATGAAAGCGTAATGCCCCAGTGGAAACCATATATGTCTCAAAGACATCAAACTATTGTTTGCAAGCCACAGGCGGATCACCAGGTGTCTGTAAGACATGAGGTTGAGGACTTACTGCCTGCATTTCATAATGTAATGTCACAAAACCTGTCAAATTACTACACGTATACAAGTACAGTTTAACACACCACAATTCAATTTGACTTGTGTACGTAAAGTTACCTACATTAACCTTTTTTTATTTAAATGATGTACCTGGACACAACTATCCAACATGGCGCAATGTGTCCATATATCTAACACCAGTTGGGCCAAAACACAATAAGGACGTTGACTCTGAAGTTCAAAAGCCAATGTATGTATATACATATAAAGTGATTCCAGCTGTGCAAATCAGCGTCTTCACCCAAGGTTCCACGAGCCCATGCCTCAAGCATACAGATTACAGATAGTTTACCACAGAGTGTTTCATAGCATCATAGATAATAGAAAATAAAGGACCGATAGAAAATCTCTTAAGGCATCATACCTGAGCATGATGGAGAGGAATCTGATATACACATTTAAAGAGATCTTTGGAGTACACTGGGGTCATTTTGCAAATAGTGAACATTTATGCAGATTCACGATTCAACTTTTACAATGCTAGCACATCGAGAATTCAAACCAGTAGCCATGTTTTACATCACCAGTGACTTGCCACTAAAAGCTCATCTACACTAGTGTTCGTTGAACATGTATGACATGTTCAGATTCTTTGTGCAGCTGTGGAGAGCAGAAAGAGTTTAGAAAACAGAAATTACAAACAGAGAACATGTACAAGGTTAGGTGATAGAATATGTGAATGACAAATAAAAGGATAGAAGATTTACCAATTTACCATGCAGATACAAAAGCAGATGATCATATATGTAAATAAAGACATGGAAACAAAGACTCGATTGCTACAAGGAGTAGTACTGCCATTATATTGAAACAACCTGATACTATGACTGGCCATTGTGTGAATGGTGCTGTAAACTAGAAGTAACAATTTGGAGGTAGAACTTCACATCAAGAAGAATGGCGGTGCTTTTTTAGAGCGCCAAACAGTTGCCCCTCATTTAACCGTTATTGGAAGCACCATCTGGCAACAGGTGTACCATTTAAGCCCTAAGTTTAGTAGGGGGCACAGAGCACTCATAAAACAGCTCAGAATGGGTGGCGGAGAAGAGGGACTGCTTGAGTCCATTGCTGTAATAGTGTACTGATCCACGCAACGGGAGTAGGAGAAATGCCCTCAGGCTTAGCCTTCATGCTTATTGCGCTTCGAGTGCCCACCTCAAGGAAGTTTGGTTTTGCCTCTGTAATGCTGGGTGGTAAGTGGCAATGGATCAGAGCAGAGAACCCCGTCCTGCTGGTGATTGGAACAGAAAGAGGATTGGTGGGACTATGTGGGAGGCTGTCATCTTTGATAGGGCACTGAAGCCTTGGTATCTTATTTTTTGGGAACTTGCCAGTGCCCTCTGTAAAATAGAAGGCAAAACTAACCATAAGGGGCAAATTGGGTTCTTGTTCTTATTGTAGAACTGCCTGAGGTACATTTAATTGCCCTGCCACCTTTTGCTTATGCCTGCATTCAGCTACCAGTATTGATATACCTTTCCGATGGTGATGAGTTAGGGCTGAGGCAGTCCTGCAATACCTCATCTGTGCTCAGTTTCTGAGCCATGCTCAAACAGTAGAACATTCTTGTTATTGACTGACCCATAGGTCTGAGCCATCCTAACGAGCATCTGTCAAATTTGAACCACAACTGTGACAGGACCCCCCCCCTCCCACAGCAAGTGCCTCTACGGTGATTCATTCCTGACAAGATAGTTTTGCTGGTCAGACCTGGGAACACAGCGATGTTGAAGCCAGCGAGACAGCTTCTTTTCACGGAAACAGTTACTGACAAATCTTCAAAGACTTCTAAAGATACCAGTGGAATGGCTCAGGACCACGTCCTTGGAGACCGTCTCGAAAGAACTGGCAGCCCTATGAACATTGGTCTCCTCGATAAAGAAAATACTTAAAAATCCTCAGCTGATGTTGCCTTGATGAGAGCAGATCTCAACGTTAAATGTCGAGTAACATAGGCAGAGCAACAGCTCACAAGCGTGGAGCATAAACTGACAACCACAACAGATTGGGAGCACGACCACTGGCATACTTAGGTGAAGCTTGCAGAATTGCAGAGCAGAAATAAATAAGATAACACAAAATTGTCAGGGATTCCAGAGGCTTTGGAAAAGGATCACCTTTATGCTCTGCTTTATCCCACAGCTCACTTATCTGAATTTTAGCCTACCACTGGAACTCACAAAGGGATTCCAGAATCAGGTCTCGGAAAGAAGATAAAAGCAGCACTCCAAAGCAGGTGATTCCATTTTCTATGCCATCAGCACACCCAAGATGTCCTCCTGGTGGCCAAATGCAGGGGACCTTTTACACATGAAGAACATAAAATACATGTCACCCAAGAATTTTCCTGAGAAATCATGCTCAAGAGGAAATATTTTCTATCCCTTAGGCTCTACTGAATAAACTGGAAGTTCACTAAGGACATTTAGACCCAGAAACCATGATAATCGCCAAAGATGGGCGTACAAGAGAGTTTGAGGACTCAGGGCAGATAAAGGAATTCTTAGACACCATAGAGTCATCAGCTATTGTCACATCCCACAACTTTGGAGACAAATCACCTTCACACACCCACTTTATTGGAAATGCGGGTCCAGGCTGAGAGAGAGATTGGTTGGAGAAGTTCACCAAAGCCTTGCCAGTGGGCCGCAGGTCCAAATATCAGAACCTAACAGCGCCTGCGAGGGACAAGTAGAGATTGCTGTCGAAAGTGATTTAAGGCCTTCACCCAGCATGTAAGTAGGAGGTAACCCTGCTGTCATCTATTGATGAAAAGTACTTCCTGCTTCTTCGGTTCCCTATATAGACTAGATTATGGAGACGGAACTGGTAATATCCTGGGGATCCTGATGTAACTGTGTGTCATTTTTTTCTTCTTCCCTCTATTTTAGTCATATTGTGTGAGAGTCCTGCAGGCATCTGTACCACATTCAAAGCTTTGGAAGGGCAATGCTGGGGGAAGGCCAACCGTGAGTCGACTGACCTTGACACTAATTCAGCTAGTTTCATAAGGAATATGTCAGTTGACATACATTCAAAGGATCCTTTGTATGTTTATTACCTGTTAGAAGCTTAATTAGTGCGGGCAAGATGGCGGCCGTGATCATGGCCGAGTGAGCAGTCCTCTACCCTCTCCCAGCTCGACCTCTCCCTCCCATGTAATCAATCAGAAGAAATCACAGGTTTACCGTCTCGGCAGCATCCGTGTGGCATCATTGACAGCGTCTTCCTGCAGTGTGGATGATTTGGCTGTCCAGGTTCTTGTTAAAGGGAATTCCACCTCCCTTTCGCTTGGTAGTTGTAAAGAACTTGCAGACTCTCATCCGCCACGTCAGCAACGCGGCGATGCCTCCTAAACAGGTCATCAAAGGCGGAAAGATTAGGGGGGCGCCTACAGCCCCCGGGGCTTTCAGCAAGATGGATCGCGCTGAGGATAGCCCTGACCTGACGGGACCCCGGGCTGGAAAGATAGCAGCGGTAGCAGGCAAGTCACCGGGGTCGGGTGACCCAGGTAAAAAAAAGAGCGTCTTCACTCGTGGGAAACAGACGGTCCCCGCGCTATTTAAAAAACAGACCGGCAAGAATAAGAACATGCAGGACACTGTGGCGGGAGATCAACCTAATCTGCAAGACGTTCTTCTGCTGACTCCTGTTCCTTGTGATAAACCCTCACCCTCCTTTTCTCCTGCTAAAGAGTTATCGCGCTGCACGATGTCTGCTTCGGAAGACAGTGGAAGGCAGTTCGCAGCGGATCAGGCAACAGCAGGGGGTGGAAATCCAGAAGCTGCTGTTGTCAGTGGGAATAATGGGGCTCCTCAGCTACTGATATCACCAGGGTCCTTGATGAATGAGAATCCGGTAACAGTACCGGAACAATGCATTCTGGGAGTTGGAGTTTCTATAACCCAGGATCCACTAAAAGATGTAATAGAACTGATTCCAAGGGACTGTGCAGCTGGGGAAACTATTTCTTTAATGTCTAAGGAAGATGAGCCTGTCGATAATTTTTTCTCACTTTCAGATCATTCTAGCTTGTCGGGTGATGATAGTAATGGGAAAGACTGGGCTGCACAAGAGAGTGATGCTAGCAGCGTGCAGTGGGAGGATGAAGGGAGTGAGCCAGCCCAGCTAAAGACAGTTCGTAAAGTGAAAGAGAAGAAAGAAACAGGTACTCTTCCAGGGCTCGGTTCAGCAGAGTCATATACTTGGGATTATTCTTTTTCAACCCAGCTGAAGGGTAATGGCAATGATGCAGTCAATATCGAGGTGCCGACAACTATGATGGATGTTAATCTGAATGGTTCTGAAGAAATTACGCTGTCAACAATTTATCAGAGCATTATGGCTCACCATGTGGAAACTAGGGCAGAGAGTTCCCGGACACAAGGGGCGTGCCGTAAGCTGCAGAACTCAATGCGCCGGATGGCGAGGACATGCTCCGAATTCGCGACGAGAATCAGCGAGGCTGAGACACGGATCTCACAGCTAGAGGATGATCTGGCTGTGCAGAAAGATTTGACGGAATCTATTAAAGCAGTGAAAGATGACACTGTATGGAAATTAACGGATTTGGAAAATAGAGCAAGGAGGAACAACTTACGGATCCTGGGTATTCCCGAAGGCAAAGAAGCAGAAAATGCTCGGCAGTTTGTGATTGAACTCTTTGAAGAGGCCTTCCCCGATCTGCAGCAGTGGGACTGGAAAGTACAAATCCAACGGGCCCATCGGTTTCCTTTTAACCAGCGTAAAAAGCTGGTCAAACAGATAATCGGCCACGGGCTATTCTTATTTGTCTAAATAATTTTCTGGCCAGGGAGGCTTTGTACGACCTGGCGCGTCCAGATCGGAAGCGTGTTGCGAAAGGTTGTGATTTCTTTGTTAGGCCTGACTTTTGTCACGCCACTGTCGAAAAGAGGTGGCTTCTGCGTCAGTTAATACCGGTTTTTCAGACAAAGGGGGCACAGGCCTTTCTTCTCAACCCTGCCAAATTAAAGGTGGTTCATCAGGGGAGGACCCATTATTTTTTGTCTGAGATCCAAGCCAAGGAATTCTCGCTTTCAATATAATGTTCATACACTTAGTTCTGAGGATGGGTCTCTCTTGATAAATCTTGATAAATCTGCCTCTTTGCTAGGATGTCACCCGGGTGTAGCCTGATTGTAATAAGTTGAGAGCAATATTAGGGAATTATCTCCAGGGTATATAATAAGGTGGATCACCTAGGAGTGGGAGTAGGAGTGGGTCGGCTGGGTGGGTGGTGGTCTTGCTCAGCATCACCTGGGACTCATCAGTCCCCATGCCCTATGTGTTGGGTGGGGAGGGTGGGTGGGGGGGGATGTGGTGGGGGTGAGGGGGGGATAGTGGGGGGGTTGGTGGTACATTGCTGTTGTTGATTGTATTTTTGTTTATATTTTCTTATGAAAATTTTTGTTTAATGAAACTGGTTGCTACTGGAATAATTTGGAACGGAGGTTCGCTTCTAATGTCTAGGCCTGCAGAAGAAATTGATTTTTTATTAAATGACAGGTAGAAAGGTAGGATTATCACTATGTTCATGGAATATTTGTGGATTAAATGATAAGAGAAAGAGGTTTTTTTAGCTAAATGTGTACAGCTTATGCAGATAGATATTCTTTGCCTACAAGAAACCCATATTCCATGCAGTAAAAGTGGCTGGTTGAAGGAGTGTGGTTTAGATCTTGTGGCATATACACGTCAAAGCACTACTATCAGAGGTGTGGCCATTCTTACTCAACGGGGGGTAGGAGTATGCCGGAGAGTTAAGGAGGATCAATTCGGTCGCTGGGTGATTGCTGAATTTATAATTAATGGCGCCCCTCTTACAATATGTTCTGTTTATGGATCCAACATGGATGACCCTGATGTTTTAAATTTTTGAGCCTGGAACTTGCGACTTGGCCACACCCATTAATTCTTTGTGGAGATTTTAATATACATTTAGAGAGTAATTTTGATTTGAGGAGCGATGCTTTATATCATGGGCGCAAAATTCAGACTTTTAAGGCCTTACGGGGGCTGGTCCGAGAGCATGGGTTAGTTGATCTATGGTTTAGACACAAACAAAATGACATGGGACATACTTTCTATTCTGCTCCCCACAATAAGATGGCCCGTATGGACTATTTTTTCGTTTCATGTCAGAGAGCAGAGGAGATGAGCATTAGCATACCACCCAGGATTATTTCTGACCATAATCCTGTAGTGGTTAAACTTCCGTATAGTGGATTTATGGTGCCTATACATCCTTGGACATTTGAACGTAAGTTGCTGTTGGACCAGTCTTATTGTGATTATATGGCCAAGTGGGTGGCTGAATTTTTTGAATTCAATAGAAATTCAGCCTCAGGTAGTATGGTTTGGGACGCCTTTAAGGCGGCTGTGCGGGGAGAGACTCTTAATTACTCTGGTTATCGGCGGAAGGTACTTAAGGAGCAGTTGAGGGGGTGGGTTGAACATCTTAGGCTGGCAGAGATCCAACTGATGTCGCAGGTTCGGGCCGGCCAGAATATTGAGGAATCTCAACAGCTAATCGCCGTTATTAAGGCTAAGTTACATCAAAATTTTAGCGAAGAATTAGCCCTTAAATATGCCCAATATAGAACTGAGGCATACGAGTTGGGGGAAAATACGGGGAGGGTTTTGGCCAAACGTTTACAGCAGAGGGAGGTTTTAAATAGGATAGATAGAATACAAGATCCGTCTGGCAGAATTTATGATTCCCCAATAGGAGTTTTACAAGTGTTTCAAACTTTTTACCAACAATTGTATACTGAGGAAGTCAGGGAAGGAGAAGAAGAAGAGCGCAATGGGCAACAGTCTTTGGAGGAATTTTTTGAGGATCTTCAAACTCTTAAAGTTACATCAGATCAAAACACTGTCCTTGCGGCCCCAATTGTGTGGGAAGAGATAGAGGCGGCTATAACTTCTCTTGCTGCCGGCAAGGCAGTGGGTCCCGATGGGATTCCTCTTGAATTTTACAGAACATTTCAGAATGTTTTAAGGGCTGATTTAATATCTTTATTTTAGTCGGCTCAAAAAGGCTGTATCCCTGAATCCTGGAGGAGAACTACTATTGTGGTATTCAAAAAGAAAGAGAAACCAGAATTAAATCCCTCATCATATCGGCCTATCTCGCTTATTAATGCCGACAGTAACATTTATTCTAAGATCTTGGCGTCTAGATTAGGCAGTGTTATCGAACCTCTGGTCTCTCTACGACAGCATGGGTTTATCCCGGGGAGGGATACGACTGACCATGTCAGGAGAGCTATCTCCCTTCTTGACTGGGCGCGGGCCACGGGATCTTCGCTCGGGATGATCCTGTTGGACGCCGAAAAAGCGTTTGATAGGGTCTCCTGGCGATTCCTGTGGTCCGTCCTTCGCTGGAAGGGGATGGCTAAGGAATTTATACAGGCAATTCAGGCTTTATATGTGCTACCAGTCGCGGCGGTCCGAATCTCAGGACAGGAATCTAAGGTGATTAACATTAGTAGGGGTACCAGGCAGGGTTGCCCCTGCTCCCCTCTTTTGTTCTCATTATATATTGACCCTCTTTTGCAGAAATTTGAACAATGTAGCAATATTCATCCTATAAAGGCTAATGGTTATGAATATAAAACATTGGCCTATGCCGATGACGTTGCGATATTTACGTCTCATATAATACCAGCATATTCGGCAGTTATAGAGCAGGCTGAGGATTTTGGTTATCACGCAGGGTATAAGTTAAATACCGATAAAACTCAGATCTTGTATTCTGGCAGGGAGGTGTTTCATGATTTACCAGTTGTCCCAGTAGTGACTTATTTGGGGATCAGGCTTACTGCAGAGGTTGGTCAAATCCCTGACATAAATATGGCTCCTATACTTGATACAACCAATCAGTTATTGGAAAGACTAGACCACTTACATCTGTCATTGCATGGGCGAAGTAATGTCATCAAAATGATGGTATTGCCTAAAATATTATACCTCTTTAGGACTATTCCCTTGGTGTTTCCTGCTCCATGGTTTTTAAAGATCGAAAGAATGTGTTCTAGATTTATGTGGAGTTACCACAGATCAAGGAGAGCGGCCAAGTCGCTGACCCTCCCTAGGATGCGTGGGGGTGGGCTATCCCAAATTTTTTATTTTATTATTGGGCATGTATGCTCCAACATATGGGTATTCTTCTGGTTGGAGACCGGAGTTGGTGCTCAGTGGCGTCCCGTCCAACTATTTATGAAATTGGGTTGGGGGTTGAGGCTAAGAATTGTTTGCTTAAGATCTTAGAACCCAGTTATTATAAGAAAACTAGATTTAAGATCATACAGGCTGCTTATATGGTTTGGAGGAAGTTGCGCAGCAGGTTTAAAATTCATAATATTAATAGTTATACACCTTTCTCGGCCTCTGGGGTTTTACCCTTAATTTTTCAAGATCAGACTACTCAAAGATGGAGTAATCTTGGGATTAGCATGGTGGGTGATCTGGCCCAGAAAGGTCAACTAGCTCCCTTCTCCTTTTTGCAAGAGAAGTATGGTCTTGGTAAGCGGGATTTCTTTAAATATTTACAGATCCGTAGTTTTTTAGGTAGTAGGAAACAATGTCTGAATGGAGAATATGAGAAGATCTCATTAGTTGAACTGATTAGTCGGAAATCTCGGATAAGCGGGATTTATCAGACTTTGTTGGAATCCCTGCCTGACGATCTTGTCAACCAAAATGATAAATGGGTACGAAAATTTGAGAAGGTGGGGATTAATATGGCAGAGTCACTTGAGGTAGCTAATCAGACTTTATTATCAGGGAGTCTCCGCAGTCAACACTACATGTCCATCTTTGATTTGTACTATACACCGGCTAAAATAGCCAAATGGGCTGGGAGTGTGGGTAGCTCCTGTCGTAGATGTGGGGTGCCACTAGCTGATACAGTGCATATGTTTTTTTCTTGTCCTAGGCTCATGATATTTTTTCAGGATCTGGAGCTTTTTTTGGCAAAATTTTTAAAGTTCCCCATATCTATTTCTTCAGACATGGTCATCATGGGGGTGAGGACGGATGCAAGCTGGTCTGGTGCTGTCACTGGGTTTGTCTTTATGGCAATGGCTGTAGCCAGACTCTGTATCACTTCTAACTGGATTAGCCCTGACCCCCTACCTTCTGCAATTGGCGCTCACGGCTATTAGCGGTATATAATTTAGAGAGCTCAGTGTATCGGCTAAAAGGAAGAAGTAGACGAGAAAGGGGACATAAACTGTGGGCTCCGATAAGAGATTGGCTTCAGTAATTCTGGGTAGTCAGGGCTATTTAATGCTCCGTGGCTTCAGCATGTATATGTATGTATATATTATATGATATTTTGGGAATTGCTGGTGACTTAATAGAAAAAGAGAAAATGATCAATTCTGATGTGTGTGAGTTAATATAAGGGTTTTTTAACAGTGATTTATTAACTGATACTATTTGCGGATAGACGTGTTAGCTGTCCAGTGGTAATATGTTTTTTGTTTGTACTTCTGTTATTTTTATGTTTGTCAACAACAACAACAAATAAAAAAAAGAAGCTTAATTAGTGCCATGGGGGAAGGGCTGGGACCCTTGGCTGCATCCACCACACCAAGTTATAGCATATGTACTTGCATATTCCCCTACCTACCCCAGAACAATAGCACATGTTTGACTATACCCCTACCCAGGCATCATTCTGATACTACTTCACTCTTTAGTGAGTACATAAGATAAGCCACCCTATTGTTAATGTTATCAGGGCAGCACACCAACCAGCATCGCTAACCATCCTTTGGTAAGGCCCTACGTCCTCATCATGCAGGTCTCACGAGACCTAGTGATCATCTCACTAATTATTAATGGACTTACCCATTATATGATGTATAAAAAATACTATCATTCCTTCATAATGCCAAACTAGACATTGCACTGATCCAAGAGACGCACCTCTCTCAAACTGAAAGTTAGAAACTTAGACTGGACTGAAATATGCATGTAAAAGTTCCCGACACGATACAGAGAATGGCAACGGCAAGGCCTACCAATAAAGAGCGGTGGCTATTTTATTTTGCAAGGGACTCCCCATATGGGTAAGACATGGAAGGATCCAGAGGAACACTATATGTTCATAAAAATGGCCATACAACAGCAAAAAAATTATTCTGGATTTCATTTATGCCCCAGTCAGGAATAAAACTGTTTTTTTAGGGCAATGGATAGACTCCTTCTTTCTTTCTCATGTGCTAAAGTGCTAATTTGAGGGGATTGGAACTTAATTGTAGATCTTTTAATAGATAAGTCAGATCATGATCCAGTATTTCACTCCAGACAGATAGATCTTGCGTGATTTAATGACGGACCATTCCGTACTGGACCCATGAAGGCTAATCCAGCCAGCTGCTGTGGAATACACTTTAACCTCCTGCACACATGCACTTTTCATCCATGGCCACCTAGCTCACACTACTAAAAAGGATGACAGTATGCGTTATTTTCTGTGTCAAGTATCTATCCATTTTAGAGGAATTAAATGGATACCACCATATAATTCCACACTGTCTGAGCAAATCAACCAAGAGTAAAGAAACTGAATGAAATGCATGATCTCAAGCGAACTAGGGAAATACATTTTTATAAATCAAGTTTAATCGTCAGTAAAAACTCTTGGTCCCAGACGACAGCAAAAGGATTCGGAAACGGCATGCAAAAGCAAGTTGAACAGTCAATTTTTAAAGTTGCAAAGAGTGCTATTAATAAGACTGTGAAAGAGGAAATTCTTTATGCGGTTCACGTCTTAAACTATATCCTCTGGGCAATTATTTGATATGATCACTCTTGAGTTATCAAGGGCAGTTCAAGTGAACCCTTATTGCAAATCAACCTGTATCTCACAACTGCAGAGAAAGCAAGGGGATCATTCGGAGGCCATGTTCAATCAAGACTTGGTCTCTCTACCAGGACATGCATAGACAGTGTCACATAGAAATGAAACCGATTGCACAGAAATACACAGAGAGGCGTAGACACAGACACAAGACTCTACAAGGCCACATACACACACCCACATACATACAACACATATTCAGACACATAACTGCTGGCACCCAGACACAGATACACAGCCACAAATGCATGCAGATACACAAACATAACGCACATGTAGACAGACACACAGTAACATACAGATAAAGCCAACAAGTATAGCTTTTTGATGTTAGTGCTTCTACACTGATTTATAGTTGTATGGGTGCAGTTGTGAGGATTCCTTAGTGGGAGATTATAAACATAAGGACATGGAAGGATGTGTGAGTGGATTTAGGGATGAGTGAATGCATGTTGAATAAGTGAGAGAATACAAAGTTAGATGGTAAGAAGAATAGGGCATTTTATGGATAAATTGATGCCCAGGTGGCCAATGATATTGGTGTCAATATAGAATTCTTCTCTCCCCCTAATACTGCTCTCACTCATCATACACATACTCGCCCATTCATCCATGCAAAATCGCAAAAGCCAGCGTTCTTGTTTATGCGATGATCTACATAACCCCAAACACGCACACAAACTTACTGTTATATTGCTAGATACTTTCACTAATAAAAAAAACTCGAATTGACTTTACCAAAAACTGTACCTCCTGTAAAGTGCTCCGACTCCCTTCAGTCTGAGTTTCCAATTATAAAAGCTGCTAAATAAATACATATATAAATATTGTATCCTGCTATATTTAATAAAAGGATGCTATGCTTCTGGATTCCTTTAATTATGCATTTGTGTTAGTTGTGGCACTCAATCAATCACAACTGTAATGTGGGTCCTAACCCACTGAAAATACAGTGTAACTTTAACTTGCCAATAACATGACTTAGACTGGGATACTATTTGCTGAATTTAACCTCAAAACAGTTGAAATAATTGCCACATGAAAGCTAGTTTGTAATAAACTACGCCTTTCAAAATATTAGTACTCCTTAGGCGCCTGCAGTGCTTTAGAAGTGATATGTTCTTCTGTCTTAAGGGTTAAAGTATGAACAGGTGTGCGAGACTATGTGAACACGCAAAAGTAGTAAACTTATGATTTATAAGGGCGGAGGCTTTCGAAGCCCTTCTCTCCTTTTTCTCGGTTTGTCTTGCAAAGCTGAACGGTCAGCATTGAAAAGCTGCAAGGATTTTGTATCGATAACAGGCTAAGTCAGCTGTTGACATGAGCCGAACCAGTGATCAGCAGGTTACACACAGATCTCTGCGAGGAGGCGCTTAACACACTGCTAAAAGAAATACATGTAGTTTGCTTTAGTGTAGATCGTCCTATTCTAATGGACTTTACAACTTTGTTATGAGCGGCTCTGCACCTGTCCGGACTTTTAAGTTACCGGTACCAGAGTACATACCTGCCACCCCTCAAACTGAACACTGATCTCCTAAGAAACCTCCGATACTCACCATGGGTTCAGGGGTGCAGTGACTTGCTCTCATTCATCATTAACACTGAGGGGAAATCAGATGCTTGGGGAAAACAAGGGAGAAGCGACGAAGGGGAGGGTGGGTGAAAGCAGTCACGGGGCACTGTACCTTCATTAACTTCCTTTATTCCTTCCGGTATCCAATCCTGAATTGTAACGACCGCTTATTTATTTAGACTTGCTTCCTTTTCTCTGCAAATGTGGTTCTTTACAGTACTCGCACGCTGTCATGGTTAATGAGCAGTGGGAGAGGAGGAAAAACGACCACAGACAAAAGAAAGGCGTGCAGCTGCCACACTTCAAGATGAAGTTCAGCGGCCGTCGCACAGATTATAATTAAAATGTAACCTGCGACCATGTGCAGAAAAAAAGAAGGCGTTAGGTCTCTCGAAACGGCCACCATGGAGATGAAGTGGGGCACTGCGCTGATGAATGGAAATGCACGAACGTGCGTGAAGAGATTTGAAGAGCTGTTTAGAATGTTTAAAAATGTTTGGGAGCAGAATCTAAATACAAAAGACGGAAGCCGACAAGTCCTTGGGCGACGCTCCAGGGGAGTGAATGAGTTAGAAAAAGGAGGGAACAGGAAGCCAAATTACCCACTAGCAAACAAGGATTTTTACAAGACAAGCGAGTAGACAAATCCAAAGCAATGGGAGGAGTCAAAGCCTACAAAGTACACACAACAGATCATCCTGACTGCAGAAGCGCTGTCTTGGCTCGACCTAAAAAATTTACGAGATATTAGTGGCGCCTGGCAGTCCAACAAATCAACTCTCTACTGAAACCCGGTCAGTGTTTATAAAGCTTAAATGGGAATGGAAGAAATCTTGTCCCTCTGGAGGAGGAATGTGACTCGTGAGAGATTCGTACTTCGGGTTGATTGGTGACCGCTATTGGTATGTCATATTGGGATAAATCAATTTTCTTTCACATATTAACCAGATACAGGTTTATGAATTGTATGCAAGGTTATTGTCTTGTTCTACATTAAACAAAATCGTATAATTTTGCAGTTTGGAGCCTAAAGTATCCTAGTGTGTGAAGATACTAAAATGTTAGTTTGCAGAGCACGTTTCTGCATTGCGACTGTTACTTTCCATTCACAAAGTCCACAGCACTGGCTTTGCAATCTAAAATACCTTTGAGCTCCGGGCCTCTACCTTCTATACCTCTACTGTTCTCCCTTAACTCCTTATGTGCTGCACGGTGCGCACTGAACATTTTGAATGTGTGGTTAGCTTCTTGCATACGCCTAACGCATATGATTTGGTGCAATTTTTTGTGCCTGTCGTTCTTTTCACACTTTTCTGAATTGCGGTTTCTGATTCGTTGATTTTTCACATGAAAGTGTTCACTTTTTCGATGCACAAACAACAAAACGTTCTTTCTTTTGCAGTGTTCTATACTTTCCAAATTACTATTTTTAGCATTTGTAAGTGAATTTCTTGCTTCTGATGGAGGAATCACCAAAGGTTTACACATCTGTCTTTGTAACTCACTGGGAGAGTGCTTCCCCCTGTTGTTCTCAATCTTGAAACACCTTTGAACACCCGGTTTTAGTTTGGACTTAGTTTATTGTAACTTGTAGTGCACCACATCACAGTAGTGGAAACAGAGGACATAGTACTACAAGGCAGCAAGCAGGAGGTAATAGAAGGTCTCATTAGAGGCAGGATGAAAGAACTTTTTCATGAAAGGTCAGGCTTAAGGACAATACAGTTGGTGTGCACTCACGGACCGAGAAAGGAGGATTTCCAGGCATGGGGAGAAATGCTACATAATTTTATTTCAGCCTCCTGACACCCAGGTGGCAGATGAGGAAATGGAGGATCATGGTAATGTGATGTAATTTTGATCACTGTAAGATGAGAAAATCGGACAGGATCTTTAGAGGGATACTTTGGCATGGGGGTACCAAATAATTTCCAGAATTAAAGTAGTTAAATACCTAAGCTATAACATGGAAAACAGGATGTCTTGCTTGCTATGTTAAAGTGAAATTGTGTTTTTTGGTGCTCTTGGAATATATTTTTAGAAAAAAAAGGGTGAGACCTATTGGTTCTTTCTGAACTTGAGGTGTGAAGGTTCCATTCTCTTATTGGTTCTCTTTAAACTCTACATGGTACTCATGCTTGACAAGAGCTTCACAACCCACCAGCATGCCAATGACTTGCAACTGTACTTGGAGATCACAACCAACTGCAAGAAAGTTTCCAGTTCCATCATTGAATTTTGTAGATTCCTAATGTTCACCTGAAGACAAACCCTCTGAAAACAGAGCTTGTCTTCAGGACCAATGAGAAAAGACAAACCTGGATGGTTCACATATTTGGACACTGGCAACTCACTCAGCTTATACATTGAGCACAACCTCACTTTGAAGACCCAAACAGTTAAGAAAACATAAACACAGACAGCCTGGCACCTCCTTCCCAAAGACGAACCTGACACCACTGAACAGCCTCATATATGAAGCTGCCAGAATAAAAAAAAAATCTGAACTATAATTGGAATACACTCATGCTTCAATAAATTGTCACTGGCACCTGCAGTCACCCTACTTCACTTTTTAGATTGTCAAGACTTACAAGTCGTAGCACAAGATTACACACACACTAAGCTTGCCTGGACCGGCCCAGAAGGGTCTGGGGCACGATGCACCATGCCCGTGTAATCGTTTCCACTTACGGGTCAAGACTGCTACATGTTTGCGAGAGGTAACAGGGCTCAAAAGAGAAGTGACAAATTTATGAAATGGCTGTTCCAAAGCAAAACGGCGGTTTTCATGAGTAACTGTGCCTATGGTCTGCTTTTTCTGCAGACAGAGGTTTGGCTGAGGGTTCTTCTGGCCCAAGGCAAGGAAAATGATGTGCGCACTTACATTAAGGCTTTTCTCAGGGGTCAGTGAGCAAGTGTTTTTGTGGGCCAGCTTTTCGTTTGGTGGTCATTTTTCTTTTGCTTTTTTGTGTATTATGAGTTTGCATTTGTGGAGGAAGCATTGTTTTCTGTAATCTAATACTCAGTAGTGATCATAGAACTAAGTTGAGTACCTTGAGGGTTTATTTTTGAAAATCTCTCAGATTAATCTGTTAAGGTCTTGAGTCTGCCTGAAGGAGGTACCTCCAGACTTTAAAGCTGACTCAGTAAAACACAAAGAAAAAGCAGAGGTTATTTTAAGGTCTAATCCGAAGACCAAGTGTGTTCTATTGGAAGCTATTCACAAGTCTGCTTGTTTCTCAACATCCCCTTCCCCTTTTCCCCAAACATCTGGTAAAACTGTCAGAAACTGAATCACTGGGTGACTGGAGGTACTAGCGACTAGAGAGTAGGCAAATCTGTAGTGTTTCTGTGGAAGTCCTACATCTCAGGTCAGTCCAATTTATTATGACCAGACATTGGACTATTTGAGTTTGAAAAAGATCTTTTGCACCATCTTCAATGCAGTTACATTCACCACGACACTCTACCTGGCAGTAAAAATCAAGATTTCAAGTGACCAGGTCAATGCACACACTTTGGACATCGCTAGGCTAAAGGCTATAAAGCACCGGAATAAATGGAGCAGGAGCAAACATTCTTTTACTATGTAATGAGGATCAGGAGCAACATTCTTTCAACCACTTTATTAAGGAACAAACAACATACCTCTTTGATGAAAATCTTGTCTGCAGATCGTATTTATTTATTTTTTGTTTTATCTTTATGGTTTTTCCATTTTGTGGGCCAATTCAGTGGCAAGAGTGCTTTAATATGAGTACAGTATATACACAAACAGCAATAGTACAGTGATGCACAGTTTTCCCACAAACGTCTAAACAATGAGATGAAATGACCACAGTTCTCACATACCCCAAGCACATTAGACAATTCATTGTGAATGTGATGATGAGAATTCAACAGTTATTATACATGATTTGCCACAATTTTGCATGTACAATATCTTGTGATCCCTTGCCAAGGGCTATCTGGATGCATGGCACAGACTGGAGCATCCCACTAGGCGATGGATCCCACACAATCTCTCTGTATGCCGACGACCTACGCCTGTGTATCCGAGGCATGCGATCGGTGCCCTATACACTATTCCAGATGCTCAACGACTAGGCTGCCTTTTCTGGTTCTGGTTTAATTGGCCAAGTCATGCTTGTTACCGTTTACCCCTTCATGTCCTCACCCCATCTTTGTCCTTAATGATTTCTCAGTGGTGTGGCAACCCGATATGTTTTGATATCTAGGGGCCAGGGTGTACCATCAGCCCATTAACCTGTTACAGAGTAATGTCATGAAAGGGACAACCGCCATCAGATCCCAGATGTCGTTCTGGTGTGCGCTCCCACTGTCAGTCATGGGTTGCATAGCTCTACTGAAAATGGTGGTCCTACCCCGCCTACTTCACTTTTTTACTAACCTGCCCCTATATAGTCCCCTTCCCTTCCACTCATTCAAGGGAACTATGAGGGAGTTCATTTGGAACAAATCTCACTGTAGAGTGGCACTCTCTAAACCACGGGTACTCATAGTACGGCCCGCGGGCCGCCAGCGGCCCGGCAAGCCTTCCTTGGCGGCCCGCGGACCTTGCGGACATCGTACCTGTGTTGTTTTTTTTTTTTTTACAAAGTGTCAGCAAACAGACTCTGCTCTATGGGGGCCGGGCGATTCCAGCGATAGTCCGAGTGGAGCTGCAGGGGCGCTAAGAAGAGGTGAAATAAAACAAAGCCTCGTTATCATGCAAATGGTCTTTTAAAGACCTGTGAAGTACTCGGGTGCGGCTGTGTGTGTGCCCGGGAAGCTGTCTCAGCCCGTGCTGCCACACACGCGGGGTGAGGTGACAGAGAATGATAGAGGACAGCAGGGTGTGAGAGCCGGGTGAGGTGACGGAGGGCAGCAGGGAGTGAGAGCCGGGTGAGGTGACGGAGGGCAGCAGGGAGTGAGAGCCGGGTGAGATGGCAGAGTGTTACAGAGGGCAGCAGGGAGTGAGAGCCGGGTGAGGTGACGGAGGGCAGCAGGGAGTGAGAGCCGGGTGAGGTGACGGAGGGCAGCAGGGAGTGAGAGCCGGGTGAGATGGCAGAGGGTTACAGAGGGCAGCAGGGAGTGAGAGCCGGGTGAGGTGACGGAGGGCAGCAGGGAGTGAGAGCCGGGTGAGATGACGGAGGGCAGCAGGGAGTGAGAGCCGGGTGAGATGGCAGAGGGTGACAGAGGGCAGCAGGGAGTGAGAGCCGGGTGAGGTGGACAGAGGGCAGGGAGTGAGAGCCGGGTGAGGTGGACGGAGGGCAGCAGGGAGTGAGAGCCGGGTGAGATGGCAGAGGGTTACAGAGGGCAGCAGGGAGTGAGAGCCGGGTGAGGTGACGGAGGGCAGCAGGGAGTGAGAGCCGGGTGAGGTGACTGAGGGCAGCAGGGAGTGAGAGCCGGGTGAGATGGCAGAGGGCAGCAGGGAGTGAGAGCCGGGTGAGGTGACGGAGGGCAGCAGGGAGTGAGAGCCGGGTGAGGTGACGGAGGGCAGCAGGGAGTGAGAGCCGGGTGAGATGCCAGAGGGTGACAGAGGGCAGCAGGGAGTGAGAGCCGGGTGAGGTGACAGAGGGCAGCAGGGAGTGAGAGCCGGGTGAGGTGACAGAGGGCAGGGAGTGAGAGCCGGGTGAGGTGACGGAGGGCAGCAGGGAGTGAGAGCCGGGTGAGGTGTGCGTTAAGAGCCTGTGATGTGATGTTTCCCGCCAGCCTGTAGTCAGAGAGTTGAGCCAAGGCCAGGGAGCTCAGGCCTGGGAGGGAGACAGAGAGAGAGGGAGACAGAGAGAGAGGGAGACAGAGAGAGGGAGACAGAGAGAGGGAGACAGAGGTAGAGACAGAGGGAGGGAGACAGAGAGAGACAGAGAGAGAGGGAGACAGAGGGAGACAGAGAGAGACAGACAGAGGGAGACAGACAGAGGGAGACAGACAGAGGGAGACAGACAGAGGGAGGGAGACAGAGGGAGGGAGACAGAGAGAGAGGGAGACAGATGGAGGGAGACAGATAGAGGGAGACAGATAGAGGGAGACAGGGAGGGAGACAGACGGAGACAGACAGATGGAGACAGACAGAGGGAGACAGAGGGAGGGAGACAGAGAGAGGGAGACAGAGAGAGACAGAGAGAGAGAGAGGGAGGGAGACAGAGAGAGAGAGGGAGGGAGACGGAGAGAGAGGGAGGGAGAGAGAGAGAGAGGGAGGGAGAGAGATAGAGAGAGGGAGGGAGACAGAGAGAGAGGGAGACAGAGAGAGAGGGAGACAGAGGGAGGGAGACAGAGAGAGGGAGACAGAGGAAGAGACCGAGGGAGGGAGACAGAGAGAGACAGAGAGAGACAGAGAGAGAGGGAGACAGAGGGAGGGAGACAGAGGGAGGGAGACAGAGGGAGGGAGACAGACAGAGGGAGGGAGACAGACAGAGGGAGGGAGACAGACAGAGGGAGGGAGACAGAGGGAGGGAGACAGAGGGAGGGAGACAGACAGAGGGAGACAGACAGAGGGAGGGAGACAGAGGGAGGGAGACAGAGGGAGGGAGACAGAGGGAGGGAGACAGACAGAGGGAGGGAGACAGACAGAGGGAGGGAGACAGACAGAGGGAGGGAGACAGACAGAGGGAGGGAGACAGAGGGAGGGAGACAGAGGGAGGGAGACAGAGAGAGAGGGAGACAGATGGAGGGAGACAGATGGAGGGAGACAGATGGAGGGAGACAGATAGAGGGAGACAGATAGAGGGAGACAGATAGAGGGAGACAGATAGAGGGAGACAGATAGAGGGAGACAGGGAGGGAGACAGGGAGGGAGACAGACGGAGACAGACGGAGACAGACAGACGGAGACAGAGGGAGGGAGACAGAGAGAGACCGAGAGAGAGAGGGAGGGAGACAGAGAGAGAGAGGGAGGGAGACAGGGAGAGAGAGGGAGAGAGAGAGGGAGGGAGAGAGATAGAGAGAGAGAGGGAGACAGAGAGAGAGGGAGACAGAGGGAGGGAGACAGAGGGAGGGAGACAGACGGAGACAGACGGAGACAGACAGAGGGAGGGAGACAGAGGGAGAGAGAGGGAGGGAGACAGAGGGAGGGAGGGAGACAGAGAGAGAGAGGGAGGGAGACAGACAGAGAGAGGGAGGGAGACAGAGACAGAGAGAGAGGGAGGGAGGGAGGGAGGGAGTGAGAGGGAGGGAGACAGAGAGAGGGAGAGAGAGAGAGACAGAGAGAGAGACAGAGATATATATATATATATATATATATATATGTGTATGTATGCCGGGTCCAGTGGCTCAGTGGACGAAGGCGTCCGCTGCAGGGGCCTGTGTTCCACCTCATGGTCACAGTTTTGTTTTGCTCTAGCCCCGCCCCCTCCCCCAATGACCCCGCCCCCACCGGTGCGGCCCTCGGCCACAAACCACACTGTAAATTTGGCCCCCGAGAGAAAGTTTGTGAGTACCCATGCTCTAAACTGTATCAATCTACTGATCAGGGCAGGCTTGCCGTACCAAATTTGGAACAATGCTACCTTGCATCTCACCTCTAGTAGCTCTCAGACACGGCCATGCTGTCACTGGCCTGGACTCTATCAGTGATACTCTGACTTTTTCACCCTTGCGCCCCCAGATGGCTACTGGAGGCATTACTACTAGAGGTTGCATATAGGTGCTATCGGCGTAGCCTAGACATCACACACTCCACTACCCCATATCCGCAAGTGTTGCCCCTGCTGGACACACTTGGGGCTGGTACCACTACCTTGCCTACGGAGCTCTTCGCTTGGCTGGAGGCTGGCCTACACACCCTGGGGGATTTTTATTGGGATGGCGCACTGGCGCCTTATGTTGCATTAGTGAAAGAGAAAGGAATACCACCGGGCCACTTCATTCTGCATGCTTCGATATTCACAGCATTAAGTAACAGGTGGGGAGACATGCCTGAGGAACACCCAACACATCTTAATGTCCAATATCTGCATGTTATGGGGACAGACAGGCACTTCACGCATTGGTTCACGGCTTCCTTGCGCCAGCTCATGGCAGCGCCACTCACATCTTCGAGGTGACACTGGGAAGACGATTTGGCTTGCCTGAGCACAGACAAAGAGTGAGTCGCCATATTAGAGAGCCCAGTCCGCATTCCTCGGAAAGCCCGCTTCTGCCTCATTCAATACTATATTGTTCAGCGAGCTTATCTCACTCCTGCCAAGATAAACAGATACTTCAGTCATGCCGATGCCCTTTGTCCAGCGGCGAACAGCACTGATCGGAGGTAGGGGGCCAGGGGAGGGCAAGGGGGAAGCGGGAATAAAAATAATAATAAATAAGAACATACCTTCTCACCGCTCCCTCGCCTCCGTAGTCCTCCCTCGCTCGGCCTTACCGGAAGCACACCCAGGCGACCAGTCATCCAATCACAACGCAAACATGCAAAAACAGAAACAACGGTTCCCTCAGGGTAACTTCTAAAGTGGTTCAGAAATTAGAAACACTTGAATTGTAACTCAAACAAATTTATCCTACAGAAGGCATAGCACGCAAACATACCAACAGTAGTTCAACAGTATATAATGTAAAATACAGCATTTTTGGAAAGAAGGTATTGATGATTATGCTGACTGGCTATAGGGAATCTAAGCCACAAAGGAACAGTGGAATCCCAGGTTTATAGGAAACTTAGAATTCAGGGAGGAGGCGAGAGAACCAGATAAGCAACCAATTTCTAAAACGTAATCCAGAGGCTAATCATATTTCAGGCAACCATTCAGCAAACACAAACAAATCATAATCCAAGGGGCAAGTCAGAGTTCAGGCAAGAAGAATAGGAACTGATAAGGGAAACAAAACAACAAAGTATATTTTTAGATCCCTTCAGAAAAAAAATATCCAAAGTGCTCCCTGGGATATGGTTGCGCCCACCCCGGTTAATAAGGACCAGGGTGAGACCCGATGATGAAGCATGACACCAATAGGCTGTGTGAGGTGCCTAAAAGCAACTTTGGGCCTCTTTTCCAGAGGACTTGGGTTCAGCTGAGCTATGGTTTGGTACCAAGGGTTGTAGGATAACGTTTGTGATTTTAGTTAGAGAGAGGGAGGCAGTATCCTGTATTTCCCCCAAAATCCCTCTTTCCCCTTTCCAGACACCACGCATGGTATTAAGAAATATTGAATAAACACCTGCTACCACTCATGACCTGGAAGTCTATCCCCTTGACCTCCACCAGTGAAGATTCTGATGCCCCAGCTGCCAGAGAGTGGACTTTTTAACCCTCTAAGCTTTCTCATACATATTGAATAGCGACCAGCCCCAGAGGTGAACCCTCATCATCAATATCCTCATTTTAAAAAGGCCAGAGCAACATACAACAGCTTCAAAGTAACATTTGTGCTGGTCCAATACTTTTGTGTGATATTGTTGCAGGGATTCTGTTTAAAAGCAGGACGTCAGAATGTAGGGACTGAGTCTCTCTACCATGTTAGTACCTGTAGGCCCAAATCCGTCTAGCTCACAGTGCCTCACCTGCACTCCTAACCTTTCCAGAGTAGCAGGTGATTTCGGCAAACCTAGAACACGAACCTCTAGTCCCCAAGGAAACCGTGAAAACAGATCATTACCTTCGTTCTTACTCATGCATATCCATAGTAAACAGAAGAAAGACATGAAGGAAGTTTACAATACATTTATTGTAACTATCGTAGTCTATATTGAAGCACGTTTGCTGTGATTAGTAAACAGATACAACTGAGAAAAGTAATTAACATTACTAACAGGCTGTAAGCAATGAACAACCCGGCCATGGCAACTAATATATTTATCTAGGCCTACCTTCACTATGGGAGCACAGGGATATTTTAGTGCTCTCTTGGATTAGCGCCGAACCCCATACCTGGTATGTGTGGTTAGGTGGTCCACATCATGGATGTAAACTCAGTTTACACAAGGCTGCTGCCTCTGTTCCAAGACTGGTCTTGCTGTAGAATTTTTCCCCTCTAAACTTCAAGGGATCGAGACCCAGTTTATGTTATAAGAACTGTTGTGTTAGAAAGGCTGCAGCTGTGCTACTGTGTTGTGTTTAAAAACGTTAGGAGATGTTATTGCCCGGGCACAGAAAAACAGTAGACCATGTTGTTCGACCTTTTATGAAATGTCCAGACTGAATCCCAAGAATAGTAACTGAATAGCAAATAATATGAGCAGCGTATTGCTGAAATAACATCATGTCACAAAAACAAATATATTATGTATGGCTGTGCAAAGCAAAGGCAGCCTAAAACTGATAATACGAACAACCAAGGGAGAACCAAAGTGGGCCCAGAAGGGGAAATACAACAATGTGGGCTGAGGCCTGTATGACACCACCCATATTTAACAGTTAAAATACAGTTTAAAAGCAATCCTCTTCGGATTTGTGGACATGATTGGATGGTGAGTTTTTTTTTAAGATAAAAATGTTGCATTGTACATTTTCTACGATAACCCTAACACTAGTAGCACTAAAGCTTTTTTCCTAGTGTTCACACATGAACTTTAACAAAGCCTCTATAATATAAAATTCAGACCCCCAAAATGGTTAAAATTGCCACTCACAAAATGGCTGCCTGGAAAAATGTAGATGTTGCAGGGTCACCTCTGTTCCTCTCAGTGTGTTTTCAAAGCAGCTGCCAGTTTACTAGTAGAACCCAGTAAGTTTAAGTTGAATTTTTAATGGGTTAGAAAGCAAATTAGTTCTCAAAACGACTGGTGAGCAGTCTTCCTAGACACATTATACAATCTTTAGTACTTGTGGTAGGCGGTGGAAGCGAACCTACCCTATAATTGTTCATACTAATATTATTGATAGTAACCATAATCATAAGAATAATAAGAATAAACATAGTAATTACTCCATACTTGTAACATTTTTATAGGCAAATCTACACACCCGGACAGCACAAGTAATCACATAATGAAATCCCCAAACAGTTTCTTAATGTTTTCAAAGTTCCCATATGTCTCAGAGGAGTAAGACGTTATAATCAGCTTTAGGTTTTATTTTCAACAACCCTAATATCACAACTGCCTTACTATCTTTTAGTATAATACAGAAAGTAACAATTCAGTGCTGATGATAGTATTCTTGATGGGTATTTTGCTGTCTCAACGAGGAATGGTAGATAATACTGAGAGGAAGTTCTAACTTGATTCAAGTTTTGTTTTCAACAGCATAATATCTTTCACAATTATTAGGTTCTAGTCTTTTTAAGTGAAAGTGCCACCAAACACATGTAAATAATAGGTTTTAAATGTTGATGAAGGTTTTGTGTATAGTGGGTCCGGGACTATTACATTCATACTCATTACACATAAATCTCTAAATGGCAAGTCAAGGTTAATGACTTTTGAGCATGTTTGTGTGAGGGAAGCTGCTTTCAGAGGCATGACCCTCAAGAAATTTAATCCATGGACATCTATGGTGACCATATTTCAATCATGGGTGCCAGTGGTTTGACCATGAACATAAAGTAGTGGAACCTATTATTAGCTAGTTCACGCAGTCTTCATCTGCATTGCCTGACCTGTTTGAACAAAGCCTGTTCAGCAACATGAACTAAACTGTGCATTTGTTGAACAACATAAATGTCAAAACTGTGCAAGACTGATTCTACGCTTACCATCAGGATATGTTGGCCTTAGTCCTATCTAGCTCACAGTGCACCATCTGGACCCCTAACCTAGCAAGGTAACAGGTGATATGTGCAACCTCAGAACATGACAACCCTGACTCCCCAAGGAAATCATGGAAACAGTTCTAGAACCCTTTCGTTTGGTAACTCATGCATGCTCAAAGGGAGACACAAGAAATACTTGAAATGGCATTTCCATATTTATTGAAACAATAAGATTCTTGTGTAAAATACGTGTGCTGCACTAATTAACAGAAGGAAACAAAACAGAGTAGTCAGCATCACAAGAATGGTAAAGAAAATGAACAACTCAACCTTTTTACTGTTACATAGAATATATGCTTACGTATAAGTATAGTGATAGTTATGCTCCTACCTAGCATTCCCTATCCTAGTGTGCCTTGGCTGGGCGAATCTGCCAGAATCCCTGTAGGGTGATCTAACTCCCCAGTTACCTGTGGATAGGTTTCATCTGGGAGCTTGTCTTGGTGTAGAGTTGGGCACCATCCTTCTCAGGAGGTAAACAGGATTCAGCTGGGCTGGTAATCCAGCATGGGGTGACCTCAACAGTGTCAGAGAATGCTCCTCTAACTAGGCAAAGGAGTGATGTTCTTTATATAATAAGCTTCACCCATGTTGCCATACCAAAGTCCCAGTCAGCCTGCCATTATTGAGTCTATCCTGACAAAGCTGTAGCCGAGTGAACAATAATAAACAACATCATTATTGTGAGAAGTTGGCCTGGTATATGCTGTCCACTAATTAAAGTGGGCACCCTGTATCAGTCCAAACAACCCTTATGGTGATTTAAGAGGTCAAAGATAACCTTAGAAAGCTATCCAAGTGGTAGCTGAAAGAGCAGCCTTCAGGCTTAGTCTTGAAGGAATGTTAAGCAGCTTGTTTTACCAGAATGCAACCTTATTGTATTGGTTAAATGAAAGGAGAACCACACAGTAGCTATAAAAATATGTATTTGTTATTATAACACACTCTAAATACTTCACAGTATCTGCTACACGCAGATAAACACAAAGCACACAATACTGAAGCACAGAAACAATCCTAAGTAGCACTAATACGCAGTGGGCTCCACGGGGAGACCAAACCATATACTAAAATAGTGGTATAAGAACCACGACTCGAGTCAAGACAGTGTCTAGAGGTTATAGAATCACTGGGACCCCAAGGAACCACCCAAGGTGAGTAAGAAGGGACCCCATGGAGGACGGGTGCAGTGTGGAAACACGACAGCGTGTTCCGTACAATTCTATGGGAGAGTCGCGGTTGCAGTTTTAAAGGTTAAGGACCCTTCCCAGTGCTTTACGAAGAAGCCCCTTGGATCATAGGAGGTTGAAGAGCCAGCCCACCCGTGGATACCGTAGTACCAGAGTTACCTATCCCAAGGAAGCCAGGTGCTTGGGGCTGAAGTGGTGTCGGAAACCGCCGTCGATCTCAATGGAAGACTTCAAGGAAATGCTGTTGTGGGAAAGAAGAAAAGTGGCTGCCTGTAAATCTTATTTTTAGGTAGACTTTCACCTGTGTCCACTTCATGGGTACACCAGGTGGTCTGACTATTAGTCAGAGAGAACATGTGTCTGTATTGATTGAGGACCTTCCTACAATCAATTTGTTGCTGGTCAGTGAGGCTGCCTGCCAAGGCTACACCATCAATTGATCCATCATCAGGGTTCTGTGAGAGGATGTCAGGGAGTGGGTCACTCTCTTCCTCCTGTCCCTCATCAGTTGCCATGAGCAAGCCCATGTCAGCCTGTCAATGTATGGCTTGAGCCTGTTCACATGGAGCACTCTGTGGCGGCTCCTGGGAGTACCAAGGTCTACCAAGTAGGTGACCTCTCCCTTCTGCTCAAGAATGGTATGAGGTCCACTCCATTTATCTTGGAGAGCTGCTGGGGCCACAGGCTCCAATACCCACACCTTCTGTCCTGGCTGATAAACAGTCAGTTCAGCCTTTTGGTCATGCCAAGCTTTTTGCAATTCTTGACTTGCCTCAAGGTTTTTACTTACCTTCTTCATGTACAAAGTCTACTATGTCTTGTTTGTGAGGTGTGAGAGGTAACTCCCAAACCTCCTTCACCAAACACAAGGGAGCCCTAACTGGATGCCCAAACAAAAGTTCAAAAGGGCTGTAGCCAACCTCCTTTTGTGGGACCTCTCTGTAGGCAAAGAGAAGGCAGGGCGACAGGACATCCCATTTTCACCTAAGCTTGTCTGGGAGGCCCATGATCATGCCCTTTAGGGTTTTGTTGAACCTTTCAACCAACCCACTGCATTGTGGGTGATAGGGTGTGGTGAACTTGTAGTTCACTCCACACTCCTTCCACATTGCAGTGATATAACTTGACATGAAGTTTGTACCTCTGTCAGTCAAGACCTCCTTAGGGAAACCCACTCTGGAAAAAATTCCCAGGAGGGCCCTGGCCACCACAGAAGCTGCGGTGGTTCTAAGGGGTATAGCCTCTGGATACCTAGTGGCATGGTCCACCACCACTAGAATATAACTGTGCCCAGATGCAGTTGGAGGGTTCATGGGACCAATTATGTCAATCCCAACCCTCTCAAAGGGAACCCCCACCTCAGGTAGTGGTATGAGGGGGGCCTTTGTGGTACCACCTGACTTACACTGGCTTGACAGGTGGTACAGGAGCGACAAAACTCCTTTGCGTCTTCTGACATGTGAGGCCAGTGAAAGTGAGGGACAAGTCTGTCCCAAGTCTTACTTTGGCCTCGGTGTCCTGCCATGGTAATGTCACATGCTAGGGTGAGTAGGATGCCCCTAAACCTCAGAGATATGACCAACCTCCTGGTGGCACCAGGCTTGGGGTCTCTACCCTCTGAGTATAGGAGTCCCTCATCCCAATAGATCTTGTGAGACCCACTGACACTCCCAGCAGCCTCAGCAGCAGCTTGCTGTCTGAGGGGTTCAAGAGAGGGGCAGGTTTGCTGCTCCAAACTCAAGTCTGCCCTGAAAGGGCCCCCTGTCCCCAAGAACTCAACCTGATCAGGTTCCAGTTCATCTGAGACAGTTCCTTCACAGGGACTGAGATCGTCTCCCTCAAGAGATGGATCCTCACACTGAGTCTGGGGGAGACACAGCCTTACCCCTCCTGCTCCTTCTCTTGGAAGGCCCGTGGTCCATTGTTCCAGGATCCAATGCCTGTTCAGTGTTAGCCAGTTTGGCCTGTGACCTGGTCACAGCAAACACATCTGCAGTGATGCCCAGCATTGCTGCATGAGTCCTTAACTCCACTTCAGCCCAAGCTGAAGTTTCCAAATCAGTGCCCAACAAACACTCCACTGGAAGGTCTGAGCTAACCACAACTTTCTTAGGGCCAGTTACCCCTCCCCAGCTGAAATTAACAGCTGCCAAGGAATGATCAGTCCTGACATTGTTAGCATTGGTCACTTGGTACCTCTCTCCAAGTATGATTTGGTCAGGGCCCACAAGATTCTCTGTCACCATAGTGACACTTGCACCTGTGTCCCTGTATGCCATGGCCTCCTTACCATTTATCAAAGGCTGTTGTCTGTTGTTGCCCAGGTTACTGGGACTGACAAAGAAGGTGGCAAGATCCTTGCCCCCCATCACAGACTAGTACAGCCTGAGCTGGAGGTCTGACTAGGCCAGAACCCATCTCAGAGCCCAAGGTTAACCCTACTAAACCCTTGTTCCCTGTACCACCACCTGTACTTGTGCTAGGGGGCGCAGTTTCCTTAGGGGCAGTGGTGGTAGGAGGATTTTCCTTGGCTTTTGGACAATCAGCACCCTTTGTCCAATGTGTCTTCTGTTTACAGAGATAACACCAAGGTTTCTTTTTGCCTTTACCTTTGTTGGATTGTGACTCCCCCCCCCCCCCCAGATGCGGGTCTTTGGGACCCTGATGAAGACTTGTCATCTTTACCCTTGTCCCCACCCTTATCTGACGTTTTAGCATCTTGCTTCTGGTCACCACCATGGTTCTGGTTTTTCTGCTTCACCCTGGTTCTGACCCACTTATCTGCCTTCTTTCCCAGTTCTTGGGGAGAAGTCAGATCAGAGTCAACCAGGTACTGATGCAACAACTGATTTTGGCAATTATTAATGATCTGCTCCTTCATAATCAAATTGTACAATCCCTTGAAATCATTCACTTTGCTGCCAAGCAACCAGCCTTTCAGAGCCTTAATGGTACTATCCACAAAGTCTACCCAATCCTGATTCTGTGTCTTCTGGGTGTCTCTGAACTCAATCCTGTACTGTTCAGTGGTTAAGCCAAACCCATCAATGAGAGCACTTTTCAAGATTGAATAGTTGTCAGCATCCTCTTCTCTAACAGTGAGGAGCTTATCTCTACCTTTGTCAGCAAAGGAGAGCCACAAGATAGCTGCCCACTGCTCTTGAGGGACCCTCTGAACTTTACAGGCCCTCTCCAAAGCAGTTATCCATTTATGGATGTCATCCCCAACATGGTAAGGAGGGACAATCTTGCTCAGGTTCCTATGGTCAAATGAATGTTCTTTAACTCTAGGGACACTGTTGCTGCCACCATGGGACTCTAGTCCCAACTTTTTTCTAGCTCTCTGGACTTCTAGGGACTCTTTGTCCAGGGCCAATTGCTGTTGCCTGAGCCTAAGCTTCGCTTTCTCAAGTTCCAGAAATTGGTACTCCCTGTCATAAGAGTGGTCCTTCTTGCTAGATACAGAGGTCCCCACAGACTGTCCTGAGTGATTAGACACTGCAGAGGGAGATCTAGATCTCCTTGGTAAACTCTGCACTCTTCCAGGAGGGGTGAAGAGGGGGCCTTCTTGGCCTTCTCTATCACCTCCCTGAAGATCTGAGTTATCCAGGTGGGACCCATCTTGGTCCTCCTGGCCAGGGTTTGAGTCTAGGCCATAAAAGGTGTCACCTCCTGACCTGTCTTCATTCCCTGTCCCACCCACTCTGTCCTGTTCATCTGATCCAGGGGTCTTCCTAAGGTCATCTAACAGTAACATCTCAATTAGACACGGAGTGTTGGCACTTCTCCCTGTCTTCAACTTTCTAGAGGCACACAGGGCTTTCAATTCTTGGAATGAAAGCTCACTGTATCTAGAGGGCAGAGAGCCACTGGCATCTCCTTTAGTAGACATACTAAGTGTGGTGATGTGTTGCTCCTACCTAACCTAGTGGGAACTAAACTCTTTGAGGTTGGAGAAAGGGTTTGCTAGACCCTTGACTTACCCAACCCTAAGTTCAGTAGAACTTACTTATTCTAAGCTAGTATTATATGTACCTAGTACTTAGTTGTTTTCAGTTAATCAATACAAAGATTTATCTGGTAAAACAATGCAGGCTTGAATCCCAACCGCTGCAAACCAATGTGAGAAGTTGGCCTGGTATATGCTGTCCACTAATTAAAGTGGGTACCCTGTTCCATTCCAAACAACCCTAATGGTGATTTAAGAGGTCAAAGATAACCTTAGAAAGCTATCCAAGTGGTAGCTGTGGAGAGGAGCCTTCAGGCTTAGTCTTGAAGGAATGTTAAGCAGCTTGTTTTACCAGAATGCAACCTTATTGTATTGGTTAAATGAAAGGAGAACCACACACTAGCTATAAAAATATGTATTTATTATTATAACACACTCTAAATACTTCACAGTATCTGCTACACGCAAATAAACACAAAGCACACAATACTGTAGCACAGGAACAATCATAAGTAGCAATAATACACAGTGGACTCCAGGGGGAGACCAAACCATATACTAAAATAGTGGTATAAGAACCACGACTCGAGTCAACACAGTGTCTAGAGGTTATAGAATCGCTGGGTCCCCAAGGAACCACCCAAGGTGAGTAAGTAGGGACCCCACAGGGGACGGGTGCAGTGTGGAAACACGACTGCGTGTTCTGTACAATTCTATGGGAGAGTTGCGGTTGCAGTTTTAAAGTTTAAGGACCCTTCCCAGTAGATTACGAAGAAGCCCCTTGGATCATAGGAGGTTGAAGAGCCACCCCACCCGTGGATACCGTAGTACCAGAGTTACCTATCCCAGGGAAGCCGGGTGCATAGGGCTGAAGTGGTGTCGGCAACCGCCGTCGATCTCAGTGGAAGACTTCAAGGAAATGCCGCTGTGGGAAAGAAGAAAAGTGTCTGATTGAATCCAAAGGTGTATTCTTGATAAAGAGTACCTGAAAGCAGAGGGGACAGAGTCTGGCTCCCTCAGGGGTGACCAGGGGCTCAGTAGACGAATGCCCACCAATGTCGGGTGCTTCAGGTGCCTTGAGGGGGATCTTGACTCTGCAGCCACCGGGACCAGGAGACATCGAGGATGACCAGGAGCCGGATACGAGCTGTCCCACAAAGGATGTCGAGTGATGAGGGGTTGGTGTCCGGTTGGAGCACCAACAAGCCTTGGCAGGGGCAACCCACGAAGATGGTCAAGTAAAGTTATGGTTCGGACCAGCAAGGTCCAGGAGACCCACCAAACACAAGGGAGTCAGGGCAAACCTGGATTAACCAGGGGAGCCCAAGAAAAGCAGTGTTGACCCTCAAGAGGACCCACAGGCCGGAGGCTCAGGAGTCGCAAGGGGACCTTGAGCAGAATTACAAAGCAACAGCCCACGGAGCACTCAGTGTGAGGAGGCCGAAGTTCTTTGGTGGAAATGGTGCCAGAAGTCGGGGCTACTCGGAGCCCAGTGCACTTGTTTCGTGAACGCCAACAAGCATATGCACTTGCAAAAGTACGCAGTGCACAAGGGTACAGGTCTTGCAGCCCCAACAAGGGATTCTGACCTCAAACTTGGTGAGAGGACAGCTCGGACCTCAAGGGACTTGGAAACCCACCTCCTGTGTTGCTGGAGCCTTCGGAGTCCGTAGGAGCTCAGGATCAGCAGACCGGTCAGTTGCGTTACGGTGCCTGCAGTTGCAGGGGAGTGACTCCTTCACTCCAAGGGAGATATCTTCAGTTGTCCTTGATGCTCCACAGGTTCTGTATGGTGCAGGGGCATAGACGATGCTTTGGACGGAGTGGGAGATGAAGTCGGGCCCAAACGATGTCCAGAGTGTCCAGACGGTCGAAGTTCAGTGGTTTCTGGTTCAGAATCTTGTCCATGTCGAATCTAGGGTCCTACAGCCAGGTAAGCCCTTTTGTACCCACGGGAGAAGGTTGGACAGATTCAGGGGACCCTCCCAGGGGAGGGTCCGGACAGTGGGGAGGTTACTCCCTTGTCCTTTGTCCAGTTTCGCGCCAGAGCAGGAGCCAACGGCTCCCAGGACTGGTTTGAACTGGACTATGCACAGGGACACCAAAGGTGCCCCTCATGCAGACTTTCGGTCGCTGGCAAGCGCACCCACCCAGGCATAATACACTAAATCCTGTCTGGGAGGTGGTCACAACTCCCTGTGACAGGATGCCTATTGTTCTGCCTTCCCCTGCTCGAGCTTGGCTCAGCAGCAGGAGGGAAGAAATGTGTCTCTGGTCGGCAGCAACCCTTTTGGGCTGCCCGGGACTAGAAGGCTGGTACCGGAAACACCAGGGACCTCACAAAGCTCGTTTCTGAGGGGTAGAATCATACCTCCCACACCGGTTACCAGTATGAGGGTATGATTCCACAATGTTTGATACCAAACACGATAGGGTTACTTTCAGCCGTTTTAGAGTTGGTCATTACGCGGTCGCATAATGCCACTCTATATGTCGTAAATGGCTGATACACTGACAACCCGGGAGAATGGACTCTGTAGGCTGCAGGGGTGTTCTGCTCATGCAGTGGCACCCTCTCACTTAGAACCAAACACCCTGCCTTCAGGATTGGTAAGGCCTGCTATAGGGGTGACTTATAGGTTTTAAGTGCAGTGACCCTTAGATACAGTAAACCTATATCTAAAGTAAGAGGTGCATGCACCATCTTACACAGGCTGCAATGGCAGGCCTGTAGTTCCATTTTGCATGGCCTCTCATGGGTGGCATAATACATGCTTCAGCCCATGGGAGGCCTCTGGGGTACCTATACCCTGGGTACATGGGTACCATATACTAGGGACTGACAAGGGTACCCCAGTATCCAATCTGGAGTGTACCTAAGTACATGACATAACATTTTAGGGAGAAAGCAGATAGACTGGGGTCCTGATTAGCAGGATCCCAGTCAGACTAGTCAAAAACAGTGTAACATGAACCAAAAAGTGGAGGTAACCATAAGAAGCAGATCCTACTTTCCTACAATTATGCACAGTGAACTTTAGCTTTCGTACAGAGTGTTCAAGGCTCTGATAATATGCCTATAAAGAAGTGTAAATGTAAGCAAAGTTATTTCATGGAACATTATCCATACAAGCACACAAGCAAATGTGTGTCACATGTCAGTGTTCAAGAAAAGATGTCAACTTTAAACGTGGTTATCAACAACGGGGGCAACCCTGAAACCTGAACCAGGGTCAAACAATAGTGGAATCCTAACAAAGGTTCAGGTTTAACATTTCTATGTAAAAAACATACATCACAAAAAGAATACTTATACAATAAAAATAAAAAAAAATCAAGGAAAGGAAAAATAATATGCATGTACACAATACAAAAGCAAATTATAAAAGCCCATATAGAAATTCAATTCGTAGAAAATTTATTATTAGATAAATAATTAGATCTAGAAACATACAAAAACATTGGCGCTCAACACAGTACACAAACAAGATGAACAATACAGAAGTGTAATCACAAGGTGGCTGAGGAAATAATTATACACAAAGGGAAGTTCAGAACAAGACAAAAAACAACACAAAGCAAAAATGCGTTCTCCTTAGTTTGGGCCACATGTAGGCGTCGACGGCGTTTCGACCATAACATAATTAAATGGTCATCATCAGGACAGGACAATTATGGGAACATCCAAGTTAATTCATTGTAACATCTCAACGTATGGTTGATCCAACCGTAAGAAAAGCAAACGTATGGGATCCACACTATGGAAGACTAAGGAATCGAATGATCCAAAATAGAATCTAATAAATCCAATTGGCATAATATGCCGAAGATAAGGGAGCTCAACAGATGGAAAAATTAATCAGTCTGCTCTTTCAAGGATAGATGCAAAGCCAAACGAATGGCCAAGAGCAGATATATGGTGTAAACATCCACATAAAGTTCACTCCACAAAGATCCTGTAGTTTACATAGGTCAGGCAACGGATGATGGAGTTGGAATCATTTAAAAAAAAAAAAAACTTTGCTGCCAATGAGTAAATCTAGCAAAGGCTGGTATGGGCTGTGCACAGTAACCAAATCCCACATGATAGGCACTCAGACTGCTCCGTAGACATTGGACCTTGCACTCAACTTCCAGCTCAGTGTAAACTCTGCACCGGCTGCAAAATTGAACGTGAGCTGTAAAATGGTGGTGTTTCTGCCCGGGCCTAATGTGACCATATGACAATGCCTCGTACGATACAAGTCAAATGGAACTCTTACTTTTCTCAAATCAGGAGAGCCCCTGTTTCGGAGAAGTTATGGAACAAGATTTGTACCCTGGCTCTCTCATGTACAATTTCTCTGCCGCTATATCAAACCAAACTCTTTGCTATGCTTCTTCTATATTGGACAATTAAATTGCATAAATTACAATTAAGCTCTTCAAATTTATGTTTGTCTTGTAACAAAGCACCTGGAGACCATCCTCATATGTTCTTCCAATGGAAATTCTTAACACCATTCTTGGAACAAGTCACAAACCAACTTAATGCCATTTTCAAAACAATCTCATACTAAACGTCCCCCCATAATGTTAGGTCCTCATATAGCCTGCTGTACTATGAATCTTCGCAATCTAGAGTGCTTCCTCCTTGACCTTCTCCTAGCGATAGCTATTAAAGTCATCCTATTAGATTGAAAATCCTAATTTCTGTTCACACTTGGTGGGCCTGAGTCACTTATCTACACAGTTCTAATTTTTCCCTATAAAAATCACCAGGCCATCCCATTATTTTAAAGTAAAGGTGGCATTCCTTGGATCTGTTCTTCCAGGATCATGTCCCATACATCCCTGCTGCTCCCTCTCCCCATACTATGTTATGCTAGTCACACCACTTCCTCCCGATTTCCTTTCCTTTCTTCTCTACACCCTAGGACTTCCTTTGCTAACCTACATCTGTGCCCTTGTGTCCCTAACTTCCCTTCTCTCTAGTTGTGTATTGCTCCTTTATGTTTCCCCTACATTCTCAATCATTGGTACTATTCTTTTTGATCTTTGCTTTGTGCAACATAATTCTCTGGAATTACCTATATGTTATTGACACTCCACAAGACCTCTAGTAATTTTTGATGTCTTTTTACATTGATATATTTCCAAATATGCCATATTTTTGTTTTTGCTTTTTATCTCTGTTAATACATGATGTACCTACTGACAGTAACGCCTCCGGTTCTACCTTCTCAACACAACTTCTACTTGTTCCTTTAGGATTATTGCCAGACACGTTTTTGTTTAGGCATGTTGTACCTGTCCTAACGTGATAATAATGGAACCTTTGTTGCTTTTGCTCTCCCTCCCTCTTTTGTTGATTATGTACCTCTGTTTAAAAAACATTTTCAATAAAGATACATTGAAATAAAAATAAAAACTTCCTCCCTCTAATCTGAATCCCCCTCAGTGTATGTCCACTCCCATGTGACACTGTGTTCACAATACTTCTACGTGCTTCTCTATTTCCTTGGTTTACTGCCAGTGAAGTGTTGGTGTCCTTTGTGACTTCGCTTAAGTCAAAACCTGCCTCTTCCATGACAGGTATTGTGGGAAGCAGATTTTGCATTAGATAGAACATTCAGACTAAACTGCTCTTATTGTCTTCTTTGTTGCAGCTCTTGGGCTATTGTGACTTCTGGAGCACTCATTTTGATATCCATTGCACTCATGGCTCGTGTTATGGTGAAACGGAAGCCACCCAAAGATCCACTGTTCTATGGTATGTATTGGATAGCATGAGCAGTAACATGGAATGAAACAAATGTGGTTGTGTTGTCATCACCCTTTAATGTACAGGCTTAGTAACCCCTTTAACTATAATTTACAGGCTCCTCCCAATATGAAAGAGAGCAACGCTTCAAATTACAAGGTGACACGGTTTATAGACCATGTATCAGCACATGGCTTTCCTAGTTTTAACTCAATTAGGAATCTCTATGTTCAGGAATTCACACGTGGATAAAACCAATTTTCATTTAGTACCACCTAGCTTTATATATCACATATCTGGCTAATACAATCAATATCTATAAAAATATATCATTTATTATAAATCAAATGTACATATTTCATACAAATATTTTAACAATCACAGACAATACCATTATCACTGGCTTCCTTATTCTCAAAAAACAAACAAAATACGTAAAACACATACATAAAATAAATACCAAATCTTGATGGGTAAATTCAGTACAGAACATGTAGCCTTGTAATTTATGGATTCTGTTCTTTGTCACAAACACCGATCTATTGAATGCTCCTATAGTGTTTCGGTGACTTCTGTTAATTTACTTTGCTTTCATCAGGGCGAAAAGATACTACATGACTTTTCACAAGTCTACATATCCACCATGCATTTAAAGGCAAATGTACAATGGTAGAATTACGTCCACCATGTAAAAACATAAATCATGTCAATTAAGTAGTCACCAATTTCCAAGAATACTGTTTCACCAACGGAAAGTTACATTACAGCATTCTGTTGTGTCAAAGAAAAACATATCTCAACTGCAAAAAATGTTCATCCTATATTGATCACATACACCCCCATAAAACACTCTCTAGTGTTTTTCACACATAATGAAATGTATTGGCCTATTGCAATCAAGTCTTTAGCCCATTGTAGCATGCAACGACAGGTCCAAACACCACAACTCGTTCCTAATCATTGGAAACTTTCCCCACCAACATCTCTAATCAACCATTATGGGTTTGGCCTGCGAATGCTCCTAGATGAGACACTTGGGCCAAGAAATGTTACAAATCAAGATTCCTGACAGTGAAACATTAAGAATCAAGGTCCTTGCAAACAATTGCACTATGATGTTACACATGTTAAGGTAACGTACACTGTCAAACTCCACAGTGGCTTATCACATATTACATCACTCATGACATCTTCTATGACATCGAGAACATCACTGCAACATCTTAAATTACCTCATTGATAAAACTGCTGAGCATGGTGGCTGACTGGGGCTTGGAGAGGGGGGCGAGCTATAGTTTTTTTCTGATCATGTATAAAGCACCACACATTCCCTTCAGGGAAGAGAAAGAATGGTATGGCAAAATGCATCAATACATCACAACATAACATTACAGGACCTGTGTCACAAAACATCCGAGTAACCCACTCGTCTGGTTATATCTTTGCTTGAATATTCTGCAGCAAACCTATGTCTTTGCCAATATTCAGAGGATACGCTACGTTCATCAGACCGTTATGTCCTTACATGGGAATTAGTAAGGTTCGAAAAGGACATTTTAATAATGGAAGAACTGAACTCTATTTGAGAGACGCGTTTGCTAAAAGCGTACCATATTTAGATATGTAGTGACTGGTTAAGCAAATCTTGTTTTTAAACCGTTTTGATATTTATAGTTGATGGCCAAATATGTCATCAGTAACTAACATGCAAATGGCTAAGATTGCCTGTGTATTTAATAGCTCTCCTTGAATCGAAATTGATTTATCTAATCATGATAGTTCTTTTCAAGCGTGCAGTACTTCCTCTAGTGGAAAACGAATACTGACTATCAAAGCAAAAGCTGTTTTTTGAAAAACATGCTGTTCCTACCGGTCAGCTATCGCACATTATTTTGGATCATTAGCATTATTACACTATACTTTGAAGTGACTCATTCTTTAGCAACTCAAATAAAAACGACAGATTAAAAATGTGTTTTCTAAAATGTGGTATAACTATTAATGTTTAATTAGTTGCAAAAACCTAAGGGGCTTATTTATGAGAGCTCTGCATCCCTTTTGCACTATGTAAAGTGGTACTTGCGTGATGCAGGGCTCTCATAAAGATTTATGAAACCACGCAAAGCCACCCTGCGTGACTTTGAGTGGCCTCATAAATCATGAGTAAGGCGACACAGCGGCAATTGCCGGGAGGCGTTCCATGGGCGTTGTGGTGGGTTTTCCCACACAACACCCATGGAATTTCAAAAGTGATGTAAACCTGGGGAAGCGTCCAATCCGTATGCCTCCCAAGGTGTGGCTTAACGAGGAGAAATATCTTTATATCTCCACGTTTTTCCTCTTTCCATGTGTGCTAAATTCTGCAGCACACATAGAAAGCGGAAAATGCCTCGTAGGATTGTTTTTGTTCAGGAAGGTGCCCCTTTCTGCACAAAAACAAATCCTGACTGCAAGGGAGGCCCCTTGCACCATGGTGCAAGGGTGCCTACATTGGCGCTAGGCTGCCAAAACGGCACCAGCACAGGCAGAAAGGACAGGACTACACTGTATTGCTTTAGTACTCTGCAGTATACTTTTATGGCATTTTGGTGTAGGGCAGCGCAGCAAGGCACCTTGTTGGGCTGCCCTACGCCAAAGTGAAAGAGCAGGAATGCACCTTTCTGTCTGCGCTGGTGCTGTTTTGGCAGCTTAGTGCCAGCGTAGGCACCCTTGCACCTTATTGCAAGGATGCCTCCATTGCAGGCAGGATTGTTTTTGTGCAGGAAGGGGCATTTTCCTGCATAAAAACATCCTAAGAGGTGTTTTCCTCTTTCTATATGTATTGCAGAATGCTGCACACATGGAAAAAAGGAAAAAAAAAGGAGAAATTGAGTTATGTCTCCTCGTTACGCCTCACCTCGGAAGGCGTACGGATTAGGCGCTTTCCCAGGTTTATATGTTTTTGTAAATCTGGGATTGCGTCAAATTCCATGGGTGTTGCGTGGGAAAACGCCCATGGAACGCCTCCCAGATGCAGAGTAAGGCGACTCAGCGATTTGCGCTGCGTCACCTTATTCATGATTTATGAGGCCACTCAAAGCCACGCAGGGTGGCTTTGCGTGGCTTCATAAATCTTTGAGAGCCTTGCGTCACGCATGTACCACTTTACGTGATGCAGAAGTGATGCAGGGCTCTAATAAATAAGCCCCCAAGAGTGCATTCTATTCACTTGGCTTCAGAGGTCAGTCTCAGGGAACACCCCACAATCAATGTATGACTTCGCCATAAACAAATTATTACTATAAAACCCTAAGTTAACCAAATGATTTCTCGTTTTTCAGTAGAATATCAGATGCAGCCTGAGAACAGCAAGTTTGTTTGCAGAGCCACACAGCATATTCTCATAAACCTCGGCATTTCCTTTCATTACTCATCAAAAACAAAACATAACACACACACCAGCACAACAAAATCTTTCACGCACAACACCTCATAATACGTTCCATCACACACTGTAAACATGCACCCACTCCCACCTTCCGGACTACACAAATGATACACATCATGAACAAAGTCCAATGCCAAGCTTACTCTCTTCCCCCACATCGAACACATATACAGCAACTCTCTTTTAACCGCCTCTCATCATTGGACAGTTTAGAACCTTACTACATGCCCCACATGCTGCACCACCACCCCTAACTCATACACCTTCCGCCCTAAACAGATGCAAACAAAATAAGCAACATGGCACGCCTCACAACTTGAATTCTCCATTGCTACTGCACAACAAGGTTACACTACAAAAACAACACAGCTCACCAACTCACTCTCAACCACCATCTCCTCCACCTACACACGCAGACTCATCAGAATGCCTTCTTAGCCTGCTGGACGAGGAACACGATACAGAACAGCTACACGATTGCTATCCTCATACAGCTAATACCAATATTAAAGACACACCAGCTACAAGCCACAAAATACTGCTCACTCTTCTACAAAACAAAGTCACACTATCACCAAAGTACATTCTCTAAACTGTATACTAATAAATGCTCGATCGGTCTCTCAAAACAAACATCACATCTACATTCTCATGGACACAAAACCTGACATACTTTTCATAACTGAATAATGGTCGGGAGATGATATGGCTCCAGTTCTGCAGAAAGCCGTTCCTCTAGGCTATCAAACTATCTTGCAAAATCGTATAGGCAAATGAGGAGGTGGCCTAGCTGTTGTGTTCAGGCAAACATTACACATCACTAAAGCGGACAACGTCTCCATACAAGATTGTGAGCCCCTTTTCGCCAGATGCAATTCTACAACATCTTCTTCCTGTAACTTCCTGCTCCTTTACAGACCTCCACCTAGCAATGCAACATTCTCAGACACACTTCTAGACACAGTTTCAAACCTGATAACCCTACACTCCAAGCTATGCATTCTGGGTGACCTCAACATTTGGTTTGACAAACCCTATATGCCCCATCCAAAAACAATCATCACTGGCCTAGACGTACTGAACCTACATCAAATCATCAACAAACCCACACACATTGCTGGACACATCCCAGATGTTATTTTTGGTAATACAGAACTAGTTACCTTTCAAACGATGACTCCAGTCACATGGTCAGACCACCATTTGCTTGCTTTCCAACATAAAACATCACATAGCAACGCACCTAAAACCACCTTACGTGCATCCAACAATCGACCGTGGAACAAACTCAATTTGGAACACTTAGAAACACAACTAACATCCAGTACAGATCTAGACACAAAAAATTCTGTTAAAAAACTGAGTGGCTACAGGAAGATTTTGATATCCTAATACCACTATAATGACACAACAGAACAAAAGAAAACAGGCACCTTGGAGAAATACAGAGATAAAAAGACAAAAACAACAAATTAGAAAGCTGCAAGGTGCCTGGCTCAAAACAAACACCGATCAAAACAAAGTTCGCCTACAGAAACTTCAGAGATTATACAAGTCCGCTATCTAAAAAGCTAAGAAAAGGTACTATTCAGACAGAATTAAAATGCTAAATGTGCAAATAAAGAATTCTATAAAATTCTCACAGAATTTTGTGAACCAAATTGCCTAGAAGAAGTTCTTCCCATTACTCAAGATTTCACAGACAACCTGGCAAATCATTACACGGCCAAAGCAGACACATTGGACTCTTATTTAAAACAAATAAAAAGGACCAGCACCGACCCTTTTCCAAAACAACAATCCAAGAATACTCTAACCCAGTCTCTGCATTCCTTCCAACAAATTTCACACAATGAATTTATGGACCTGGTCAAAGCAAGCAGGCCTGCCGGCAGCCCTACTGACCCATGTCCACCACAGAACTTCAAGACAATTCTTCTAACAACCTCTGCTGCCACACCAGTAAGAAGAATCATCAACAATTCCTTAACTACCAGAATATTTCCAGAAGAACTAAAAAAGTCCTACATATGTTCATTACTGAAGAAAACAAACCTGGACCCGCTGAACCCCGACAACTAGAGACTGATTACAAATGGACCTTTCCTGGGCAAACTTATAGAAAGAGCAGCATTCGCCCAGATGTCACAATTCATTGAAGATAATGCTATACTTTCAGACTTCCAAACGGGATTCCGTTCAGGAAGAGGCCCAGAATCTGCCCTCGATGCCATCTGGTATGACCTTAAGAACACAGTTGGCCAGAAACAGGGTTGCTACACTACTTCTCTTGGACCTCTTAGCTGCCTTTGGCACCATGGCACTCTGATACAAAGACTCTACGAAGTCGGCATAGAGGGGACTGCTCTAGACTGGATCACATCCTACCTTCACAACAGAACTAATCTCATCCATACCCCTCCTTTCTCATCCAAACCATACTTCACAAAAGCAGGGGTCCCTCAAGGCTCTATCATCTCACCCATGTTTTTCAACATCTACATAAAGTCATTACCGGCACTGATCAATCAATTTCACCTCATGTGCTATAACTATGCAGATGACACACAAATACTCCTTCAACTGTAATGCCCCAAAGACATTGGAAACTCACCAATTTTCAGCCGTGGATCAATGGATGATATGGAGCCATCTCAAATTGGAATGCTTCCAAAAAGGAAATACTCATGTGTGGCGATTGGAAAAATCATGACCCACTCGCCACCTGGCCTGATGATCTGGGAACACCGCCTAAAGTATCAAAGGAAGTAAGAAACCTCGGAATGACCATGGACTCCAAGCTATCAATGAATGCCCAAGTGGCCAACGTAGCAAGATCAAGCTTTGTTACTATAAAAACTCTGTGACGCGTCTTACCCCATCTGGGATTTCCATACAAGGTCCAGGCTATCATCTCTCTTGTTCTATCCAAACATGATTACGCCAATAGCCTCTACCACGGATCACCTTTAAACACTATGAAAAGACTACAAAGGATTAGGAACTCTGCTGCCAGTCTACTCTTACATATAAAGCCACAAGCCCACATTTCCCCTGCCTTGAAAGCCCTACATTGGTTACCGGTTGCCAGAAGAGCCACATTCAAGCTGCTTTGTATCACCCACAAATCGATACATGGAACAGGACCGCTCTTCATCAGGAATAAAATCACCAAATACATTCAACAAAGGAACTTCCACTCTAGAGTGGCAGCTCGCCTCGAAATACCTCAGTACAAGAAAACAAGCATTTGTAATGCAATAGCTCTTGCATTTGTGTGAGTTTAAGCTGTTGGCATTGTAAATGACAATGCCTTTTATTTATGTGTTTTGAAAACCTGCAAGCAGTGCGTCAACACACACTTTATTCTTATAGTCCTTGCTTATGAGACGCAAGGCTGGCAGTAAAAGTTGAGAAACCCTTGTCTTTTAAGTTGTAAAGAACTTTTCTTGCGTTATTACATTTGGATAGGTCTCAAGTTTTCCAGGTTCATGCATGAGAAGCTCGTCCTGTCCATGTTTCTGCTTTGCACTTTTGGACTCGCAGTGTCTATTTATCCCATTTTAACATCAGGACTACATGTTGCAGAAAACCAAAGGAAAATCCTTTTTATCATCATGGTGAGTAGTAATTAGAAACAAAGCAGGATTTATATTGGGATGGCCCCATTGATTCTACCATGGACACACGTCTGTCAACTTAGAGAGCAGGTGTCACCCTCTTTTTTAATGATATTTACCCTCTTAAAAATTACTGTGCCTTCAAAGAATTTGTTAATGTCACCATGTTTGCAAACCTGCATCACGCTCCCCAAGCTTTTTTTCTCCGTTCTGATGGGATCAGCCTCTTGCACATCTAGCTTCACCCACTTTTGAGCTGCAGCAGGTTGACAGTTAGGATTAAGACTTTTCCCATTAAAATATACCCCCAACTGTACCTTTTTAAGATTTTAAAATGCCTGCACTGTTATATGGCCATTAGGGTCATTGTCGACATTGCTAAGTTAGCTAGAGCACGGCTGCCATGATGCTGCTTTTGCGCACGTTACTACATGACTTTGTTGTGCAAGACTCTGTTTGTGCCTTTCACATGAGAACTGTCTGCTTTCTGCATTCTCTGCCTCCTCTTGGGTTTAGTCTGAACACGATGTGCAAGGTCGATAAACAATGCTCCTTGTTATTCTGTTCTGGTCAGTTCCTACCTTCTAGACAAAACATGCTAACATGCATGTTGTTCTAAAACACACTTGGAGAGGGTGCTTTCCAGGGAGAAGAGCTATGCGGTTCGTATGATGTAAAGCTTCCATCTAGGCACTAAGGTAGGGGGTCTGCTGACAAAGCCCAGAGATCTTCTATTATATAATAAACATCACTTTACCAAGGGGAGGGTGGTTAGGCCTTATAGTCCTTTTTCCACTGTCTATATATAATGACTTCCCCCTTTATATTCTATGGAATTGAAACAATACTAATTGTTCTAAGTTTATGCATTTCGCTGCTGGTAGTGCCTCGTATACTGCATTATAGAGCACGATAGTTAAAATAAACATTTTGAACTATAACCGTGACTCTGACCATTCTTATTGTGGACAAGTACGAGTGAGCGAGCGAAAGGGTTTGTCTTGCTACATCGATTCCTGGGAGAGTCGGGAGTGTTGTGTTCTGGGTTGTCTAATCATTTGTATCTTCGTGATTTTGGAGGAGAACGAATGAGACACTATAGCTAGTCGGTTTTGGGATTTTGGGTACTAAGGTGGTAGGTTGGTACACCCCTATACACTGAGGTCCTGTTTTCCTGCGCATAGTTCAGTGTAGGTGCAGAATCCCCGCAACATGGCGCCGCCAACGTTTGGTCTGGTTCTTATCTGCGAGACTCTTGAGTAATGCTGGTGCTTGTCCACAATCCCCTCACATCTGTTTCCGGAGACGGTTGTGACGGTGTAACCTCCTATATTGATGTTTTATAGGTTCTTTCTAGCTTGAATTTTAAAAGGTTCCTTCTCTTTCTTGTTAACCAGTTATTGCGCTGCCAAGCTTTGGGTTGTTATTTTTAACTATTCATTATGGCGGTTGCCCTTGCACCGCCTAATCGGGCTGCAGTCACAGCTTATTTGACTCAAAATGGAGTCCCTAATGCTGGTGTTGCACTCATTTTTGTTGTAGAAGCGGACACGGCTTACAGCTTCGAGGTCTTTTATTCTTGGGTCACCTTTCTGGCGGTGGGTGGAACAGATAATTTGTTCCACGAATATACTGCCACTGCCCTGCCTCAAAATTATCAGCCTTATAGGTCTCTTGAAGTTCCGCTAACGGCTTGGCAACACCAAATGTGGTTTAATGGCGCCCTTCCTCACCCAATACCGCCGGTCCGTTTAGGCCCTTTATCGATAGCTGGGGCCACGTGGCCCATTTTGGCTGGGTGTACCCCGCACCCGCGTTATCTAACAACTGCAACACTTGCAGAACTTCGGGTATTGCATACTTCTTTAATACGTATACATAGATCTGTTATACAGTTCGTGTCGCACAACTTCCAGGTGGGATCACCTGGCGTTGCTGCGCAACCAGCTGCACCTGGTGGTGTCACCATCAGTCCTCTTATGGTTAATTCAGTGATGGGCAAGCGTCCACAGAATAAGGATGAATTCCCTTATTGGCTTGCTGAAATATTTGGACAGATCGAAGCTGTTTTTCCGAATACCACTCCGGTGGAGAATCACAGGATACTAACCATAAGTTTACCTAAAGACTTAGTTCCCGAATTGGCTGATTGTAACACTTGGGGTAAAGTGTTTGCAGCGGTATATTCGATGTGTTTCGGCACCCAGACTGATAAAGATGGGCGCCCGTTCTTTCCTAAAAAGAACTGGAAAAATAAAAAACAGGGGTAGCAGAAGCAGGGTTCACGTGCTGGTTCACCGACACCTGAGTCTTCTGAGCGTACTTATGACTTGCGAGACCGCGCGAAAATTAAGACTCCTGATAGATTTCAGGTCCCTGATCAGCACTCTCCTCGTTCTTGACTCATCGGACTCTCAAGTCGGTGGAGGGGAGCGCCAGGATCGTGGCAAAGGTCCGACAAAACAACAGGGACGAGATCTACCTCGACAGTTTGACGTCAAAGCCAAACAAGAGGAACTGCCTCGTTTTAGACCCCGTATCAGAAGAAAAAGGTTGCCGCTTTGACTGCGAAGTATGCCTCATTCTGTGAGAACGCGACTCCTAGACTGGACATGGGCAGTGACTCTGCTCGACAGCGCAGCGGAGGTTACCATAGTGCAGGAGGCACTGCGTCCCTGTCTGGAGGCGACAGCAACTGATACATTCATTACAGTAAAAACAGCAGATACCCGGCTTGCCCCCCCGGATAGACTCTATGAGATCATAATTCAAATCGAAGGTGATATACTGCGTCCTATCAAAGTGGTTTTCTGGGAAAATCTTACCTCCTCAATCGACATTTTGTTGGCGGAGGCAGATTGGCCTCCATCCTTTGTGCTAGCCGCATCTAGAGGGGAGGACGGGATACTTCCGAGTTTTTCGCGTTACGTCCCTGAGGAACATGCAAAGGCTTACGCAGCTGAGTGGGCTTTGGCCCTTGCTCCAGCGGTGTACCGTAATCAGGTGGGCTGGGATATTGATTCACCAGCACATGAGATACCTTTACGGTCTATGCCACAACCGCAATATCCAATCAGACGTGAGGCTAAGGCTCACGTTTGTGACATTCTAACTCAGTTGGACTATCAAGGAGTGATTGAATCCTGTGTATCACCGCTGAATAATCCTCTTTTTCCGGTATCAAAACCTGATGGTTCATATCGAATTGTATTGGATTATCGAAATTTGAATAGTCATAATCGCACTTTTGCAGTGCAAAACACACACAGCTCTCGCTGGTAAACAACCTTGTACGTAAAAAATATAAAACTACACTGGACATATCCAATGGTTTCTACAGTCATAATTTGGCTCCTGAGAGCCGTGACCTGACAGCATTTACCGCCGTCGGAAATCAGAAAAAATGTACGCGTTTGCCTATGGGTTATAAAAACAGCCCGGGGCATTTGCTGCACGTGTTGTGTCTTTATTGCACGACATAGATCCCGATGCGTTCTCGTACGTAGATGATATTTATCTGATGGACGACGAACTAATACCGCATCTTGTCTGAGTCGACCGCATCATTTTCTTGTTTGCTGACTACGGATACAAGTTCAATTTTGCAAAATCACACATCGCTCATTTGGCGGGGCTCTTTTTGGGCTATGAGCTCAATAATGATAATTGCAACCTCCTTCTGCGCTGAAGAAACTTCAGTCTTTGCTGGGATTTTTGAATTTCGGGAGGACATACATCCCCGATTATGCCCAGCGTATCAAACCGCTTTCTGCGTTGATACAACCAACATATTCTTCTGCCAGCTGGCTTCCGGAACATACCACTATCCTACAATCTTTGCAATCTGATATGCTTGCAACTAACTACTTGTTGACGCGTGATAACACCACAAACCTAGTGATACGTATAGTGCCAGGGAAGGTGGGTTTCACTTACTTGACGTTCAATGAGGGGGACACAGTACCTATTGCATACAAATCACATTTATACACTGCGGCTGAAATGCGTTTTTCGAATGTTGAAATTTTTTTGACAGCGGTCCAAATGGCGATTCTGAAAGAACGCTCACTGGTGCATGGCAAACGCATTCTTATCGTCACGCCTTTCCCCGCTTTAGAGGCTGTGACTAAAGCAAGTGTACCCAACTCTAATGCACTTCATCCCCGTTGGATACAATGGGCTACTTCTTTGACATCGTCTGATGTCATGTTTATCTTTGACCCTGCACTTCAGACACAGGAGTTTTTACAGTATGAACACGTTCATCCTCCTCCACTGTCGTTGCTTCCTTTACATGAGTACAAATGTATCATTTATACCGATGGCTCGGCTCAACCGGCCACCGGTTCCAAACACGCTTATTCAGCGGCTTGCGCTATTGTGGCTGGTACGATTGTCAATGGAGAATTCAAGTCTTCCATAGTGCATACTCAGGCGCTTGGTGACTGTACAGCACAATTGGCGGAGCTGCGTGCCCTTGTTCTCGCCCTTGAGTTTTCAGATCCTAATATGAATACTCTCATTGTATGCGATTCTTATTACTGTGTTCAATCTTTTAATGACAACTTATTCTTTTGGTCTCGGAATGACTATCGGGACTCTAAGGGCAGCGCAATCAAGCATAAAACGCTTTGGGTTCGAGTGGCAGACCTTAAACAGCGTCTGCCCCTCACGCATGTTATCCATACTCTTGGCCATCAGCGTGTGGGAGCACATGCTTTTGGCAATTCTTTGGCTGACGAAGCGGCCAAGTCTGCAGTAGCCACGTGTTCCGTAGCAGCAGTTACAAGGTCCATGACTAAAATAGATAATGATATTCTGGCAGCGGTAGCTGCTACGAGTGAGGGAACTGCTTATCCTCAGGGTTTCCCTTCGAAATACTCTTATCTTATATCTCCTGAACAAGTTCCTTACGCTTCTATTCCATCTGTTGGGGATCAGCTGATGCCCAACATGGACCGCAGACTTGCTTTGATCATGGCCGCACATGAGGGCATGGCTTCTGCACATGCCGGGGTGTCTGCGACAGTCTCGATTTTACAGCAACGTTATTGGTGGCGTGGTTTATATAAACAAACCCGTAATTATGTGCTTTCTTGTGACATTTGTCAGCAAATCAAACCATCTACGGTATCACACCCACCACAAACACAGCTATGTATTTCTAATCAACCATTTGGCTGTGTATGTCTTGATCACTACGGTCCATTCTCTTCTGATACTGCATATAAATACATTTTAGTTGCAGTTGATTCGTGCCCTAGATTCCTTTAGGTTTGGCCACAACGCAGTGCTGACGCTCGAAATGTCATCAGGGATTTGCGTGTCTTTGTCGGGATGTTTGCCTGTGGGACCTTCCATTCAGACCAAGGTCCAGCGTTTGCCTCTAAGGCGTACAAGGATGCGATGAAGTTGATGGGGGTGCTGGTGCAGTTTTCGTCTCCATACAGGCCGGAGGGCAATTCTATTGTGGAGCGAATGAACTGCGACTTAAAGCAATCTTTGACAGCTAGAGTCTTAGGTACTGGCAGGAGCTGGCTGGCCCATTTGTATGGGGTTCAACGTGCACTTAATAATCTCCCTAGAAGATCTCTGGGTGGGCGGACCCCCTACGAACTGCTCTTTGGCATTAAAATGTTTGTGCCTGACCTTGATGGTCTAGACGTTGTGGCAGCAGCCGCAACCTTTGATGTAGATAATCATTCTACTATGTTACAGGACCTTCAAAAGACCCGTGACAGCTACGCCACTGAACATTTACCCTCTTCCAATGACACATCGATGCTGATTCCGGTTACCGGCTGGCTTCCTAAGATTGGAGATCTGGTACGAGAAAAGCTGGAGAACAAGAAAGAATTTGGCCCCTCTTATCGTGCACCGGTCCCGGTTCTTGGATTGAAGGGTACTCGTACAGTGATACTACCACCTTTACCTGGTCGCAAAGACAACAGATATATTTCAGTGGACAATGTCAAGTTACACCGTCTGGTCGATTGTGAATAGTGTAACTCCTGCTGTTTCAAGCAACACTATCTCATTGAACCCGGTGCATTCGTCCACTTCGAATCATCCTTGTACTACAGGGGGTGAAATGGAAACTACTATTGACCTTTCACCTGCTCCCACACCTCCCTGTTCCACTGAAGATGTTGAATACACTTATCCTGCGGAAGAGTGCCCGAGTGAAGTGCCGGACAGGCCACGTCAACATCAAACTGATACCGCCCTACCGACTTTGATGGGTATGGGTGTAAGCGGTTACTATGGGGACTGTCCGAGCTTCTCCTGTGACTCTTCCTCCTCGTCTTCCACGTTGGCCCTTCCACCAACAAAATTAAGTATTTTCAGTTCATGGTTCAAAAATACTTACATGGTCGCACCCTGGACATACATCTGGATGGTGCTTATCCTGATTTTCCTCTTCATGTCGATCGGATTTGTAACTGTCTTTTTCTTGCTCATCAATGGTCATTATTTGCCAGAACGCTCTGCAGTGAAGTTGGTCGATGGAATTCTGGCCCCTCATACATCGTCCCATATAATGAAACGTGATCAAGCCCTCGTGAACATTTCAGCTTTCCCAGTTGCAGATGGCATCGTTTGGGATAAAGTAGCATTTGAAATCCATGGTCGGACGGAGATCCTCAACGTGCCATACGTGTTTCGAGTCTCTTTAGGAGACGTGGTGACACAGGACATACATTCCGATGATTGGGATGTACAAGCAGTACATTCATTGTTTTCAGATTTAAAGTATTATGCTGCTTTTGATGCTGAAGATTTATATTTAAATTCAGCCAATTATGCAGATTTATTCTGTTACCAACATTATGGGCATCATTACTTACACAAGACAAACACGTTAAGACCTGTTTTTAATTACACACAATGGGAACATTGTCCAACCCCTTTACAGGGAACTTCTAAAAAGCTTAGGGATAAGTTCACCTATTTTACAGATTATGACATGTCCAATCCTGAATCCTATTTTTTAAATTACATTTGTCATCGCAATCTAAATTTATTCTCAACCATACTAAATTGGTCTATTCCAATTCCTTTAGAGATGAAATGGCCACGCAGGGTTATGATCACTGGAGTGCTACCATTGATTTAAAAACAATATGGGGCACTAAGGATTGGCAGGTTCGGGGAACTGATACCTGCACAAATGTTATTTTTAAATGATACGATATATCAAACTACTTGCACTGGCCTGGCAACTGCTAAAAATTTAAATAATCCGTCCTTTCCATCTTTGGCTGAATATGATAATTGGCGCTCACACACGAATTATTCAATTGAAGTTTTACAAGCCCTTTTTCGTAACAGCACTTTCAATGCTTCTGGTGTTGACCCTAACGGTTGGCTGCTGTGGCTAACCAGTTCAAATTCATGCCAACTGCGTTTATATAATATAACACCAGGTTTTATACAGGCTAGACCAGATCCACGTTTTCCGCAATCACATTCGGTCACAACATATTAGGTGGGTAAATTGTGCCAACAATGGTTGGAACACTCAACGTTATCCTCAGTTAAAAAACACTTGTCTCAATTGTCGAGTGATATCAATTTGGCTGATGTTCTTCTAGGTCCTTGGGTCCCCAGACAGAAAAGATTTTTCTATGCTGCGTACAATGAAATATGGAAATTATCTCAGATGGAGGCAGCATTTCGTCTATGACAAATTGATAAAGCAAATTTGGAAAAAGTACTCGCAGTGGTTGACAATAGCATTAACACACTGTCTTCACGCATTTATACCCTTGATAATATTGTATCATCTGTTATTGATATTGTTCAGACTGATGTATCCGTGTTATATCATGGTCAAAATCAATTACGATCCATAATGCAGTTTGCATGGACGTTGCAAACTCTAAAAATGGGTAAAGTACCTTGGGATTATTTGAATGCTACAGCTTTGTTTTTACCATTTAATTTAACTGATAAACAACGTTTTATGTCCATGAAAGATGCAACATACACATTATTACACATTGAACAATTAGAACATTTGCCATTCTCTGTGGTGGAAACAGATTCTGCTGTTTGGTTAATACACAGGGTTATCTCTCTCCCTTTCTCACTATTTCAATTTAAATCTTGCATGAAACATTGCCCGATTGGCCGTTTTGAACCCCTGGGTAGTGCATTTCTCCATGAGTTATGGTCCCTACCGTTCACTTACAGATGTCATCGGGAGGATAAGGAAGTTTGCCTAACAGGGGAGGACTGCGATTCTACGGTGGGGCACTCCCTAGTTTGCAAACACGTAAAATTGCACGGCGCTTGTAATGTATCCGCACCTAATCTTGCTTGCTTTTTGAAAAGAAGTCCAGTCCCAGCAATAATTCCAGCTTTTACATTGCTTACTAACGGCAGTTATCTTATTTTGAATAACCACGACTGCTGTGGTTTACGGGCAGGAGTCCCGTATATAGTAACAGTTTCACAACGTGTTACGTGTTGTAGCAATGTGGTTTTTCCGCACCCACATGAGAAAGTAGATATCTCTATTTGGCCTTCCAGTCCGACTTTGAAAACAGATTTCAACAAATTAAGCAGGCTCAAAGCGCTATTATTTCAACAAGATGTGGCTCTCACTTCAGCGCGAGAGACCTTCGAATTACAGGTGGCTAGAACTTTGAGCGAGATTCAGTCGATTCTGAACACGAATCTCCCACTTCATTTTGGGGAGCTGATACATCAAATATTTAATGCATCTGACACAGAAGGCCTTGCTCATTTTTTTAAACTGGTGGGATCCGGTCTTGTGACTTCTTTTCAGGCTATATTTGGTGTAATACCGGCCTTTATTCATTCTATTTTTTCCAGCGCCTTCGGAGGGTTCCCATTGATACTGGCGCTAGCTGGTGGAATCCTGCTGCTTCTGTTCCTGCTACTCAATGGCTGCTCATCTTGTGGTAATGCACAGGCCAGGCCAATTGCAGCTGTACCGTGATGCAACAAGGTTTTGGATGCTTGCCATTAGCGACGCTTAGCGTGAGTTATGTATTGACTTTTCGCTTTGTCTACTTCACTTGCGTGCAACCTGTCAACGGTGTCCCTTCTATTGGGCCTTGGATTTATGCCTTTCCAATACGTCATGTCCAGTCCCGGATTTTAACCAGTTAATGGGTCCCTTAGAGGCCCATGACCAGGCTTGTTCTGGGAATGGCCGTATGGCGCGTGCTGCTGCACTTGGATTCTTGGCTGAATGGGATATCTGTGCGGCTGCGCAGAACCTACTGCAACGGAGCTTTATTGAATATCACGCAAGTTGCCCGGATATGCTCTTGGAAGCATCGGATTACGAGGAACATGATTGTTCCTTCGGCCTACTTGATTGGATGGCATCCCTCTTTGCTACTAACGATAGGGATGACCTTTTGGAACGCATTGCATTGACAGGGTCACGTGCCTTCATGGATACGCCACCTCCATGTTAGTCGCGTTTTTGGTGACAATGAACAAATTTTACGAACTTAAAAATTATAAAAATATATATATATATATTTTTTAAACTTTTTCCTATCTGTTTTTTTCAAGCATCTTTGAACTCTGCTTACACCTTGAAATCTGTTTTGGTCCTTTGTCTATATACTATGACCTTACTAAGGGGAGGGTGTTATATGGCCATTAGGGTCATTGTCGACATTGCTAAGTTAGCTAGATCACGGCTGCCATGATGCTGCTTTTGCGCACGTTACTACATGACTTTGTTGTGTAAGACTCTGTGCCTTTCACATGAGAACTGCCTGCTTTCTGCGTTCTCTGCCTCCTCTTGGGTTTAGTCTGAACACGATGTGCAAGGTCGTTGTTATTCTGTTCTGGTCAGTTCCTACCATCTAGACAAAACATGCTAACACAGCTGCGCTGCTGAAAGCTCGTGCTTTGATATTATGGGGATGCATGTTGTTCTAAAACACACTTGGAGAGGGTGCTTTCCAGGGAGAAGAGCTATGCGGTTCCTATGATGTAAAGCTTCCATCTAGGCACTAAGGTAGGGGGTCTGCTGACAATGCCCAGAGATCTTCTATTATATAATAAACATCACTTTATCAAGGGGAGGGTGGTTAGGCCTTATAGTCCTTTTTCCACTGTCTATATATAATGACTTCCCCCTTTATATTCTATGGAATTGTAACAATGCTAATTGTCTAAGTTTATGCATTTCGCTGCTGGTAGTGGCTCGTATACTGCATTATAGAGCACGATAGTTAAAATAAACATTTTGAACTATAACAGTGACTCTGACCATTCTTATTGTGGACAAGTACGAGTGAGTGAGCGAAAGGGTATGTCTTGCTACCGCGATTCCTGAAAGAGTCGGGAGTGTTGTGTTCTGGGTTGTCTAATCATTTGTAGCTTCGTGATTTTGGAGGATAACGAATGAGACACTATAGCTAGTCGGTTTTGCGATTTTGGGTACTAAGGTGGTAGGTTGAGACACCCCTATACACCGAGGTCCTGTTTTCCTGCGCATAGTTCTGTGTAGGTGCAGAATCCCCGCAACAGCACGGTATTATGAAGCAGAGCTTTGCATGAAATTGTTTGTTGTCATTCTTAACTTGGGCTTTCTGTCTTTGTTTACTTTAATTATCAGGCAGGGCTAGCAATATCCAGTAGTCGCCCTGGATATTGAAAAAGCCTTCAACACTCTCCGGTGGGACTACCTTTGGGAAGTATTGCGGAGAATGGGGTTTGGCAGCGAGTACATAGCCTGGGTCAAATTGCTGTACCGCAAACCGATGGCCAGAGTGTGGAATGGGAGGCAGGTGTCAGACATCATAGAGATTGGGAGGGGAACAAGGCAGGGGTGCCCATTGTCCCCGCTGCTTTTCGCCCTGGCCATGGAGCCACTGGTGGTACGATTGCGCAGAGATATGGAACCATGGGGTAAAGAGGTAGACGGCCGTACACATGTGTTTCCATGTATGCAGACGATGCCCTTCTCTATGTGTGCGAGCCGGAAGGGGCGAGCCCAGCGGCTCGGGACATACTGGATGCATTTGGGGCTTCCTCTGGCCTCCGAATCAACTGGTATGGGCTGGAAAGCGGAGCAAAGCCAAGCTGGAAACAATCAAATTGGACATGGATGGGGGTGGTCTATGATTGCCTGACCTAAGACTATATTATATGGCTGGTCTATTGCAATACGCCGCACAATGGTGCATCGGAGAACGCACGGTTGAGTCGGACCTCCTAGGACGATGGAATGATGGGACGCAACTACAGCGGTTCCTAATGATGGGATCTAGGGTCCCCAAAGATTGCCCGCACATTCGGCGGGTTACAGAAGTCTGGGAGCAAGCAGTGATTCTGGTTATCCGAAAGGCCCCGTATGCCAGGGCACTGCCTCTGCGTTGGTTGAAGGGTTTCCAAAATATCCAAGAGACCATGGATATTTCGAGATGGTATGAGGGGGGTTGTGAGACCGCGGGAGATCTATACCAGAATGGTACATTCATGACCTTTCAGGAAGCCCAGGACTGGTTTCAGGTGTCACCAGGGCATTTCTTACAGTACGCCAAGATATCACGTACTGTGCGTGAGATGTGGACCACATTCCCCGATGAGCCGAAAGAGTCCTCCACATTGATAGCATTGCTGGATCCAGGTTCTAGTCAAGGGCTCATCTCGCGCATATACAAAGTATTAGGGCGAGATGGGACGACGACCTGCCCATACTACTAACAGACGGCGAGTGGAGGAGGGCTTTGGCGCAGGTAGCAGAGGCTACGAGCAATGCGCGGTTCAAACTCATTCAGTTTTATTATTTACACTGCACGTACCTGACTCCACAGCGACGTGCGCGGTTCACACCAGGGTTGTCGTCTGCGTGTCCGCGCTGCGGCGTGGACCCCGCCACGTTCTTACACATGACCTGGAGTTGTCCGCGCCTACAACAGTTCTGGAGCCAGTTGGTGCTGTCCCTGTGCACAGCAACGGCGGTGCGAATTGACACCTCCATAAAACATTGCATCCTGGGTGTACTCCCGACACCCAAGAAAGGGGCTAGGATGCATTATAAGTTTGTGCTACTAGGACTCGTCCTGGCAAAGGGACGGATAGCGATCCATTGGATACGTCCAGCCCCACCCAAGTGGAAGAAATGGAGGGATGATCTGCAGGAGTGGGGGGTGGCTGAGGAATGCCGCCTTAAAGCAGTACGTTCAGATGAGAATGCGGAGAGTGATCTCTTGGATTGGGGACAAATGTTGACTGCAGTGTCTATGGGAACAACTCAGAGTGAGATTGAGAGCACGCATGGTTCACCGTTCGCCGGGCCCACTTCTTCACCATCTAATGCAACAACACTGCACACGCCCTCTCACACCATCAACACATGAATCACAACCAAGTCACGAGTTCGCTGCCAGTTTTCACATACTAGAAATACAATAACACCTGCCTGTCACTGCCAAGGGGGGTGGAGGAGGGAGTTAGATTAGGGGAATCCAGATTCCCTATTTTGATTATCATTATTGTTATATTTTTCCTTTTCATGATTCAGTCCCTATTTAAAAAAAAAAAAAAAAATGCACTGCTGTTTCAAAACAAAAGTAATTCGGCTCACGGGTGGTGAGATCGAGGAAAAACGTGATGTTATGTCAATAACTCAATATATGAAACGACTATAGATGATGTAAATATACATGCATGTCAATTGTTACTGATAACTCGGACGCAGTGATTAATAAAAACAAGTAAAAAAAAAAAATTCAGGCAGGGCCATTATGGAAGCGGTAGAATACATTTCAAAGCGTTTTCCTCTTACATTTGCTGTTTTAAGTATGTAGCAATAGAGGGAAAAATATCGGCTTGTTTGGTTCTCCTAATTGTTGCACCCGCAGGGTACAAGTGAAGCAAAAGAAAACAAAAGAAGCCTTCAGCCTCATGCCCCTTCTGCGAAGAGAAGATGGGTCGGGCTGACAGGCCGAGCATGCACGTCTGTTTATCGAGAAAGACACCTCAAGCACAGCTTCCAGTCATGCGATTTAACCACATCTGAAGTGACTTTAACCCCACCTCTCACAAAATATGTGCTTTTCTTAGGGGCTCTTAATTTTGGGCCCTTTCTTGGGATACTGCTGTGGGACGTTGTAACCCTTCTGGAACATCTGTCGTGCATTCAAGCACTTCTTTTCTGTGTACACAAGTGTCTGTTTTTTTTTTTGCTTACAGAACGTAGAAGCTGGTGATTTATGGCTCAAACATCTTGATTTTTCTTCGAACTGTCTAAAAGCGGATTCACACACGGCCACTCTGTGTTTTTGCTCGCACTTTCATTAAGGATGTAACGCCACGTAACCTAGAGATAAACCTAACGCTACCCGAGTATAATTCCATTCTGTAGAAATAGTTGTATTTAATTAACGCCGGTTATCTGTCTGAGCAGGGTCTGTACCTGCCTAAGCGCAGTATACATCAGCAGCTGGTTGCTTACTTTCTCTCGGCCCCCGGCTCCTGTCCTTTGCGGTCACCGCACGGGCAGGAAGGCCAGCCATTGTGCCCTGGAAAGAGAATAAAAGCCCAGCTTATACCTTCGTCCTTCCTCTCTTCTTCCTCGACGCCGGTTTCTCCAAAGCAATTTCCTATCAGCAAGACCGTGGAAGGCGGAAGAGGCTGCTAAATCCACCCCCACTGGTGTGAAAGAGGGACAGCAGCGCTGCCCACAGGCAGCGAGGTGGGGGAAAGGAAGGAGAGTGGAAAGAGGCAGAGCAAGGAGCCAGACCCACAACTTACAGAGGGTGCAGTGCTGCCGGCCACCGAATGCCGCCGGCCTGTGCTTTGATAAGGCCCCAAGCCTCGCCTTCTGGAATTACAGCTCCCTGGTTCCTTTTCACGGTGCCCATGCAGACAGGATCCCAGCCCTACCTCTGGAAAAGGAAAGCAGCAGGGAGAAAGAACAAGCACGATCTCAGTGTTTGAAAGAAAACAGATGTGCTTTGTCTGGCGAGATGAGTTTGAAAGTTGTAAATTGAAATGATGGCAGAGCTGAGTCCCGGACCTCTGTGCAGTGAAGAGATAGCTTGTGACTCGGCTCTGTCATTATATCAATTTACGATGTTCAATCCAGTCAGCATTCCTCGGGTTGTGAGAGGGGCGGGGCCTCGCAGCGCTGAGAGCTTTGAAGTTGGAGGCCTGTGGAAACAAGAGCAGTGGCAGGCAAACTAAAGCAAGTTAGAGAGCAAGTAGGAGGGGCCATCACACGCTCTACAGTGTGATGGCCAACCAACGTGTTCTCTGAGTGAAATCTCCGGAAAGCGAGCTAAGCACACAAAGGAGGGACATTTACTGATATGCACCAATAACAAGCCAGTATTTCTGAATGGCACAGATAACAACTAATGGCAATTGGTGGGTGTGCCAAACCCCACAGAAGAGATATAACAGGTCGATCGAAGCTCGACCGAAAAAACATGGGTGGCACATCCTTCTCTGTTCAAGCAGTGAAACTATGGAACTCTTTACCCCCAAACATAAGATCCACCGATAACTACCTTATCTTCAGAAGACTACTCGAGTTGGCTCTTCCCCACATAACCACCATACTCAAACATAATATACAGCATATCCCGCTGTATCTAAGTATTTATTTGTACTATAGATGTGTACCTACATCTGTGTATTGCTTTGTATAAATGTGTATAATAATTATGTTTTTAACAATATAGATATTCGTTAGTACTGATTAAAAAAATGTACATATTACTTACACTACATTATTCTATGTTTTAACATGTATATAAGTGACTGCATAAATAAGTAAATCTTTTATCATAACTATTTATCTACAGTGGCTTCACTATTTCCCAAAAATAAAAACCAATAAATTAATTTAAAGTACAACACTTGAAAGCCGTTTTTTATTAAATGCAACTTTAATCTACAAAATGTACCTTCCTTATGCACATAAGTACATGGAAGATATATATATATATATATATATATATATATATATATATATATATATATATATATATATATATGATAATCTGCGTTGCTCCTTCCGTCTCCCCTCGCCCCACGGCAGAGGATCGCTGCAGCCGGCGGAGTGCGCCGGACAAAGTTTCTTAGATGCCAATAAATAAAGCGATCACTAGGAGTGTCAACTTGCACCAAAAGATGGTTTATTCAGTAACGCGTTTCGCTTGCAGAGCCAGCTTGTTCACACATGTGAACAAGCTGGCTCTGCAAGCGAAACGCGTTACTGAATAAACCATCTTTTGGTGCAAGTTGACACTCCTAGTGATCGCTTTATTTATTGGAATCTAATATATATATATATATATATATATATATATATACCTTCCATGTACTTATGTATCTATATATTTATTACTTTCCTTCTAATTCAGCATATCCAATGCACTGCCCTATATCTCACCCTATACCTCTCTCAATATATCCTCTACCTCCACTCGCCCACTCATCCCAAACCCCATTCTACTACTACAATCCCCAAAATAACCCTTTCTAGACTCCTCCCTCCTCTACCCCTCCTTGCATCATCTCCTACCTCTTTTACTATTCAGATCTCCCAAACAAGCCTTGCTAAACCCTTCCTTCTGACTCTTCCCACTCCACCTCCCCTTTACTCATCCCAAACCCCCTCCTACTGCTATGAACTCCAAAAAAAGAAGAAAAAAGAAAAAGAAAATTCTAGACCCTTCCCTCTTCTATCCCTACACTATTCCTTTTCAATCCTTTTCAATTGGGGAGAGGAGTTGGCCTAACGGCTAGGGCGGCGGACCTCGAATCTGGGGAACTGGGTTTGAGTCTCGGCAATGACGCTGAACATCCTGTGATTCTGGGCAAATCACTTAATCTCCCCGTGCCTAACCAAAAATGAATGTGTGTCCTCATGTAACGTAACTGGTGCTATGTAAAGCGCTCTGATACCCGTTTCGGGTCAAGTTCGCGCTATATAAAACTCTGCAAAAAAAAAAAATCCAAATAACAGACTGACATGTCCACCACTCAAATTCAAATTTCCCTATACTAATTCCCCACTATTCTCTGTTTGGGTTCTGGAATAGCATGCTACTCGCTGAAAAGCGCTTCAACACCTTATCAGGGGTAGCAAGTGCTATATAAATGCAAACCTTTTCCTCTTCTATCCCGCCACTATCCTTCTCAATCAGAATAACAGACTAACATGTCCACCACTCAAATTAATTTTATATTTCCCTATACTAATTCACCACTAATCCTTTATGGGTTCCGGAGTAGCATGCTACTGGCCAAAAAGCGCTTTGACACCTCATCAGGGGTGGTAAGCGCTATATAAATGCAATTACAATACAATACATAATTTAATTAACAGATTAGAGCAGGTAAAAATCAATCTCTCAGCAAGTTTATGCCACTTTAGATGTCTGTAAATAGTGCACTTAACTGCAAGCGGCAGCAGGGCATCAGAGTTTTTCTTTTGTTGTTGCCTTGCTTTTCGACTGCAAATACCTTTCAAAACTGTCAAATTCTGTGTATTACTCCAGTACTGTTATATTTCTACTTGTGATGTATTTATGTGTTTTTTTCTTTCTACCAGTTTATGCAGTATTTTCATTCACTAGTGTTGTGGACCTAATAATAGGCCTTGAACAGGATGGAATTATTGATGGATTCATGACCATTTACTTAAAAGAGGTAACTAATGCGCCTTAAAGCTGCTGTGTGAAATTATGAGCGCTTATGATGGACTGCATACCAGATACCATAATGATTTACACTTGTTATTAAACGTACCCTGTAAGGTGTTAGGCACAATTCCAAAGAATGCGTCTTGATACTGTTGATATTGCGCACCTTTGCCTGTTTAATCAGTTAAAGATAGTATTTCAATTTCACCAAACTTTACAAATATTCACATTCATATTTTTATGTAACGGTTACAGTAACTTAAAAAAATCAGCTGCAATTTTCACTTTTTATCCATCTCCCACCCTCATCGTTCATAGAGAATTTAATATGAATAATTGCCAATCTTAGATATCATCCATAAGCCCACAATGTCCTCTTACAAAGAGCGTAATCATAGGATTGGCATGCCCAACTAAATCTACTCGCCACTCTGCCAATGCCTCAACAACACAAGGTGTCAAGTGGGTTTGCAAGGAATGTGTTAGAAAGGGCTGCCTTTTGCTTCAGGCACAAGTATGTCCCCTACATATCTGAAACTAAAACCAGGTGTCTGAAAGCCTTGATTCCTTTGCTGCTGGGCTAGTCTGGCCACTCTCTCTGAATACAACACTCCATCTCTGCAAAGCCAAAGTGGAAGGCAATTGGCAGTATGGATAAGGATAATTTCTGTCGAAATAATGTACATGCATACAGCACTAGAAAGAACAATTAATTTAATTATGACTGACAGTGAACAGTGCCTGCAACCCAGAACTGCAAAATACACGAACTACACCACTTCATTTGGTATGTTACTCTGATCCCCTAATCACTTATATGGCAACATGTGAGTTTTTCACTCAGTGTTTGACACTTTCATTAATTCAATGATCACGTTGTTGGGGTGATACATTAATCTAATTGGTTATTGTGCAGTTACATTTTTCTTCAAGATATGTTTACTCAAAGCATGTCATATGGTTCACATGATGCATAGTTTTCTTCATATATTGATGACATGTCATCGTAATTTAATAATTACACCTTATATAGCACTGTATGATTGCAGGTTGGGACAAATGTATTTGTGTTTCATATATCATTCATTTTCACGTGCCATTCATCAATTTGTATAGAAATAGGAGATCTACATCAAGAAGATAGAAAAAGGGACAAGCTGCCCAAAGCAATGGCAGGAAAGACAAAAGTAGATGGAAACGAACCAGGAAAGGCGGAAAATACTAGAAAAGAATAATGATCCCGATATTATTTGAACCCCAAGATAACGATCATTCAAGGGATGCATCACACCCTTTCAATAACTATTCTAGGTTGGAATATGGGAATAAAATGTTCAGGTATGTTTCACCCATAGTCCTGTATTAGAGAACCCTTTGATTTTTCAGACAAATATATTTTAAGATTAGGGAATTATTTGTATCTGCATACTTACAAATTCTTTACTTTAGGTTAAGGCATTACAAATCTTGAATGGCTGTCTTTTAAGACAAAAAATACACATGACTTCAATCAAAAGGCACTGAAATACTTAGGCCAAGATTCAAGGTTCATCTGATTTGGCATTTATTGAAAGATTAAGCAAGTGTGAATGAAATTCAGCATTTGCATGCACTCACTACATGCAACATCAGTTTTCGAGCCAAACCCTACATAAAGTTCATAGGTTTGACTCTTAAATGTGCATCATGAGTACAGACTAACCTAATTTTAAAATAATTACAACCCTTTAGACCTTGCGCAGAACACCTGGTACTTTTTGTAACTAATTGCTATAAAAGATGCCTGTATCCTATAGCTGTCATACTCTTTTAACTGTTAAATAAATACACATTCTGTTAGCTCAACATTTGCCACTATAAATATTACAATCCTAAAACCTGTGGTGTAGCGGTCTAGTGTTCCCGTCACGTGCCGTGACAGGGAATGCTGGGAGCGCCGGCAGCCATTCCATCAGAGAGCCGAGCACCACAGTGAGTGGAGTTGTCCCCGGCGCTCTCCGGGAAATAAAGCACAGCAATTACTTTCACTGCGTGTACGCTTCATTATTTACGCCCGCAACTACTACAAATTGGCGACGAGGCTGGCGGGAAGCGCTCCCAGCTGTCCCGGAGTACCGTGCGCGTGCACGCGCCACCCGATCTCGGCCCACGGAGGCGACTAGCATCACCCGGAGAGCGTGGCAGAGGGACGCAGGGGGAAAACCGCCGCTCCTCCTAACCACATCCACCAGCACAACCACATACTTGGCTGAGGCTTCGAGCAGAGAAGCGAGGACCACGCCAGTCGATCCTCAAGCACCGCCGAGGCAGCCAGGAGCTACCACGTGCAGCAGAGCCTGCAGAGGGACCGTCTAGGCAGCAAAGAACACAGGCAGCCAGGACTACCACCAGCAACCGTGAGTGCTACAGTGCCCCATTGCACCTGCATAGAGCCTTCCTCTGCCACCTGCACCCCAGCAGACCTTCAGAGACGCCTGCGCGCCACAAGCAACCCCTGCCACAGTTGCTCAAGGGGCAAGCACACGCCCTCCCGTGCACGCCCAGACTCGCCTCCGGCACCCGACCCTGGCGCACCAAGGCCTAGACCACTTGGGCGAAGACATCGCATCCCAGGCACAGTCTGGTGTCCAGCACGACCAGGCAGCACCGGGAAGCCCCACGCCCACGCCAGGAGACTCCCCACCGCGAAGGGCGGCCAGCATGTGTGTGCAGACGTTCTCCCTTACAAACCCGGTCCCCTTCCTGCCAAAACCAGGGGAACCGGCCATGAAATGGGAGGACTGGAAAGGCTACTTTTTGAACTATTTATCAGCTCTAGAAGACGAAGGGGACGAGGTATTCCCGAGCAAACGCAAGAAAAAAATCCTGCTACACAATTTGGGCCCGGAAGGCCTCAGGGTGTACCAAAACGTGGTAAAAAAGACCAGGCTTCCCGATGAGGACGACGTGTTTCAGCACGCGTTAGAAGACTTGGACAGTCATTACCAGCCTGTAGTGTGCACCGCAATAGACCGTTTTAACTTCTTTCAACGGAAACAGTCCACAAGTGAGTCAGTAGAAGACTACGTAGCGGCACTAAAGAGGTTGGCTGTCACATGCAAATTCGGCGAACTTCATGATGACTTGATACGCGACCAAATAATTATGCACACGGTGAGCACGTCCATTCAGGAAAAGCTGTGGGTCAGTGGCGACGCCCCCCTCAAAGAGATAGTAGCCTTGGTCAAAAAGGCGGAACTCTCTAAACGTTGCGCAGAAGCTGCAAAAAAAGACAGCGCCAGTAAAGCTATGGTGTGCAAGATAACAGACACAAAATCCCAAGAGCACAAGCCGCCGACCACAAGCGGAACACGGCAGCACAAGAAAGTCCCCGCCAAAACGTCCGCACCCCAAAGGACCGCGGGAGATTACAAGACGGGCTGCTACAGGTGTGGCAGCCGCACGCACGCAGCCAATGACAAACGATGCCCGGCCTTCAGAGCCAAGTGCTTGTATTGTGGAATAATGGGACATTTTGAGAAGATATGCAGACGCAAGCCTCGGAAAACCTCAGTGAAATGTGTCATGCCGGACTCAGACACAGAAGAGGGAGAATGGGAGGCTGATGAGGACGGCGTCCTGTGCATTGATGACCACATTTTGGGCATAGACTGCTCCAGAACAAAAAAACCTTCTTGTTTATTATATATAGGGGGTGTGCAGGTATCCATGGTTGCCGACTCAGGTTCCCCATACACCATCATCCAACGCAACATCTGGGACCGAGATTTTGCGCACACTATAGGCACTCCCCTACTCCCTACAGACATCCACCCAGTCACCTTCACGGGGGAACCAATCCCCATGGTAGGTTTCCGCCCACTGCAGTTTGAGTTCAACGGTCGCACGGCGGAAGGAAAGCTGTATGTAGCTGAAAAACGACCCTCACTGTTGGGGTGGGTTGACCAGGGAGCCTTAGGGATCCCATTAACCCCAGGCGGCACGACACAGGTACTCATGACAGACCACTCACAAACATACGAGAACAACACATGGAGAGTGGACTATCCGACCGTTTTCAGCGGCCCAATAGGCAAACTCACAAAATTTACACACAAAATCTGCCTCAAAGAGGGTGCCACGCCAGTAAGTCACAAGGTGAGGAACATCCCATTCAACTGCAGGGACGCGGTACAACAAGAATTGCAACGCTTAGAGGACAACGGAGTAATAGAACCAATTTAGAGCGCAGAATGGCTAGCACCATTAGTAGTAGCCCGCAAACCCAACGGAAAGGTGCACCTCTGCATAGATTTGAGAGAACTAAACAAAAACATAATTGTGGACAAATTCCCGTTGCCGAAAATAAACGAAATGTTGGCCCTGACCAAAAACATTAAATGGTTCTCCACAATAGACCTCACCTCAGCGTACCACCAAATTGCACTCCACCCCGCTTGCAAGAAACTAACATCCTTCATCACGCCTTTTGGTTGCTACAGGTTCCGGCGGATGCCCTTTGGATTGGCATCCGCCGCAGCGGTGTTTCAGAAACTAATGTACAAACTTTTCAAAGACACCAAGGGGGTGCAATACTTCCAAGATGACATCCTGATCATGGGAAAGACCAAATCGGACCATGACGCCAAGCTAGCTACGGTTTTATGCATACTGGCACAGAACGGCCTCACAGCAGAGTGGGACAAGTGTAAATTCGGCCTACGCTCTGTCACGTACCTGGGCCATGAAATAAGTGACAATGGCATCGCGCCCAAACGCGCCAACGTGGAAGCTATCAAGGAAGCACCCACACCTCAAAACAAAGATGACGTTCGCTCATTCCTGGGAATGGCAGAATTTTACAGCAAATTCGTGCAACAGTTCGCCACCAAAACGCACCACCTACGCCAGATACTCCAAGACAAGAACGCCTTCGCATGGTCGGAGGCCGCCCACGACGAATTTCAATGGATCAAAGATGACATCTGCGCAGCAGTGCCACTACACGCTTCGACCAAACGGCATTATCCATTCTCACCACCGACGCGAGTGACAGAGGGTTGGGGGCAGTCCTCATGCAGAGATCCACGGAAGGGGAAGTAACCACCGTCAGCTTCGCGTCTCGTTCCCTCTCCCCCAATGAGGAAAAGTTTAGTGTCATCGAAAAAGAGATGTTGGCAGCGATCTGGGCGATGGAGAAATTCCGCCAGTTCCTCTGGGGTTCCAGATTTCTCCTTCGAACGGACCATAAGCCGCTGGTCAAAGTGCTGACATTCAGCGGCCTCGCCAGCGCCACCCCACGCATCGCAAAAATGACACTCCGACTGCTGGACTTTGTGTATGAGGTAGAATACCTGCCAGGGAACAAGAACAAAGTCGCAGACTTCCTCAGCAGAGCAGCAGCAATGGAGGAGGCACCGGAGCGCACAGCACGGGATGACTACACGATAGCCTTCGCGGAGGATCAAGAAGCAGTCATAAGTGCACAAACCTGGGAAACAGCATATGAACAGTACGCATGCCTCACGTCCGTCAAACGATTTATCGTAACGGGGTGGCCGGAGAAGAAGCATTTGGACGCCGAACTCCGGAAATTATGGGAGGTTCGTGAAGAACTATCCGTAGGGGACAACGCCATATTCCTCCTACGTGGAGACAAAGTAATCCCTCCAAGGCAACTGGTGGACCGCCTGCTCGCGATCATGCAAGAAGGTCACCTTGGGATCGTCAAAACGAAGCAAAGAGTCAAACAGGCATATTGGTGGCCAGCAATGGACAACCAAGTGGAGAAGCACGTCAGAGCCTGTGAGCAGTGCAGTAACGCCGACAAAGCGCAAACCTTGCTACGACCTCCATTGGGGAAGTTCATAAACCCCGTCAACCCGTGGGAAGAATTATCCGTGGACGTTCTGGGTCCGATTCTGGATGCACAGAGCGTTCCCAAGTATGCCATCGTCCTCATAGACCGTTGCTCCAAGTGGCCAGAAGTCCACCTATGTGAAACAGCAGACACGGACACCATCCTGGCCTTTCTCACTGCCACCTTTTTAAGAGAAGGCATACCAAGGGTCATCACATGTGACAATGGCCCGCAGTTCACATCCGACAAATGGAAAGCATTCACGGAACGGAATGGCATCATGACCAAACATACCCCGGTGTATCATCCAGCTGGGAACAGTCTGGCAGAGAGGTTTAACCGAGTGATCATGGGATCAGTACAGGCAGCCATCAGCGCAGGAAAGAACTGGGAGTCGGAACTCAAATGCACAGTGTGGGCCTACCGCATTACGCCCACTTCGACAGGATATACTCCTTTCAAGATACTGCGAGGCCGAGACCCTTTCACGAAAGACAACGTGGCATGGATGCAGCTCACGCTACAAAGCAAATGGTCTCCAGCAACTTAGAAAAAGCACAAATAATCTACACGGACCACTATAACAAGCGGCACAAAGTCAAGGAAGTGTCACTGGAGAAAGGGGAATGGGTCCGAGTGAAGCTACCTCAGCTACGGAAAAAAGGTGGCAGCAAGTTCAGCGCTCCTTTACAAGTAAAAGAAACTTATGCCAGATCTGCTCTATTAAGCGATGGAAAAGTATGGTCCCAGGACAGAATGGCCAGGTGTAACAGAGTAATGAGGTGGGACAAGACAGGAGCAGGGCCACCGGAGAAGAACGACAGTTGGAGTCTGGATGAGGAAGTACAGACACCAGTAACTGAGGCGCAGAGAAGAGGGGTCACAAGCACCAGAGAAGAAGAGACCAACAACATCAGGGCAGAGAGGAGCCTGGAGGACACAGACCAACACACACGGCAAGACAACAAAAGTAGGGGAGGGTCAGCTACCAGGCATCCATCACCCTCGACGACAAGTAATGACCGACCGAGCAATACCAGTGAGACCAGAACACGCACACCGTCCACACGTACACGCACAGGCAGGGCAGTGGTACTACCTAGGAGGTACAAAGAGTATGACATGAAAGTGTAACACCTCGTACACTCCCTCATCCCTTATAGCAAGTGCACCCTCACTAGTCTATCATCCCTAACCTCCAGCAGCCTCCCACATATCCTCATCCCCCAGCACCCTCCCACTTTGTTAAGGTTGTTTGTATTGGGATGTTGTAAAGGGGGGAGATATGTGGTGTAGCGGTCTAGTGTTCCCGTCACGTGCCGTGACAGGGAATGCTGGGAGCGCCGGCGGCCATTTCATCAGAGAGCCGAGCACCACAGTGAGTGGAGTTGTCCCCGGCGCTCTCCGGGAAATAAAGCACAGCAATTACTTTCACTGCGTGTACGCTTCATTATTTACGCCCGCAACTACTACAAATCCCTTTTGGTGATCTTGTGTAAAATCACTTTCAGCGTAGAAACCCAAACTTGGTGGCCTGCAACGTTTTTACTTCTGTGGCCTCCCCACTGAATAACTACTGGAAGCAATTTGCATGATTTGAACTTTAGAACAATACACGCAAATACAGAAACAGATATACATCTAACAAGTACCCAAATTATAATTTTGTTTCAATTCACAAACAAAAATATACAAAAAAATCTATATCTTAATTTTTTGGGAAGGTTGGTGCTTTTCAGGTATAAAAGACGAAGCAATACACTTGACCCTAGCATATTAATTTGTCTTTATACTCCTAATGCATGCTCTCATTTTGTCAGCATATACCAGTTCTTCAATTGAGGCCACTAATCATCCGTCCTAGATTGTGTTTGCTGTAGTTGTGCTGCTCCCACTGATCAAGATAAGGGTATCAACTTAATTTTTAGCCTACAATTTCAAATTCCTTCATATTTGCAGAGCGTTTTAAAATTGTAAATTGCAAATTTTGCTTTTTATGTTATCGTTTTCGAAAATAATCAGACCTTCTGAGTAGGTGTTGGGGACACCCAGGTGTCCGACCACTGTCTAACACAATCACCTTCCTTTAGCAGCGACTTCTTTACTTTCGACATGCGGCTAAAGAATTGTGCACAGTTACTGTTGTGCATGTAGTTTTGATGGTGCAATTGTAACCTGCTTTTGCTTTATAAACATCTATAAATAATTATAATACATCCATGTAGCAGTGTACGTTGTAAGCTGTGAAATAGCTCCAAAAATTAGATTCTAAAGATCTGTTGAAACAACCATTACCACATCTTTCACCTTCTATTGTGTAATAAAATGATGAATTTACTGTTTTAGTCCATCGTCCATATGTAGTTTTTGAGGAGTTCTTCCCTTGCTGAATATGGCCTTAAAGGCCTCAGTGACGCTAAGACCTGTCTTGTCTCATAGCATGTCTGCAGAGCTGTACTGCACAATCCTTCTATAGCAGTCAACATGTACTGCATGCCATTATTATATTTAGGAAGATCCTGAAGGCTTATCATGCCTGTCTGACATTGATAATAGGTTTGTGCGTTAACGATAGTTGGCCATTTTTTAAAATGCTTTTTAGTGGGCTAGTGGAGCGAATGCTCTTCTTCCCCAGACAACCATTCCATCACTTGAGTTCTTTCAAAAGGCTTTCTTTCAACTTGGGCCTTTCTAAACAGAGCTTCTCCACATCTAAAAGTTCCATCCCCACTATTATTGCAATAAACCTTCCTTAGAATAGCATCTGCCATGTTTTCCATTTGTACAGCCCATGAAATGAGATATTTTTTTATGTAAGGTTATTTTATTAAAAGAAAATAAATGGTAACCAGAAACACATCATTTACATTGTTTTTGTGACAAGGCTTCTTGCTGATGGAGTTGTTGTGTGGTTTTCATTTTGTATATATAGTAGGACATCTGCTATACTTATTAGTTTGCTGACGATAGACCCATTATCATAGAGTCACTTGTTTTGCAATGTATTGGTCTACAAGTCAAAGGTGCTCAATTGAAACACCCTCTCAACCTCTTCTATAACTTTGTTTGGTTAGGAGACTTGTGGCATTCAAAGATCATATATTTCTCTGTAATATATTACATATCCTTTAATACTGTAACAATATTGCACTAAAAGCTCTAAGACATAATTAATTGCAAGCTGATTGCTGAAGGTAGAGCTAGGTCCTTTATGTTGTAAACTTGTAAATGTTTGAATATTTATTTGTTGTAGGTACCCACATGTTGAAACACAGGTTGGCTATGCACAGCAGGCTATTACTTTGCAGCGCCTTTAGTGGAATACAAAACGTCAAATATTTCAGAGCTACAGGCTCTATTCCATCTGTTCTCTCTTTAAGCAACATGTATAGAAAGTTTGCTACACAAATGTATCTAGGACCTACCTTAGAATCAGATTCTGCCAGCCTCTCCCAGAAGTAAGTAACAATGCAGAAATAAGTAATACATCAACATAAGCGCAGCATTTTAAATCAGCTTTCAGGGGACTAAACAATCCCTGCATTATATATTTTTCAACTAAATGATGCACACACGCTTTTCTCTCCTAATTTTGTTTGACAACACTTGAATCATATCAGGATGGGCATTTTTTCCCTTGTTAAATTGTGCCACTGTCTTCACAATTTCAAAACTTTGTCTGGTTCTAGCAAAAATCATATACTCTAGGTGGTTCTTGACATGTATGAGCTTTGTAGACCATTTTGTGCATCCTGCTGAGGATTGTTGATTTTAGGGCCATAACAGACCATATAAAATTCATGTATGAGATAGGCATTAACAACCTCAGCTCCCAAATCATTAACCGCCTGTAGGTCCTTGAGGGGCACTCCCAGGGCTTCCTTTACAGACTAACTGATATTATTAAAAGAAGCAGAATCTTCCCACAGCTTTCTGTTGTGGATGGTGGAACGTTCAGTCTGTGTTGAACAGCATAAGCAATAAAAATTGCCCACGTGATTTTCGTGGATGCATTCTACAGTTCAAAAAAGAAAGAAAGACAATCTTGTAGTAAAAAATGTAAATATACCCACATTAACTCATTAGTAAAGACCTTTACTCACTGCAGAACATTTTGCATGTTCAGAGGCAATTCTCACATCTTGAAAGTTATTTAGATCCATGGATGCATAACCACCATCAGAGTTTGGATGCAACTCATGTACGACAACCACATCAGGAGTCAGTTCATCTAAAAACCCATAACTTCATATACCTTTTAGTTAAAAGGTTTTATAGATTCTTCTATGCCTTCCATTTCAGAGATATCATTTTAAGATGGTATTTTGTTACTGGAGGTATTGTTACAGGTGCTGTCTTTAATAGGAGATATCAGTTGGGGTAAATCATTAAGTGCCTGATTTAGATATCGGCGGACAGGTTACTCCGTCACAACAGGGACAGATATCCCATCCACTGAAATCTAAATACCATAGGATATTATGGAATTTATGTTTCGGTGGACGGGTTATCCGTTGTGGCTGAGTAACCCTTCTGCTGATATCTAAATCAGGCCCCAAGTCTAGTATTTGATAAATTCTGACGGAGTTCCTCATCACACCTGCCACTTTGTGGCCCTCATATTTAGAACAATTCTGTTGTGTAGCCTCCTCTATAGGCATTGGTGTCACACTGCAGTAATATTTATCAATAGTTGTTGGGAGGGAAAAGTCTTCTGCATGGTAAAGGATGTGTACCCCTGCCCTGAGTGCCCAACTGCACTATTGTCTGGATCCCTAATGCTGATTTTTGTCGTCATACGCATACAGGGATCATGCGTGTGCGCCATGACATAGGCCTGTCTCACAGATTTCAGTCTTTTTGGACTGGGAGGGGTGCCCAAAGCACTACCCTCATATTATTGGAAAGCTACTGCCTTCCCCAGGAGTTACACAGCACAAGCACTGTGGTGGCAGCATACCTTGTAGTGATCAGTAGGAGTGAACAGGTCCTTTTTACCCTGTATCGCTGGAGTGAGGCGTACAGGCTCACTCATCTTTTTAAAGTTCCGCTGCGGTGTGTTTAACTCACCCTTGGCCTTCATTAGATGGACATAGAGTGCAGCGCAGCGCAAGAGTAGTCTCTGCACTGGATGTATGTGGGCCGGGTAAGAGTACAGTACAGGGTTGGAGCAGAACTGTGCAGTATATGTGTGATTAGTGCATGTACTGGGTGTATGTATGCCTGCGAGGAATATATTAGATGAGAGATGTATTGCGTGCAGTGCGTGCTCAGTAAAAGCATGTGTTGGATGTATGTGTGTTTGTGGGAAGCATAATATATGAAGGGTGAAATGTTGTGCAGCGCATATGGTGAGTGTATGTGCTGGCAGTGAGTATGTATGCAAATAGCACACCCTGGTAAAATACAGAATTGCTACAGTACTGAGCAGTGTGTGTGGACTGCATGTGTGTGCTGAATGTATGTGTGTCTGTAGTGGCACAATGCATGGAGCTAACAGTACTGGAGAGTATGTGTGCTGTGAAGGTACACTGAATGCAAGTGTGCCTGCAATGGTACATTACAGGGAGGTCCATGGATTCCATTTTGGGAAGCCCAGTCCTACCTGGTGAAGACGAGGAGTAGAGGAACCCCCCTAGACAGACTGGTGTATTGCTGCATTCCTTTGAGCTGGGTAGGATGCATCCTAGAGGAAGGGAGGAAGAGACTCCCCCATTACACATCAAAAGGGTGCTCTTTGATTTAGTGATAGATCACAAGGAAAAGGCCTGGACACATCTCAGGAAGGAGAGAGGGCTGAAAGGGAATTCAAAAGAGTAGGCCTGGGATCTCCGGATTAACCCTTTGATGCACGTATCACTGTGTCTGATTATCAGGTGTGAACTCTGGTTACTCCCATGAGCTGTGTTGTGGATCTATCAACACCTGAGTCTTTCCTGCTGTGACAGACAGCCTTTCAAGAGGGAAGATGAAAAGGAAATATGTACACTTCCTAAGAAGCAGAACACTAACATAAAATTTCAAAGTCTCAGACCCTAAATCCCATTTGGTGTCTGGAAAAGGACTATAAGAAGGAGAGGTTCAGATCCCAAAAATGTGTCATCTGCCAAGCTACCAGACTGGCTGTGTGAGAAAGGTAAGCTCTGCAAGACTTCTGTCTGTGACCAGGACTGGGTGCCATGACCTGCTAGTCTCTCTGCTGGGTGAGGCAACATCTCCCACGGAAACAAAGATCGCCTGTCCTGGGGCCTGGAGCACCAGCGCCTGCCTGTTTGCCAAAACCAGTGTGCCTTGTGAGGAAGAGGAGAGCGTTGGAGGGAGCAAAGTCCTGTGGGGAGCCCTACCATCAGAACTCCCTGTGTGTGGTGTGAGGATTCGGCTGTGCACCGATTGGGTTGTTGGGTGTGTGCAGGATAGTATACCGTGACCCCTGTATGCCAGAAGAGGGCCTTCGTGAGCGGAGCCATTCATCGAGTGCTGTGTGGGGAGGACCAGGCCCATACTGCCTCGTTGCGGTGTGACCCCGTTTGCCAAAGGGAACCACTGTTGAAATATTTGTACAGCCAGCGTGCCAGGACTCGTGAACGCCTTAGTGGCAAACCTGTATGTCAAGTGGTGCCACGGTGGTGTGGACAACTGCTCCGAAGGATTCTTCGTTGTGTCTGGAGGCACCGCAGCAACCCCGTATGCCGGGAGGGGCTACTGTTACTAATTGCCAAAGATTTCGGGCAGTTGTTCAGGACTAGAGCGAGGCTGTGACCAGCGGGTCGAGCCCACACCACGAGATCTGCCCTGACTGACCCCTGAGGACCAGGAGGACACCGAGCAGGATGTCGCACCCTCACTAGGTTCCAGTTGGGAGCTGAAGGAATTGAATTCCTCGTCAGTTGGGGAGAAATTGACGTACCACGTTTTCATGAGCTGGAAACTGCTCCGATCGTGGAAAAGAGCTGGCACTGCTGCCCAGAAGAAGGAGCCTATGCCTGCTGGGCACCACTGCATGTACTGTAAGGAGTCTAACTTCTCCGAGCAGGATCAGAACTCGCGAGAGCCCATGCTTAGGGCACCCGCTGTAACGCTGAATGCTTCCCTGCTGCATGAGCGGGTAAGAATTGGACTGGGCCTGTGGGGCCCCGGGGGATTCGCTGCTAAAGGTGCTGCGCAGCATAGACACTTTTGACTAATCCCTAAGAGTCAAAAGGGGAACTGTTGAGTATGGCCTACTTGTGAGCATTCCCTGGATGTGGCCACCAGTGAATGGGGAATAACCCAGACCACACTACACTGAAGAGGGTTGGACAGGGATTTGCCTGAGAAACACTAGAACCCCGACCTCAAGGGGATTGTGTTATTACTTACGAATGTCATTATACCCTTGTATGTGTAGAGTTAGAAATAAAATACTTCTATTCCTTATAAAAGTGAGTATTTGACTGGATAGTGATTTATTGACAGTACTGTGTACAGTCTGAGTTATAAGTTGTGTTCACCCACCTTTATCTACACTTCCCACCCCCAAGGGAGCCTTTATCCACTGAGAGTCAAGTGCAGAAGGGGTACTTGGCCCAGTTGCTCTGGATCCATAGTACGTTGGGCCCTGGTACATCATGGGTAAAACGCCTCAATGACCACGGTTGGGCCCACTAGTCCCTGCCTGGCCAATGGCCTCTGAAACCAGTAGTGGAGGATTCGCTTCATAACAGTGGCAGGATTTCTATCATGTTTGAGTGCTGGGATTGAGCATTAAATACATCAGGAAATCCTTATATCTATCTGGCACACCAAAGGGAATATAATTGTCTAAATCTCTTCCTGAGCCATACACACCATACACAGCAAGGCTGGTTTAGAGGGTGAAAGGTCTTCTAGGGTTCTTGGGTCAGTTCTGGGTCACTAGGCATAATGTTGTCATCTGAGCTCTGGGTTTGTGGTTGACGTGACTTCCAGGTCCTGGACATTAAAAGTGACAGCACTTCCAGTGATGGAACTTATAGGATGAGGAACCTGTGACTTTTAAGGTTTCTGGAAGGTATTCTGGCTTTTTACTGCCCCTGTGTCTTAAAAAAGCACAGCCTCAAAGGTACTGTTGCATATTAACCTTGCATATTAAATTTACATCTAAAACATGGACTAACACCCCAGAGGATTAAGGGCCTGATTTCGAGTTTTACAGACAGGTACTCTGTCATAAATGTGATGGATATCCCATCCAGCTAGTTAAAAGTGCATTATATCCTAATTGTTAGAAATTGGGTCTCTAGTTGGCAGAGGTTTGCACTAGGCCGGGGTGTAAAACTCCGCTCCTCTCACTGAGTTTTTGAAATTCGGGAACTCGTCGTTACTCGGAGAACACAGAGTTCCCCGATAAATTCCGCTTTCCGCCTCGTGGTGGAATTTATTTTCCTTTGCCGCGCTTGAGTCTTGTTTTTGCGCGCACTGGTGAGTGGGTTGTGACTTGCCGGGCGCTCACGAGCTGGTTGTTCTTTGACAATGTGGCCAGTAGCCATTTTGTGTAGCAAGCCAGTGTGCTTTTGCCATAGGTCTGCATGTGTTCTTTATTGTGGCCAGCCCTTCTTGCTGGTTATTGTTGTTTGACCATGTGGCCATTTTGTGTTGCCAGCCAGTGTGCTTTTGCCATGGGCCTGCAGGTGTTCTTTGCTGTGGCCATGCCTCCTTGCTGGTTGTTGTTGTTTGACCATGTGGCCGGGGGCCATTTTGTGTAGCCAGTCAGTGTGTTTTTTGCCATAGGCCAGCATGCGTTCTTTGTTGGTTAACTATGTGGTCGGTGGCCTATTTGTGCAGCCCCCCTTATTTCCAGTTTCTAAAGCCATTTTCTCTGCAAATTGATAGGATAGGCCTAAGCCTTTTTGTTTGTGTTCATTTTTTTATTTTTCCCTGATATCAGTTTAATAATATGCTTGAGGCCTAGTTGCTTATAGTAAATGTATTGTATTTTATGATTATGAACAGTGTTTTATATTATATGCTTTTTTTGCATTTTTCACCCTCACCTCTTTGCCTCCGAAGTCCCAATGGGTTTCTCATAGTTCCCTAGTACATCAGCAAGTATTATTTTTATTTTTGTAATTTCTTTTGTCAATTTGTTCTTCCTAATTTTTTTTTAATTCTTTTTTTTCAAATGTTATTTTCCTTACAATTTTGTTCATTTTTTTTATGTATTAAAAGTTTTTTGTTTAAAATTTTGTAAACATTAAAACATTTTTTTTTTACATTTTCCCACCATCCATTAACCCCCCATCTGCCATAGGTGCACAATAGCATTCATTTTCCAAGGATTATTCCATTTCCACCTGCACCTCCCTGAGTGCCATATGTGTCTCCCTAGATGATACGCATAAAGCAAACAGTTACATCTGTATGTTGTTGTTAATTATACTTCCTGATTGTAAATTAAATGTTCTGTTATGTTGGCGTGGATTGATTTTTGAATGGATACACTGTATTGTTAATTATTTATTTAAACTTTAAGTAACCACGCTAAATTATATTGTCTTTGTCTGTACTAATTCAAACTGCAACAGTGCAACGTTTCGCGAATGTTTTTTTTGCTTGTTTTCTTTTAGATGCACAAGAGAAGCGACATCACCCACAGTGCTGCCAGACAGGAGGTCTAAACACGTGACGCATGACCGCACAACAACTCGTGACGTCTGTCCTCCATTCTCTTCAGTTTCTGAAGCTAAGTGCCACTGCCATCTGACAGTTTCAAGATGGCCCAAAAGAAAGGTGCTGCCAAGAAAATGGCCAGTGAGAAGAAGCAGCTTCCCACCACTGGCATGTGTGCCCAAACCTTTTACGGGCAATGTCGTGTGCCAGCCACACCGGCCTCTGGGGAGCAAGCTGGGAGCAGCACTCCCGCATCGATGGCCCCACCCCAACCTAGGCCCAAGCCCATGTCTGGCATAGCGGCAGCCACTGCAATCACGGCAACGCCAACGAGCAGTGAAGTTGAATTATATTTGTCTCCTTCGCATTTCAGGGTCCTGTGTTTGACACACTGCATCAACATCAAGACTGAGTCAGCAACTTACCCAACCCTTGCTAATGGTGGAGTACCCAATCCTTGTTGGAAACTCAGCTAAGTGGACAACAACAGCTGCAATAGTAGATCTTCCCAAAGTGGGAGCAGAACAGGACGTTGAGCTTCCTGCTGAGCAATAGAACCTCCTCTTTCAGAAGGTCCACTGGCTTCCAGATTTCCAGCAAGAAAAGGAGGGGTTCTCCACCATCTTCTCCAAGTCTCCCTTATGGTGATCTGGACTTGGATTGGAACCTGCCTCAGTCCGAGACACACCAGGAGAAGCAAGGGAAAAGGACAGTTCCTAAAAGCCTTAGAGATATGGATGAAGAAGAGGAGAATGACAAGCCAGTCATCACTATGGATGCTACCCCAGCTCCAGAGGAGGCTGACATTACCCCTCCTCAACCTGCTCCGAGGGATGTCACACTGATACCACCACCACTGCCAGCTCCGATATTTGCAAGGCCCCTGCAACCTGCATCCGCAACAATCTCAACAGAAGTACGCACTGCAGAGAGGCTATCATCGACATGCCCACGTACCTCAACTTCTTCGTTCATTGGCAGTGGTTCCAGTGGCCCAATGAGACAGTTGACCTCCTCAGTTTGGGACTTCTTTACCGTTAGCAAGCAGGAGGATAACATTGCCATATGCTCCATTTGCTATGCAAGTGTTCGACGAGGTAAGCCTTGTACACACTGTGGTACTGGAGGCCAAACAACCCATATGAAAAAACTTCAAGCAATCCGCTGGGAGGCGCATCATAAAACAATTATTGCTGGTGGTGTTGGTGAAGGTTATGACAGTAGGTAATCTGCTCCGATCACGGCAGAAGGTGAAGGTGATGAGGAAGAAGAGGGTGACATCTTTACGCAAAGCAGCCCTGTCCTTAGCAGTGCACTAGTATCGCCCATCGCCCACATCAGTAACGCCGAAATGGCACACAAGTCGAATGGAGGCACCACAGCAACAGCATACAGTGACTGTCCTGAGACGCACATTGAGTCTACCTCTTCCATGTTTAAGCAAAAAGGGCAGTATGAACGCAACCACCCAACATGTTTGTATAACGGGAAGCTGGCTAAAATGTTAGCGTTGGACCTCCTCCCTTTTTCTTTTATGGAAGGAGTAGGTTTTCTAGAATTTGTGGCAGCCATCTGCCCAAAATGGAAGTTTCCCAGCCGGACCTATTTTGCCAGAGTTGCTGATCCATTGCTACTTCCCAATATGCTGGAATTGGTTGGACAAGCTTTGCAGCAGAGTGTTGTTCATACTATCCACTTGACGACAGACATGTGGACCAGTTGTCAAGCCACTGATTACATGCGTATCGCTGCACACTGGATCTCTTTTGTGGGGGTTAGAGAAATTATATCTTCAGGTTTAGATGCTGATGAAATTTTTAATGATGCTCGGAAGCATGCAACAGTAGCCATGTTCGCCATGGAGAAATCCCATACAGTTGCAAACATCTTGGAAGACTTTAACAGCAAGGTCTTTGAATCGCTGTGACCCAGAGGACCTCAACAATGGATTTGTTGCCACGGACAATGGCAGTAATATGTTTATGGCCATGGAAGATAGTGGCTATTTTAGGGTCCTGTGTTTGGCACATTGCATCAACATCATTGTACAGGACTGTCTCAAAAAAGAAGACCGATTCAGCAATTTACTGTCCACCTGCAAAAGAATCTGCACTCATTTCAGCCATTCTTTTAAAGCCCGGAAGCAGTTGAGGATTATTCAGTGTGATAATAGCATGACAGTTAAAGCCCTCATACAGGAGGTGCCAATACATTAGAACTCTACCTATTACATTTTGCAACGTCTGTTTGAGCAGTACAGACCGATCAATGATTGTCATGCAAAGAGGGGATGCAACTGGGAAAGGCATGACCATTGAGATGGACAAATGGGGCCTAGTCAAATGCCTGACAGAGATTCTCCTTCATTTTGAGGTTTTCACACGGGAAGTCCGCAAGGAGGTCAGTACGATGGGCCAAGCTATCCCCTTATTGCATCTGCTACAGTACCAGCTAAAGAGGGTGTCTGAAATATACGCAGGTGTGGACGAAAAGATATGCATGAGCTGGTGGAGAGCTTAATCCTTTGCTTGGCTGATAATACAAGGCTGCAAAGAGACATTTTGTCATGCAAACAGTACATCTGTGCCACAATTCTTGATCCATGGTACAAACAATTACTGACCACTTTCATTCCTTTTTCAGAAGGAGATGTTTCACAATACAAGACATGGATTGCTAAACAAACCAGCAACCTGGAAGAAGAACAACTGGAAATTAGAGGTCTACTTTCAGGCAGAAGTTCTGGGGTACAGCCTTCAACTTCCATAGAGGGCAGTGCTGTTGGCTCACAGCAGCCAACACCAGCAACAAGAGTACTGGCAACACCACAACCACAGGAGCATCATCCCTAACTTCTGTAATGGCTTAGTTTCAAGTGGCAGGTCTTAAGTCCCGTGCAGAGGCGAAGGTAAAAGAGGTAGAGCAAGTTGCAGCACCCATGCCCATTCAGAGGATGATCTAGGACTATCCGGATTACCCAACAGAGGTCTATCTGGAGCAAAACCCATTGTTGTATTGTATGGGAAGATGTGCCAATGGCCAGTGCCCAGCAGGCTGGCAGTAAAGTATATGGCTTGTCCGGTAGCCAGTGTGTCTGCTGAGCATATGTTCATTGCAGCTGGCGCAGTGGTCACAGTGAGAAAGACCGGTCTCTCGGCTCAAAACGTGGAGAGGTTGACCATGATCAAAATGAGCCAACACTTTATACCACCAAATTACATCACACCTGAAATAACACAAGAAGAGGATGTGGGTGATTGGTCAGACACAGGTCAAAGTAGAATGTTAGCTGACCAACTTCTGGGCAAACCACCTGAGTTTGAGGACTAACTCTACTTCCCTGAATGAGTATGCCTGGGCCACCATAGAACGTTCTTTTGCCAAACTGCTTTGCCCCCAAAAAAATGGATATAGCTAGGGGAACATTATATATATTTTTTGATTGTGTCTGACTGACATATGCAGCCCACCGTTTTAGGCACATGTATGGTCAAATTAGAGTTGGACCAATGTGCATTGAAGAAGCCTCCTCCCCCCATTCCCTTCAAGGACATTGGAGAGACAATGCCTGCCTCTGTCCATTGCCTATCCTTTTTTTCACCCCCTAGCCGGACTGCCCAAGAACATTTGATTTACAACACTGCCCAATGCGTGCTTCAAAGGGGATCAACAATTGTGTACAACTGTGCTTGGATTGGAACAGGTAACTTTTGTACCAATGAGTGATATATGAGTGATGATTTATGTGGTGGCAGACCATAAGGGAGGGTGTTCAACTGTAATTTGTAAGCTTGGTTGTGACAGTTTGCAATGTTTGTGGCCTGATGAGTGATCATTTTTCCTTTAGTGATTGCCCCTTTTCCTTTGACACTTAGTGTGATTTGCTTCCCAGGTCCACTCCTTTGTTTTCTGGTTCACACGCTCCAAAGACCAGGCCAGTCCTTTTAGCTAACGGAACGGAGTTGGACAGATTCATTACTTGGAGTCAGGAGGATGATGGAAGGACTCAGGCCGGGACTACCTCAACAACAGCCAGAAGAAGGAAGTTATCAACTTCAGGCAAACCAACATGATGATGACTCTAAGAGGACTACTCAGCTCTGTGCATTGGTGAGGGGTGTGTTAATTTGGAAAATGCAATGCTGCTGAGTGTGTGTGCAGGCTCAAATTTGAAACTCCTCTATTATGTTTTCGGGTGGGGGGGTCTGTTGTGGAAGCAACTGGAGACAGACATATGATGTCACATCATCACATTATGCACACACTTGGCTAAATGTTATGATGATAGTTGTGAGATGGATCAGCCCGGTACATGAAGCCACTAGTCTCTGATTGGTTGTAATTTGCTTTCACTTCTCAGTTAATCAACCGCACATGAGTCCTAAAATGAATGATTGCAGCAGACTATGTCTGAATCTTCTTGGTACATTCCTTATGAAGTTTACCTTCTGTCCTTTTCCTTGACTCTACAATTTCAGTTCTATTTTACAATCCGCAGGCCTTCTCTTCTCCTGCGCAAAAGGCGAAAGTTCCATGACACTCCTGCTTGTCTTACCGGACCGCTTCAGTCAGGCACCCAAGATTGACGGACAGTCCGAGAAGAATGCAGATGCACAGCCCAATTTGGCAATACAGTATAATTTTTCTTTTAAGAATACTTTTTTAGAACTGTGTGGGTTCACTTTACTCCTACATAATTTGTATTTTTCAAATTTAGATGACAGAACATTTAGATATATAATAATAACTTGGGCCTCTGGGGCTGAAGGACTGTCTGCAATGCATTTAATTAAACTGTGTCATACTCATTGCTTCATTTCCTTCCAGAAAAGATTAATGGTCGAGATATATAGATTGTATTCTGAACGCTCGTCACAGAGTATCCTATCCGCCAAACTTGAAATCAGGCACTTAGTTTGATTTTACTCCCTGGGCTTGCGCTCCAACATAAATTATTTCAAACAAATTTACTCACTTGGCAGGAAGGAAAGGAAACTTACCTTACCCTACTGCACAGGTAGAGGTTTTGCTATAGAATAGTGGGGTGTGACTGATCATCATCATGTGCCTGCTTATTCATTCACATTGTGCTCGGTTTGTAATGCATTGAAGATTTTGCAAATGCCTCATTAACTGAAGTAGACACACATTGCACAACCATCACTGCAGTCACGATGCTGCACTTAGGTCATGGGTGGCGAAATGCCGTGGGCAGGGAGGGAGGTACTGAATGATGATTGGTGGGATCCCTATGTGCCTCGCTTAAGAAATACAGTCAGTGAGTCAAGGGAGTAGACCACAAATTTAAATACCCCTCACTTTGAACCATAGCTTTGATAAAACCAAGTGAGCAAAGTAGGTAAGCATGCTCCTCTCCAGAACTCCCTTGTTTCTTCATCCAAGCAATTATTCATTCATACTTTCATTCTTCTATATTCACCCATTGATAGCCAACATGATTTAAACTTTACTTTCTCTCATCCAGTCTTTCACCGAAATTTCCAATCCATATATCCATCCATATATCCATCCATATATCCATCCATTCAGTATCCACCCTTTCAACCATCCTTTCACCCATCCATCCATTTACCCAATACCCACCCACGCTTCTTTTCACTCATATACCATTTCACTCATTCTTTCTTTTAACATTCCGTTCTTTCCCGTTTCCATCAACCCATAATTTTTAGCTTTTATTATGCAAGCTTTTGCTAAGTTGCAGAGAGAATAGGCCATATGAACTCAACCACCGCTGTAGCTGCTAAAGGGGAAAGGGGTTACGAGTCATGAGTCTCATGACGCCTTTGTAGCTAGTGAGTATAATAATAATTGTCAATAAGCAAGCAATGTTACTTACCACCTCCCATCCCTGCCCCTGCTGAATCTCCCCCTCCAACTGCATCCGCAGAAGAACTGGTCCCAGCACTGGTGGTCTGTGAGGCTAGAAAGACAACCGCAATACCTCACTACAGTTCAGTTAGCAGTAATGTCTATCAAAAATATCACTTTGGGCATTTTGTTAGTTGACAATGTTAGAAAAGCCAGGTAGTCAAGCCAACCAAAATCTTTTCGTAATGGAGGGGCAGAGCTATAGCCTATGATGATGACTCCGAGCCATTGGAGCGCATTGATGGGTTGGAATAATGGTCAATGAAGGACATATGGTGTTGGTTGGCAAATGCAATTATGGGACCTCATACTTTCCAGTCATGCTGCACTGTCATGGAAACTGCTGGTATACTGTATAAATGATTACAGCACAACATGGGGGGGGTTGGGGAGGGTCAATTGCCATGGCCACTCTCTCGTTAACTGTTAGAGCATGAACAAGAAAAAGCAAGCCTTCTCATCAAACATGCGTGGTGAATAATACTAGCTTACGTGGGCCTGCAATCTTCACAGTAGGGTACCAGAAATCTCTTCTTAGTCTTACAGTATCACAGGATATCTAGAGTGGAGGGAAAGCTTACTAACAAAGTAGAAAGTCAGCTACAAACAAAACCCATGAAATATGAAACAAGGATAAGGCAGGGATAACAAGAATTAAACAAAAATTGGATAGGAGAGTTGGGGGAAAAAAGGAGACAGTATAAAAAAAATAAACAACCTGAACTGCCAAGCCAGGTCTTCCCTGGACCGGAAACCAGCATCCTGGGACCAGTTTCGGGGTAACACCCCTCATCAGCCAGGCTAGCCAGGACCTAGGATCGGCGCCGTGTCATCGTCAAACCTCGCAGTCGGGTCCTGCGTCGTCGTTGAGCCACGCATAGATGTCTTCGGATCGGCACTGCGTCGGCATTGAATGGCACTGCATCAGTTCTGATCGGCGCAGAGGTGACGATGTGTCTATTTAGGAGCAAAAAAGTTGCAGAACCCACTTCTGAGGCCCAGGACTGGAGGGGCACCTCAGGCAAGGGATGACTCACAGATGGCAGAGTCCAGCATCTGTGACTGGGGGTGAGTGTCTGAAAAGTTTCAGCGCTCCGTCCATCATCTCTTTGTGTTTGCTTTAAAGTATTTGTGCAACACTTTAATTACAGTAACACAGTGAAAACACCACAAAAGACCCCACAAATATACAGAATATTTATCTGAGTAAAACAAGACCGAAACAACAAAAATCCAATAAGTAGAACTTGAAATATGAATTTTTAAAGATTAAATCCCAAAACAGTGCTTAGAAGTCAATGGCACTAAAAGTTACTTGAGGTCGCACTAGACCGGGGTAAATCCAAAGTTGAAGCCGACCGTGATGGAGGGTAGGCTGGCTACAGGACCCATGTAGGGTCCGCTGAGAAAGTACCTTGGATGGAACAAGCGCCAGAGACGCGATGTGTCGGTTCTGATGCACTCAGTCGAATCGATGCACTCAGTCGAGCCTTGCAGTTGGGTCCCACGTCATCGAACCCCTTACGATGTAGCTGCTGTGCTGTCGTAGAGCCTCGCAGTCGGGACCTAGGATCGGCGCCGTGTCGTTGTCAAACCTCGCAGTCGGGTCCTGCGTCGTCGTTGAGCCACGCAGAGATGTCTTTGGATCGGTACTGCGTCGGCATTGAAGGGCACTGCATCAGTTCTGATCGGTGCAGAGGTGACGATGTGTCTATTTTGGAGCAGAAAAGTTGCAGAACCACTTCTGAGGCCCAGGACTGGAGGGGCACCACAGGCAAGGGATGACTCACAGATGGCAGAGTCCAGCATCTGAAGCAGAGTTGAAGGAAGTCTTTGATGGCCCTGAGAATTCAAGAACAGAGGGCAAGCCAGCAAGCCCTTGGAGAAACGTGGGTTCAAGGATGTAGAGAGCAGGTTCTGTCCTTCCCACTCCCAGGCAAGAAGCGGCAGGCCAACACAGCAAAGCAGGTAGCAAAGTGGCAGTCCCTCTTATAGCACAACAATCAGCAGACAACAGGCCAACACAGCAAAGCAGTTAGCAAAGTGGCAGACCCTCCTGCAGCACAGAAGCTCTTCTTACAGGCAGAGTGTCCTTGGTTCCAGCAAAGTCCTGATTTGGTGGTGTCAGGGGTCCAGTACTTATACCCAAATTGGCATTTGAAGTGGGGGAGACTTCAAAGAGGCCTTTGAAGATCACAAAGTTCCTGCCCTGGCTCCAGACTCACTACAGGGGGGGTATGAAGCTCTTTGTGTGGGGACAGGCACAGCCCTATTCAGGTGCAACTGTCAGCTCCTCCCTCCCAATCTACCTCAGGAAGGCCCATCAGCCTGGTGATGGACCATCAGGATGCAAATGTCACACCACAGCTCCCTTTGTGTGACTTTCTAGAGGGAATGCACAAGGCCTAGCTGCCGCCCAGATGTGTATTCAGAGACAGGCAGAGGCACAGAATGGTTAATGTAGGAAAATGCCAGCTATCTAAAAGTGGTATTTTCAGACTTGCAATTTAAAATGTGACTTTGTGATTTTAAATTGTGAGTCCAGAGACCCCAAACTACAATTTTCTATAGTTTCCCAATTGGAAATTATACTTACAAGATGTTCTAAGAAAATCCCAATGTTAACCTATGGGAGGGATAGGCCTAGCACAAGTGCAAAATTATTTTAGCAGTTTTTCACTACCAGGACATGTAAAACCCCAAAATACATGTCCTACCTTTTAAATATACTGCACCCTGCTTATAGGGTTGCCTAGGGCCTACTTTAGAGGTTACATATATGTAATAAAAGGGAAGGTTTTGATGTCGTAAGAATAATAATCTGCGTTTTCTTCCACAAATAAAAAGTTGGAATAGACTATGATGATTTGCATTTAATAAATTCCAAACACCTTAGTGTTCAGTTTTATGGGGTGCGAACCTGTTGGATCAATAGGCCCACTGCCAAGGTCTAAAGGATGCTCTGAGTTTAAAAAACCTTTTCTCTCATTTAACTCTTTAGGTCACTAACTCTCTAAGCTCTCTTATCTGAATGGGTTTAGGTGAAAGTTCTCAAAAAATTACTGTCTTGGCTTTAAGCAGGGCTTTGTGTGTATGAAAAAAAGAAAACATTGAGAGTAATACTGGCCTATTCACAAACTTACACTTAAGTTACACGTGCAAGATTACACTTATAGTTTTGAGTAACTTTACTAATTTGGCTATTATTATTGAATAAATATGATAAAATACTTGAATATCATTTTTAATTTAAAAATAAATATAACTTACATTTTTTAAAACAATACTTAAATTAGTTTATATTAATTCCATACACAACGTCATCTAATTTTTAGCACGCAATAAATAAATATAAACATTTTACTTTTGGCTGTATTTCTCCTAACATATTTTGTAAAAATTTTAATTTAATACAATGTATTCAAATTAATTAAATATTTAATTAATCAAGGAGGTGATCTCCCTATGCTACAGAATAGGGAAAAGTAAAAAGTTGAATGAAAAATTCATAAAAGTATTTTTATTTCTAACTAGTTTAAATAATGTAATCTAATTGAACATCTTTTATTATGGTGTTTTATTAGAAGTCCTTACCTCTATTATTTACCATGGGGGCGTTACAGTCCCAGTATCCAGCCATATGTGGTGCTGGACTAACTCCAGCTGTGAGCCACAGTACATTTACTAGTGTTTTGGTGTTCTTTATGGCTGTAGTAACTATGAAAGTGCAGTTGTGAATAACAATATGCTCTCTCTTTTGTGGGTGGGTGCGTGTCTCTCCTTAACCACTCCTTACTACTTCCTAAACCCCTCCCATTTAGTAGTAAACATGCCCCTTTTTCCAGGTACTCTCCCTGGTCCCTCCCACATTTACTAAGTAGTAAACTAATATGTGTGAGGATCTCCCCATTGAGAAAATAGGAGAGGTGGAGATGGAGATTTGCACTCGTAGGTTTGAGAATCGCTGTAGTACTCCTTTATGTACTACAAAGGGCAGTTTGTGAATGAGGCCTATAGCATTTGCCCCTGTTATCTCCTTATTCATACTTTGACCTGTTTCTAGGAAGAAATCTAAGAGTGGAAAATGGTTCTTAGGGCCAAAAGACATTGAGGCCAATACATCTTTCAATTTCAATGTAAGACCTTTATAGTCGTTGGACTGTTTTAGCTGGAGGCCACTGTGTTTCTGAGGCTAAATGATTAAACTGTTACGCAAGTCATAATGTAATGTAAGGTGGATTGGTAGAGTGCTGCTTTTCACCTGTGATGGTATCCAGGTGCAAAAGACCTTTAGAGTTTCAGTAAAAGATCTGTTGCTTGTTTATGATACTGTATATCAATAAACATTTTTAAAGCACCCTTTAATGTTCTGTTGGGACTTGAGGAATTTCATTATAGACAGCTTGGAGTCTGCCAATAAATCAAAAATGGAGGTGATATAAGAATCAATATTGTGATTGGAAGGACTTTTCAGGACCCTTGTAATGCTGTCTCAAGAACAGTGAGTCTACTCTCACTTTCTCCCCTTATAGTTGGTCCCACTCCTTGTATCACACTTCAGAAAAGTAGAGAGCACCTGATTCTCAAGCGGGAAGAGGGGGTGTGGGGTTTAGAGAGAGCGAATTACATTTGTGTCCAGCTGGAGGGTTGGTAGAAGACCTGGACTGGACTCTCTGAGGTACAGGATGGCACAGTGTCAAAGAGGCACAGTACTACTCATTGTTAGCAGAAGACAGTGAGTTTTAGATAACAGAAGGAGAGGTTTTTAACGGTAAGTACTATAGAAATACTAGATACGGCTTACCCAGCGTAAGTTGGAGTATCACTGTAACTAGCCCCCAGGCAAACCTGGAAACTTGCCTGAGAGCCGAAGATGGTAAGCACTCTGCTGGAAAGTGGAGTCCTAATCACCAAACAGAAAAGGGGAAAGCCGTAGCAAGGGCAAAAGCAGATTCCTAATCAACAAAGCCAAATTGCAGGCGATAACTTAGGCTGGTTCAGAAACAGTAGCTAATTTGCAATACCAAGGTCAGTCCCAAATAAATGCAAGAGTCAGTACAAGGAAGCAGGGGAAGAGAAACTGAGGTAACTGACAAAGGGGAAAAGCAACAAAGGTGTGGGAACGGAAACAATGGTGTTAACTATAACATCAATCGATGTGAAACAGCAGATGTTGCTAGATACCGTCCTCTGCATCTGCTAACTCTATATAGGGCTCTGCCCTTTCGGACCTGGAAGTTAACTATCTCTCCTCTGGTGGCTGAGGCAACAAGTTTCAGAAACGACCCTGGAAGCTGTGGTCCTCCATGATTTTAGCCTCCACTGCCCCGCTCTTCGTCTCCTTCATGTGGTACTTTTTTTTTACTCTTTTACATGCTCTCTTTACCCGAAACCTGACAGGACTCTGATTTTTATAGCCGGAGGTTACAGGAATATATTGGGCACTTATTTGTAATATCAAGTCCACATACATATTATATGAATATCACTATTAAAAGCCCCTGTATTGCTTTTGTGAACAGTTATTGCATAAGCCTCTTTATATGCCTGGGTGCAAAAACAAGCTCTGCAGTTTTGACACAGATCTCAGGGATCCAAAGAGTCCGAATCTGACATTCCTCTCTAATGAGACACCAACCAGGTAACATAAGGTTTTGTAAAGGTGGACATTATTTAAGAGTATTATTACCGAAATCTGCAAAGAAAAAAGGTACAATAGACTCAGGATAACTGCTATTGATATGATATATACTTGAAATATATGAGTACCTGTACTGATGTGCCTACAACTTATATAACATAGTGGAGTAGTGTGTGATCTGATTAGAAGTGGTACAGCAATGTAGGTACGCATTTCACCTGGAGTATGGGCTTCGGTTGTGAAAGTATAAACGTTTGTTTGTTAATAAAACACATTACAAAATAAATATACACTGAAAAGACTGAAACAGCCACTAATTTACCATAAACAGACAAGTGAATTTCAGAGGCAAGTTTAAGAGTTTAGAAGAAGGGCTGAAATTAGAATTGCAGAACAAACGATCTGGAGCACAGACCAAATGTGGCAGTTGCTAACTTCTTAGAGGGAACATGTTCTGTCTCCCCTTAAATTTTCCTTATGTTGTTAGGAGTTATAGTACTGGTACTTGGTTTGGTTGGCTTGGTTTGGTTGTGTCTTTCTTCCCTGAAAGCTACCCAGATATCCAAGGACAGAAACAACATTATGTTGCAGCACCAACAGCTCTGCAGCCCACAACAGTATTGGGCCAGGGTGGTTAATAAACCCAGCACTTAACAACCACAAGGGCTAAAGGAGGAAAAGCACAGTCTGGCTTGTGTTTACAGAATCTATTAAAAGTCACTGTAAAAGCTGCTTGGTCACCTTAGGAGTAACATCAGTCAAAAATGGATGATTTCTGAGAACAGCTTTCTAATAGAAGCAGTACCGGAAACCTGACTCTGTAGTTCTTATAAAGTTACCCTTACACGGTATTGCTGTCCCTCGTATGCAGGTAAGGATTGCAGGATATGTCTGTTATATTCACAGAATGAATTTAATGTTTACTATACATAGTACTACTATTTTAGGGCATTGGCACTTCTATCTAGAAATTATTTGTACAATTTAAAAAGGTTTTAAGTCAAGATTATATTTATGTGATCGTAACTGATATATTTATATGCTGATAGCCCAATGCCAAATGAAGCAAGTATTCACTTTGATCTGATGTAGAAACAAATGAGATATCAATTTAGTGGACCCATAATGGGATGGTAAATAACGTGGAGTTAATTCTACCTTATACCCATTGGCATTAACAGTAGGGGAACACTGAGGACAAGTAACTGCATTCTTCAAGTCCCCCTTTTCAATACATAAAATATCAGCTGACACTCCACAATGAAGACATTGCAAACAAAAGAATGTAGAAAGGCCTGCAGCTGAATGTGCTTTATTGCCGCATGCAGTTAGCCATGCCGAAAAATTAATTCTGTGTTTTTCCTTGCAGCATTAAAAAAGCATCATGATTGTTTTTCCAAAACTTGATTGAAAACTTCAGTCTGACTATTGTATTGAGGAAGGTACCAAAAAGAGCTTTCCTATTTCCTCAAGAGCTTAAAAACATCCAGTACACCTACCTATGCTGAGGCGCACATTAGTAGCCACCTAAATAAACATAACCAGGTATCCGAGGCCTCGATAAAGTTGCCCTGGTCATGGACTAAAGAATTTCATTTAAGTTAGTTTGCTTAATGTATAAGGCATGTCATAGTTTGGAAAAGTCCTAACTATGCCACCTAATCTGCTCATATATTCCCCCTCTTTCCCTTTACTCGAAAAAGTTTACTTCTTCTACAAGTCCCTATTGTCAAATGGGTCCACAAAGGCAGTAACTCTTTCAATTTTCTTGGCACCAAACTTTAAAACCACTGCACCGCAGAAGAGTAGCTCTATATCACTTTCAGAAAGGCCTTTAAGACCTTTCTGTTGCGCTAAAGTTACTGATTAACATTTTTCTTACAGGGTCTGTTGTTCAAGAACACCAAAAACCTTATGGTAAATATAGTGCTTTAGAAGAAACCATGTCAATGATTGTTTAATTCCACAGGCAGAAAAAGCAGCCTTTCAAATCTTCCAAATTTCCACGGTCAGGTATTAATTACCTTATGAGAAAGGCTGTAAAGGCAAATATGTCACAAATAAAAATAGTTAGCAGCACCTCAAGAGCTGAAGAAATCTGAGGCATAGCTGGAAAAAGAGCAATTTTGTAAAATTATCCAATGCGACCATTATGCTGGTACAATGGAGCACGATAAAATAAGAAGATATTACATACTAAGGTTTGTGACCATAAACAATGGGTAAAGTAATCTTCCTTTGTACATGCTGAGGACAGGTTTGTGCTTGAGAGAGTTAAATAGAGATAATAAAAACAAAAGTTGTCAACTGCATCAAAAAGGACTGATGCTCTTTCAGAGGTTTATGGACGGTGGGGAGCAGTCATTCACATCACATTTCATTTATCTAGTTGCTAATAAATCAAATAATCCAAGCGCATATGTTTAAGGTCTAATATACAATGGACCTGGACTTGAAAAAGCCATATATAGATAAATCCAAGGAACATATTTTTACACTTATATTTGTCTTAATGATAATATTGCGTTTACATAATACATATTTGAATTTGAGTTTTTGAAACAAGTACCAAATTGTTGAATCCTCACAATAATTATATGATTTCATTTTCACACATTCAGATTTCCTATTTATCTGTGACTTCCAGATACAAATAAGGCAACAGTGTAGAGTGATAGATGTTAATAAGTACAACTTGTACTTTCTGTAAGACAATATGAGTATGTAATCCAATAGCAAAACCAAAGGGGATGATGGACGGAGTGTTGAACATTGCAAGCACTCACCCCCAGTCAAGTGATCTGGGTTTAATCCATCATCATTCTTTAGCTCACTCCGCCACCCCAGTTCAGAAACCGGTCCTAGGATGCTTGTTTCCAGTCCAGGGAGGACCATGCTTGGCAGTTCGGGCTGGACTGTTCCCATGAGGCACAGGGTCAAGCCTGATTTGCATATGGCTGGGTTCAAACTGGAATGGCATGGTGAGCAAAAAAACGATGGATTTAGGCCCAGATCTCTGTACTGGGGTGAATGTATGACATTGTTCTGCATTCTGTCCATCAACTGTTGTTTTTGCATGTAATCCAATAGCAGACAGTCTTGGCAGAATTAGTATTTTGTGAGATTTGTCAGACCTGGTGGGTCTGTAAGGATGCTAAAACGATGCTAAGTGATTTAAATAATGCTACATATTTTAATGGTAATCTTAGGAGTAAAACATAGTCATCTCTAAATGTAATTCTAGAGTAAGTACATATGTATCACAAGAGTCTGACATCAGTTTCTGTCTTAGAAGCCATTTTAGTTTGAATCTGATTTAAAGTTTGAGGATGGGGTACTGATGTCACAAACGTGACGGATATCCCATCCACCTTATTAAATGTGCCATAGCATGTAATGCACTTGTAATAAGGTGGATGGGATATCTGTCACATTTGTGACTGAGTAACCCATACGCGAATTCCAAATCAGGCTCTAAATCTCCTAAACTTGTAATTCATTATCCTTAGTGAGGCCCTCTATAACGACATCTAAAGTTAATATAAGTTTGGCTTTGCCCTATGTTTATTCAATTATCATGTCATATATCTAAGACTATATTCATATTGAGTTGTATGATGTAGTGCAATTAATGAAAATGTGTCAGTGTTTGATAGATATCAAGTGTTATTTAATGCCATCTTTAATAGGCTAAATGGTAATTTCTACATAGATCTGATTGCAGAAACATATACGTACACTAACACAAAAAGTTGTCAATTTGAGCTCCTTTTAGAACACCTATTTCTTGGTGCAGTTGTGCTTGACCTGTAATTTTTATTTAAAAGCATTTGATAACAGCAATAATGCTCTATTTCATATTGTTACTCTATCTAGCAGGTGCATCATTGATATTCCTGAGGATGTTCAGATCAAGAAATGTCCATAGAGGGGCTGACATAAGACTGAGCAAAACAAGATTCTGATGTTGTTCCCTAGAACTTGTTATAAATCAAGATTTAACCCATAATCAAATTCTAATTGCGTTCTTCCGCTGAAAGGGGTTTTACTCCAGCTGTTTGCAAGAGGAAATCTCCAAGTGCTTTCAAGATAGGAAAAGATCTGAGAGGAATTTAACAATGCTCACTAACTCACAAGTTTATGGCCATTCACAAATGCACAAGGAAAAACACAGTTTCATCCTCCCATTTCTTATCCTTTGTATAATTATACACAGTTGGGGCCCACAATTGCTTAGGAGTAAAAACATTTATGACTACTGGGCCACCTTTAGTGAATGTGTAGCAGGCGTAAATATTTGCACTCATTAGGCTTATTTGCTAAAGCAAATGGCTTTGCAAATTGGGACCTCTCACTTTTATGGCCTAAAAATTACATTTTAGCGGTGCAAATATGTTCCAAAATCTGTCCCTAATAGAAAATAGATATACGTTGATTGACACTGCCCGTATCCTAGATAGTGCAAGAGCAACCCTAGCATCCAGCCAAAACAATACTTAGCATGTCAATAAAGGTCATGTCATGTCTTGGTGCTTGAACATTTCCATTTAATTTTAATTACCAGAAACATTGAGCATAAAACCTATGATTACCCACAAGGTTTCGGGCAAGAATCTCATCTATGCATATTAAATGCTACTCAACAACAATTTAAGGTGCAGATAGACCCTCATTGAAGATTACATTATTTCTCAAAATACACTCTATTTACACCGTACACAATAAATGTTAACATTAACAAGACGCTAGTTATTGTTACTTCAGGGCTCGAGTTATAGTTACTTCAGTTAACTATAATTGGTGTAATTCAGTGTTTCTTTCTTTAGTCTAAAATGTTATGTTGCAACTGGCACTGTCACCTAACTATGTCACTTTAACCTTTGGTTTTTTTTCAGTGAATTTCTAAGGTTTGTTTGAATACCTAGCTATAACTGTCACTTTAATCTTTAGTTTTTTCAGTGAATGTCTAGTTTTTTTTGTTTTAATGCCAGTCACTGTCAACATATATACTTACTTACTTATGCCAACTACCCCTCCTCGGATATAGGCCATGAACCAGGACTCTCCAGCTGTCTCTGTCCTGAGCTTTTCCTTCAATCTGACTTTAGGTGTAACCCATCTCCTTGCAGTCAGCCTTGAGACGTCAGCACCAGGTGTTTCTTGGCTTTACTCTTTTCTTTATACCTTGAGGGTACCGGTTGAGGGCTTGTCTGGTAATTGTAATACCACACATGTCATATATGTGGGAAGTTCAGTACGCCCACTCAAAATTAGAATTCAGGAACACCGAAGGGCTATATTGAATAAGGATAGCCGATACCCTGTGAGCGAACATTACGCCAAGGTGCACCCTTTAGACAACTCCTTCTGGTTTCATGGCATTGACCATGTACCTATGGGTGGCAGGGGTGGTAACCAGGAGCTGATGGTTAGACGTAAGGAAGCCAAATGGATCTGTCGCCTGAAGGCTACCCTAATGGGTCACAATACTGATAGGGAGCTTCATTACTTCCTGGGTTAACAACTTATGAACAGGATAATGGTTGCTTTGGGGTATATACCCCTACCCTGGTAAACACAACATTTACCTCATCAATATTTAGTTATGCATTGCTGTATATACTGTTTTTTGAGATTACTTCCTTTGTGGTGATATGAATATGACGGTTAATGCAATGTCTTGGCCCCTTTTTAAGCACTGTATTTTCCTTATTGATGTCTGTGGCTACTTCCTCGTGTTTATGTTCATACTACGGCTAGTGTAATGTTGTAGCCCCTTTTTGCACACTATAATGTCTTTATTGTCCATTGTGGTTACTTCATTCATGGTACAGCTACTGTAATATCTTAGCCCCTTTTGGATATCATGTTGCTTTTCTCATAATATCTGCATGTTCTATCCTGTCCTTTTGATTTATTTTCAGAATCGTTTTTTGTCATCCAGTTATAATTAAGGTTTGTTATATCTGCCATTGCCTCACTCGCTTTATTGGTGATATGTATTTCCTATTACCAAGCTATGTCGAAGGTTTAGTCATTTTGACTTTGTGGGGCCCTATATACATCACAAGATGGCCACTATTTAGCTTCTGATTTTTATTGACATTTCTCTTATGCAAATTCTGCACTACATGCCGAAAACGGTATCACTTTATTTTTGGCATCTTAGGTAGCAATTTTCACTAGATTCCTCGCTATTGTTGAATCTAGCTAATTTATTCTACGTTACCAGTCAATCTATCCTTTGGGCCATTTAACTACAGGCAGTCTATGGGGCCCGTAACATATGATAAGATGGCCGCCATCCAGCTACTCATTTTCTTTAACCTGTCCTCCGTGCTAGTTTCGCGCTGCATGCCGATGACGCTACTACGTTCAATGACGGTCTGTCGGGTTTTGCTTTTAACCGGGTGGCGCGAACGTTTCTGTTCACTTCCCGCTGGTTATCACGCTGTGCGGTTCCGTTGCCTTTCATGATAAGGTAAGGGCTTGGCGCTTAATTTTGCACGCTTCCTTCCGCCTAGTTAGTACTGTAGTGGGCGTTTTATTTATTATTTTTCAATTTTAACTTTATTTGATAAACTAACTTTGGGGGCAAGGTATGTTCATTGAAGGCTTGCATTGTTTCTGTGTATTTATTATGCTATACTCAATGCCCCACATATTATTGGGACATTGATATTGACAAATCGAGCCTTACTCGTGATTATTATTATTTTCTGCTATGCTGTATGCGGTATTGGCAGTGTGCTGTGTGATTTAGAGTTGCCACGCCTTGGACAGATTGCCTGTATTTAATCTAAAAATGTTGTTTCATATGATATAGTTGCCCCACTCCGGTTATTATTGATGCTACTATCCTGATATTAAGAATTGCTCCCCATAGGATTAGGGGCTACTTTGGATAGACCCACGATTATTATTTTTCGTTGTTTTACATAATAAGGTAAGGCCTTGGGGCCTAATTTTGCACGCTTCATTTCTTTCGTCCGGTCAGTATTTTAATCATGCTGTACTCAATGCACCACATATATTTGGCACATTGATATCGATAAATTGAGCTCTATTCGTGATTATTAGTACCTTTTGCTATGTTATATGCGCTACTGGCAGGGTGCTGTGTGACCTACAGTTGCTACGTTTCGGACAGATTGCCTATATTTGGTCAACTACTGTGTTTTTATATGATGTAGTTGTCCCACTTTTGTTATTGTCAATGCTACTATCCCTATATTTAGTAATACTCCTCATAGGATTAGGAGTCTATTTGGATAGATTTACGATCACTTGTTATTTCAACGTGACCTACACAGTTGTTATGACCTTGGCCATGTTTTATTATTATATTTTTTATGGCTATATGCACAGCCACTTTTCTGTAATACATTATCCAATAAGATATCTAGGAATTAAACTCGAGCAGCTCCCCATGGGATATAGTTTTATTCTCATTATTTATATGTTTTATCACTTTAGATCGTGTTACTTATGACTTACTCGACTGCTGATTATGCGATATTGATGTGGACATTGATTTGTTCTCTGACACTACTAGATGTCCTTCTCTACTTGTCTAGGTGAGATTCATTATGGCTATATATTTAATATTATATGGTCCCTTTTGTTGAGTAATCGGGCTTAATATTTATGTAGCCGATTTGAATGCTTGGATGGTTTGCATCCGGAATATCACTATGGGGATTGTCCCCTCTATATTTTTGAATCCCTTCTGGAGATGCACAGTATAAGATTGGGATGTGTTTATTCTACTTTTCCCTGTTGTGCATTTACAACGATGGTAATTAGTTATGTTTTTTCTTTCATTTTTTAGATTGGAATATATCTTAATCTTGATTTCATTCGAGAGCCAATTAAGGCGATCTATTATCCTTATGATTACCTAGGGGTGCTCTATTCTACTTTAACTAGGTGAATTTTTATTCTTCCTTTTATATAACATTTTAATATAAGTCCTTTCGTCTCTTATTTTCCTTTTCTCTTTCGCTCTTCCATTCTATTTTTGAATGCTAAACAATTATTATCTTCCACTGTGGTGTGGTATTATTTTGCTTTATCTATCTTTCTTTCATATTGTTCCTTTTCCCACCAGTCATTATATTTTTTTTCAGTTTATTATAATATGTGTTTTTAAATTGTATATGTAGAGTGTCTTTATTGGTGTCTTATTTGTCACTAATTTGATTCCTTTGTAATATTGTTTGTCTTAATTTTTGTAACACTTTTGGGTCATCTTTGGAGTATATTTGGTTATTGAAGCAATTTTTCCTTTTCCTTTTTATTATTTTTTAACATACTCTCGTCTTGTGGTTTTGTTTTGTTAAATTACGTCATTTTTATTGTTTAAATGTGTATTTTGTAATTGTTGTGGATTCTTATATATGTATATTTATGTTAGTTATGTTATGTTTATTACAGCCCTGACGAAGTTCCCCTGGCACAAGGGAACGAAACGCGTTGGCTGTGTGCCTGTTTCATAGTCGAATCAACATTAATAAAAGAAGATTTTTATGCACTACAGATGTCTTTTGAGTGACGTTAATCAGAGTGCGCCTTCCTTTCTATGAACTCTTGTCTGGTGGTGTTTGATGCTGGTTTGCAGAGGGCGTGACCTATCCAGCCCCAGCGCCTTTTCATGATTTCTTCATGAGCAGAGATTTGTAAAGTCTGCTGCCATAGGTTGTTGTTGCTGATGGCGTTTAGCCAGCGGGTTTAGAGGATTTTCCTCTGACAGGTGTTGATGAAGGTCTGGAATTTGTTGATGATGGTCACTCTTGTCCTCTAAGTATCTGCTCCATACAGAAGGACTGATTTTACGTTAGTGTTAAAAAGCCTGATCATGGTTTCCGGCATTAGGTCCTTGGAGCTCCAGATCTTCTTTAGCTGAATGAAGGCAGCCCTTGCTTTGACAATTCTTGGCGTCTGTGCCACCCTGCTTGTCTATGACACTGCTCAGGTAGGTGAAGGCCTCAACCTCTTCCAGGACATCGCCTGCAGGAGTGACTGCAGTTGTGCTGGACATGTTAGCCTTCAGGATCTTGGTTTTTCCCCTGTGGATATTGATGCCAAGTTGTGCTGATGTGTTTATAAGAAGACAAGGGTACCCCGATATGTGAACCTGGGGTGGTAGGATATATTTAGAGAACAATGGTTCAGGTGTGGCCTTAAAGGTCCAAAGCAAGAAGTACCCAGAGGGGGCACCGTGTTTTAAGGATATGAAATTAATTCAGGTAGGAGCAAAAGAAAAGATCTACAGAGGGTCATGTAGGTCATGGAATGACAAGCATTTATTTACAAATCTGTGTAATATTCAGGTGCTCACATATAAAGTGAAAAAAGCGTGACGTGATGGGTGATAGTGAAGTTTTTAAAAAGGCATCGCATTGACAACAGTATTAGGAACTCCACAAATGATTTATACATAGTGAAAGGAGTTCATGTTGTTGGGTGGTCGACGGCGTTTTGAACCCAATTATTTGGGTTCATCTTGAGGACAAGGTGAGCAAGCTGAATTTTAAAACAGAATAAATCTTGTGTCAGCAGAGTAAAGTTTTGTTTAGGCAGGCTGACAGTGTTCTAGCGTCAAGGATTGATGGAGGTGCGCTGAGGCATTCAGATGAAGTTTAAAAACCGGCAGCCGTTGAAATTGAAGTTTGCAATCGGCGGGCGTGAAAGGTGTAGAAGTTGTGCTGATGTGGCTGCCTCTTTGTTGGTCTTCTCTTGCATCTGCAGATAGGTATGAGAGAGTAGGGCCAGGTCATCTGCAAAGTCTAGATCATCGAGCTTCATCCAAAGTGTCCACTAGATCCCATTTCTTTTCCTTGCTGTGAATGTCTTCATGATCCAGTTTATGGCCAGCAGGACCCAAAAAGGTGAGAGCAAACAACCCTAACGGACTCCGGTCCTCACTTCGAAGGCTTCCGTAAGTTGTCCTCCATAGACTATCTTGCAGGTCATTCCCTCGCAAGAGTCCCTGATGATTCTTACAAGTTTATCTGCCACACTGTAGTGGCGGAGGAGTTCACACCACATTTCGTTTTTTGATAAACAAGTTTTATTGAGTTTATGCCATCGAAGATGGCAAACATAAACAGTTGACACACATGCATCACAGTACAAAGTAAAGTACCACGTCTGATCAAAGCAGCAACACCTGAGTAGTACACCATGATTAGGATAATCAATATCCAGGAATCAATATCTATTACAATCTTAGGTAAATTGACCCAACTACTTCCCCCAAACCAGCCTATGTTTGTGGGAGCAACCCCTGGCATCACAGACCACATGCTCTTGTTGTGCCTACCAATCCACAGCTCGCCTCCATCTCGATAGGGTTGGGGGAGTAGGAGACATCCATCCAGAAATGACCTTTCAGCCCTCGTGCCCCCACATTCCGCAAACACACCAAGTAGTATCAATGAGTGGAAAAGAAGAACTTCCCACCCAAGGACATCTGATAGCTCTCGGGTCCCTGGTCCAGTAGTACTGCACCACGGGACAGGACAATACCATGTGGTAAAAATCTGCTGGGTCATGTCTGCTTCAGGAGCAGGAGGTAGTAGGGCAAAGGCCTGCTCGGCACAATCGGGTCGGAGAAGGATATGTAAAATAAAGGTAATATGTTTGTACCAGTCTCAGTCAAGCTCCCAAGGGGCTATCAAGGCATCTCACCAATCTTCATCATCCATGGGACCCAACCAGCCATCCCATTGGATTCGGAGATTTTGCAGTGAACCAGGGGAGTTGATGATTAGAGTGCCATAAATCTGGGAGATACCTCCACAGCCTAGATTGCCCATAAGAAGTTCAGCTTCCAGGGGGTTGAATTCCGGAAGGGCCTCAGCTGATGGGAAATGAGTATAGAGAGCATGTCGATGCTGAAGATGTTTATAAAATTGGATGTTTGCAAGGGTGTAGGTGTGTCGAAGTTCTTGAAAGGAGTATATATGTGTCCCAGACCACACATCTCCCACTTGTGCGATACAAATAAGGTCCCAGGTTCTAAAACCTTTCAGGGCCGCCACCTCCCTTCACAAGGTAACATGCCAAAGAGGGGTCTGCTGTGTGAGCTTGGCCTCCCATTGCACATGCCGAAGTGCGGCTCTCCATGCAAGGAACACCATTCGAGTTACCTGAGGTATGGAAAGAGAAACCAGGGAGCCATTAAGCATAGCTTGCAAGCAAGGAAAACCTAACAATGAGAGTTCAAGGCGATTAGCAGGATCAGACCACCCCCTTTAAACCAATCATGGATAACAAGAAGATGGGAAGCCAAGTTGTAAAGGTAAAGATTAGTCATTCCCAGGTCACCATCATAGGGGCCTCGTTGACAGTGTATGAAAGCAAGGCGTGGCCTGAGTCCTCGCCACAAGAATGTTTTTGCAGTTCCATCCAGATCACGAAACCACGCAGAGACAAGTGAAGTGGTAAGTTCTGAAAGATATACAGGAACCACGCGAGGATCATCATCTTATATAGAGCAATATGCCTCATAACATTCAGGGGAAGGGTTTACCATCTAGCAAGATCAGCTCTAGCCTTCCGGATTAAGGGTTGAAGATTGAGAGCCCAGGTAAGCTCCGAGTGTAAACTAACCCATATACCCAGATATTTGAAACTAAGCTGGCGGAGAAGGATGTTCATCTGCCAATCGAAACAGTCTCTAGATGGGGCCTCAGGAACTAGCACAGCTTTAGAGGGGTTCATCCTAAGGCCTGAGGCTGCCTCAAACCTTTTAAGTAGTTGAAGACATCGAGGACCGCTGACAGCAGGGTTCACAAGGTATAAGAGGACGTTGTCTGTGTATAGAGCTATGCGGTCCTCATGGCCCATGCCCCAAGTCCATCCAGTAAACTGGGGATTCGTACAGACGAGTTGGGGCAAAGGCTCTATTGCCAAGACAAAGAGAAGGGGGAATAGAGGGCAACCATGCCTAGTCCCTCATCCAATTGGAAAAGTTGTGGAGAGGACCCCATTGACCTGCACCAAGCCGTAAGGTTAGCGTAAAGGACGCAACCCATGCCACGGAATCGCGGTCCAAATCCATTCGGGCCAACACCGCTTGGAGGTAGCCCCAGTCCACCATGTTGAAAGCCTTCTCAAAATCAATGAGTAATAATGCTAGGTCTTGAGGCAATCGACGATGGTGGGCCAAGGCAACGTGGAGCTGCCGTAGGCAGTGTCTCGTGCTCCGGGTTGGCATAAAGTCACATTGGCCCGGGTGTACCAATTTGGTCAGGACGTGTTTGAGTCGTGTAGCCAATTCTGCAGCAAAAATGTTTACCTCACAATTGAGGAGTGATATTGGGCAGTAATTTGTACATGATTTAGAGGGAGGTTGTGTTTTGTGTATTACCACTATGGTGGCTAAGTCCAGATCTGAGGGAAAGGAGCGGGCTCTACAGACCTCTTTATACAGGGACAAAAGACAGCGGATGAGAATTTCTCGAAACGTGGTATAATGTTCCGTAGGAAAGCCGTCTGGGCCAGGAGTCTCTCCAGATGCCAGGCCAGTCAATGCCTCTCCAATCTCTTTGGCTGTGAAGGGTTCCTTGAGTATGCAAGATTCAGTGGGGAACAGGCTTGGAAGAAGGACTGCATCAAGGAAAAGACCAGGAGAGGTCGCTCACCGAATATAATCTCTTCTAATATTGAGCAAATGTCTGTGCAATCTCAGGAAGAGAGTGTCTTGAACAGCCAGTTTCATCTGTGATTTCGGGGATAATCCTATTCAGTTGTTGATGGGAGGCCTGCCAGTAAAGCAATTTCCCGGTTTTGTCTCCCCAGCCGTAGATTCTGGGTGTTGTAGCCAGCCAAAGGTGTTTGGCTGCTTCAAGGGTATGCAAACGGATGTCTTCATGGAGGTGACATAATTGACGGGAGATATCTTCCTGGAGGTTCAACGCTAGCCGTTGTTCCAGGTGAAAAGTGCATGCTTCTAACTGGGTGATAAGGGAGGAATGCTCACGCTCCCAGGCCCTAATACCACTCTTGGCAAATCCCTGCATTGTGACTTTTCTAGCAGTCCACAAGGTGCCTACTCGCACGACTGACCCTTCATTGTTATGATAGTAGGCTTGAAGTTCCATGCGAAGTGACTGGACGAATGTCTTATCCTGAAGATACCAGGCATTAAAACGCCACATGGGGCATAGGCCTGATGTAGGGGGTACAAGATGAAGGAGTAGAGGAGAATAATATGAGATCCCACATTGCAATGTTTGGATTTGGATCAATAATCAGCACTCCGGGGTGGGCAATAAAATTAGATCTATCCTTGAGTGAGTATGATGGGCCGCTGAGGTGTGTGTATATTGGTGAATACACAGGTGCCACGACCTCCAGGCGCCACAAAGGCCTAAAGTAGTGGTCCAGTCACGGAGACGGCACACCCCGGTATGTCTAGAGTTGGTGGGGCATCCAGTGACATCTAGATCAGGGTTCAGCACTGTGTTGAAATCGCCCCCTATTACTGTAAGCCCCTGTGGGAGATGCAAAAGAAGGTTAGAGAGGTCTTGAAGGCAGGCATTTAGAGAGGCGGGCGGGACATAAATACGCACCAAACTGACCACTTGTTCCTACAACATGCCCATCAGGGCAATAAAGCGTCCTTGCGGGTCACGTGTTACATGGGAAACTGCGAGGGAGTGTGTCAGTGTCTGTATAGGATTGTTAGTGGGTGTGTGATTGAGTTTGTGAGTGTCTGTTGGTGTGGGAGTGGGTGTGTGGGTGTTTGAGTGCGTGTATTAGTGTGTGAGTGGGGGTGAGAGTGGCTCTATCAGTGGTTGATTGGGTATGTGAGTAGTTGTATCAGTGTGCAAGTAGGTGTATGAGTGGCTGTGTGAGTGGGTGTGTGAGTATCTGTATTGGTGTGTGACTGGCTGTATCAGTGTGGGTGAGGGTATGAGTGATGTATCAGTGTGTGAGTGGGTGTCTGAGTGTGTGAATGCATGTGTGTGACTGAATGGGTATATAAATGGGCATGTAAGTGGCTCTGTAGGTGTTTGTAGCTGTGTGAGTGACTAATATGTTAGGAGGGATGTAAACAGAGTAGGTGTGTGAGTGTGAGTTGGTGTGTGAGTGGCTGTGTTGGTATGTGAGTGGGTATGATCATGGCTGGATGCGTGTGTTAGTGGGTGTGAGAGTTGCTCTGTGAGTGTGTGAGTTGATGTGTAAGTTCTTCTATGGGTATGTTAGTGGCTTTATAAGTGAGACTGTCAGTGTGCGACTAGCTGTTTGAGTATGTTTATGGGTTTGCAAGTGGGTGTTTCAATGACTGTATAGGTGTGTGAGAAGTAAATGTCTGTATAGATGTTTGAGTGGGTGTATGAGTGGTTGTATGGGAGTACAAGTGGGTGTATGGCTGTGTAAGTGGATGAATGTTTGTTTTTTTCAACTGTAGTCTGGAATACCCTGGCAGTGTAATCTAATGGAACAACACTGGAAGAACTAACTTATAAACCACATTATTCCAATACATGGTGCCATCCATCTGTATAACTAAAAAAAAAAAAAAAAAGTATGGATTAGTATTTCCATTTATAAAATTACAAATTAAACTTGTAAATTTACACTACATAACCTTATGAAGCAATAAATCAATACACATTCCTTATGCTCTTATGGTATGTTATAATAAAAATCAACATTTCATGTTCCCCTTTTTACTGTTCTCAGATTTTATACTTATACAACATAAATAAAGTACTATATAATTAATCATCCTTGAACAGTGGGGAAAAACAATTATATACACTGAAACCCAGAACTGCACAGTATGTCACTGCAAATAAGCAACATAGCGCATTCCACACACTACAGTTTTTTAAACGATCATTTTATCTATACTTGCAGTACTAATCTTAAGATATATATGCTGAAAATAAGAGCTGGGTATATGAATGGCTCTGTAGATGTGTGAGTGGGTGTGACATTGCCTCTTTGGATCTGTGAATGACTATGTAAGTTGATCTATCTGTAAGTAAATTCATGTGTAAATGCTTTTATTGGTGTTTTTCTAAGTGTGTTAGTCACAGTCTAGCTAAATGAGTGGTGTGTACATAAGTGCTTTTCTGGGAGTGTAACTGGGTGTATGAGTGGCTACCTCACTGTGTCAGTGAGTACAAATTGCATACTATAAGCAAGCACCAATTTCCAAATTCAAACATGTTCATTCATAACTATACTTTCAGTCTACCAATTCCTCTTTCTCCTTTCCTGGTCACTATGTTTTTACTTAATGGCCTCATCTAACCTCCCTTCTATTGTAAAGTGCACATTTTCTCTCAGCTTATATACAGTTATAATTTTTTCTACATATAGTTTTTTACAGTACACCCTAATTTACATACTAGTAAAATCTTTTGCTATTCTCCAACTGCTGTTCTCAAACTCTTCTCTTAATATCACTTACTATCTCTTTTTAATGCAAATCTCAAATCACAAATATAGCAATGCTCTTCCACTCTCAGTACAAAAGTACCAATATTGGTTACCGTTCCCACTCTCCTTTCACTGATACTGGTGTACTTAGCAAATCACAGACTTCCTTTCATATATTAATTTTGTTATGCCATTTCTAAATGGTCAGTATTTTTAACCCTTCCTAAGTTCAATTTGCTAGTGTTTTTGGGTGGGTCCGTGGATCCGCCGTGGTGCTCAGCACAGCCTGTGTACATTTGCGGCGGATCTACATGGAATCCCTAGCAAGCATTTAACAATCTGCTCTTAATGCTTTCTATTTATATTTCACTTGGTCAAAATACTCAATTAGAAGCCAAACACTCCCTAATGAGCAATGTTTGTACACCACTGTGCTTTTAAGTTTCACAGTGCAGTCTCTTTTGTTCCCTTCCCCCACACTCTATTAGCTCTGTTTCCATAGTAACCATGTTTGGAACACTCTGCTAACACTAGGTCACAAGTTCACAAGACTTTCTCTGAGCAGCATACTAGCTTCAATAGTAGGTGTGGTTGACTGTTTTCAATTCCAAGCATATGCCAAACAACATAGCTTTTTTTTTTCTTCAAAGCCAATCACAGCGTTAGTAACTTTTTTAAATTTAAAGTCACTACCTAATTTTACTTCCCTGCACATCTCCACCATCCAAACAAATATGTTCTTTTATATTTTAGGTGCTGTCTTCCATTTTAACTGCCTTTCATCTTCAAAACTGCATCATTCTGCTGCAGCCTTTTCCTGTGCACTACTCCTGCTTATCTCGAAAATGGTCAGAGTCTGGATTGTGGGCCATAGTTTTGTGTTTTGGGCCAAAGAGAGTGCTAGAAAGAGTGGCATTGAGAGGGATCTAGGATTACTTAATGTAGACATTACTTGGGTTGGCCAGAGAGGGTTAAAATGGCATCAATTGCTGCCCTTGGTTGAAAGCATTGTGGATTGCCAACATCCAGACCTCATGATTGTGCACTGTGGTGACAATGGCCTAGGCACAATTACTAGGGTAGGACTACAAATCCAAATGATGGATAACTTTGTTAAATTATTACACTTTTCCCACATACTGCCTTGGTGTTCTCCAACATTTGCCAAAGACAGAAGTGCTAGTGGTCAACCGAGTTCTGTCCACAGATAGAGAAATCCAAGAAACATGGCAATAAAACTGTTTCTGCATTCCTCCGAGACCACAACATGGGCTCTACATACCATAACAACTTACGCTTCAATATGGACAGAACATATCGAAAAGACGGCGTCTATTTCTCAGATGGAGGCAACAGGGTGTTCCTCAACAGTTTGAAAGACTGCATCCTGTTCTATGTGTAATTATCATCTACACATCATAAACACAAAGGCTCTTTTCAGAGCCAACCCTTTTCCCAAACCCTGGTTCTTTTTCTGTCCAAATCCTTTTTCCTAATTTCTCACTTGGATCCGCAGATCTGTCGTGGATCCTCGGCCAAATAAGGAGATTTGCTGGCTAGATAGCAGGCAGATCCACGACGGAGCCACGGATCCATTCTCAACCAAAAGCACACATTCAATTCTAAACAACAACACATTTCATACAGTGGGTGTGACTGTGTGGGTCTGGGAGAGGGTATGTGAGTAGGTATGTGAGTGGTTGGATGGTTGTGTGAGTGGGTGTGAGAGTGCCTGTGTGGATATGTGTGTAGGTGTGTGAGTAGCTGTATGGGTCGATGAGTGGGTTTGTAAATGGCTGTGTGGGTGTGTGAGTAGCTTTATGGGTATGTGAATGACTATATGGTTGTGTGAGTGGATGTGTGACTGGATGCATTGGTCTGTGAGTGGGTGTGTGAGTAACTATGGGTGTGTGAGTGGCTGTTTGGGTGTGTGAGTAGGTGTGTGAGTGGCTGCATGGGTTGGTGAGTGGCTGTATATGTCTGGGTGTGTGAGTGGCTGCATGGGTCTGTGAGTGGATGTGAGAGTGGATGTATGGGCTGAAGAGTGGTTGTGTGAGTGGCTGTATGGGTTGGTGAGTGGGGGTGTGATTGGCTGTGTGGGTGTGTGAGTGGCTGTATGGGTGTGATAGTGGGTGTGTAAGTGAATATGTGGGTGTGTGAGTGGCTGTATGCATATGTGAGGGGTGTGTGAGTGGCTGTGTGAATGAGTATGTGGCTGTATGAGTGGGTGTGTGAGTGGCTGTATGGGTCATTGAGTAGGTGCGTTAGTGGCTGTATGGGCATGTGAGTGATTATGTGGGTGTGTGAGTGGCTGTATGAGTGGGTGTGTAAGTGGCTGTATGGGTCTGTGAATGGGTGTGTGAGTGGCTATATGGATCATTGAGTTAGTGTGTGAGTGGCTATATGGGTGTGTGAGTCATTATGTGGGTATGTGAGCGGGTGTATGAGTGGCTGTATGGGTCTGTGAGTAGTTGTATGAGCAACTGTATGGGTGTGTGAGTAGCTGTATGGACCAGTGAGTGGCTGTGTTGTTGGCTATATGGGTGTGTAAGTGGTTATGTGGGTGTATGAGTAGGTGTCTGAGTGTCTGTATAGATCTGTGAGTGGATGTGTGAGTGGCTGTATGGGTCTGTGAATGGCTGTGTGAGTTGCTGGTGGGTGTGTGAGTGGCTATATCGGTCTGTGAGAGATTGTGTGAATGGATGTGTGAGTGGCTGTATGGGTTGGTGAAAGAGTGTGTAAGTGGGTCTGTAAGTGTTTGTATTTATTTCTCATTGAGGCTGGATCCCCAGATTTGTTGCGGATTCATACAGGGGGTCACGCTGAGCCCCGCAATGTATCCCCGGATCCTCACACATGGAAAAAAATGTTTTAGGTAATTTGTTTGCCCATCAAAGGTCCCGCTGCGACCCCTCTATCACACCCTCGAGGTCAAGGTACCTCTACCCTGACCCCTTCTATTACTTTAAGCATTTAATTTAAGTCCCTGGGACCATGTCCCAAAACATAAAATGGTGGCCACAACTTTCCTGTCAGTTTGCAGCCAGCCAATCACAGCATTGCTGGTGGTGCGTGGATTTGCAGATCCACCACTGTGGATCTGCGATGGATCTGCATCCCTAGATATCTATAAATCTTTTTTCTTTAATAACTCCAAAACTACTGAATAGATTTACACCAAATTACAAAAAGATATCTTTCTGGATCAAGATCTAGCTTTCTACCAAATTCGGTGTAATTCTGTCCAGCGGTTTGGGCTGAAGTCGTGTCTAAAATCCCCATGGAAAAGTGCATGAGGAAAACATGTTTTGGGACCCCCCCTTTTACTCGGCCCCCACTTGATGAATCAGCTCAAAACTTTCAAGACAGCAGCTGAAGTGTGTGCCAAATTAGTTTTGAAAAAGTTGTGAAGATTCGTCGAATGGCTTCAAAGTTATTAGCGAAACAAAAAGCGCTCTGTTTATGGAAACTAGATCCTACCTATAACTATTTACTGGCGACCAATAGTAGCTAATATTTATATATATATATTCACTGAAAAAACCAAAGGTTACAGATATGTTATAGTTGGAATTAGCATTTAAAAAACCTTAGAAATCCACTGAAAAAAACAAAGGTTACAGGGGCGTTATAGTTAGGCTCAGGTTTAACTCGTACAAAACCAGTACCAAGTCCCTACCCCTTCTGTTAGCTCTAGTAAGTCCCACAGAGCAGCATTGCTGAGTGGTTGTCAGAGGCCACGCCCCCTTTCTCCACCTCTCTGCAAACACGCCTCCTGGCGCACTACTAGTAGGGGGATGAAGTCCCATTGGCTCTTGAGGGTCCTTGGGGACCAACTGCATCTCCTGTTACCTCCAGTAAGACCCACACAGCTGGATTGCTAACAGGTCGTCAGAGGCCACACCCCCTTTCTCCACCACTCTGCAAACATGCCTACTAGCACACTACTTGGGGTAAGAAGTCCACTTTAGTCCTGAGGCCCTCAGGTAAAGAAAGTGGAATTCTTTCCCCAACCAGCAGCGAGCCAGGAGGCGCATTTGCAGTGTGGTGGAGAAAGGGGCGTAGCCTCCAAGTCCTCTCAGCAGTCCCGCTGTCTGGGACTTACTGGAGGTAACAGGAGGGCTTGTTGGCCCCCAAAGACCCTCAGCGTTCAAGGGGACTTCATTCCCCAACCCCCACTGCCCCAGGAGGTGCATTTGCAGAGTGGTGGTGAAGGGGGCGTGGCCTCCAGCGACTTGCTGGAGTTTTTTTTAAATTTTATCTTTTCTTTTTTAGGGAAGGGGGCTGTGTAGCCCCCATCCCTGGGCCGATTTTGACCCAGGGGACACCATCCCCCCAGGCCAGTATTTTATGACATGGGAAGGGGTGCCCCGCATCCCCCCTCCTCGGGCCTAGCTTTTCCTTTTAAAAATTTTTTTTTAATAAAGGGAGGGGGGCCGCGAGGCCCCCCTTCCCTGGGCCGATTTTGCCCCCGGGGACCCTATCCCCTGGGCCTGACGACAATACTGGGTGCCCTGGTCCCACCCAGGCAACCCAGTTTTTCAAGTTGGGGACCGCGAGGGGAGCCTGAATGCCCCCACGGTCCCTGCTGGCTCCCAGCATCCTGTCACAGCCAGCAGTGCTTTTGGCAGCAGTACTCCCGCCTGGAGCATTGCTCCCACCAAGCCATAGCAAACTGCAATGCCCCGGGGGTGGGCACCAAGTGACATTGCTGTAGCCGGCCCTGGGGGTGGCGGTCCCCAGGGCCATCTTTGACTCCAGGAAGGGGTCCATACGGCCCCCCTCCTTTGTTTATATTTGCCCTGGGGAGGTGGTGGTTCCTGGGGTTGAGGGGGGGTCTATGTGCCCCCCGTAATAATTTACAATAAAGCCCCGGGGACGAGGCAGTCCTCAGGGCTGGGGGTGGTCCGAGAGGCCCCCCGTTTAAAACGAAATAAGCCACCCAGGAGGTGGTGATCCCCGGGACAGCGGGGGAGGCTATAGTGGCCTCTGTCGCATTAATATTTTAAGAAGCCCCGGGGAGGTGGTGGTCCCTGGGGCCACATTAAGCCCTAGAATGGGGGGCCGGTGCGCCTCCATCCTTTATTATAACAATGTCCCTGGGACCAGGCCCACCTGGGGGCTTATGATAAATGAAGCACGGGAGCTCGCGATTCGTTTTTTTTTAGGCCAAATCCACGCTTCCTGCCAAATTTGTTTTAAAGAAAAAAATATTTTTTAGGCCCTGCAGGGTCCCCAAGAGGCCTAGGGGGCCAGGGTGTTTCTACCCTACCCCATTTTCATTTTATTTGTTTTACATTTTTTGTGGGACTAGGTTCAGCTGAGTCCGAAGATGGCTGCCAACACTTCCTGGCTGAAGTGTTGGCATCCAATCAAATTTCAGTAGCGTTTCAGTAGGATTTTTGGCTACCAGATATCTATATTTTTTAAACTTAAATATCTGAAACTACTGAACGGATTTACAGCAAATCACAACAAGCATGCTTCCTGGACTAACATCTAGCTTTCTGCCGAATTTGGTGTAATTCCGTTCAGCAGGTCGGGCTGTAGTCCTGTTCAAAAAATGAAAAATCCCCATAGAAATAACATGGGGAAGACACATTTTGAGACTCCCTTTTTGTCAGCCCCCGCTTGACAGATCACCCTGAAACTTACAACATAGCAACTGAACCAAAAAGGGGAAGTTTTTGAAAATTTCATGAAGATTCGTCAAGCGGCACCAAAGTTATTAGCAAAACAAAAACACTTTTCCTATGGAAAATTTGGTCCTAATTATAACTACCTACTGGCGAGGTAGGTAATATATGTATATATATATATATATGTGTGTGTATATATATATATGTTAGACCTGGCACCATTGGCGTGGGTCTCCCCTCCATTTCTCGCTTTTTGTCTCCTCTGTGTTTGCTGGTGTTAGATGCTCTGGGCGCTGTGCCATGGCCATTCCGTGCCACAGCGCGAATGCTCCCTATGGTAAATTGACTGTATGAATTGATGTTCCCATAATTGGCTCATTTGGTTTACCTGTTAGTCTCTAGTATAGTGCACCGTGCGTGCCCAGGGCTGGTAGACCGAATGCTGCTGGTGGGCCTGCAGCGCTGATTGCGCCACCCACAGAAGCAGCTTGTAAAGTGGAAAGTCGAATTTAGTATGCCTGAGCTCAGAATATTAAAGTACATCTTTTAGTGAGGGTTATTTCTATATTCTGTGTCTGAAAATACCACTTTGGGAAAGTGGGTATTTTCTTGCCTAAGTCTTCCAGTGTGCTCTGCTGTTATGTGTATTGGCCATCTGGTTTTGGAGGGACAGGGTAGGCTGAACCCGACCTGGGTCGAGTAGAGAGATCTGCAGCTGGAGTATGGGGAGGGGTGACCCTTTGATCTGAGCAGGGCTGCGCCTGGGAAGGTGAATGATGGCTCCCCCTCCCACTGTGCGTCTGATGGCAGACCCCCTCTCCAAAAGGGCAGGATGCCGCCTCGTAAACAACATGCCCCCAGGACCTCACCGAACTGGTTTTGACTGGGTTCAGTGACTTGTGACTTTTGAGAGAACAAAGGCGAGGGGGGTATAAAGATGTGCACGAAAACCCTCACGAGTGTGTTACTTCTGGATGCCAAGACGAACCTCTGTCCGTGTAACTAGAGGGAAAGGACTTTGAAACTTTCATCCATCTTGCTGAAGCAACTACCCAAGGGCCTGATTTGAGCTCGCCTCCTGCTGAAGTCTCAGGGACATTAGACTTCACCCATCAGCCGTCTGGATTCCTATTTGAGGGGGATTCTACCCGCAGGTGAGGCCTCTGTTGAGAATTCCAGAGCCTCTGGCTCTACTGCTGGGAACGCGGGCTGAAAGTCGCTATCGCTATTGTGGGCCGCTGCAGCTGAGGAGCTGTGCCGCTGAGTGCCCGCATTTGCCATCCTACGGAAATCCTCGCTTTCGTGGGCCGCTGCAGCTGAGGAGCTGTGCCGCTGAGTGGCAGCATTTGCCATCCTACGGAAATCATCGCTATCGCTATTGTGGGCTGCTGCAGCTGAGGAGCTGTGACGCTGAGTGCCCGCATTTGCCATCCTACGGAAATCATCGCTATCGCTATTGTGGGCCGCTGCAGATGAGGAGCTGTGCCGCTGAGTGCCCGCATTTGCCGTCCTACGAGAATCATCGCTATCGCTATTGTGGGCCGCTGCAGCTGAGGAGCTGTGCCGCTGAGTGCCCGCATTTGCCGTCCTACGAGAATCATCGCTATCGCTATTGTGGGCCGCTGCAGCTGAGGAGCTGTGCCGCTGAGTGCCCGCACTAGTCACCACTTCCAGGATCTTGTTACCACCTGCGGGTACCGCTGGGTGCCTGCCTTTAAGCCCCGTCCCAGGATTATCGTGAGTGCATGCCGCGGACCGCTACAGCCGGGAGCTGTGGCCGCTGCGAGTCCGCCTGTCATCACCGCGGCTTCCTTGTGAGGCTGCGTGCCGTGCCCCTTTACATCTCAGGTACATTGTGCATCACCGGGTCGCGTGGACCCCGGCCCCGAACTAAGTTCGTTACACCCCCGTTTCGAGTGCCTTTATTGCTTTTGAAGTGAATCTGTAATTGTGTGCATTGTGGCTCCTTGAGTGCTTTTAGCCTCGTGTTCAGTCCATATAAAGATAACTATTTTTCTATAACTACTTGTGGTGTCCGTTTGTAGCGTCTCTCCTGTGTTATTGTGTATGGTCATAAATTCTTCACACACTGCCTCTGAGATAGGCCTGTCTGCTCGTGCTACATTACCACAGGGTTTAGCAGGGGTTATCAAAGGGTGTAGCCCCCTTACTCTGACTTAGAAAGAAGAATCCCTATTTGGACCTCGGCGCCAGCCGCGGCCAACTAGAGATCCCCATTTCTAACAATATATATATATATATATTATCTACTGGCGGTCGCCAGTAGATAGTTATAGTTACAACCTATTATCCATAGGAAATCCGCGACATTCTATTTGAAATAACTCTCTTGCCGGTTGACGTATCTTCGCGAAATTTTCAAACTTCGTGGGGCTCTCCGGTCCGCTCCTACCCTGAAAGTCTCGGGGTGATACGTCAAGCGGGGGCCGAGAAAAAGGGGGTCCCAAAACGCGTTTTCCCCATGCATTTTCCCATAGGAAACTTTAGACACGGCTACAGCCCGAACTGCTGAACGGAATTACACCAAATTTGGCAAAGAGGTAGTTCTTGGTTCAGAAAGAACCCTTTTGTTAAATGGTGTAAATCCGTTCAGTAGTTGCTGAGAAAATCAAAAAGTAAAAGTACATATATATCTATGGGCACGGAGGATTCGCGCACCCTCCCGATCACGAGCTGCATGTTAATTGGCTGTCAGCTGGCTGTCAACATTCTGATTCAGGAAATGTTGGCAGCCATTTTGTCCCTCGGTAGAACCGAGGGACAGAAACAAGTGCGCAAAGCGCACAAAGGGGGAGGGTAGAAACACCCTGACCCCTAGGTTTGCTCAGGGGTCCCACAAGGACCCCTGGGCAAAAAAAATATAATTTTTTTTAAAAAAAAATCGGCAGGATGCGCTCAGGGTGCGCGAATCCTGCCGAAAAAAAAAAAATCGAAGCGCGGTCTCCCGGGCTTCGATGTTAATTGGCCCCCGGGTGGCCCAAGTCCCGGGGGCATGCTGGGGGGTTAATTTTATGTGTGGGGGCCTCTAAGGGCCCCCAAGCCCCGGGGACCACCACCCCCGGGGCTTTATGTACAATGGTGCGGGAGGGCTCTGAGCCCTCCCGCAGCCCCGAGGACCACCACCTCCCGGGGCTTCTTTTTTTAATTAAAAACCTGTGTGGGGGCTCCATCCCCCACACGCCCCGGGACTACCACCTCCCCGGGGCACTAAGAAAAATTACAATGGGGGTCCGTTTTGGACCCCCAGAGCCCCGGGGACCACCACCTCCCCGGGGCTGTGCACTGAATGGGAGGGGGGCCGCGCGGCCCCCTCCTGGAGCCCTTGATGGCCCTGGGGACCACCACCCCCCAGGGCCGGCTCCTGCAGTCTCCCGGGGTGCCTACCCCGGGACACTGCTGTTTGCAATGACAGGACGGGAGCCTCGCGGCTCCCGTCCTGTCATTGCAAACTTGCTTTGGATATTGGAAGAGAGAGCAGGAAACCTGCTCTCTCTTCCAATATCCAAGCCGATTGCTTTCCACATGGGGAGCTGCATCTTAGCAGCTCCCCATGTGTAAGCAATGCCGGCTCCCATAGGACACGGGGAGCCGGCGGGACTGTGGGGGATTGGGGACCCCCCACAGTCCCCAACGAGAGGGCCAGCCCCGGGGATGGGGTCCCGGGGCAAGTAGTGGCCCGGGAGGGGGGCCACGCGGCCCCCCTCCCCCCCAAAAAAAAATTTAAAACAAAAAACGATCGGGCCCGCAGGCTCCGCCCCCTTCCTTCACCACTCTGCAAACGCGCCAGGGAATTCCCCTTGAATACTGGGGGTCCCTGGGGGCCAACTAGCCCACCAGGAACCTCCAGTATGCGCCAGGGGCTGCCTTGCAGAGAGGTGTACAGAGGCCACGCCCCTTTTACACCTCTCTGCAACGCAGCTCTATGGCGCTTTTGGAGGTATATGGTGGGCTAGTTGGACTCCGGGGACCCTCAGGATTCAAGGGGACTTAATCCCCCAACTTAAAACGCGCCACGGGCGCGTTTGCACAGTGGTGAAGGGAGGGGCGGGGCTTGAGGTGACATGTGTGCAAACAGGCCCTGTGGCGCGTTTTAAGATGGGGAATTAAATCCCCTTCAATCCTGAGGGTCCCTGGGGCCAACTAGCCCAACAGGTACATCCAGAAAGCGCCACAGAGCTGCGTTGCAGAGAGGTGTAAAAGGGGTGTGGCCTCTCTACACGTCTCTGCAACGCAGCCCCTGGCGCATATTGGAGGTTCCTGGTGGTCTAGTTGGCCCCTAGGGACCCTCAGGATTCAAGGGAACTTAATCCCCCAACTTAAAATGCGCCACGGGGCGCGTTTGCAAAGATGTCACCTCAGGCCCCGCCCCTCCCTTCACCATTGTGCAAATATTCCTCTAAAATCAGCCGAAATAGGAATTCCGATGTACTCACCTGTTATAAGGAGAGACCTCAGTGCTGTATCTTTCAGCCCAGTACTGGTCCTGAAAAGTAATTTTAACCGTACTTACCGGTAACTTGAATTTCCTTCATAGGCTAACATTGACTGGTTTCACTTGGAAATTCTTCTAAGTGTGGAGTTTTGGAACTTTAAAATATTCCTCTAAAATCAGCCGAAATACGAATTCCGATTTACTCACCTGTTATCAGGAGAGACCTCAGTGCTGCATCTTTCAGCCCAGTACTGATCCTGAAAAGTAATTTTAACCGTACTTACCGGTAACTTGAATTTCCTTCATAGGCTAACATTGACTGGTTTCACTTGGAAATTCTTCTAAGTGTTGATTTTTGAAACATACAAATATTCCTCTAAAATCAGCCGAAATCCGAATTCTGATTTACTCACCTGTTATCAGGAGAGACCTCAGTGCTGCATCTTTCAGCCCAGTACTGGTCCTGAAAAGTAATTTTAACCGTACTTACCAGTAACTTGAATTTCCTTCCATAGGCTAACATTGACTGGTTTCACTTGGAAATTCTTCTAAGTGTGGAGTTTTGGAACTTTAAAATATTCCTCTAAAATCAGCCGAAATACGAATTCCGATTTACTCACCTGTTATCAGGAGAGACCTCAGTGCTGCATGTTTCAGCCCAGTACTGATCCTCAAAAGTAATTTTAACCGTACTTACCGGTAACTTGAATTTCCTTCATAGGCTAACATTGACTGGTTTTCAGCAAAAAAGTTTCTCAGTGTTGATTTTCACAAACTACAAATATTCCTTAAAAATCGCCTGTATGACTTAAACGCATTCTTTCAACTGTTTACAGGAGATGCACCAGTGCTGGATCCAGGATCCAACACTGAGTAAGAAAAAGTAACGATAACAGTTTTTACCTGCTAAGTGAATTTCCTTCCATAGGATAACATTGGTGATTCTATGAGAAAAAGTTTCAAAGTGTCAACTTTTAAAATACAATAATATTCCTTAAAAATCACGACTGTAACCAAAACGCTTTTACTCAACTGTTTACAGGAGATGTACCAGGACTGAATCTAGGATCCAGTCCTGTGGTTACAAAAGTAATCCATAAAGTAACTAATTGCATTTAACTAGAAATTCACATTGAGCTGAATGTTGCATTGTGTTTGAAAATGTGTTGCCCATTGCAACAACTGTAACTACTGTACTTAAAAGTCTATTGCCTATCTGCAAAGTATTTAAACTAAAGTAATTCATTCTGAGAAAGTATTTTTTGTAATGTAATGTATAATGTAATTACAATGTAATTTGACAAATAAAATATGTAAAAAAAAATTGTTTCTAAAAATGTAGTAAATCAGTATGAAAAAAATTAATATAACAATTAATACATTTAAAAATTGTCATTTACAAAATCTTTGAAATTCACTGAAAAAACCGTAGGTTTCAGGCACGTTATAGTTAGAAATTAGCATTTAAAAAACCTTTGAAATTCACTGAAAAAACCATAGGTTTCAGACACGTTATAGTTACAAATTAGCGTTTAAAAAACCTTTGAAATTCACTGAAAAAACCATAGGTTTCAGACACGTTATAGTTACAAATTAGCATTTAAAAAACCTTTGAAATTCACTGAAAAAACCATAGGTTTTAGGGACAGTTATAGTTACTTGGACATTGCACTCGTACAAAACCCGTGAAATTCCCCCGTTATAGTTAGTTCAGCTAACTATAACTCGCGCCCCGCAATGCACTGCTGATGACGTCACATATTACATCACTCATGACATGGTCAGTGACATCACTGATGACATCACTGATGACATCTCAAATGACATCACTGATGACATCATCCACGTGATAATCTGATGCACCTCCTCACACCCTAATATAATCTTTGATACACCCACTCTAAATTACAGACTGCCATTCGCAAAACCATAGACACTCCAACACCAATAACTACATACCCACTCACTGATTCTTAGGTCTACACACACACATCCACTCACTCACCCGTACAGTCACTCATACTTACGGTCACTCAGTACAGGACTATCATATGCACTCTTACTCCTATATAGACACTCAAACAACGCCACTCATCCATAGAGATACTCACACACCTAGTCAGTCATGCAAATAATTAAACACACTGCCATTTACTCACCTATACAGTTATACACACACCAGCTCACTTACTCATACAAATAGTAGCACATTGTTACGCTCTTATACAATCACTGATACAAGCACACAATCATCCATACAGCCACTATCACAATCACTCACTCTTGCTTATAGCTATTTATATACTCCAACACACATATATACTGCCTTTCACATATGTAGTTACTCACACATGTACCACTGGGACATACATTCACTCACTAACACACTCTTACACACACTTACCCACCCATACAGTCTATCACAGATGCACTCTTGAAACCATCCACCCAGTGAATCACCCACTCACACATCTATGCACAGAGTTGCACACACCCCTCCCACACAAACACTCAGGCACCCATACAGATACTCAGACAAGCATTCAATAACTCATATAGAAAATCATTTAGCTATTCACAAACACATGCAGCCACTTACACAGCAACAGACAGACGGATACAGACATACACCCAGTTTAGTCACTAACCCATGCATTCAGTAAGATACGTTAAATCACTCACTTATAGAGTCAGTCACGCACCTACTAAATCATCCATACAGACACTTAGACACCCACTCATTCTTCAATACGTCTTTTCCTATATATTTTAAAAATATTTAAACTTACAGAAACACACAGTCACTGGATGATGTCATCAGTGATGTCATTTGAGATGTCATCAGTGATGTCATCAGTGATGTCACTGACCATGTCATGAGTGATGTAATATGTGACGTCATCAGCAGTGCATTGCGGGGCGCGAGTTATAGTTAGCTGAACAAACTATAACGGGGGAATTTCACGGGTTTTGTACGAGTGCAATGTCCAAGTAACTATAACTGTCCCTAAAACCTATGGTTTTTTCAGTGAATATATATATATATATATATATATATATATATATATATATATATATATATATAAATATTCTCCCACTATAAAACCACATCACAAACATTATGTTTGTACCTTTCTTTGCACAATTTTTTTAGTTTTAAAATATATATCGTGCCATTCTATAACTGATAAGAAGTCAATGAAATATTTCTTCTTTTATTTTCACTGTAGCTGTGCTTCTAAGTCGTTCCAAAAAAACGTGTCTTTTCACCATCAAGTCCTGCGTGACAGTTTAAAAGTGCACCATTACGCATCTGTGGTCATGTGACCAAGACCTTGGATAAGTCGAAACGCGTTGTCTGTTTTCTGTCAAAACAAAAAGGTTGTGAAACAACGTTAGATTCTGAGTGGCTCGCCTTTTTCATCGCGACCAGGCGAGAAAACAAGCCCTCCAGTCAGACGTCAGGTAAGTAAATTTATTCGTCCGCAGGCAAAGCATTACGCGTTTCGACCCCCAGATGGGTCTTAATCATATGCTAATACGAGGGGCAGTCACACCAGGATTTAAATACACTTGGGTCTTCAACAGTGAAGAAGGACTACGAGTGCCACACATATCGTTTTAAATAAAGTATGTTTTTTTTTCAATATCGGGGACCAGGTGACCTTTTTTGCTTATTTAGTACTCTTGAAATTGTATGGCAAATGCCTGCTATTGAGTAATGTTCGAGCTTACAAGTCCTGGTTCAAAATCCTGTCATTCATCGGACTACAGTGCCCCTCATGCATTGCAAATGTCTTCCCAAGCCTCGTAATGTCCTTCATCTTTAAGCCTTGCAATCAAATGCCTTAATAAGGCTCAATAAAATCCAAACGCCACCCTGACCTCAAAAGGATCAATTCCGTGTCGGGCTACGTGGCAATTAATTCTCATTTTACCTCAAAGGCGCTGTCTCTCGAGTGCTCCTTGTCCAGATTAACGATGTAGCTGCTTGTGAGATGATTAGCTACGTCCGACTGTGCAGGAGTACAGCAACTCCCGCAAACCCTGACTGCATCTCAGATGTCGAGAAATCTCCAGCCTGCAAGCCTCCTGGAAAATCAGTGGCAGAGCCTCCCGTATTTTCAATTCTCCTACTATAAAACCACGTCACAAACATTATGTTTGTACCTTTCGTTGCACAATTTTTTTTAGTTTTAAAATGAATATCGTACCATTCTATAACTGACAAGAAGTCAGTGAAATATTTCTTCTTTTATCTTCACTGTAACTGTGCTAAGTCATTCCAAAAAAACGTGTCTTTTCACCATCGAGTCCTGCGTGACACAGTTTAAAAGTGCACCATAACGCATCTGTGGTCATGTGACCAAGACCTTGGATAAGTCGAAACGCGTTGTCTGTTTTCTGCCAAAACAAAAAGGTTGTGAAACAACGTTAGATTCTGAGTGGCTCGCCTTTTTCATCGCGACAAGGTGAGATCTAACTTTGTGTGTGTATATATATATATATATATATGTTCACTGAAAAAGCAACGGTTAAAGTAATGTTCTAGTTAGGTGAAATACTTTGTAACAACGTAACGTTTTAAACTCTAAAAAAACATAGAAATGCACCTGCTACAGTTATCTCAAGTAACTATAACTCGTTTCCTCAGGTAACTATAATTTGCGCCCCTACCATGCACTGTTTTCTCATCAATAATTTCATTGCAAATGTTGCAGCAATATTATCAATGATGTCATAGAAGATGTCATGCGTGATGTAATATGTGGGATAATTAGTAGTTTGTAGCGAGTGTGCGAATAAGTTACCTTAAGACACAAATTATCGTTACTTGAGATAACTATAACTGTAGCTGGTGAGTTTCTGTGGTTTTTAGAGCCCTGTGGCCAATTCCCAGGCAGGCAACCAACTGCACGCCATGTCAACCTTTGGTGACATGGTGTAGGGTTGACCTTTGGGTCTGAAGACCCCATCCTCGGGGCCAAAACATATATATGAATGGGAGGAGTGCATGCAGCCCACTTCCCCAAGCTTTAATAAACCCCAGGGACCCCATCCCCGGGGCTAAATTCAACAAAATATGGGGGGGGGGGGCATGCAGCTCATCTCCCTGAGCTTTAATAGGCCCTCGGAATCCCATCCACCAGAGCCGAATTCTAACAGGAGGGGGGCATGCGGTCCCCCTCCACAAGTCCTATTAGGCCCTGGGCACCCCATCCACCGGGGGCAAGCAATTAATAAAGGGAGAGGGGTGCGTGGCCCACCTCCCTTAGCCAAATTAGGCCCCAGGGACCCCATCCCTGGGGCCAAAAACGAGAGGGGGCTGTGTGGCACCCTCCATAAGCCTTATTAAGCCTCAGGGACCGCCTCCCCTGGGGCCAAGTAATTAATAAAGAGAGGGGGCATGTGGCCCACACCCTGAGCCTAATAAGGCCCTGGGGACCCCATCCCCCGGGGCTAAAATATAAATAAAAGGGGAGTGGGGCTGCGCACCCCCAAGCCTTTATGGGCCCCAGGACCCCTATTCCCTGGGTTCGTATCTTTTTTAAAAGGGGAGACGGGCTGCGCAGTCATCCTCCACGAGCCTATTTTGGCCCCAGGGTCCCCATCCCCAGGCCCAAATTAATTATACTTGGGTGCCCCGGTGCCCACCTGGGGTGCCCACCAAGCACAATGTTGGGGGCTGTGGGGGGAGCCCCAGAGCCCCCGCGGCCCTAGCCCACTTCCCGCATGGTTTGGGAGCTGGCATTGCTGCAGTCACACAATTACAAGCTAGCTTATCTCGTGATTAGCAGTGGTGTCCCTGCTTGAGTTACAGCTTCTGAAATATGGACACAGCCTGTGAATTTGAAAGTTCAGACATCATTCTCACGTAGGTGATATTCCACGTCAACATCTTGAAAGTCCCAAGTTTTCCACAAATTGAGAAGTAGCTGTTAAATCGTTGGTTATTGTGATTTGGAGCAGCCTAGCCTAGAGGTGAGTGAGCCACTGAAAGCTTGAGCTAGGCTCGAGCCTGAAGGCTGGCTCTGGCTCAGCTCAAGGTCCTGTTGGAAGCTTGAGCCCATAACTAGCTGAACTTTCTTGTAGCTCCCTCCCCGTACCCTGGATGTGGTGTTAGAACCAGAGCTGTTGACTTTAGACCTAGGGAACTCGGTTCAAGTGGCTGTGCCGCTCAACATCCTGTGATTCTGGCCAAATCACTTCATTTTCCCATCCCTATAAATAAAGAATGGTGACCTTGTGTAATGTAATGGGTGCTTAGGTAAAGTGCTCCAATACCTTCGAGTTGAGTTCACGCTATATAAAAACTCCTGAAAGGTGCACAAAGAGTTAAAAGCAAAGCCTTAACATAAGGAATGTTACTCTATAATAATCTGGGCCAGTATAGGGTTTACATGACAGTTCTCTTGTTCCTTATTTTACTAAAGGTTCATGTTTAAAAATTATCACAAAAAAGTACTTCTCAGTGCTGTGCTATAATGTGACGTAATGTCAAAGCTTTCAGCGACAGAAATACACTTTTTTGAATTTAGAAGAGACTTTATCGTGTTTTACGTGAAGTTTGGTGTATGATTTGTGTAGCAAACATTTCAAGGACTTGGCTTCTGCACGGACTCTAAGATCTGACTGAGTCAGACCCTTGATATGGGGAGAGCAGAGCCGAGCCGGGCCTTAGGCTCGGCTCTGGCTCGGCACGCTTGGTGAATTTGTTGGCTCGCCCACCTGTGACCCAGCCACAATCTAAGTGAGTATGCTCTATACAGGCGCACAGTTGGCAACCTCTTTAAAAAGGTTTTGAATGCACGGCCACGAGGTGCTGTGAAATCCCAGCCTCAATGCTGCACCTGCTCAAAATGTTGAGAGCCGCCAGTTGCCACAGGTCTACTGCCCACAGGCTGTACCACTGCTAGCTACTCCCCTTTTATAACTCGAGCAGTGGTCTTTAGAGTGGCATGTTGAATGGAGATTATTTACTGTTGTGTATATTCAAAGGATAGACTGCACTATTTAATAATAATAAAATAAGTGCTCAGGGGAGAGTTATAATTTCTTTTTAAGGAAAAAAATCGAAATGAAAACAGGAAATTACCTTTGGAGTTATGTGATGTGTTGTGTATAGGTTGTCATACCAGAGAGGACTGAGTACTAACTTATGCTCGTCAGAAAAAGTCAAGTTTGCGGCCTTTCAAAGTAATTTGGGTGATAAATGGTTTGTCCAGCCTACGCTTCTTTCTTTCTTTTAATATTTCTTTGTTTCTTTGTTTCTTTGTTTCTTTCATTCTTCCTTTCTTTCTTTCTTTCTTTCTTTCTTTCCCTCAAATCTGCCACTATTGCTTAAAGACGCTAGTGCATGAAATTTCAGCATTTTGGCCTTAATTTATGTATTCTTGTTTTTAGCCAAATACCTGTAAATGTACTTAGCCAATGCCCATAAAAAAAAAGACTGGAGCCTTTCTTTTCCTTTCTTCGTGGCAGCTGTGTGCACTCGTCACTTTAATGGGGGAGGACTTCAAACCCCACAGAGCACAGCGGCAGGAGCCACCAACGCGACCAACTCGCGCCAGGAGGCGCTTAAAAGCAGCCCAGGCTCCTGCAGCGCGGGAGCCTTTCTTTTCCTTTCTTCGTGGCAGCTGTGTGCACTTGTCACTTTACTGGGGGAGGACTTCAAACCCCACAGAGCAAAGCGGCAGGAGCCGCTAACGCGACCAACTCGTGCCAGGAGGCGCTTAAAAGCAGCCCAGGCTCCTGCAGCGCGGGAGCCTTTCTTTTCCTTTCTTCGTGGCAGCTGTGTGCACTCGTCACTTTACTGGGGGAGGACTTCAAACCCCACAGAACAAAGCGGCAGGAGCCACCAAGGCGACCAACTCGGGCCAGGAGGCACTTAAAAGCAGCCCAGGCTCCTGCAGCGCGGGAGCCTTTCTGTTCCTTTCTTCGTGGCAGCTGTGTGCACTCGTCACTTTACTGGGGGAGGACTTCAAACCCCACCGAGCAAAGCGGCAGGAGCCGCCAACGCGACCAACTCGCGCTAAGAGGCACTTAAAAGCAGCACAAGCTCCCACAGCGCGGGAGCCTTTTTTTTCTTCGTGGCAGCTGTGTGCACTCGTCACTTTACTGGGGGAGGTCTTCAAACCCCACAGAGCAAAGCTGCAGGAGCCGCCAACGCGACCAACTTGCGCCAGGAGGCGCTTAAAAGCAGCCCAGGCTCCCGCAGCGCGGGACGCACGCGGGCATGCCCGGGCCGAGCCCGGGTGAAGCCCGGGCCAAGGGCAGGCCCGTCTGTGCCCGTCAGCAACGGGAAGAGGCAGGGCAAGGCCACCCCCCTTGGTTCCACAACACGACCACAAGGTCCAGTGTCTTGAAGTAACTCGTGAGCGCCCAGCCTGCAGCCAAGGTTTGTTTTCTCGCTTTGACCTTTCAGAACTGCCTGTATAGAGCCCGTTGCTATCGACCCTCGACTTTGATATCTGGGGACTGGCCGTGAGCTCGTTGTCGATAATTGTGATTTTTATTTTAAGGCATACGTACTTTTGTATTTTAAAGGGACACTTGTATATGACATTTTATTTATCTATTTGGTCTCTGGTTAATCTTTGGACATGGTTAAAAGGAAACATCCGGGGGGGCGGCCAAATCGCCAAGCAATACCCATCCCTCCTCCTCCATTTTGAACTATATTACAGGCGCAATGGGGGTGCTGGAAAAACAGATCATGAGTAAGCCTGGGCGGAGTTCGCGGAGTTCCGCTATGCAAAACTCCGCAAAGTGTAAAAAAAACTCTGCCGCGCTACACGAAGCTCCGCGAGCGGCGGAGTGCGTTAGATAAATGCTGTTCGCGATGATTTTCAGTGCCAGATGCTTGTCCGCACTGTGCAATCATCGCGAAGGGCACCATGCACAGCGGTGTTTCCTTTTCTGCCGCTCGAGTAGGTTTTTACTTGAGCGGCAGCTGTCTCAACGCGAACGGACAGTTTCTCAACGCGAGTGGTCGCGAGCATATGCGACCACTCGCAATGAGAAATCTGTCTGCCCAAGTTGAAAAATCTCGCCGGGAGGTTGATTTTCCACACTCGTGATCGCCAACTTGATGTTGATGATCGCGAACGAGGAAAAATCTCGCTGGTAGGTGGATTTTCCTCGCTCGCGCTCGCCAACTTGACGCGGAGTGCGGAAAACTCTGCAAACTCCGCGAGCGGAGCCGAGTTCACTGCCCAGACCTAATCATGAGTGTGGAGGAGTCTCTAACTAACTGCACCAATAACAACTCTGCTTCAATTCCAACTGAACAGGGTGCAACCGCCACCCATACCCCTGACAGTTTATTAGTAATTGGGCAACGGGAAGATAAGGAGCTAGCGAAGTGTCTCCCAAAATCCCCTATTATAACTCAATCGGATACCCAACCCCCAAGCAAACGCTTCAAAACTCCATCTATTGCTGCAATTCTGATCCCTTCCGTGTCAGGGGGAGCGGGTAGGGGAGGCTCACATTGTAGGAAAACTACATCTCAAAAGCAATCCTTATCAAAAAGTCTAATAAAACACTGGCTAACCAACTTTCAGATCACGCATCCCTGACCGCCTTGGTACAGTCCTTTTCTGATTCAGTTAGGGTCGCGTTCAGCGCACTCACAGAGCAATTAAAGGGGATTGAGAGGAACATCCTCTCCTGACTGGACCTGTTGGGAAAGAATCAGACTACATCAGTATGTCCCCATCAAATCAGGGATAACAAAGCTCCAAATCAACCCCCTTCATTGCCCGACCCTCCTCAAATCACACAAGGCACCCATCACCCCCTCCCCATTGGTCCGGTGAGGACAGGGGATACGATTAGTTCCACTCCCAAGCGCCAATCCACCAGGGCGCCCCAATTTGCCTTCGCATCCTTTATTATCCCACCCAGTTTTTAGAAACCCCCCTTCCATACCACATAATTTTCCCATAACCTTACATCACATAATAGCCCCCTAAACCCCACATACACTAATCATGTAACTACTGATTCCACACGCGTCTTTCCCACTTCAAAAATGGACCATCTGGAGCTTCCGCCTGCAGCTACACCCTATGTGATAATTCTAGCCAATGTCCCCTGCCTTTCTAGCTCTGTACATGAATCATGGGAGTCTCTTAGGAACAAAACCTTAAATTGGTTGAACGTGAGGGTAGGGCTTGGAGGGGCTCTTTTTGCAGACCTGAAAATGATTAGATGAGTTAAATGGGTGGGTACGGGTAGTAAAACCCTGGAGGGTGATTGTGTGGTGCTCTCATTCACATCCCCCAATCTAGTGAAACTAATCCTTGAGAGAGCCAGTTTGCCATCTTTCACCACGAAACAGATTGCTGTTCTACCCCTCGGCTTTTTTTATCAGCCTCCCGCCCCATTCTTAACTATTCCTCAAGCAGTCCGTACATACCGTCAGGCGCATTCGCCAGTGCCCCAACCCTTATTCGAAACTTATAATAGGTTTGATTGTCTTTCCACATTAAGCGGTGTGAATTGACTAAAGGCTCCTGATAACCTAAGTGAGGGCCACCAGAGTGGATCTTCCACTCTTTTAGAGCGTGAGTGGATGTCTTGCCTAGACATAGATGAGGTTTGTGAGTCTCCCGAGCCATGTATCGCTGAGGACCCTACAGCTTCACGGTTGTCCCCTGCCACAGCCAAGACCCCCATGGCGACTACTACAGTTCTCTATTGGAACGTTGCTGGCTTAGGCCATAAATGTACCACGACCGAGTGGTCTGACTTTACGTCTAAGTTCCACATTCTTTGCCTACAGGAAACCTGGTCAGTGGACCCAATCCATCTTAATGGTTTTAAAACATATCAGTGCCCAGCGATCCAATCCAACTGCGGGCGACCCAAAGGGGGCTTGTGTATTTATGTATCAAACATGTTGGCTCCCTTAAAAATCATAGTGCTTCAAATTTCTGCGCATTCATCCTTAGCCATTGTTTTATAATAACGCCTATACAGGGGAAATTATTGCAGTCCTCCTTCAATTAGATCATGACTTGGAGTCAGCTTTCCCTATTGGCTGCAGGGACCCAATTATCCTATGGGGTGGAGATTTTAACATACGCCTTTGCCTACAGCCATCCAATAAGGTATGTGGCAAGACGTCTCCTGACAATAGTGACATCACCCATTTTCTCCACTCTGAGTACGGGGATACCCTAAATGATTTACTTTTTAAACATAATCTGTGGTTTTGTAACGAACTTTCTTGTCCACCAGTTACAGTGAAGAGCACCTACAATGGAAGGGGTGAGAATAGTGTGATAGATTTTTTATTATTTCCCCAGCTCTACTCAGTACTGGTTTTAGAATTTGCAATCCAGGACATAGCAATCAGTGATCACTTCCCCCAAAGTGTTTCCCTGAATGTCGACCTTTTCGTCGAGAGGGGGGATGCACATAAAGTTACCACATTAGAGAAAATCGACATCTCTCGCCGTAATGGGTATGCTCTAAGATGGTCCATGGTGGATCCAACCAACTTTTTAGCAAAACTAATTCATAATGAGAGGGAGGCTTTTGAAGTGTGCCTAGATGAGACTACAGAGGCGCATGATTTTATTCTAGCGTTCAATCTTATAAAAATGGGCAATGGAGAGGGGCTTCACGTAAATCGGAACAAGGCGAGGGCAGGCAACTGTGGCTGGTTTGATTCAGCTTGCACAAAATCCCATAGAAACCTAAAATTAGCCCTAGCCAAACAACCGAGATCTGCTCATGAGGTCCAGGAATGCAGACTTGCATATAAATTAGCCATTAAACAACGGAAAAAAAGTTTAAAGGAGGAAACTTGGAATCGATTACGAGAAGCCAGTTTGACCAATGATAACACCATGTTCTGGCGTATAATCAATTTACCTTCTTATAATACCCCTGACTGCCCCCGAGCTGAGATAGCCATCACTGAGGCCACATGGCTATCTCACTTTACTAACTTGCATTCTTCCCAGGAAGTTATTGTGACCCCCTCCCCTATTGCATCCTCCCTTAGTGTTCCTGTTACTACTCTACCATCGAATGACGGGAACTATCCGGAATTTTCTTTGGACAAAGTAGTCCTAGCACTGAAGGCAAGCAAGGGGGGCAAAGCCCCGGGTCCTGACGGGATCCCCATTGATCTGTTCAAATCCAATACTGACCTATGGGGCCCCATCCTTACCCTGCCCTTCAGAGCTTGTCGGAACCAAGGATTCCTGCCCACATGGTCTGAGTCACTTATCGTCCCTATATTTAAGAAGGGTGACCGTAATAGCCCTGTGCAATATAGGCCAATTTCTCTTTTAGACTCTTTAGTAAAGGTCACATCCTCCTGGGCCGACTTCAGGACTGGGCAGAGTCCAATAATATCCTCTCGGACCTGCAGTACGGCTTTAGGTCTGGGTTGGGGACAACGGAACAGGCCATCAATTTGGACCTACTAATTGGCAAATATGTCCACATTAAGGGAGGCAACCTGTTTTTAGTTTTTGTAGATTTATCTTCTGCTTTTGATTTCGTGGCTCACAATAAATTATGGTCAATAATGGCTAATATGGGCGTCGACCCCACTATCATGAACTTTCTTAGAGACCTGTATGCCCTAGGACAAGGCAGAGTTCGCTATGGCCTCAATGGCAACTGTACTCAGCCTTTTAAAATAGGAAGAGGGGTACGCCAAGGCTGCGTACTCGCCCCCTTTCTGTTTAACCTCTGTCTTAATAGTGTAGGCGACACATTGGTAAGCAAGTTTGCAGATTTACCCCAGGTGGGACATCGCCCAATCCCGGCACTATTTATTGCCGATGATGCCGTTTTAATGGCCCGCACTCCACTTGGCCTCCAGCATCTAGTTGATGAGTTTGCCCAGGTCATGCAGAACCACGGTCTAAAGACCAACATCAGCAAAACCTTTGCTATGAAAATTGGGAATAAGGCCTCCCGCTGCCGCAACATTTTTATTGAGGGCTCTAAAATTCAGTTCACAGCCACATTTTCATATCTGGGGATTGTGTTTAATGACGACGGGAACTGGCCAGGGGCAATTAAATCAAGGCGGCTCCATTTTGTCAAAACTATAACGGCACTGTTGAATTTTGCCAGACAACTAGGCATTAAACATCCAAGGGAACTGATGACCATCTACAAGGCCAAATGTAGACCCACTGCCATGTATGGGGCCGAGCTTTGGGGCTATGGGAAGATTGACACTCTCCAATTGGAAGAAAATGCATTTCTAAGGAATCTCCTTGCCCTCCCGAAAAGCAGCCAAATTTATGTTTGTCATTCCGAATTAGGAGCCCCTTACATAGCAGATTTGATTAGGATCCAGCCATTGCTACTTTGGCATAAAATGTGGTCTTCCGAACACACTTCGCTTAATCGATCTATTATTGTTGACTGCCTCAGATCTACATCTGCTGTCAAAATTCCTTGGCTCAAATTCGTGCACAATTTTATGGCAGACATCAGCCATCCTGAGTATTTTGCGCACCCTGAGAGTTTGGTCACTGACCAAAGAAAAGTCCTCAAACAGAAGTGTATTTCACTACTAGAGGAAACTAGGCTATCTTCTGAAATTGTGAAACCTTCGGTTTTGAGGAATCAGATGATCCTGACTGGCTACCACATGCAATTTTATTTAATTTATGTGTACAACCCGCGCCACAGGTTTGTGTTGACCCGGTTTCGGATGGACATTTTCCATCGCTTAATTAGTTTTCCCACCATTAACAACTGGTCACCTGACCTGGCGAAATGCCCTTGCGATAATATATCCTTGCAGAATACCATGCATTCTGTTTTCTTCTGTTAATATTTCTCTGGGCTGAGGAAAAAATATATCAAACCTTTGTTATTGTAGTTGGGTTTTGTACAATGTTGACCAGCTTTTATGTACCTGCAAATCTTACAGAATTTATACATATGCACTGTAATGTCCCGTTTTTTACTGGCATGTTATTAATTGCAGGAAGCAGTGGTAAAATACAATTGATTGCGTAGTCAACGACTGTTTTTTATGTACAGCAATTTTTAGCACTTCGTTTTTTAACTTTTATATGGTTTTTAAACTTTGTCATGGATGTATTTTGTAGCTTTTATGATTCACGCCGTGATTTCGAATAAAGCTTATTTTGATTGATTGACTGAAGTGAAACTTATACTGTGTTTAATGTTTTATTTCAAACGCCCTACCATTGAAAATAGGATGCATTAGTTCAGTATTACTTTTATTAACTCTTTTATGAGGTTTTGTTTATTAAAAACGCTATTTGTTTCCATGTTTTGAGGACTACTGTCGTGTGGTTTGTGGACTCGTGTGATTTGCATTGCTAAGTTAGCTTAGGCCTGGCTGCCATGATGCCTCTTTGCGCACGTTACTTTGTGCCCCCCAGCCTCTGCTATTTTGGGACTATCTGCCTTTCACATTCTTCCTTGTTGCTTTTGGGTTGCGTCTGAACATTGTGTACAAGGTCGGAAAACAATGTGCCTTGTTCTTGCTGATCTGGACAGACCCTCGTAATTAGACATAACACTAAATGCCACTGCACTGAAGGAATTCGGGTGCCTTTAATATTGTGATTTTCACTGTTGGAGACACTTGGAGAAAAACCTTTCCAGAGAGAAGAGCGGTGCTTGTCTGATGTAACCCATTGCATCTAGATATTGAGGTATGGGGGTCTGCCAGCCAAAGCCCAGAGGTCTTCTATTTTTCTAATAAACTAGATACTAGCACGGGAAGGGTGGTGTACTCATTTAGATATAAATATTGACAGCTTTATGAAATGCTTTCCCCGTTTATATTCTATGGAATTGTAACTATGCTTATTGTTTTATTCTTATGCATTATGCTGTTAGTACTGACATGTGTACTGTACCTTAGAGCACGTTAGTTAAAATAAACATTTTAAACTATACAGTGTCTCTTATTACGCACGTTGTGGACAAGTATGAGTGAGTAATGAAAGGGTGTCCTTGCTTCTGCGAGTCCTGAGAGAGAGATACAGTGTTCTGGGTTGTCTAATACTTAGCAGCATGTTGCTAAGGAGACGCTAAAGCTAGTCGGATTGGGGTGTTAGGTGCTAAGGTATATGGTAGGCTCACCACTATATTCCGAGGTCCTATTATCCTGTGCATAGCTCTGTGTATGTACAGAATCCCTACAACATGGCGCAACCAACGAGTGGGCTGCTTATCTGCGAGACTCTTGAGTAGTTCTTGTGCTTGTCCACAACTCCCTTCACAAACGCTTCCGGAAGCGTGTGTGACGGTGATACCTCCTATATTGACGTTTTTATAGGTTCTTTCAAGCTTGAAGTTAGTAAAAGGTTTCTTAATAAATACCCTCTATTGTGCTGCCACATATTAGGTTGTCGAAAACTTTTAGCCTTATAATGGCTGTACAAATTGCGGCACATAGCCGCGCTGCGCTCCGAGCTCACTTAACAGTGTATGGGGTGCCTGACGCGGGTGTCGATTTGATCTTTGTGGGACAAGCAGATCCAGCTTACCACTTTGAGGTGTTTTACTCTTGGGTCACTTTTCCTGCGGTCGATGGGGCTGATAATTTGTTTCATGAATATGAAGCCACCGTTGTTCCTAATAACTATAGACGGTATAGGAATCTTGAAGTACCTCTCACGGCGTGGCAACACCGTGTTTGGTTTGATGGCGTCCTCCCCCAACCGGTTACCGCGGTTCGTTTAGGCCCCTTATCAATTGATGGGGCCACTTGGCCTGTCTTGGCCGGGTATACTCCACATCCGCGTTATATGACAGTGGCAGTCACTGAACTGCGTCATATGCATTCATCTTTAATACGAGTGCACAGAGCTTTAGTACAATATGTTACAGGCAACATCCAGGCAGCCCCGCCTGGAGTTGCAGCCCATCCAGCTGGAGCAGGCGGTGTTACTATAAGTCCTGTCATGGTTAATTCGGTGATGGGCAAGCGCCCACCAAATAAGGACGATTTACCTTATTGGCTTGCAGAGAAATTTGACCAGCTGGAGGCAGTTTTTCCAAATACTACTCCAGTAGATAAACACAGGATTTTGACGATTAGTTTGCCAAAAGACTTAGTACCCGAGTTGACTGCATGCAACAACTGGGGTAGGGTATTCGCTGCAGTATATGCGAAGTGTTTCGGCACTCCTTCCATGATGGTTCTCCCCGCTGTTATTAAACGAGTACAGGATGAACATGGCCCTGAAGCGGCTGTGGAATTAGGGATGAGACTGGTGGGAGTGTTCGACGTAGTAGCGGAGTTGATCCTTGCGAATGTCAAGGGCGATGCAGTTAACTTTCAAGTAGCTAATGCTTTGGCTTTGGTCCCAGAATTGGACAGGACGCGCGAGTTACCAAAAATTATTGCCCAGGCTTACAAAACAATTGGCCAAAATAGCCTGGGAGTTAAGCCTTTTGCTAAAACGCAAACTCAGTCGCAACAACAACCGAAAACTCAGTCTGAGAAAGATGAGAAACCAGTTTTTACTAAAAAGAGCTGGAGGGTGAAAAAACAAGGTAAGCAACAGACGAAGTCGGGGTCGCGAGGCACATCCCCGGTTTCTGTTTCTTCTGAACGCACATATGATTTGCGTGATAGGGCGAGAATTAAGTCTCCAGAGAGATTTCACGTCCCTGATTCGCGTTCTCCTCGTTCTTTACAGGAACCGACGCCTTCGCAGGCTGGTGGAGGAGATCGTCAGGATAGAGGAAGGGGCCGAGAGGCTCCACAGGGGCGAGACCAACCTCGACAACAGGTCAGAGGGAAATCAGAAGGATTTCAACGTCCTCGCCCACAATTTCAGAAGAAAAAAGTTGCCGCTGTAACAGCAAAATATGCCACAGACGGTGAGAACGAGACTCCTGAATTGGACGTGGGCAGTGACGCTCCTAGACAGCGCCGCGGAAGTTACCAGAGTGCGAGAGGCACTACGTCCTCATGTGGAGGCGACAGCAACTGAAACATTCGTTACTGTCGAGACAGCAGACACCCGAGTGGCACCACCTGACAGACTATTTAATATTGTCATTCAAATTGAAGGTGATATACAGCGTGTTATTAAAGGGATTTTTGGGGAAAATCTGACCTCTTCATATGACATTTTGTTAGCAGAGGCGGATTGGCCGCCCCCATTCGTACTTGCTGCTCGTAGAGGGGAGGATGTAATCCTTCCGAGCTTTTCTCGACATGTCCCTAAGGATAAAGCGGGGGCTCTAGCAGCCGAATGGGCTGTGTCCCTGGCTCCAGCGTTATACCGCAACCATGTGGGCTGGGATGAAGAATCACCACCCCATAAAATACCTTTGCGTTCACTGCCACAGCCACAACCCCAATATCCCATTAAACGGGATGCAAAAGGCCCTGTTTCTGAAATTCTGACTCAGTTAGAATATCAGGGAGTCATTGAAACATGCATATCACCAATGAATAATCCCCTTTTCGCGGTTTCTAAACCCGATGGATCGTACTGCTTAGTTTTAGATTACCGGCATTTGAACTCTCATTGTCGGACCTTTGCGGTGCAAAATACACATAGTTCTGCGCTAGTAGACAGTCTTGTTCGTAAGAAATATAAAACTACACGTGACCTATCCAATGGATTCTACACGCACAACTTGGCCTCGGAGAGTAGCCAATGGAGCGCTTTTACATCCGGTGGCAAATTATTCAAATTCCGGCGTTTACCTATGGGCTACAAAAACAGTCCCGGTGTATTCGCTGCCCGTGTCGTCTTTTTGTTGGACGGCATAGACCCAGATGCATGGGGACAGACAGACGACAAATTATTCCAGCATCTTACACGAGTAGACCGCATTATTCTCGAGTTTGCGGTTTTAGGTTACAAGTTTAACTTTGCCAAATCTCATATTGCTGAATTTACCGTTTTGTTTTTGGGCTATGAGCTCAACAATGAAGGTAAGGGCTTAGCCCCCATTTCTTGGAGAAATGCGCACTTTTGTGCCCTCCAACCAATCTGAAGAAGCTTCAGTCTTTGCTGGGTTTTCTAAACTTCGGGCGTACTTACATTCCCGAATATGCCCAGCGTATCAAGCCTCTTTATGCTTTGATACAACCTAACTTTTCGAAGTCTTGCTGGCTTCCTGAGCATAACTCAATACTGCAGTCCTTGCAGTCTGATCTACTTGAATCTAAATTCTTGTTGACTCGTGACAACCACACAAACCTGGTGATTAGAATCATTCCAGGGGCAGTGGGTTTCACGTACTTAACCTGTAACGAAGGTGACCCAGTACCGATTGCATACAAGTCACATCTATACACCTCTGCAAAAATGCGGTTTTCCTCTGTGGAGAAAGTTTTGACTGCGCTGCAAATGGCAATTCTAAAGGAACGCGCACTGGCACAGGGAAAACGCATTTTGGTGGTAACACCCTATCCTGCCCTTGAGGCAGTGACGAAAGCAAGTGTTCCTAACTCTAAAGCTTTGCACCCCCGTTGGATACAATGGGCAACATCTTTGACATCTCCGGATGTCACCTTTATCTTTGATTCTTCGCTACAGACACAGGAGTTTTTGCAGTATGAATTCGTTCATCCTCCTCCTCTGTCTTTGCTACCGCTTGAGGATTACGAATGTATAATCTATACTGATGGTTCGGCACAGCCGGCCACGGGTTCCAAGCATGCTTATTCAGCGGCGTGTGCTATTGTTGCAGGTTCTTTTGTGAACGGAACGTTCAAATCAACTGTGGTGCACACTCAAGCACTGGGTGACAGTACTGCACAATTGGCCGAGCTGCGTGCATTGGTGCTAGCACTTGAGTTTGCAAATCCAGATGTGACTACTCTTATTGTATGTGATTCATACTACTGTGTTCAGTCTTACAATGACAATCTATTCTTTTGGTCACAGAATGACTATAGAGATGCAAAAGGCAGCACAATCAAGCATAAAACGCTTTGGGTTCGAGTGGCAGATTTACAACAACGTCTGCCTCTCACACAGGTTGTACACACTCTTGGCCACCAGCGTGTGGGCGCACATGCTGTTGGTAACGGTTTGGCAGATGAAGCTGCCAAATCCGCAGTCGCCACGTGTTCAGTCGCAGCAGTTACCAGATCCATGTCTAAAATAGACACTGATATTCTAGCAGCTATTGCTGCAACAAAAGAGGGTGATAATTACCCTAGGGGTTTCCCTTCTAAATACTTTTATCAATTAGGTCCCGAACAGGCTCCTTATGTTAAAATACCGGACGTTGGTGATCGGCTGATTCCCAACGCGGACTGCAGACTTTCCTTGATTACGGCAGCGCACGAAGGCTTGGCGTCAGCACATGCTGGAGTGTCTGCGACGGTTTCCATCTTGCAGCAGCGATACTGGTGGCATGAATTATATAAACAAACCCGTACTTATGTGCTTTCCTGTGACGTTTGTCAGCAGATTAAGCCTTCTACGGTTACACGACCACCACAGAAACCGCTCTGCATTGCAAACAGACCTTTTGGGTGTGTTTACCTGGATCACTGCGGTCCCTTTTCCTCTGACACTGCATATAAGTACATCTTAGTAGCAGTGAACTCGTGCACACGGTTCCTCTGGGTCTGACCACAACGGAGTGCTGACGCTCGAAATGTCATCAGGGATTTGCGTGTCTTTGTGGGAATTTTCGCATGTGGCACCTTCCATTCTGACCTAGGTCCAGCGTTCGCCTCTAAGGCTTACAAGGACGCAATGGGTTCACTGGGGGTGCGGGTGAAATTTTCATCTCCATATAGACCTGAGGGTAATTCAATTGTGGAGAGAATGAACCGTGATTTAAAGCAATCCTTGACAGCTAGAGTCTTAGGTACTGGCAGGAACTGGCTGGCCCACTTGTATACCGTACAACGTGCACTTAATAATCTCCCTAGAAGACCTCTGGGTGGGCGGACCCCATACGAAATGCTCTTTGGCATAAGAATGTTTGTGCCTGACCTTGATGGTCTAGACATGGCAGCGCAATCCGCCATCTTTGATGTAGATAATCATTCTACTATGTTACAGGACTTACAAGAAGCCCGAGACAAACGTGCAATTGCACAGACACCTTCAGCCACAGACACTGCGCTGCAGATTCCGGTTGCCGGCTGGCTTCCGAAGATTGGAGAACTGGTTCGAGAGAAGGTGGAGAACAAAAAAGAATTCGGCCCCTCTTATCGTGCACCAGTTCCAGTCCTTGGCTTGAAGGGAACTCGTACAGTCATCTTACCACCGCTTCCTGGTCGCAAGGAGAACAGATACATCTCAATAGAAAATGTCAAGTTACAACATCTGGCCGATCCTGAATAGTGTTACACCAGCGGTCTCTTGTCCTGTCATTTGCCGGACGAATGTTCTTGGCCCTTCTGCCCGAACGGTCACTGATGTTGCTTTTGAGATGGTAGATTTGCCTGATCCCCTGCAAGACTGCTCAGTTTCCCCCTGCAATGAGGAGACCGAGTATACTTACCCCGACACCGAGTCCGTGGCTCATTTGCCAACAACGCCACTAAGCCCAACACGTTATTCTTTTGACTCGGAATCTTCTTCAGCACTTGTCCCATCCAAATTCAGTATTTTTGTATTATGGTTCAGAGACAATTTTTTGATCCCCCCCCATGGACATACATCTGGTTGGTACTTTTTATGATTTTTTTGTTCATGTCCATTGGCTTTGTCACTGTGTTTTTTCTGCTCATCAATGGACATTATTTGCCGGAACGCTCTGCGGTGAACTATGTCGCTGGAACTTTGGCTCCTCATTCTTCCTCTCACATCATGAAGCGTGACCACACATTTGTGAACATTTCAGCTTTCCCAGTTGCTGATGGCATCGTATGGGATGCTGTGAACTACCAAATTCATGGACCGACCGAAATCGTTAATGTACCCAATGTCCTTCGTGTTTCAATGGGGGACATTGTAAAAAGTAATATTGTTTCTGATGATTGGGATTTGCATGCAGTCGAATCGTTATTTACTGATTTGAGATATTATGCTTCTTTTAATGCTGAAGATTTGTACATGAATTCTGCAAATTATGCCGAGTTATATTGTTACCAACATTGGGGCAACCACTTTCTCCACAAACCAAGTACCCTTCGGGGTCCTTTTAATTACACTCAGTGGGAACATTGTCCTACCCCTTTGCCAGGTAGCTCCCTAACTCTTCGAAATAAGTTTACTTATTTTACAGATTATAATAGATCTAATCCTGGTTCCTATTATCTTAAATTGAACTCCTCATCTACTCAGAAAATCATGTTGACCCACACCAAATTGCTGTATTCGGGTTCCTTTTTGAACGCCTTAGCCGTGGATGGATATGACTATTGGCGGGACACCATTGACTTAAAATCTATTTGGGGTTCAAAAGCATGGCAGGTACAGGGAGTAGAAGCCTTGCACCGTGCTTGCCTCATCCCGGCCCAAATTTTGTTTTTAAATCGCTCCATATTTCAGACAACATGTTGGGGTTTGGCTACCTCCAAACAGTTAAATGCCCCGTCCATTCCTGTATTATCTTCCACTCCTAACGAGAGCTTGTACTTTAACATGTCCCTTACAGATTTGCAGGTATTATTTCAGAATAATTCTTTTAATGTTTCTAAGATTGTTCAATCCCCCTGGTTGTCATGGCCCATAACGTCTGATGCTTGCCAACTGCGTTTTCATGAACAGGATCCTGGCTATAAACAGGATAGGCCGGACCCCAGGTTTTCAGATTCACGTACTGTTACAACATATTCTGTTGGTAAATTATGTAAGCAGTGGTTGCAGCACTCTTCTTTAGATTCTGTTAAACAACATTTAACGCTCCTATCAGGCAACATTGATCTGTCCGACTTTGTTCTAGGGCCTCGTGGCCCTCGACCTAAGAGATTCATTTATGAAACTTATAATGAACTCTGGAAGCTTTCGCAAATTGAAGCTGCTTTCCGTCTTCGGGAAATAGATCAAGCTAATTTAGAAAAGGTGCTTGCTGTTGTTGACAATAGTATAAATACCCTGTCTTCCCGCATTTACACATTAGAGAATATTATTTCCTCTGTTGTTGATATTGTACAAGATGATGTTTCTGTGTTGTATCATGGTCAAAATCAATTGCGTTCAGTAATGCACTTTGCATGGACTTTGCAAACGCTCAAAATGGGGAAGGTTCCTTGGCATTTTTTGAACACGTCTGCCTTATTTCTACCTTTTAATTTAACTGATAAACAGCAGTTCATGTCCATGAAAGATGCAGCATACACTCTGTTACATATTGAGAAGATAGAGCCTTTACCGTTCTCTGTAGCGGAACTAGATTCTGCTGTGTGGCTAGTGCACGGGGTTATCGCTTTACCTTTTCCTTTGTTTGAATTTAGTTTGTGCATGAAACATTATCCTGTTGGCCGCTATCAGCCTTTAGCAGTGCTTTCCTGCATGAACTTTGGTCTCTACCTTTCGTTTATAAATGCCTTAAGGACGGGAGGGAGGTTTTTCTCACGGGGGAGTTGTGTGATTCGACTGTGGGTCATTCTCTTGTTTGTAAACACATTACATTGCACGGAACTTGTAACGTTTCGGCTCCGAATCTTGCTTGTGTTTTGAAAGGCATTCCTGCTCCTGCTATTTCTCCTACTTTCACTGTGCTTGCGAATGGTAGCTATCTTCTTCTGAATAATCAGGATTGCTGTGGCATGCTGGCCGGCATACCCTATATTGTAACAGTTTCTCACAGGGTTGTCTGCTGCAAAAATTTGCTTTTTCCTCCCCCGCACGGCATCGTAGATAGTTCCATTTGGCCTTCCAATCCGACTTTGAAAGCAGATTTCAATAAATTGAGCAGAATAAAGGCGCTATTATTGAATCAGGAGGTTATGCTCACATCCGCCTGGGAGACGTACATGCTCCAGGTGGCGAGTACCCACAGTGAAATTCAGGCACTTCTTAACACAAACCTCCCACAACACTTCGGAGAATTAATTCACCGTGTTTTTAATGCTTCGCGCACCGAAGGCCTTGTGCACTTTTTTAAAGTTGTGTGCTCTGGCCTTGTGACCTCTTTTCAAACTATCTTTGGTGTAATACCCGCTTTTATTCATTCCATTTTTTCCAGCGTCTTTGGTGGCTTTCCATTGATCATCGCCTTAGCGGCTGGTGTTTTGCTTTTGGTCTGTGTGCTACGTAATGGCTGCACTTCCTGGGGCCCTCCTCGACCACGGTCGACTCCTGACGCTCCGTGAGCGCATCCTCGAAGCCTTCGGCGTCCTGCCATTGGCGACTCTTGGTGTGTCTTATGGACTTTCTTTTCGCTTTGCGTATTTCACTTGCGTGCAACCTGTGATGTCTTGCATCCGCTGTCCTTTCTCATGGACCTTGGATTACTGCCTCTCCAATACGTCTCTGTCTCGCCCGGATTTTGTCCAGTTGTTGGGTCCCTTAGAGGCCCATGAGCAAGACTGTTCCGGTCCTGGCTATATGGCGCGTGCGGCTGCACTTGGGATTTTGGCACAATGGGATGTCTGGGCGGCTGCTCAGACTCTCCTACAACATAGTTATATTGAGTATCACGCAAGCTGTCCCGCATTGCTGTTCGCTGCTCCCTCTTATGAGGAACATGAATGCAGTTTTGATTTACTGGACTGGATGGCATCTCTTTTTTCTGATGATTCCAACGATGTCCTATTGGAGGGTGTAGCGTTTTTCTGCACCAACACTTTTTTGGATTAGGGAGTCCTCACTCCCTGGGCCTTTCTGTCTCTATATTTTTGTCTCTCTCTCCTGCTCCTTGACTTTCGATTGCACCACTTCAGTCACGGACGTTGCAATTCTGCTCCATCTATTGGAACTGTGTCATTGTCTTATGTCTTCACCGATGGACTGACCAGGGGAGGGTGTCGTGTGGTTTGTGGACTCGTGTGATTTGCATTGCTAAGTTAGCTTAGGCCTGGCTGCCATGATGCCTCTTTGCGCACGTTACTTTGTGCCCCCCAGCCTCTGCTATTTTGGGACTATCTGCCTTTCACATTCTTCCTTGTTGCTTTTGGGTTGCGTCTGAACATTGTGTACAAGGTCGGAAAACAATGTGCCTTGTTCTTGCTGATCTGGACAGACCCTCGTAATTTGACATAACACTAAATGCCACTGCACTGAAGGAATTCGGGTGCCTTTAATATTGTGATTTTCACTGTTGGAGACACTTGGAGAAAAACCTTTCCAGAGAGAAGAGCGGTGCTTGTCTGATGATGTAACCCATTGCATCTAGATATTGAGGTATGGGGGTCTGCCAGCCAAAGCCCAGAGGTCTTCTATTTTTCTAATAAACTAGATACTAGCACGGGGAGGGTGGGGTACTCATTTAGATATATATATTGACAGCTTTATGAAATGCTTTCCCCGTTTATATTCTATGGAATTGTAACTATGCATATTGTTTTATTCTTATGCATTATGCTGTTAGTACTGACACGTATACTGTACCTTAGAGCACGTTAGTTAAAATAAACATTTTAAACTATACAGTGTCTCTTATTACGCACGTTGTGGACAAGTATGAGTGAGTAATGGAAGGGTGTCCTTGGTTCTGCGAGTCCTGAGAGAGAGATACCGTGTTCTGGGTTGTCTAATAATTAGCAGCATTGTTGCTAAGGAGACGCTAAAGCTAGTCGGATTGGGGTGTTAGGTGCTAAGGTATATGGTAGGCTCACCACTATATTCCGAGGTCCTATTATCCTGTGCAGAGCTCTGTGTATGTACAGAATCCCTACAACACTACTTAACCAACTATTCAGCATTTGGCCGAATACTAAAATATGCTATATTGTAAACTGCTACAGAAGCACAGCATATGTCACCGGATACATTGCCACGGGCGAGTGCTTCATGATAACCCATCAATCATTTAAAGCCAATATTTATGCGTCTCTGATGTCATGGTAACTTGCTCCACATACAGAAAACTTCCTTTGTGTTCACACACCTTGTTCTGTTTATTGTTTGTTCTGGCCAAGCTTGCTAAAATGAAAACATTGGTGGCAGTGTAAAAATGTCCAACAGCGTTTTTAAAAATTTCTGTTGTAGCTCGTATAATCATATCGTGATGCACTCTGTCGATCCTACTTAGACATAGTAAGGCTATTAAGGAGAAGGAATTCACATAGACTAGGGGACAATATTTACTGAGTCTTACATTACCCAATGGCAGGGCCGGCTTTAGCGCTGGTAGCCCCTGGTCCGACAATCATTTTTGGTGCCCGTCTATGACCACCTCTTTGGATTCCCTCACGACCACAAGGCAAAAGTGCCCCTCATCTCTCCATAGCCCCTCTCTCACATACATTTCATTTGTTTTATAGCACTAGTAAAGGCTGACTTTACTAATAAGAATGTGTATCTCCCAAAAGAACACTTTTCAGCAACATTAGGAATAGATAATGAAAGACTGGGGGAAAAAGACATAACGCCCTAACCTATTTTATGCAGTTTGCATGCAGCTCTTTGATGACAGTTCGTAACATTCACTGTGCTATATTAGGGTTGTATCTTATGATCTGCGGTAACAAAAGGATCTCTGTGACAAAAGCAGTAATCCGCTCAGCTATCCACATAAAATACAGATCTGTGATCTGCATGGTATACGTTCTTTACAGCAGGCATATACCCTCTGCGCTACTTTATTGCGAGTCATAACTGCCCAGTGACAAAACTCTGATCTCTCTCTCTCTAGCAGGAACATTAATCACAAGAGTTATCTTGACATTTTTGAATGCTGCCTGAAAGCTGGACTCACAAGGAACTCTGCTGAAGGTGTTTTTAAATCGTAAGTTATTGCTAAACACAGCCACCACCCCCCCCCCCCCAGTTCAGCGCCCCCTCCCCAGGTCAGCACCCAGTGCGGCTGCACCAGTGGCACTGCCCTAAAGCCAGCCCTGCCCGATGGCTGCAACTGCTAGTTTTTGAATTGTACAGAAAAATCCCTAAGAAAACAAATACTTTTCACTACACATTACAGATATATGCTTTGTTTAGGTCTGAGTGAAACAGCATGAAGGATCTCTCAGAGGCTATGCAGTCAGAGCAGAGCGGGCCTTTGAGCCCAAACCCTCACAGCTATTGTTTTTTGTAAATGTTAAACAAAAAGAGTCCATCTGTGCTGATTGGATTATCTTTCCACTCTTACATTAGAGAACATAAAGTTTTCTTAAAATAACCCTCACCCACCAAGATTTCCCTTGGTGGCATGCTTCATCATTGGGTTCTTCCCGTCCCTCTGCAGAATTGGGCGTGCTGCGACCAACTGAGACGTGGGAGCACTTTTTAGTCAAATACTAAGAAGAGTTGGTAGGCATAAGAGTGGGAGGGTCTTATCTAGAGTTAAAAATACCTGGCTAAGTAGGAACAAAAGTTTTATTTGGACCTCTTGCTGGTATGGTTAAAAGGGGAAATTGAGAGGCATAAGTTTATGTCTATGTGTCTCAAGGTCTACATGTTTCAAGCCTTTACCCCAAGGCTTCTCATCAGGACCACAAAGATGATCCCTGTTATCACTCCTAATTTGCGAGCGAATCGAAATTTGGTCTCCTTAATAGATTTCAAGACAAAATAAATGTATAATACAATACCCAATCAGTAGTGTTTTTTCTTTTAGATCTGGAAAGATACGAGAGAGGTTATTCTGGCCAGGAACACTGCTAATAACTTTATTAAAAACCCAATAAACACATCACTATTAGTGGAAAACAAGTGATATATTTTTCTCTTACAATATTAGTATTATCATTTAGCTCAGTCGTATTGAGAGAGACTGTGTCTGTGATATCCATAATCAGGTCTGTGAAAGAAAAACAGACGGGACAATACAGGACACTTAACATACAACACACTCAGTCGCATCCGATATCATTATGCCAGCAGGAATGTTCTGTGTGCAGATTAGAGTTTTCTGTGGTTAATAACTATTTTCAAGGTTGTTGATTATTCCCCAAAAAGCCTTGATGTTATTTGATTAGCTTGCACATAACCGCTTATTCCCTAGTTCTTCATGATAATCCTACTTTGCCTTCTATATCTCTTGTTTAAATGCCCTTCTTAAAAATTTCATTTACTGTTATTGATAAAGTTTGGAGTTTTCCTTTTATATATATATTAGGGAGAGAGGAGTTGGCCTAACGGCTAGGGCGGTCGACCTCGAATCTGGGGAACTGGGTTCGAGTCTCGGCAATGACGCTGAACATCCTGTGATTCTGGGCAAATCACTTAATCTCCCCGTGCCTAACATAAATGAATGTGTCCTCATGTAATGCAACTGGTGCTATGTAAAGCGCTCTGATACCCGATTCGGGTCAAGTTCGCGCTATATAAAACTCAATAAAATAAAAAATATATACCCGGACTCAAGGTAGTTCAGAATATCTGTTTTTTTCAGAACTGCTTTATCATGCAACATAAATCTGCACTTGTAATTTCTGTCCTTCATAGAAGAATGACATCCTAGGTTGCTAAACTAAGCTTCTAAGATAAAGCTCTCTGAATATTGGTATTGAGTTGGTATTTATATAGAGCCCTCCATACACCCCTTGCATGGCCTACAGTGCAAACAATGACAGCAAAAGAGTGACAAGTGGGGCTGCCACCGAGTGAGAACATTGGTAGATTTCAGAAATTGAAGGGTATTGTAACTAAGTTGTTGGCACATAACATGTACTGTTACAGTTACCTGAAGGAAGACTTCATGGCTCTTTATCACTTATAGAATATTCCTTTACGGCCAGGGTGCGATTCCTAGTGTAATAATCTAATGGCTGCATTTGGTCAATCTGTAGTGGTAGGAGCGAAAGAACCATGCCCATCACTACATTTGACTCATCCAGCTATACAATGTTTTTGCAGATTCAGGGTGAAGCAATATAAGAGTGGTTATGAAACCTGCTTTCAGGTTCTGAAAATCCATTCTAGCTTACAGGTCCCAGTGAAACAACTTATTCCTTTACTAAAGCTGTGGCAAGTGTCACCAATTTTTAACATTTGATTGAATCACTACAAATGCCATATTCAAGTGGGGCAGGCCACTTCAGAAATGCCCAGATTGTTGTCCCTCATCCATGTGAACACAAATGGATGAAGCTGAGAAATAATGCTAAAGTGGAGTGTGTTTAACAATTTTCTGATTCCACATCAAGCTGTTTTTCACAAAGCTATTGTAGAATTGCCAGATGATGGATGCATGTATCTTCTAGGAACTTTGTTGATTTAAATTTGCCAAGCCCATCAATGAACCCTCCAAAGCACCTTGTTGAATAAAAACCTGGCTTGCAGCCTGGGTCTTGCATAACTCACACAGAATCACTTGATATCTGAAAAGGTGGCACAAGGGAGGGCTGGTTGTTTCTATTAATCCCCAGCCATTATTGGCATAAAATGATCTACATTCAAACGGTCCAGTTTCGTGTAAATAAGTGCTTGACTTACATAATCAAAGAGTGCTGGACTTTATGGTGAAGGACTCATGTTAATGTGGTGCATTTCAAGACCCTGTACTCTACAATTATGTAATCCTTTGGCGGGACAAAGAAGAGGGGTGAAGCCATTGGAGATGTATTTATTGAGATGCTTGTTTTCTGTGCCAGTGAAAACACAAATGTGACTGCAAGGTAATTTGATCCCGGGCCACAGTTCTTTGTGACAATCAAAGTCCCTATGCAGAGGAAGTGTATTTACTTTTCTTTCCTTAAAAACATTTTGAAAACCCCATCATATGTCCAGATGGACTACAGTGGCTGCCTCTATCTATGGCTTTTTGGATCAAGTGAAGAGATGGTTGTCGTAAATATTGCTTTTCTCTTTGGTGTGCATATTAAGAACCTTGGGATCATCATCGACAGCAAACTCGACATAACCTCCCAAGTCAATGCCGTCAACTCCTAATCCTTCCATACCCTTCAGATACAGAGGAAGATTTTCATATGGCTCCCAATCAGCACCTGGAAAACAGTCATGCATGCCCTGGTCACAAGTAAGCTGGACTGCGGTAACACCCTTTATGCCAGGATTAACAAAAAAACTCACTAGAAGGCTGCAGACCATTCATAACTCGGCTGCCAGAATCACTCACAATCTCCCACACCACACTCACATCACACTACACCTGCAGGAGCTTACCTGGCTCCCCATTCACAAACGAGCACTATTCAAACTCCTCATCCACACTTTCTGGGCACTACATAACACTGGCCCAGCATATCTCAACAATTGCATCTGCTTTCACATACCTTCCAGACACCTCCACTCATCGAGACTCCTACTTGCACAAATCCCATGCATACGGAAAACCAGATCCAGCAGTGAAGCCTTCTCCTACATCACTCCTAAAGTGTGGAACAACCTCAAGCTACACATAAAATCCTCCTCCTCACGTCTTGAATTCAATTCCGCAAGAAGCCGAAGACCTGACTTTACTAGTAGTCTCACCAGGCCCCAGATGTGGCTAGACTTACTCCTGCTCAGTGTCAGGATACCCTTCCAGGTGATGGTGTGCTCTACAAATCTGCGTGATATAACATAGCATACATGCTTCAGTGCAACAGTTCTGTCAAGGAGCTGAGGAAAAGGACATGACTGGAGTCACCATTTGATTAGAGAATTATATTTGGTCAACCAAGATGGGCCCAGCATGACCTTGCAATGGGGCACATTGTTGAGGTAAAACTCTAAGGCTTCAGTATATCCATGACTACAAGACATAAATAAAAGAGAATTGGAGTGTTGGCAGTTATCAATCCTGAAGTTAGTTGAGCTCTCTATCAGTCTTTTTCAATGAATTCATTAAGTATTCTTGTCAAGGGACAGTACTATACTAAGATATTTTTGCTTTTCCACAGTGCTTGCTCTGTCATTAGGAATCACTTCATGATGAATGACGAGGTCCTCATTCACTGGCAGGCCATCCTGTTTCCTTTGCTGCAGTCAGTATATTAGCTATGCACTGCCTTGCAAAATATCCTGACCGGCTACAATGCATTCAAAGATTACAATTCCTACTTCTTTTTTCTCATCCCACACCAGTGATTCCTGGATACTCCCAATCTTCATAGGTTCATTAGCAGGGGACTAGTCCAGATGTGAACGAGGGGGTAATATTATACTTATGAAAATATCACTTTACATCAGTCATGAAAATTTGAAACAGCGTTTACAATGCACCAACATGTGCAGGCCTTCTTAACTGTAAGCCTCGTTTTCACCTTGGCACTTGTAAGCGAGAAAGTTAGATTCTTGTTAGCTCTGCAGAGAAGTTTCTGATATGTATTGTATCTTAATTCAAGATCTTTCAATTGTTTCTCATGAGAATGAGGGGCACCTGCTCAAGCTCTTATTATCAGTGGTTTCACTTCCTGTCATGTGACTCGTTGCATTGCTTATGTGAAGAAAATGTATATAATTAATGCAATTTCAAGATATGCTAGTATAATATGGTCAATAACATTGGAGGGGCAAAATTAAGTTGGCTTGTTTCATAATTTCTACCTTCTTTGCTATGTGTCAATAAACATGTTTGAGACTTTGAGTAGGCTGAGAGAGTGATTTTTATTTAATACAGCAACCGAGTGGCCCCAGTGTTAATTTTTGAGCCAATAATATCTAGGAAAATATGGGTTCCATGGAATGTTCTTGGTTCCAAATTTCCTTCGATCATTTTTACTCTCCCGACCTCCCTGCTTTTCTGTGAGTCCATGCACAAGTTGGTGATATCCCCTGGTCTCTGTTGCCTCTTACGTCCTGTCCAAATCAGCACAGGAGATGTTCTCTCTTCTAGGGAGCTGCTCTCCACTATATTTGAATGTTGTGAAATGTGCTATGTGAGCATTGGAACTCTGGGAGGGTTTCAGGAACTAAGGGGCAGATCACGATGGCGGCGGATCGCCCCCACCGGGCCGGCGGTAGTCACCGCCGGCCCGGCGGGGGCGATCCGCCCGCCATCCACCTGAATATTCCCACCGCCAAATCAGGATGGCGGTGGGAATGGGAATGGTACCGCGGCGGACGGAAATACCGTCCGCCGTGGTCCCGCAAGGCGGTCCTTTTCCACCCACCTTGCGGGACACGGTACAATGGGCCAATGGCCTCGGTGCCGTGCAGGCACCGCCGTGGGCATCACGGTGCCTGTCTTCTGCGGCGGAGATCCCGCCGCAAGAAGACAGGCGGAGAATGCCTTCGGGGGCCCGTTGCGGGCCCCCAGAGTGTTGGGGGGGTTGGGGGTGCACATGGGGGGTACCTGTGGTACCCCCTTGCATCTGCATGTACAAGGTGGCAGGCACCGCACGGTGCCTGCCACGTTGTACATGCAGATGCACAACATATATTTTTACATTGCGGCGGGTGCTGCTTGCAGCACCGCCCGCCGCAATGTGGAAAAACGGGATGCGCCCGCCAGTGTGGCGGGCGCATCCTAATTCGCATAGCGGGACCGCCGCACCTATGGCGGGCGGTCCCTTTTGCCACTGCGATGGCTGGCGGACTTTGTCCGCCCGCCATCGTAATGGACCCCTAAATTCTCAAAACCTTTGATGGTCAACTATGAATATTGCAGTGCAGAAGTTCCACCAAAATTGTGACATATGCACACAGAGGAAAGTCAAACACACAGTTTCAAGGCTTTCTCAAGCTGATACCTACTCATCTAATGTTTATTTCAATACAGCCTTGATTGTTTAGACAGATGTGAGAGACACCACCATGAGACACTGTATTCTACCCACAGACTCTCTTATGGGTCTGTGTGAGTGTGGACATGGGGGTAGCACTTGCAGTGTAAGGTTTCAATATAATCACTCCAGCCATGCATGTGGACATCGAGAAGACCGTCAACAGACAGCTGACCTGCTACCTCGAGGAGAACAACATCCTGGACCCGTCCCAGTCCGGGTTCCGCAGCAACCACAGTACCGAGACTGCCCTCATCGCCGCCACCGATGACATCAGGGCCCTGCTGGACAACGGCGAAACCGCGGCCCTCATCCTCCTAGACCTATCAGCCGCCTTCGACACGGTCTGCCACCGCACCCTACACACACGCCTCCACAACGCAGGGATCCGAGACAAGGCTCTGGAATGGACCACCTCCTACCTCTCCGGCAGAACCGAGAGCGTCCGCCTCCCCCCTTTCCGTTCCAAAGCCTCCGAGATCATCTGCGGCGTACCCCAAGGATCATCCCTCAGCCCGACACTGTTCAACATATACATGGCTCCGCTCGCCCACGTTGCCCGCCTGCACAACCTCAACATCATCTCCTACGCCGACGACACCCAGCTGATCCTCTCCCTCACCAAGAACCCCCCTCACCGCCAAAACCAACCTCCAGGAAGGAATGAAAGCCGTCGCCGAGTGGAAGAAGAACAGCCGCCTGAATCTGAACTCGGACAAGACAGAGGTCCTCATCCTCGGCTTCACCCTCTCAGCCAGGGACGACTCCTGGTGGCCATCCGCACTGGGAGCAGCACCAACACTCACCGACCACGCACGCAACCTGGGGTTCATCCTCGACTCAACACTCTCCATGACCAAGCAAGTCAACGCCGTCTCGTCCTCCTGCTTCAACACCCTCCGCATGCTCCGCATGATCTACAGGTGGATCCCCACCGAAACAACAAGAACGGTCACCCAGGCCCTCGTCAGCAGCAGGCTGGACTACGGAAACGCCCTCTACGCAGGAGCCTCGATAAAACTCCTGAAACGACTACAACGCATACAGAACGCCTCTGCTCGCCTGATCCTCGACATCCCGCGCCACAGCCACATCACACCACACCTGAGAGACCTGCACTGGCTTCCCGTCAACAAGAGGATCACCTTCAAGCTCCTCACACACGCACACAGGGCACTCCACAACACCGGACCGGCATACCTCAACAGACGACTCACCTTATACACCCCGAACCGACAGCTCCGCTCCGCCGACCTCGCCCTCGCCACCATCCCCCACATCCGAAGAGCGACCACCGGCGGCAGATCGTTCTCCCACCTCGCCGCCAAGACCTGGAACACCCTCCCTATCCTCCTACGGCAGACCCAGGACCTACTATCCTTCAGGAGGCTTCTCAAGACATGGCTATTCGAGCAGTAGCAGCACCCCTCCCCCCCCAGAGCCTTGAGACCCTCACGAGTGAGTAGTGCGCTTTACAAATGTTTGATTGATTGATTGGATCATACCCTTAGTTATATCAACTCCTATAAACAGTATGCTGCAGTCGTCCTAACTATAGTCTACCTGAAATGTAATATCCAAGTAACCATGCTACCAAAGGAGGACCTGGGAGCCATCTGTATACACGTAAAAGTGGAAGCCATTGAACCAGATGAGTGTGGCAAGTGACTCAACACAGATACTGAACAGGATAGGTGACAGACAGAAACACTGGGTGACACTTCACATTTGCCTCATGGGTGTGGAGGTGGACCAACAATTGCCTGCTTCCATGAATGTATGACGTTTCAACGCATACATTCACAACGCATGGCTTTACAACGCGGTCGTTACAACGACCGCGTTGTTACCACGCGTGCCATTCGTTGCTGTAGGGGGCGCGCTGGACTTAGGAATAGTATTAATTACTATTCCTACTTCAGTTTGTGCAACAGCAGGGAAGGTGTTGGATTTAAAATTCAACACATTCCCTGGTGTTGCACACCCCCTACAGCAAGTCGTTGATACGACATGCGATGTAATGGCACGCGTGGTAACAACGCGGTCGTTGTAACGACCGTGTTGTAAAGCCATGCGTTGTGGAAACAGCGTTTCCCGCTTCCACTCAGTTCAAAAACACCTGAAGCAGTAACGGAACAATGAAACCCAAAGTCACAAAGGGGTTCACCAGAATAGCATAGTCAACCTTTTTGAACACTGCTGACCAAGCCAACTGAAATAGTGCACTGACACCATGAAAGTCACATAGCACCATAAAATCATTCAGTAGTTCAAGAAGGATAGACTCTACTATGTTTGGGCCTAAAGGTGACCTGAAGCACCAGGAACATTTTAGATTCAATAAAGTCTCTGAGCTGGGTAGGGGGCTGATGTTTCAAGTGCGTTGTTGAAAATACGGAGATGAGGTATAGGGAGACGGGGAAGGATTAATGAATGATTTAAATTTAGTAGACACTTGGCCTTAAGACAAAAATGCAATAAGGTCTGGTGTCTGCGCCAGGACAGATAGGAGGCATGGGATTTAAAGCTATGGGTGGTGTAGAAGTCATTAAGAGAACCAGAGTTGGAACTTGCAAGAGTCATGTTATTTAGTAGTTTTTAAAAGAATATGACATTTCCATAGATTAATCCCAGTAGCGGATAACACCACTATTTTGGGCAAATTCATTGCCACTGTTTGACATCCCCTGGTTTATTCAATATTGGATTCCATGCGCCAGATTGTTACACAGTTTTTCAGGTAGAATGTTTATACAGCTGAAATGGCAAAGGAACAAGAGAGGCTCATTAATAACAGCAAAGGTTTTCCTTAACTTAATATCAGCATTACAAATGCTGTGAGGAATGTAGTTATTGTGTATGGCTTTCTCACCCACATTGCAAAGTGTGAGCTTTTCTCTGTGATTGTCATGGAGAGAGACTCCTTAGCACATAGAGGTTGCCAAAGCAGGTGAGAACTATGTGATAGGTTAAAGGCCAAGACTTGTAATTAAGTGGGGGTACTGAGTCTAGAGTGGTGCAAAGTGGGATGGTAAAGCATTAGTAGAAGAGTGTTACAAAGATATGTTAGACAAAAATGACCATTGCCCACTTTCTTTACACAAGATCAGTGTTGGGGATAGCACGTAGATGTTAGCACCAATAGTTGTGTTTTGTTAATCTGTGTTTTATTACTGGCCTCCGCTTGTTTTTAGCAGATTGAAACATATTTCTGGAAGGTGAAGAACAGTATTTTGACTTAGATAATTATTTTGCAATATTCTGTAGAAGTGGCTCTTTAAGTTAACATGTCACTTTTAAGGCATGGCAGTTTTTTAATTGACATAAAAATAGTGTGAACGTTTTATGACCAAATGAACTATTTCTATTAGATTTTCCAGAATTACTTGGGTAAATGCCAGTACAAATCCTTGCACTAAAGTAATACACATCCTATTCTTTGAAGAAGTTATTAATGGGGTCATTACGATGTCGTAACGTTCGCCACCGCCGAGTCGGCGGTGGCAACCATTACGGCATCGTAACGAGTAATACCCCCGCCATATTATAATGGCGGGGGTATCGCGGCGGACGCAAAGTGCGTCTGCCGCTTTTCCGTCGGTCGGCAATCGTTACGATTGCCGGCCGGGCGGACTTGGCCCCTGATATGGTGGCGGTGCCTAGCAGGCACCGCCATCCATATCAGGATGCTTGCGGTTCAAGGCCTTTCCATGGCGGTGATGCCGCCATGGAAAGGCTGGCGGGGATTTGCTTTGGGGGCCCGTTGCGGGCCCCTGGGGGGTGGGGGTACCCATGGTACCCCCCCTCCATTCCCATGCACAAGGTGGCAGGCACCGCGCGGTGCCTGCCAGGTTGTGCATGGAAATGCACAACATGTCATTTTGACATTGCTGCGGGTGCTGCTGTAGGCACCATCCGCCACAATGTTAATTTGCGGAATGCGACCGCCAGGGTGGCGGTCTCATCCTGATCAGGGCTGCAGGACCGCCGCATGTCTGGCGGCCGGTCCCGTTACCACTGGGATGGCGGGCGGACTAAAGTCCGCCCGCCATGCTAATCGGCCCCTAAGTGTTAAAGCAGGTTGTGGCACATAACTCCCTAGTGAGTGATTAATAACGTCCTGTGTATATTCCTCATTATCTAGTTTTGGTGCATAATGCGTACTAGAGCAACCTGTAGTAGGAAATGTAGTATTGCCCCTCTAAACTTGGCTATTTCATACTCTTGTTGTATAGTTGAATATAAACACACTGTGCATCTTCCAAATTGGAATATTGTGATTCACTTTTATTATATACATTATTTTTTCTTATATTATAAAATTACAGTCAGAATCAACACCTGTAATACATAGTAATGGTAAGGATAAATTCATGCAGTAAATTAAAATTACCTTTCCACATACAACTGTTCTCAAAATGAGATTTCTGCTTTTGTGAAATAATATAAATACGATAGGAATGGGAGGCAAAGAGTAAAAACACACACACACCATAGATTTAGCAGAGCAACATACACTTATCGGTATAGGTCATTGAACTGTCCTCACCTTTTCATTTCCAAGTAAATGATTAGTATTTAAGAACTTTTCATTATGAAATCGAAATCACAAAATCATATCTATAATCCATTCTTCAATTCCTCGGACACATGTGGCTTGTTGTGTTTCTAATTTATTGGCTGCAATGAAAGCTACCTTTTTATCCTAATGTCAAATTTCAGTTATCTGTGAAAGCGTGTAAAACCGTCAGAGCGGAGCATACTAAAGTTTTCCCAAGAATCAATTCCACTCTGTCATAAACATTACCCTAGTCAAATCCTATTTTCAAGCATTTCCAAACCATATGACCCAAACATTATTTCATGGATTCATATGCCCAGCAATTGTCTATTACTAATGATTTCAACTTTTCGTACTGGGGTGCAATATATCCTAACAATATTTTTTGCGGAACAAGCATTACGTTAAGATCCAGTTTCATATTGCTGAGTTCAGAGCAGATCTTTAACTCTGTGTTGTTCCTTGATATATTCTCTAATATCACTAATGTCCATAAATGTTTAATGTTATCAGCAGATTGAGGCTCTTTATCTTCACCAGTACTTGGAAATAAACTCAAGGTTTTAGAATTAAGGAACCTGTTATTTTTGTTTCGTACATTACCATTCATCATTCCTATTGTGCAGTAAACTCGTCAGTACTCTGTAACAAGAGTGTTCTTTCCCTTCCAGTTTAAATTGTAATTTCAGAAATGCAAGGTATTGATAAAGTTCCTTGAACACACTTTTTTTAGATAAAGGATGCCAGCAGAAATCAAACCACACTACCATATTTGTTTCTTGCTATCCAAAACACAGAGGGTTTTACAAAGGGGCACATCACCGTAAAGCTATAAGGATTCATGTCTAGCTCATAATTGTTATTTCAGAGTTGTAAAAGCAAAATGTAATGCTGGAGGTACATCTTTTTTGCAGTGACTTTTGAGTCAATTCTAGAGTGTGTGTCACTTATAGAGTGTGAACTTCAAAAAATCATTTGATATATTAAAATGAAATGCTGTTTATAATGGAAAGACAACATCTTTCAGACTTTATTTTGATTTTGCATTTCTCTCTAGGGTCAACCATATCTGAACACTGCCTATGGGCATTTAATCTGCTATTGGGATGGATCTGCTCATTATTTTATGTACCTTCTAATGGTGGCAGCAATTGCGTGGGAGTAAGTTGTTTTTTTCTGTGTGGTACAGTCATGCCATCTTTGTCTAAAAAAACGTACAGAGTGAATTTGTTACATAATGCAAGTGACAGGAATGAGTGGCTTGTCGGTTCTAGCATTTTATACCTAAGGATAGATAGCTACAATTTGAATACAGGCGCATGCTGAACTTGGACTGAAGAGACACCTTAACTTGAAAATCTGGGTCTTCAAAATCACACACAACAGCATGCCAGTTTAGTCCACATTGTAAAACAATCATTTAAATAGAAAGATGAATAAAAAAGGAGACCACCTAAAATTAAGATTACCAGAAATTTATATTTGTAGCAGTTTTTGTAGAAAAGCTGTAATACATGCACTTTATGAAAACTGTTTAATATGTTTTATACATGTAACCCTATATTGTCAATGTAAATCTTAACAATGCGTACAAACATTGTTTTTGATCTCTTAGATTTTTTATGATTTCTCAAACAAGATCTTTCACATATTTAAACTCTTTAACACATTTCAGGTATCGCCCGTGTATTTTTGAAAACTTATAAACTATGTAATCTTTCATTAATTTTGTCATTTAAATTGAAAGTATCACTGCCAGCAACATAGAATGTAGACTAGTGGCCCAGAAGACAGTTCAATCCAGTGCTACAGCTGAAAGGACTACCCAGAAGGGGCTGGCCCTGCTACTGCGGTATCAAAAAGGGTCCACTCAAGTCATGGTGAGTCTCAGTGGTGCACAGCAGCAGTCCGTGCAGGTAAGAGCGGCAGGGGACGACGACAAGGGAAAATTAATTATTTATTTAATTTTTCCTCGTGGTCGTCTTTCGAACCTCCCCCACCCCCCCAACCCGGCCCCACCGCTGTTTCCTGCACGGGCCGCTGCTGGTGGTGCATGCCATGGCTCCTCTCACCAACAATGCTAGAAATGACACCCAAATACAGTTCTAGAACAGCCCCACCCGCTATTTAATATGCCTGGCTGTTATGTGGTTGTTGAAGGCTAGAATAGCTGACTTACAAAGGGAATAATCCAAGGAAGGAAGGAACATTGGCACTTTTTAAGCTATAATTATGGTGCGCACTGCTGCATTACAAAAATGCTGAATGTTACCTCCCTCATGCTTATCTTTGTATCTTTGTTGCCTTTTCCTTTTAAGATCTTGGAAAAATCTAGAAACAGGCAGGCATCTGAATTTATTGAACAACATCATTTACTAAATCCAGCTCAATCTGGATTTCGCCCTGCACATGGAACGGCAACAGCCTTAGATTCTTTCCTTGAAGACCTGAGAATATCCTCTAGTCATCTAGCTATATTGTATCACTCGATTTATCTGCTGCATTTGACACGGTGTCCCATACCATTATGCTCATCAGATTGGCTGAGGTTGGCACCTGTTGATCCGCTTTGCAGTGGTATCAGTCCTATTTAGAGGAGAGATGTGAGGCTGTCACTCATCCACCATTCCAGTCAGAGTTTAAGCTATTGGCATGGAGTATTCCTCCGGGTTCTGCCCTCAATCCTACTCTTTTTAATCTTTATATTCAGTGCAATATGTCTCTTACTTTTTGGTGGTCCAACAATTGAAATTTAATGTGGATAAGACTGATATTCTGTGCTGCTGTAAGAACATCCCCCTGGCGGTTTTGCCTGCAGGTTTTTTTTGTCGACTTCCTGGGACTTTGCTCTTTGTCCAGCTGGGTCAGTTCGCAATCTGAGTCTATATGGATGATAAACTATTCCTCTCTAATCATATTAGTCAGCTATTTGCCACTTATTTCTCATTTCTGCATGTTTTGTGGAAAATGTTGCCACTACTTCCCCTTTCCATTAGTCCTTTGATGATGCATTTGACTATTTTGAGCGGACGTGACCACTGCAATTATCTGTTTTTGAGCTCTCCTTGGCATTTTGAATCGACTGCAGTGTATTTAAAATGCATCCACTAGACTGGTGCTACAATGGCCTCAGCATTCCTCCACTTCAGGCATTATGGCTATCTCTGCCCAAGAGGATCATATCTAAATCTCTTTGTTGTGTTCATAAGGCCTTCTCAAGGACAGGACCCTAATACCTCCAGCATAAGTTTGCACATTCTGCATATTGGGTCATCTGACATGCACCTGGGCATCATCCCAAGTTTAGGCGTTAAATGTTTGCGAGGCAGATCGTTTTCAGCTAGTGCGGCCCGACTATGGAACTCTCTGCCTTTACCACTGCATGCAACACAAGATCTATTAGTTTTTTTAAATGCCTTAAAACCTTGATTTATACTCAATAGCTTAACTCTGTTTCTAGTTTTCATTTCCTCATTGGCATTACATTAGAGCTTGGACTCATTTATAAAGTAACAGCGCTCTCTCTAAAGCTATTAACATAACAAGCATAACATATACCAATGTTAATATGGAAAACAATATACAGCAAACAACAATGTCTCAACAGGCAATATTTAATGACACTTACAGAAGAAATGCACATGAATTGCGAAAAGAACGAGACAGGGAGGCATTAATAGTATTGACACCTAATGTAAGGACTGGTCTATATTAGGACAAGGTAGGAAGGAGACAATGATGACTCTATCACATTAAATGTATATGTAACCTGTACAGTCTTGTGCACAATAGTGCTCGTGCAAAACAAAGTGAACGACGCAAGTGACAAGCGCAAAAACAGCGAAAAAACAGCGCATGAAGGACAAGGTTGTCAATATTTACAAGATACTTTTTTGTGGTTCCAATTCATTAGCAAGGAATTTACAGAGGGTAAATGATTGTGGTGCACCACAAAAGTTGCCCCCAAAATTGCGCTGTACTGTTAACAGCGTTTCGACCTGTATACATTTCAGGTCATCTTCAGGACCAGGTTACAATTTTAGCGAGTGCTGCATGAAAGGAAAGAAAGGATAGTGTAAAAAGAAGGTACCGGAAACCAGCATGGTCAGTAGAAGGGGCAAAGGCAATACATTCATGGTTGCTGGAAATCAAGTCCAGCAAATGAAGTGAGATGCACCTTAGAATAAGTGTGCTGGTGTGATGACTGGTCAAAGAGGAGGGCGAGGTAACCTGTGTGGTGAGAAAATGCTGTTAGACTAGAGCAGTGCTAACAGCTAATGGTGGCCAGGGATAAGCGTAAGGTGGAAATTGGTCTGCAAACCGGTACCAGTTATCAAATGGGGGCGGGTTAAATGAAGAACAAGTGTGATCTAAGCAGGCCCCAGGAAAACCAATGAATTGGTGAGAAACGTAAGGACTCACCGGATGTTTAAGGCAAACACGGGGAACATCAAAGGGGCACGGCTCAAGGGAAGCATGTCGCCCGAGTTCCATGATGGAAATCCAACGTGTTCGAGGAGGCCGGCGTCGTAGATATGATATGACGTACGGTGTCAGGGACTGAAAGGGAAGTGGGTATGGAAATGCTAAAGCCGCGGAACAAGGCTCGGGTGGAAAGAACGACAGTGCGACAAAGTTTACCTATATTCGTGGATAGCAGGGTCAATTACTGTGAAGCAGAGGTCTGTCAGGAGTGGCACAATCCTCTGTGTACAACAGCTACTACGGCATTAGTACAGAGCTGGAGCCGGCAAGCTGGAGAGCTACCATTAAGTCACGGGCGACGTCAAAGTGACGTGCATACGCGACGGAGGGGGGTGGGGCAATCAGGAATTCAGGGGCTGGTCCCAGGAGAGAAACAGAGAAATAAAAGAAGGGATAGAAGCTGAAGGAAACGTTATGTCATAGAAGAAGTCTATAACTAAGAGGCAAAGTGAAGAATTACTTATTGGACAGAAAGTATACAGACAAGTTACAAGTTATTGACATTTGTCTGAATTATACAAATTTAAATTGGCAGATCTCCTGAGATAGGCAAATTAGTAAAGAGGGAAAGGACAAGGGAAGAGAGGGAAAAGGGGAACAGCTATAATAGTTCAATTTAAGAGACATTTGTTATTGGAAATTGAAGATAATCATTTGCAGTCAAACAAATATCAGAACAATGGGCCCCATTAGGATGGCGGGCGGACTTCAGTCCGCCCGCCACCCTAGCGGTGCTGGGACCGGCCGCCAGCGGTGCAGCGGTCCCGCACCACCAATTAGGCTGTGACCGCCACCCTGGCGGTCACTTCCCACATCTTTAACATTGCGGCGGGTGCCGCTGTAAGCCGCACCCGCCGCAATGCCAAAGAGGCATGTTGTGCATTGCCATGCACAACGTGACAGGCACCGCGCGGTGCCTGCCACCTTGAGCATATAGCCCCCAAGTGCAGGCCTCCACCCCCCCGGGGCCCGCAATGGGCCCCCAAAGCAATTTCCACGATGTTGCCATGGAAAGGCCAGAACCGCCAGGCATCATAATATGGATGGCGGTGCCTTCCAGGCACCGCCACCATATTATGCCCGAGTTCCACCCGGCCGGCAATCGTGACGATTGCCGACCTGTGGAAAAGCGGTGGACGGACTTTCCGTCCGCCGTGGTGCCCCCCGCCAAGGTAATATGGCGGGGGGTAAATGTGGTTGTGATGGCGTGCGGATCGCCACCGCCGAACGGGCGGTGGCGATCCGCCCGCCATCATAATCAACCCCAATGTTCTGAGATGTAACAAAAAGAACGAATACTTAATTTATACATTGTGGATTAAAATAGACATGGGACATATAGACAGGAGAGAAACATTTGGGTGCATACAGATGTCGTAGAATCAGGATATATAGTTCATTATTAATGTCAAAATGGAGTACGATAGAGTAATAACTAATAACTCTAAGTGAACATATTAAATTTACATATAAGAGATGTAGGGGGAAGGAAATGAATGATCACATTCAGCAAGAGCGAGAACAAATTCATATGGTTCAATCTGTTAATAAGACAGTGGTGGGGAATGATGGGGAACAGGTATTTGGAAGACTTTGGAATGGGAGGGAACTCATTAAAGAGTTATGGTATTATTCAATTCGTCTAGGGTATTGAGTCCATGATCTACTGAGTTGCAGCTGGCAATCAATCTCCATTCACATCTGTTCAAAAGATGATGCAGGTTACCACTTCATTGGGTAAGTGTCGGTTGGTCAATGACCTGCCATGTCAAATCAGTTTCGCTGTGTCTTTGTTCAAGAAAGTGTGTAACAAGGGGCGTAGTCTCTACTTCACAACAGATGCGGCTCATGTGTTGGATGATCCGTTGTTTGACCATCTGTGTAGTTTGACCTATATAAAGTAGGTTACAGGGACAGCGTATTGCATAAATAACATTGGTGGAGCGGCAGTTGGTAACATTTCTCCATGGGTAATCATGATCATTCACTTTGAATTCTTTGGTATTGAATGTCAAAGCACAGACTATGCAGTTTTGGCATTTGAAATGTCCCAGGATGGGTGCGAGACCGCAGGCCGATGTGGTTGATTGAGTGTTGTCAGGTTTCTTGGGCCGTGTGATAGCGTGTACTAAATGATCCGCACTGTTGGCGCCTCTCTTATAGGAGAATAGTGGTGGTTGTTGGAACGACTCATGTATGCGTAGAATATTCCAATTTCTTTTAATGATTTTGCTTACTTTGTTGCTTGACGGACTGAAGGTGGAAACAAAAGGAATATGTTTGTTTACCCGCTTCTCCTTGGGGGTAAGTAAAATGTCTCTATGGTTATACTAAGCACGTTTGCGGGCCCTTGAGAGCAAACGGCACGGGTAATCACGTTGGGTAAGCTTCTCAGTGAGTATTGCGGCTTCACGGAAGTAGTCCTTCTTCCATTTGCAGTTCCTCCGAATGCGTGGTAGCGGAGAAGCGGGTAAGCAAACGTATTCCTTTTGTTTGCACCTTCAGTATTAAGCACTGCAGAACTTTCTTGATGTGTAACTGATGATCTTCAGGATCCTTAGAAAAAAACAGGATGTCATCTAAGTAGATGACTATTGTGTGGAAAATCAGATCAGAAAACATAGCATCCATACAAAACTGGAAAACAGCAGGGACATTACAAAGGATGAATAGCAACATGCAACACTTGCAGTGCCCAAAAAGTGTTGTGAATACTGTTTTCCATTCATCACCTGATCGGATTCGGATCAGGTGATAGGCTCCTTGTAAATCCACTTTAGTGAACGGCTTCCAGGATGTCTGATATAAGAGTCAAGGGCTAACGCTCTTTGACCGTTTGTTGCAAAGTCATCCTGAGCCCTGGGCAGCCCCCAACTTTTTGCTGAATGGTACTGGTGGTAACTGACTCTGACTGACCCTGGGCTTTGCCTAACCAGGCCCAGGGCCAGTGCTATGCTGAAAACACTTAAAATACAGTGAAAACACCTACATACACTAGGGTACACTATGGGTTGGGGTACCCCTGTGATTGGCATGACCTACCCTATAAGCCCCTAGTATATAATAGGGCAGGGGAATTGAAGCTACCTATCAGTCCCTAGTATATAGTAGGGCATGGCAGTTTAGAGGCCAGCAGCTTTCTGCACTTGCATGTGTGCACTGCTGAGGCCTGAGGTCAGTTTTAAAAGCAGCCCTGGGTGCCAGAACTGCTTTTAAAAAGTAAATTGTGCCCAAATTCGACTTTGGTGTTTGGGGCACTTAAAAATGGATAACCTACAATGTTATGGCACATTAGGGACCCCCAGGGTCTCCCCTAGGTGTCCCAGGGGTGGGGGGTCAGGTATCTATAAGGTAGACCCTTATAAAATGAGTTTTATATGCCCTGGGTTAAGTGAAATTTCACATTTCACTCCCCACATTGTGGTAAAGTGCTGCCCAAATTCGACTTTGATGCTAGGAGCACTGTGAAGTGAGGATCTGCAATATTTATACAGATTCAGAACCCCTAAAGTCTCCCTTAGTTGTCCCATGGGGTGAGGGTCCTGTAGATATAAGCAAAGTACTTATAGAATATGTGTTCGAGGCATATGAGCTGCAGAATTCATACTTGTGCATAGATCGACATCTGGTGTTGGGCTCGGATGCTTGCACCTTAATGTTGTCTTGGAAGAAGTCTTTTGTAGTCACGAGATAGGTGACTCCTCCCTTGGATGATAGTGCGCATGGGCATCGACTCCATCCTCAGATTGTTGTTTTCCGCCATCGGGTTCGGATGTAACTTGAGCGCTCCGGTTCGGTACCGTGTTTTCCAAAACTTTTTCGACGCGCAACTCATCGCAAACTCGACGGTATTGTTTTCGTTCGGATGCCTTTCGACGCGCTAACTCCAATACTCGATTCTGGTCGTCGACGCGGGCCGCGGGGCCTATTGACGCCATTCGGGCCTTCAGCTAATGGAAAGGACTCCATTCAAAAAATGCCCCCAGTGTGGAGCTAAATTCCCACACAGCGACCAACACAAGGTCTGCAACCTTTGTCTCTCGCCGGAACACGAAGAAAACGATTGCCAAGCCTGCGCCTCCTTCCGGTCCAAGAAGACTATCCGTGATCGCCGGGCTCGACGACACGTTATGGCGCAACAGACTGCACCGGTGCCAGAAGACGTCTTCAATGAAGGCCCGACGTTCCAGAGGCAGAGGATTCGGAAGATCTCGACATAGTATCCGAAGCAGATGACTCCGACTCCGATGACCAGAGCACTCCAGATCAACGAGTGAGTACAACTGCCCCTGCCCCAACCCCACCCGAAAAACCAAAGGCTCCGGTCAAGACTTTGCCTTAAGGCCTTAGTCGCGACCGAAAGAAACCTTCAGAATCCCCACCTCCGGGCCCGGCTCCGAAGACAAAGGAGAAGCCTTCCGGCGGCTCGGGACCGAGCAAGCCGCACGCCGGTGTCCCAAAAACAACGTCGGCGCCGAAATCAGGAACACATCCTACTCCTGCCGTCTCCAAAAAGGCCTCGGCACCGAGCACTTCGGCACCGAAAGACCAAAAGGCCTCGGATCCGAACAAACTTCCAAAACCTTCAGATCCGAAAAAGATTTCCGACTCGACACCGAAGCCGAAGGACCCAAAAAACCCTTCTAAGGCTCCTGAGCAGAAATCCAAATTGCATCCGGAACCGAAGAAATCGGCGCCGAAAGCACACGACATTCAGGAAGAACTGTTTCTACCAGATCCTATCGATCCGAAACAAAAGACATTGCATGTGGACCCTAAAACAGGCCATATTGTCAATCTCCCAGCCAAGAAGAGGAAATTAGACACCCCACACACTCCTGAGGTGCCTGTGAAGAAAAAGGACTGTGCAACTTCACCACTAAGACCCTCTTCTCCTGTTCTTCCTGTTCTTCCTACTAAATCTTCTTCTCCTAGAAAGTCTCCCATACTTCCTCCATACTCACCACCACCACAGGATGATGATGACTTAGGGGGTGGGGACCCACATAATGACCCTTTCATTGATCCTGATGATGACGGAAGCATACCACAGGACACATGGGATGACTATGATACCCCTGTAGATTCTCCAGACCTTCCTGATCCAGATGCATACCCCACAAGGCCATCTCCCCCAGATGACAACATTGGGTTTAGTCAGCTCATTCATAGGGCTGCCCAATATCATGGTGTCCAGATGCATTCAGACCCCACCGAGGAAGACTTCCTATTAGATACCTTTGCACAGTCACAAAAGACAGTACAAACACTACCTATGCTCAAAGGTGTCATTAAACATGCACCTGACATCTTCAAAGACCCAGTCAGGACCAGGATTCTCAATCCTCGGATTGATAAAAAATATATACCTGCACCCAATGATCCCACCTACATTAAAGGTCAGCTCCCTTTAGATTCGCTTGTGGTGACCAATGCACGGAAGCGTGCTGACTCTCAAACCTCCGGTGATGCTCCACCGCCGGATAAAGAGTCTAAATTACTAGACGCCTCAGGCAAACGAGTTGCCTCACAGGCATCTAATCACTGGAGAATAGCTAATGCACAAGCATTGCTTGCCAGGTATGATAGGGCTCACTACGACGAGCTTGAGGGCCTAATGCAGCATTTGCCTGACCAATACAAGGACAAAGCCAATGATTTGATTCAGGAGGGCAAGTTAATCACAAACGCATCCATTAAATGTGCCCTCGATGCCGCAGAACTGCATCTAGATCAATTAACACTAGTGTGTTATTGCGAAGACACGCATGGTTGCACATTTCTGGTTTCAAACAGGAGGTGCAGACTACTATCCTGAATCAGCCGTTCAATCACGAACAACTTTTTGGCCCAGCTGTAGACACAGCATTAGAGAAAATGAAGAAGGATACAGAGACTGCGAAATCTATGGGAGCATTACAGTCTCCATCAACACGAGGCTCCTTTCGTCGCTCCTTTTATAGGGGCGCATCCAAAAACATTAGCACAGACACTGCTTCTTCCTCCTATAAAAGCCCCACACAAACATCCCCCAACAAGGGATATTTCAGAGGTGGGTACAGGGGAAATAACAACAAAGGGAGAGGCCGAGGTAACAACACTCGCACCTCCCCCACTAACAAACAGTGACTTCCCTTCGCTCCCTCCAGACCATTCCAATCCGGTCGGAGGGAGACTCTCACAGTTCCTACCTGTCTGGAATTCCATCACTACAGACAGGTGGGTAAGACAAATTATCCAGTATGGTTACTGCCTGGAACTTACTGCAACTCCCCCCAACATACCACCCAAACAGCGTCCGATGTCCACAGAACATCTAACGCTTCTCAAACAAGAAGTTCTCTCACTGCTTCAAAAGCACGCAATAGAACCAGTTCCCCTACAACATCAGGGGACGGGAGTTTACTCCCTATACTTTCTAATCCCCAAGAAGGACGGTACTCTCAGACCAATACTGGACCTCAGACCTCTCAATTTATACATACAGTCGGATCACTTTCACATGATCACTCTCCAACAGGTCCTTCCACTGTTGCAACAAGTCGACTTCCTTGCCACACTAGATCTCAAGGACGCCTACTTCCATATTCCCATTCACCCTGCGCACAGGAAATATCTAAGGTTCACAGTGGATGGCCAGCACTATCAATTCAAGGTTCTCCCATTCGGAGTAACCACAGCACCCAGGGTCTTCACAAAGTGTCTTGCAGTAGTAGCCGCTCATTTGCGAAGACAGCACATTCATGTGTTTCCATATCTGGACGACTGGCTCATAAAAGCCAAGTCACACAGTCAGTGTGTTCACCACACTCACCAAGTAATTCAGCTGCTACACGACTTAGGGTTCACAATCAACTACACCAAGTCACATCTACAACCCTCCTACATACATCAGTATCTAGGGGCCACAATAGACACTTCCAGAGCTATAGCATACCCCAATCCAGCCAGGATAGCCAGTATGCAACTCCTCATCATAAAATTTCAACCCCAACACTCCCTTCCAGCTCGAGTGCTTATGCAACTCATAGGAATGATGGCATCTTGCATTTTCATAATACCTCATGCAAGACTACAGATGCGCCCACTACAAGAATGCTTAGCACGTCAGTGGAACCAGGCTTAAGGTCAACTTACAGATCTGGTGTTGGTGGATAGCCGCACACATCACTCTCTGCAGTGGTGGAACACACAAAACCTTTCCAGAGGGCGGCCGTTCCTAGAGCCAGTTCCACAGATAGTGCTAACAACGGACGCATCCCTCACCGGCTGGGGAGCCCATCTCCTAAACCATACAATACAGGGCAGGTGGACCACTCAACAAAAAGTGCTCCACATCAATCACCTAGAATTACTGGCAATATTTCTAGCATTAAAAGCATTCCAGCCACATCTCCTCAACAAGACTGTCCTAGTCCGCACAGACAATATGACAGCGATGTATTACATACAGAAACAAGGAGGAACACACTCTTTGCAACTGTCTCTTCTAGCGCAAAGCATATGGAGATGGGCCATTCCACAGAACATATATCTTCTGGCAGAACACCTTCCAGGAGTCCACAATCACATTGCGGATCAGCTAAGTCGTCAGACACAGCAGATACACGAATGGGAACTTCATCCTCAAGTTCTTCAACCATTCTTCCAAATGTGGGGCCAACCAGACATAGATCTGTTCGCCACACACGCAAACGCAAAATGCCCATCCTTCGCCGCCAGGTTTCCACACCCGTTGTCCAAAGGCAATGCGATATGGATGAACTGGTCAGGCAGATTTGCGTACGCTTTTCCGCCACTCCCACTCATTCCGCTAGTAGTACGCAAGCTCAAGCAACAGTCTCTCAAAATGATCCTAGTTGCTCCCACATGGGCACGGCAACCATGGTTCACAACACTCCTCGAACTCTCGGTAGTTCCACACCAAAAGCTACGTCTCTCTCCAAAACTGCTGACGCAGAACCATGGAGAGATAACGCACCCAGATCCAGCACAGCTGAATCTAGCAATTTGGCTCCTGAAGTCTTAGAGTTCGGTTACCTTAACCTCCCACCGACTGTATGAACATTATCAAAGAGGCCAGATGCCCTACTACTAGAGCTTGCTATGCAGCCAAATGGAAGCGATTCGTCATTTACTGCAATAACAACAAAATTCACCCGCTAGATGCTTCCATTCAAAACATCATCTGCTATTTACTGCAAAATGTAATCTTGCATACTCATCCATAAGATTACATCTGTCTGCCCTTGCCGCTTACTTACAAAACAGACAACATTTGTCATTGTTTAGAGTACCCGCTATTAAAGCCTTTATAGAAGGCCTTAAAAGGATAATTCCACCCAGACTGCCACCCTCTCCGGTGTGGAACCTAAACATTGTTCTCACTAGACTTATGGGTCCCCCTTTTAAGCCTTTACACAAATGCGAATTGCAGTTCCTTACATGGAAAGTAGCTTTCCTTATCGCAATCACCTCTCTCAGGAGAGTAAGTGAGATCCAGGCTTTAACCATACAAGAACCATTCTTACAAATACATCAGAACAAAGTGGTTCTTAGAACAAATCCAAAATTCCTTCCAAAAGTAATCTCTGCTTTCCATCTTAATCAATCGGTAGAGTTACCAGTGTTTTTCCAAAACCCTGATTCTGTAGCGCAGAGAGCTCTTCACACGCTTGACGTCAAAAGAGCTTTACTTTATTACATCGACAGGACTAAAGCCTTTAGAAAGACGAAACAACTGTTTGTAGCGTTCTCTCCACCGCATAAAGGCAACCCCATCTCCAAAGCGGGGATTGCCAGGTGGATAGTCAAATGCATTCAAATATGCTACCAGAAAGCAAAACGCACATTGACAATTCCCCCTAGAGCGCATTCAACATGCAAACTAGGGGCTTCCATGGCATTCTTAGGGAACATTCCCCTAGAAGACATTTGTAAGGCAGCGACATGGTCTACTACACACACCTTCACCAAACACTATTGTGTAGACATGCAGGCGAAGCAACAAGCTTCTGTAGGCCAGGCTGTTCTTAAGACACTTTTTCAAACCACTGCAACCGATACAGGCGACCACCGCTAGGGGAGACACAGCTGTACAGTCTATGCACAAGTATGAATTCTGCAGCTCATATGCCTCGAACGGAAAATGCTACTTACCAGTATGCATCTGTTCTTGGCATGTAGAGCTGCAAACATTCATACGCCCACCCGCCTCCCCGGAACCTGTATCTGTTCCAGTGTTATCTTACTTAGATACATTCACATGGACATCTTTTCTGTTTCTTACAAACTCCATCATTTCCCATCATGGTGAAAAACAATCTGAGGATGGAGTCGATGCCCATGCGCACTATCGTCGAAGGGAGGAGTCACCTATCTCGTGACTACAAAAGACTTCTTCCAAGACAACAACAAAGTGCAAGCATCCGAGCCCAACACCAGATGGCGATCTATGCACAAGTATGAATGTCTGCAGCTCTACATGCCAAGAACAGATGCATACTGGTAAGTAGCATTTTCCTTTTGTAAGTCCTAGTGTTGGAAAAATGGCCCAAGTCATTTTTCGCATTGCAAATCCCCTGCTACATAGGTTAACATGGTAGGAAGTTATTGATTAATAACTCTAGATAGGAGAGGGCTAGAAGTGCCATTCAAAGACTTCCCCGAATGGTAATAATAAATTCCACAATATGATATTGTTGAATTTCACCTAAAGTGTACATACAAGAAGTTATAAGACTTTCTTGTTTGTAAGTCCAAATTCAGCCTTCCAGTGGTCTGCCCTGATTGGTCAGAGTTAAGTGGATTAGCCAGGCTGCCTTGAAGAGGTGATAAAGAGCCCCTGGGGTCAACCAGCTCTGCTGGCAGGGCAGTGTGCTGTTCCATAGGAATGCCAGGCCAGGTGGAGGAGTCGTAAACTATGTTCATCAAAGAGGAGAGCAGAGAACAGTGTCATTTACAACTCTGAACTTCCCACCTTAGGCAGATGGTAGGATTAAGGAAGGTATGAGCAGATGCAGGGGGGAGAGTCAAATTAGCCATCCTAGGGGTGTGTTTAGCCAGCTCTTACCTCTTTGCTGGAAAATCAGCCATTATGGATTTGGAAGATTTGATGCACTCTGGGACAACATAATGCCACACTCTACAGGATGTGGTCATATCTTTGAGGAGTTACCCAGCTCCCATTGTTCAGGAGTGACCTCCTGCATGACCCAGAGAACTTGAAATAAGTATCTGAGAGGGGCAGAGCCCTCCAGATCTGCTGCTTGAAACTTACTGAAGCAAGACATTGCCAAGCTGAGAAGTTTTGCTGTGCAAAGATTTCTAAGGCCTGACCTCTGAAGACTGCACCATCTGAAACTACATCCCTGTGGATTATCTTGCTGAAAAGGAACTAAAGAGTGGACTCCCTGAAAGCTACAGGTTAAAAGAGCTCATCTGGAACATCACCAACTAAATCTGCACCTTGGAGAACTACCAGTGGATTTGTAAGGGTGACGTCCAAGTGGATTGTGGGAACTGAAGTCCTCAACTTTCAAGGACCATCTTGGAGCTTCCAGACCCTTGGAGTGAGTTTGAGACACTTTGGGACCCCTTGAGGAACTTCAGGAAGAAGTTCAAGAAGTTTGGAGAACTTTGGAGGAACTTTGAAAAAAAGCTCCATAGAGGGACTGACTCAACCTGGTCAGCCAAGCCGCCTGCCTTCAACCGCGAGCCGGCCAAGCCACCCAGGTTCGTCCCGCTAAAAGCTCCGTCGGTCCAACTTCCAGAGTTTGACCGGGACTAAAAGAAATCTGAAGCCGGCGAACCCTCACCGGATCGGCTACATGAAGAGCATCGAGAGACCCCGCGAGAAAAAGCTCCAGAAAAGTTTCTAAGTCCGCTCGTAGAAAAGGTGACCGGGAGCAACCGCGAGAGCCAAGCCGCCTGCCTTCCATCGCGTGTCGGCCTGGGCTCCTGTGTTGCCCCGCTGAAGCGCTAAAGAAAAAGTTTCTAAGTCCGCTCCAGGGAAGTTGACCGGGAGCTCGTCGAAAGGCAATCCGGCGAACCCTCACCGAATCCGGACTGGCTGGGAGCTTCGAGGGACCTCGGGGATAAAAGCTCCAGAAAAGTTTCTAAGTGTGAAGGTAGAAACTGAGACCGGGACCTGCCGCGAACTGTAGCCGCCCAGGGCTCCATCGCGGTCGGCCTGAAACTTTGACTTTGACCCAGTCTATCGCGAGCAGGTATCCCAATATGGTGCTATAATCTTCTAAGTGCTATATTTTGCTAAATCTTTGAAAATTCATATCTCCGGTTCCCTATATTGGATTTTTGTCGTTTTGGTGTCATTTTAAAGATAAAAATATTTCCTATTTTGATAAATTGGTGTTGGATTTATATGATGTGTTGTGTCTTAATTATTTACTGAATTGGTGTTTTTAAATGCTTTACATACCTGTCTTTGAAGTTAAGCCTGTCTGCTCGCAGCCAAGTTACCAAGGGTTGAGCATGGGAATCATTTTCTAAGACCTATGCTGAGTCCTATCATGTGTTAGTGGCCTTATTGCCAGTGGCAGACCTACATTTGCACCTACCAATAATCCACTTTCCAACACCGTTACAAGATTTAAACCCCAGCAATCTATGCAGGGCCAGATTTCAGAATTTCCCTTTGTAGGTGCAAAAATCAAAGAGACTCCGGCAGGGGATTTCGAAGGAACTATCAAACCATTAGCTAAGTTAGCATCAAGCTACTCCCTAAGAGCTTGATGTTCCAGGGGAGAGAAGGAAAAAATGCACCAATAAGGAACTATTGCTTCAGGAAGGATGCCACTGGCACAACCTAAAGGGCAATGAGTAGGAAACTCCTTGGCAGTTGACTCTTGGAACACATCAAGATATTCAAGATAGATGTCAGGGATTTTCATATTATGAATTTTCTTACAAAAGATCATGAATCTGGGGGTGGACCAGACTTTTCTCTTGAGCATCTAGGGATGTTGCCAGATTTCTTAGCATATTGATTTGCTGCATATTTTGATCTTAGTTAGTTTTGCAGATTTTGCTCATGCACCATTTATTTTACTAAATATTGTTGGCCTTCATGGCAACTGATTTCTGCACATTATGCTAATTCCCTATAATTGATTTATTATGCATTTTTAGTGATCTGAGACTAATCCTATATTTTTGCCTTCTATAATGCTCCTTAAACTATTTTAATAGTCCTTCATGGTTTATATTTTGCAGTTGTCTCCAAAGAGTATGTAATGAAATTATATTTATTTAATTTGTGTTGAGGGTGCTGTTAGGTAAATATTGCCCCATATATTCTTGAGGTTTAACACTGTCCCCGATCCTGTGTAGGAACATTTCTTAAAGCATCTAACAAAGATGGCATCCTCTGAACTCCAATGAATATTCACAGTGGGCTGTGTGGGCATCCTGTGACACCACACTGTAAAATCCTGATTAATAGATCTGTTGAGCCACATGTAACACTGAGGGGATGCAAGATATTGGGTTGTTTGTTGAGGGGGTGACTACCCACCTCAAGAAATCAAAACAATCCTTGTCAAGGTGAACCACTAAAGACCCTAAATTAACCTGAGCTTAACCCACTGGTAGCTATGGCACAGAGTAGACAGGCTTAACTTAGTGCAATGAGTAAAGCATTTATGCAGTACCAAAACAGTAATAAAGTCTAAACGGAACACAATAAAAATCCCAAACTGAATTAGAAAAAAGAGTATTGTTTAATGAAGTAATTGACACCAATATAGCAAAAATCCAATAAGAGGAACCAGAATTTTTTTAAAAAGTTTTAAACAGAAATAGTTCCAAAAACCATTTAAGTACTAACTGTGGACAACTGGTTGTAGTAGACCGGGACCTAGGGGTGATTTGAGGCTGACCATGATGGAGCATGAGTTGGATAAAGGACCAGGTTTGACCTGGTTAGAGGATTTACCTTGTAACTTAATTTCAAAAATGGAATTCCAAAGTGTTCACCGGGGCAAGGTAGCAGGCTGTAGCCAATGAGGACTCCATTGGACATGGTCCTGATGAAGCTGTTGGTTTTTTGCGAGAAAGCTCTGAGCAGGAGAAATGTGAAGCCCAGGGAAGGCTCCAAACCAGCCAGATACTTTCGCACCTTCACCTGTTCAAGATGTCTTTGTTCGCACTTAGTCAATTTTCTGGAGCTCAGATTCCTCTGAGGGGGGATAAGGGGGAAGGCTGTAGGCTGTAGCCGAAGAGGGCTCCATGATGATAGGCAGCATCTCTGTTAGGTCCCACTGCAGAGGATTGTCTATCGCGAAAAAGCTCTCAGTGGGGGAAAGCTGAACCTTTAGGCTGGGGGCAGAACACCTTGATTGAATTGGCTTTGTAGTTTTATCTTGGTTCCCTGGAGGTCCTTGGAGCCAAAAAGCTTTCTAAGTACTAGGTTTTCAGAGGTAGTAGGAGAAGTCCAGCCAGACACAGCCAAGGGTTTCAGGACCTTAGGAACAGCACTTGGTGGTCAGGACTCACTCCAGCAGAGGCCACCAGCAGGGTCTAGGTCAGGTCCAGTTGGAGCAGGTCAGATGGCAATCTTCCCAGGCTTCTGGCCCTTGGGTTCCACTTCTTTATCCCCTTACAAAACAGGGCAGGCCCAGTTCCTCAGGACTCCTCTCTTCTCAGGTCTCAGGCAACAGGTTCATTCTGTTCAGTCTTCTTCTGATCTTCCTCAGGTCCATTAGTGTTCTGAGGAGAGTACTGGGAATGCCACCTGTATATGGTTAGGGGCTACAAGGCCTACTAAGGGGTGAATTTTAGAATTTAAATGGAAGGGTTGGAGCTGTAAAAAGGAATTATTTTAACAGGTCGAATTACAGTTTTGAAACTGTTCCAGTCAGGCTAGAATTGTAGGCCTGAAATCTTGTTTGCACCAGCACTGTAGTGGATGGCACAGTAGGTGCGGCAGTCCACTAGTGGCATTTATCTTACAGACCCTGGGAACAACATGTACTATATACTAGGTAATTATATTCAAGTTGAATTTGCCAATTAGCGTTATAGTCATAGGATTTTTATTAAGCGAGCATATCACCAGAGGGTCACAAAGCGCTAGCCAAAACCATAGAAGAGATGGAAAGACAATGGCAGAAGAAGAAGAATGATCAGAAGAGCCAGGTTTTTAGCCTTTTCCGAAACTGATTCTGATCAATAACACTACGCAGCTGCAGTGAAAGCGCGTTCCACAGAGTAGGGGCAAGATGTGAAAAGGATCTCCCGCCATTCCTGGCAGTACGAATTCTGAGAGGAGTGAGAAGATGTTTGGTTCCTGATCCGAGGGTTCTATTAGGTAGGTGCCAATTGAGTTTTTTTGGCAAGATAAATTGGCCCTTTCCCATGAATGGTTTTATGTACAAGACAGATGATCTTGAAACAGATTTGTTTCCTGATGGGGAGCCAGTGGAGAGCTTTCAGACTTGGTGCAGACGGGGACCGGGACAGTAGATTTAGTACCAGTCTAGCAGCAGCGCTCTGAAGTACTTGAAGTTTGGTAAGAGGCTCTTCATTGATGGAAGCCATCAGGGCATTTGCATAATTGAGCCGACTGATGATTAGACCGTGAACAAGCGGTTTTCTTGATTCAACTGGGATCCATTGGAAGATCTTGCGTAGGCTTCGCATTAATCCTAGGCAGATGCCTTTTACATGGTTAACATGGTCTTTCATGGACAGTTTATCGATCTTCACTCCTAGATTACGAACCACAAGTTTAGGAGAAGGACAGGGGCCAAGATTCTGAGGCCACCAGTCAGTGGACCAGAATTCATTGGCCTTCCCTAAGAAGATAATCTCCGTCTTACTGGTGTTAAGCTGAAGGTGGTTGGTTTGCATCCAAACGTTATGCCAATTCAACTGTGTTACATGGGGGAGCATAGGCACTTTACTACTGGTTAGCAGGGGTAAAGTGCACAGCCAGCAAAAACAGAGAGGCAAAAATGTGGGGGTACACCACGTAAAAGATGGTAATTTCCTACAGGGCACAATTAAAAGGGAGAGAACAGGATGCCAAGATAATTCTTGTAGATCCCCTGCCTGGTTGCTGAAGGACACTCCTTTTGTCCTACCAGACGTCTGTGTGCACCGTACATGCCTTAAAATTGGAATTTAGACTTAGGCCTGGGAGAGCACTTGTGATTTGCCTATGACACTCCCTCACACGGTAAAGAGTCAGAATATCGAGTTGGAAATGTCGACTTGCACTAATATCGAGTGCAAAATATCAAGATACATAAATATCGACTGCAAGAATATCGTGGTCAAGAATATCGAGTTTAAGGTAAGAAATACCGTTTTCTAAAATATCGAAGTTATTAATATCGTTTGCAAAAATATAGTTGTAAAAAATATTGTTTTTTAGTCAGTGTTATGTATTTTAGTATGCATTTTAAATGTATGTGCTCTATTTTTCTGTCTAAGGGGTCATTATGATGGCGAGCGGATCGCCCCCGCCGGGCCGGCGGTAGTCACCGCCAGCCTGGCGGGGGCGATCCGCCCGCCATCCACACAGCAAAGACCCCCCGCCATATTATGATGGCTGGGGGGTCCGCGGCGGACGGAAAGACCGTCTGCCGCTTTTCAAAACAAGGATAATATGGTGGTGGTGTCTCCAAGACACCGCCATCCATATTATGAGGCCAGCGGAGATCAGCCTATCCAGCCCGTTGCGGGCCCCCAGGATGTTGGGGGGTGCACCTACATTTGTATGCACAAGGTGGCAGGCACCGGGCGGTGCCTGTCACGTTGTGCATGCAAATGCACGACGTGCATTCACAGCATTGTGGCGGGCGGTGCGGTGAGCACCGCCCGCCACAATGCTGGGAATAGGGTGTCCCACCGCCACGGTGGCGGTGGCATCCTAATGTCAGGTGCAGGACCGCCGCACCCCTTGCGGACGGTCCCGCATTCCGTTACGGTGGCGGGCGGACTTTGTCCGCCCGTCATCGTAATGACCTCCTAAGTATTGCATTTGTTTTTTAATATATGTGTTACATTTTTAGAAGTTATTAATTTTATTTTAAGTACATTTTGCGTTTTAGTTCTGTAGCGGGTTGTGGGTTTATAGGGGAATAGGGTGGGAAGTAATTTAATTATAATAAATTGAATATTAATTTTTATTTATTAGTATTTATTTATTTTTAATTTTATAGTGTTAATTGTGGGAATTAATTTATAATTATTTTATTAATAATTGGCTGTTAATTTTTATTGATTAATTAATTGGTAAATATGTTAATTGTCATTTTTTTAGGAGCGGGTTTTGGGTTTATAGGGGAATAGGGTGGGAAGTAATTTAATTATAATTCATTTATTAATATTTTTTATTAATTAATATTTATTTTATATTGTTAATTGTGGGAATTAATTTATTATTAATTATTTATTAATTGGTTGTTAATTATTATTAATTAATTGGTAATTATGTTAATTGTGTCATTTTTTTAGGAGCGGGTTGTGGGTTGATAGGGGAGTAGGGTGGGAAGTAATTTAATTATAATTAATTTATTGATATTTTTTTAATTTATTTTATATTGTTAATTGTGGGAATTAATGTATTATTAATTATTTATTAATTGGTTGTTAATTATTATTAATTAATTGGTAATTATGTTAATTGTGTCATTTTTTTAGGAGCGGGTTGTGGGTTGATAGGGGAGTAGGGTGGGAAGTAATTTAATTTCAATACATTTATTAATATTTTTAATATAATATTTAATTCATTTTATTTTATAGTTTTAATTGTGTGAATTCATTTATTAATAATTATTAATATATTGCTTGTTAATTGTTAATTAATTAATTGTTAATTAATTATGTTAATTGTGTCATGTTTTACAGAATTGGTGGTGGCATTTATAGGGGAATATGGTGGGAGGTAATTTATTTATAATTAATGAATTATTTGTTAATTAATGCTAATTAATTAATTAAAATTTAAATATGCCAATTGTGTAATAATTTTGATGTGTGAGTTGTGGGTTTTATAGAGATAAATGGTGGGAAGTAATTTTTTTTAAATTAATTAATGATTTGTTGTTAATTGATATTAAGCTATTAATGTAAAATTAGTTATGGAAATTGTGTAAATATTTTTAGGTGTGTGTTTTGGTGTTTATTGGGTTAGAGCAGTGGTTCCCAATCTGTGCGCCGCGGCGCCTTGGTGCGCCCCCAAAAATAGCCAGGGGCGCCGCGACACAATATGTCAATATCCGGCTTGTGCAATTACTTGCATTTTGAAAGCTCGCTATCTAAAATAGGTTTTGTTAAAGGTAGATGAAACTCCCTCTTGTACCGCTAGATGGCAGTGCGACATGTAAAATAGCACATTAACAGCTCCTGTATGAAATTGATGAGGAAATATCTTATTCTTAGTCGTCTCCTCTTCAAACAGGATGGTAAAATACAGTTAACAGGAATAATGAAGTTGAAAGGGGCTCAAGGAAGAAACTCCATTTAAAATATATAGGAAAATGTGGGAGGCAAAATAAAATAATAAAAAGCAGGGGTTCGGCAAGGGGCAGGGAGTACCAGATGGGTATGCAATAAAGGATATTGCCGACAAAAGCCAGAATGTTCAATAGGTGAGAGGTGCACATAACAATTAATACGCGACTGGGACAAAAAAAGAGCGTTTACGGCACTGCAAAGCACATAAAAAACACAACACAGCATAACCTGACCACTTGCCAAATTTTTATGCATCATTAACGAAGTATGCAGATATACTAATTCTCATGTTTAATCACGTTTTATTCTCAATAATCAAAAAGCATTTGTTTTTTAGTTTAACAATGTAACCAGTAAGTTTTTTAATTAATTTACAAGGCTGGATTGCATCCTGGTCTATGGTTAAAAGGGATTCAAGCGTGACAATATCCTCAGCAGGAGTTCACTTGAAACTTGGCCTCCAAGTGCTTCCTAGAAACCTTAAAAAATTGCAGCAACTAGAAATATTTGCCCTTTGCTTTGTCAGAGTTCCTGACACATTGAAAGTGAGAACTAATTGACATACTTGACATCAACACAAGAATTGATATGAGAGAAATTATAAATATATGTAGAACACCAAAACTTTACTATTGTGGACGAATGGCTAATATGATCAGTGGAGCAGCATTCGTATATATCAAAAGTGGCTCCTTAACAACTAAAATGATTTGTAGGAGAGCACCCAATGCTGGTGCCAAATTTTTAAAAACAATTTAAAAAAAAACATTCTACATGCAAACCACAGTGCTGGAGAGTATTCTTTCTGACTTAACCAAATAAAGTTTTTTTTTTTATTAAACAACTGTTATACTTTTATTTGGTTACATCTATGAATATAATACCATCATCAGCTTCATGCCAATTATTTTCAGGGAATAAAATGGAAGTACTCCAGAGGCCGGGCTTACATTCCCCTATCCACCCAAAAAAGTAACATAATGGGGAGCCGCGGTCAACGGCCAATAGGTCAAGGGAGCCGCAGGTGGAAAAAGTTTGGGAACCACTGGGTTAGAGGGTGGCAAGTAATTTTGTTTAAATTAATTAATCATTAATTGATCATTAATATTCATTTTTTAATTGATAAATATTTTTGGTAATTGTTTAGTTTTTATTTTGTTTTTATTTTGTTTGGGGATTTAGGTTCAATAACTAACGTTTGGTTTTACATTAATTTTTACATTTTTAAATGTGTTTTATAATTATTAATATTTGTTTAATTGATAATTAATTGTGTTAATTATGGAGGTACACTTTTTTGTTTAATTTAGATGTGTGTTGTAAATTGTGTGGTGTTATAGGGTAGGAAAATGAATAAAACATTTAGGTAAATTTTAATTTTTTGATTAAAATTAATTTCTATTACAAAATATTTGTTTGTAAATTTTTTGTTAAATTTAAAAAAAATGTTTTAGATTTTTGCTACATTAAAATATTTTTATGTTTTGTTAATTTTTATATTTTTATATATGTTTTGTTTTTGTTTTTTTATTATATTTTGTATTGTAGTTGATATTTTGTTTGTTTTTAAATTTGAATTTTGCTCTGTGGGAATAGTAATTTTTACCCCTCTGCTATCCAACACTTTCCCTACTGTTGCATTAGCAGGAGTGGGAATAGTAATTTATCCCCCTACGCTATCCAACAGTTTCCCTACTGTTGCACTTGCTGGAGTGGGAATATTAATTTGTACCCCTCCGCTATCCAACACTTTCCCTACTGTTGCACTCCCTGGAGTGGGAATAGTAATTTCATCCCCTTTGCTATCCAACACGTTCCCTACTGTTGCACTCATTGGAGTGGGAATAGTAAATTATTCCCCTCCACTATCCAACACTTTCCCTACTGTTGCACTCGCTGGAGTGGGAATAGTAATTTTTACCCCTACGCTATAATAATAATACTGGAGCTTATATAGCGCAACAGCTACCTCAAGCAGTGGTGTCCCGGCGCTGTAACAGCAGGCAATGCACGCAGAAAGAACGCTACGGCACTAAAACCCAAACTAGTCAGCCTTAAAGAGCCAAGTCTTCAAGGCCTTTCTGAAGCAGGTCTCTAATTTAGTCTGGCGGAGGTTCCCAGGCAGGGCATTCCACATTATGGCCGTTCTAACTGCGAGCGATCTACCACCCAGACGTGCTTTCGCAAAGCGGGGAGTACAAAGCAAATTTTGGGAATTCGACCTCAATGCTCGATTTTACTCATAGCAGCAGAGTCTGTGTTTAAGATAGCTGGGGCATTTTCCATTGAGAGCCCGGTAGGCCAAAGTCATGGCCTTGAATTCGATTCTTTTGGCTACCGGGAGCCAATGAAGCTCATGTAAATGCGGAGAGACATGGTGCCGAAACGGTATGCATCTGGCCAGTCTCGCAGCCGCATTCTGTATCATCTGAAGGCGGCAGATAGAGTATTTAGGAAGGCCGAGGTATAAGCCATTTGCGTAGTCTAGCCTCGATGTCACTGTGGCATGGACTACGGATTTGCGGCAATCTTCCGGTAGGAAATGTAAAAATTTCCGGAGATTTCTTAAATTACTAAAGCAGATAGCGGTGACCTGCTGAATTTGGGCCGAGAAGGAGAGATCAGCCATCTCACGCCTAGATTTCTGATATTAGTGGCGGGGGAAGGCGGTGGACCCATCCAACACTTTACCTACTGTTGCACTCGCTGGAGTGGGAATAGTAATTTTTATCACTCTGCTATCCAACACTTTCCCTACTGTTGCATTTGCTGGAGTGGGAATAGTAAATTATTTCTCTCCGCTATCCAACACTTTCCCTATTGTTGCACTCACTGGAGTGGGAATAGTAATTTTTACCCCTATGCTATCCAACACTTTCCCTACTGTTGCACTCGCTGGAGTGGGAATAGTAATTTTTATCCTTCCGCTATCCAACACTTTCCCTACTGTTGCATTTGCTGGAGTGGGAATAGTAATTTTTCCTCTCCGCTATCCAACACTTTCCCTACTGTTGCACTCATTGGAGTGGGAATAGTAATTTTTACCCTCTGCTTTCCAACACTTTCCCTACTGTTGCACTCGCTGGAGTGGGAATAGTAAATTATTCCCCTCCGCTATCCAACAGTTTCCCTATTGTTGCACTCGCTGGAGTGGGAATAGTAATTTTTTACTCTCCGCTATCCAACACTTTCCCTACTGTTGCACTTGCTAGAGTGGGAATAGTAAATTATTCCCCTCCGCTATCCAACACTTTCCCTACTGTTGCACTCGCTGGAGTGGGAATAGTAATTTTTTACCCTCCGCTATCCAACACTTTCCCTACTGTTGCACTCATTGGAGTGGGAATAGTAAATTATTCCCCTCCGCTATCCCACACTTTCCCTACTGTTGCACTAAATGTAGTGTAAAATGTAGGTTTAAAAAATATTACGTTTTAATATTTTAATTTATATTATAATTTTTTATTTTTTTATTTTTATGTTACAGGTGTATATATATATTTATCTTTATTTTTTAATATATTTATAACATTTTATAATTAATTTAAATTATTATTTATTAATTATTTTTAAGTAAATATATAGGGGCCCATTACGATACCCGGCGTAAATAATTCCGCCAGGCATGGAAGCGGCAAAAATCCGCCCGCACACACCGCCTGAACACCGACCACGCCATTACGATTACACAAACCGAATACCGCCATCGGCGGAAAAAGCACACAAAATACCGCCCGCCAACGTCCGAGTCGGAGACAAACCGCCCGCCACGGACGGAAACACGCACGACAACACAAAACCGCCCGCCCTCACGGCCGACACACCGCACGTGAAATTACGATCGCACCGACATGAGCGCGGAAAAACCACAAATATACCGCCCGCCAGCGCAAACAACGCCGATGAGAATCGACACGGCAGAAGCCATGGCGCCAACGTACCTGCACAGAAACCATCCGCACACAAAACCAATAGCACACAACATGGCCAACAAGTCCACACAGCAAGGCACGCACAAATACACAAGCACAGTACACATCCCGAAAACACCCCCCCGGACAAACAAAAAATACAAAGGCCAGAACACCAGACACAACACACCTGAAAACAACAGACCATGAGGACACACCCACATAGGTGAGTACAAAATCAGCACTCCCACAGACCACAACCCCTTGCTACATTGCAAACCAGAGAGGAGAGGAGAGGACACAGTGACACAGCAAGGACAGCAGCACACCACAGAAACGCACACATCACTACCACCACCACCACCACCACCACCAAACACCACCACCACCACCACCACCAAACACCGGCACCACAAACCCCCTGCACATTACACAACACACACCGCACCAGCACCACAAACATCATGGCACCACAAAGAATGCCCAAGTTCACGCCCATGGAGCTGACGGTCATGGTCGACGAGATCATCAAGGTGTACCCACAAATCTATGGGAACATGGTCCAGCACACACCACTAGCCACCAGAAACAGAATGTGGAACCGGATCGTAGACCAGGTCAATGCAGTCGGGACCCTGCCCAGGAACAGAGTCGAGATTAACAAACGTTGGAATGACGTAAAGAGCCTGGTCAAGAAGAAGGAGGGCAAAAACAGAGAGCTGGCTGCCGTCACTGGCGGAGGGAATCCCGCGCTCTTTAAGACCTTCAAAGCGTGGGAGGAGAAGGTGCGAGTCGTAATCCATCCGGAGATCCTCGCCGGATTAGCAGGGGAGTGGAGGCTGGTAAGTACAAACTAATGTATACCAGCACACCGCTATGTACTCACATGCACTACCACCATGCCACAGCTCCCAGGGACAAACACCCCCATGTCCAGCACACAATACACAACACATCACACACACATGCAACAGACACTACCACACACAGCCCAAACAGAACAACTGTAAGATGCGTGGGGACATGTGTACACTAAGCCAGCCACGTAACCACCAACAGGTCCCCAAATATGCCAGAAGCGCCACAACGAGCACCCACCACACCCATGTGTCCGCCACAGCTGCACTAACCGACAAGTAACAGGTAAGTGGCAGGAACACAAAGTGCAGTGGGTGGGACGGTGGACAGCCCAAGTACAACACACACCAGGCCCCAGTCCCACAGCACAGCAAGGAGGAGCATCCCCCACACCCCACAGCCACGTGTCAGCCACCGCAGTGCACAACGACAGCCGAAAGGCAGACATCACGGTCCACAGCAATCGGTGTCAGTGGGTGTCCAGCCACCCCCACGACCCACAACACCCTCCCACCCCCACAGACCTGCAACATGGAGCACCCCCCGCTTAGAGCCATGTGGCATCCAGTACAGTGCACGCACAAATAACTTGCAGGTGGGAAACTGGACAGGGCTGGATTACTGGAGGCATGAGGACCATAACACGACCAACACATGGGACATGTCACGTAGCAGACGAACACGCAGCACCGCCCACCGTCACGAACAAGTGAACAATGTGCACACGGACATGAACAACAGACTCACACCCCACATGACCCATCACAGACATAGCAACACCCAAGGAGCCACGTCTGCATGCACAAGCCACACTGAATATAGTCCCACACGGCAGCCACTGTGCAACTCATCACACACAACCGAAACACCATTGAAGTCCTGTCCATGTAGCCCCTACTGCCTGTCAACCACACACCCCACAACTACGCCTATGTAAGACAAACAACACTAGACGCAACAGAGCGGAACAACATAAATGCACACGAACACCACTGAACCCATCAAACACACAGACACACCATGCACAAACAACATACCATCCATCCCATCCGTCAGCCCCAGTCTCATGAAAGGCATGTCATCCGCACAGCTGCCACACATACAGCAGTCACGCTAAGATACATGCCCATGACCAACCATGTGCCAGAAGTCAATGAAGTGCACGACACACTGTGAGCAACAACACACAACATGGGCCACACCCCCCCCGAGCACTGCAGTGATGCACATGGCACAGGGCAGCACGCACACCAAGGAGATGGGACAACTGCAATACGTTGGCTGGCACACAACCATCACTCACTCATAACGATGCGTCCAATGCCATGTCCAGTAATCACAACAGACAGCAAATATGCAGGCCATGTCAAGCATGCACACACCTCAAACCATGCACTGTCATGCTGCCACAACACATGTCACGTTCGGCACCCATGGCTCACAGCATGTACCCCAAAAGCATATTCCCTCCCAAATGCGAATCTGGGGCATGGCCCCCATGTTGCCATATGCGTTCCTGAGCGTTCCATTTGAAACCCAAAAGCAAAGTACAAACCAGACCCAGGATGGGCCAGGAGCCCGCATACACCAGAGTCACAATAAGTAGGGGCACAGCAACACACCCATCGGCATGGCCAATCCGTCCCATGCCACATGTGCACAGCACACAGTCCCGTTGCCAAGCACACACAACTACAGATGCTACAGCCACACACACGCCTCCGGGAAACCCATGTACGAGATTGCACGAACTGTCAATGTCAGACGACAAATACATACTTCGCCAGGTGCAACACAATAACAAATCTCATTCTCTCCACAGGTGACGAACTGCTGGATGCTGGGGATGGAGCCAGCAGCCAGCACAGCCAGCCTACAAGCCCCCAACGAGGACACACGGATCTGGAGGATCTGTCCTCCTCTTCGGACACGGACAACCAAGCAGGCCCATCTGGTGTGGCAGGGCCCAGCCGCTCCCCAGGACCCCTCCTACCCACCAACCCATCATCCAGGGCTGCTGAACATTCACAGCCCCCTGCTGCCACTGTCGTTGCGGCCACACCCACGGTCATTGTGGCCACTACCACTGCCGCAACCGCCACCATCGCCGCACCGACCACCACCGCCGCCGCCACGTCTTCGCTGGCACCAGCCCCAGCGCAGGTGGTGGCCCGGACGACTGGATCCACCCTGGGAGCCACAGCGAGGACCGTGGTGAGCAATGTGGCTAGTGGGCAGGCCGGTGGCAGCAGGACTGGTAGGAGGAGCAGGGTCAGGGAAACGCCAGCCTCCCCTGGGAGCCATGCCCTGCCTCACATGGCCAGAGTCCTTGGGGCCTATGAAGAGGCCCAAGGACAATGGGTCCGGTCTGCTTCAGACACGCGTGAGGTGCTGGGGGTGCTGAGGTCCATGGACGCCCGTATGGGCCAAATCGTGGACCTCATGGGACAGCTGGTGGTGGCGGTGAGGTCACAGCCAGGGACAGCAGCTCCCCCTCCGCCACCACCTGCCGGGGCGCAGGGTGGAGCAGCAGTGTCCAGTTCCCCTGCGTCCACAGCCAGTGATCACACCTCAACCACCAGCATGTCGCAAGCAGGCACCCCCTCGCAAACGTGGAAGGGGCCGTCCGAAGAGGAAACAGATCTCCCGGGAGGACTTCGCACGCTCCAGTCGCAAGTGAGGCAGCCAGCCAGCCTTCCGCCAGCCTTCCTTGACCAGCCACTGCATTGACTTGGACTACGATCCCACTCCACACAGCCATCTGGATGGCATGTGTGTGTTGGACTATGGACATAGAACCAGTGGGTACACCCTGATCATCACGCAGCCATGACCGACAGCTCATTGTCACTGCACGCACCACTTTTGTCATCACCTTACACACAATCACATGTCACAGTTTGTAATAAATGCACCTTTTTCACTAACTGCTGTTTGTGCCCTGTGTCTTATTTGTACGGAATACAACGGCCACCTTGGGCGGAAAGGCACCTGATGCGTGGCATGGCATTTGAATCCGGAGGGCCTGTAGGGACCTAGGGGTGGGAGACAGAACAGGAGCACATTCAATGAGTGTGTCACACACCCATCACACAGTACATGTCAACAACTACAAGCAATGTACACACATCGCACAGAGCAATAGGGCACAATGCCACAGCCACCAACAGTGGCATACTACCCTGGCCATGGAGCGTTGACACACAGCACGCAGTGAACAAACGGCCACTCTGACACAGCACACACACACCTGCACAGATACAGCCACACCAGCCGTCGTACATGGACACTCACCGTCAAGTGAAGTAGCGGGCGATGAGCTGCTGCCGCACATTACCAGCTTCCTCCTCTCCGCTGTCCTCCTCACTCGAGCTGTCCTGGTCTGCGGGCTGGGGCCCTGGTTGATCTCCGTCATCCACGATGAGGGGGATCTGCTTCCGAATGGCCAGATTGTGCAGCATGCAGCACGCCACCACTATCCGGCACACCTTCTGTGGGGAGTACGCCAGCGCACCCCCGGTGCGGTCCAGGCACCTGAACCTGGACTTGAGGAGGCCAAAGGTACGCTCGACCACACGTCTGGTCCTCCCATGTGCCTCATTGTAGCGATCGTCTGCTGGGGTGCGAGGATTCCTCAATGGACTGAGCAGCCATGCCCCATTCGGATACGCAGAGTCACCTGGGTGTGAGGGACACAGAGAACCGTTGCTAATCCAACTGGACAGGGGACAGCATCGCACAGCCAGCACGCTACACCACTCCACATACTCACCGACAATACAGGCACGATCCTGTTGCATATTGGACATCAGTCGTGGCAAGATGCTGTTGCGCATTATGTGTGCGTCATGGGCCGAGCCTGGGAACTTTGCACACACGTGGGTGATCACCATGTCCGCAAGGCACACCACTTGCACATTCAGGGAGTGCGTGTGCTTCCTGTTGCGGTACAGGTGCTCAGTGGCCTGTGGTGGAACAAGGCCGACATGTGTGCAGTCAATGGCTCCAACGACGTGTGGGATTCTGCCAAGGGCATAGAATGCACCCTTCACTGCCGCCAATTCACGAGCCCTGGGGAAGCGGATGTACCTGTTCCGGTACAGCATCATGGCTGCCAGTACATCCCTCAGCACCTTGCTGAACATGGGCTGGGACATCCCTCCTCCAATGCCCACTGTGTGCTGGAATGACCCAGTGGCGAAGAAATGCATGGCGGCCATCACCTTAGCCGTGGGGGTGACAGCAGTCGGATACACCCTGCGGGGACGGAGATGGGGTTCTAACATGGCACACAGTCGATGCAGGGTTGGCCTGTCCAGCCGAAACTTCCTAATAACCTCTGTATCGTCCATGTCCGCCAGCAATTGGTATGGGCGGTCAATGTTCGGTCTCCGCCTAGGGACAATGGCAGAGGACACATGTCAAAGCAACACGACACATAGCAATTTCGCATACACATCACTGACATGACTGAGTAAGCACAGGAGCCACAGCCCAGCTGTCAAGCTGGGACGGCACGGCCACAATACACTTACACAGGTCTCCCAACAATGGCAATGGCTAGTGATACAAACCACTGCCATGTGCATGCACATGGGGATCCAGGCCCCAATGACTTGCGGGGCGTGCTGATGGGGACTGACTGCATATCCGTCAAGCGGCAACGCCACGGCAACATGAATGTCTGCTGAGCATGGAACTGCTTCCGCGGCTGGATGAGTATGGCACACGACGACGATGTGGGCACAGGCTGAGCGGCCAAAACAAGTGGGACCTGTGGCACGAGGGGATATGAGACAGTAGTAGGTGTCAGCACTGCACCCTATGTACAGCACTGTACGGATCACACCTCCCGAAACATTGACAGGTGTCCACATTGACAGCCCCATGCCAAGACGGCTGTGTGCTTGCAGTCACACGTCACAGGTGAGAGGTTACATTGCACGTGCCAGGTGGCAGTCGTACATAGTGGGAGCTGGCATGTGTGTGCATGTGTCTCCTGTTCAGGATCCACCAGATGGGCGCTGACTCTGTACTGACCATTGGACACAGCATGTTCCGTGGAAGGCTTGTGTGTGTGGGATGGTGGCACTGGATGTGCCGCCGTTGGGTGGGGGGCCATGCACAGGGCGGGTACGTCGATGATTGCGCATTGTTGGTCACGGTGGGTGCACCCACTAAGATGTGTTGCCCTGTGTTCAATTCCTATGTCCGCATGATGATGGACTGTAGATGTGGGCAGACTACACATTGGTCGATGTGCTGTCTATATGCATGTGCCTTCACACCAGGCACAGCTGCCCCTGCACATGTGACCCCTGCTGGACTCGCTGCTGGGTCTGTGGAGCTGATGCACCTTCTGCGCGTGGGGCGGGCAGCTCGCCTCACTTCCCTCATTGCGCATGTCATGACTTTGCCGCAGGTGACATGGATCATGGAGGGCCCACATGTACGCGTGGGTAGGCTACACATGATTGTACACTGGTCGCCACCCCCAGTCAGTGTTTCGAATGGGAAGGTTGTCGTGCTGGTGGTATGTTCGATGTGGCGGATGGACGGGCCTAGGTGCGGGCTTACATTCCGGACATGGGGGGGTAGTTGTATTGGCAACTAGTTGCAGTACACACGGGACACGTCTCTTCCTTTCCACATCTGGGTCATCCCTTGTACTAACTGACAGTGATACAGTCATCTTCGCCCCAGCCCTCATGTCCTCCCCTCGCTCCCCCAATATGCATGCTCACCTGCGAGGCTAGCGCTTGCACAGGCAGCCCCAAGCTCGCACCAGAGAGGGCAAGGAGTGTATGTGTGGGTCCAGTTGCACGAGTGGGCTGTCTCAGGGTATGATGTGTCGCGGGACGCCGTCCACCTGCGTGGTGCCCCAAATGGTGACCCGGCCTGCATGGACTATGCATCACAGTCTTCGCCTTCCGGATCCGCCACCTGCGACACCCAGTGGCTGTGGCTGCCCTTGCGGCCAGGCCGCGTCCGTCTGTGGCTGATGGCCCACACATTCACTCTTTGGCCTCTATGGGGAGGGCTCGGGGGTGGTGGCGCACGCGCTTGCACTTAGTCGCAATGGCATGTGGCGTGGTTGGTATGATGGGCAATGGATGGGATGGTGCGAGCCACCTCCCGTGACGTCAGTGCTGCTCGTGCTGTGGTGCGTCCCCCTACACTTCCATCTGACTTGTGCCATGCTAGACGTTGAGGTTCTATTGCCTGCGTGATATGACCAGGAGGAGCGCGAGGAGACCTCTCACACACCATGCTCCACTGCCATCCCGTGCCCTGTATCGCCTGTGCGGATTGACTATGTTGGGGTTACACCTGGTCGACTGGGGCTGTGTGTGCCTTGTCAGGGGCATGGCGGGCGCACAACAGGATCCAGCTTGTCCACAGAGGGTGGGCTGAGGTGCGCCTGGTACCGCTTTGTACGTGTGCCCGGCTGCTGTGCACACACGTGTTCACTCCCCCCGACAGGTGTCCTCTCACAATGCCCAGGGAAGCGGTGGTGTACTGTTCATGACCCCTCCCAACACGGCGTGCTCCAACTTGGCATGTGCGCATCTACCCGTCGCACCCACCCACCTGAGCACTGCGTCCATACGACTTCACACGACACATGTGTGTCTTCCACAGTAGTGCTACTCATTTGCGTTGACATCCAATACCAGTGGACTACATGGTCATGTCACGACTGCCGTGTACTTCACATACTCTCATCCTCTCTCATTCGTACTTGTGAAATGAGTCAGCGGAGACAGTTTTGGTTTCAAACATTATATTGAGTCTTCTGTCCTCTGTGATGCAGTATAGTGGACACTACTGGCAGCGGGATACATGTTGAGGATATACTGAGCATGATTGCAAATGGGATAGGGTGTGGGGTTACATGTGATTGGCTGTTGCATGTGGGATGTGGGCTTCAGAGTGACATCTGCTTGGCCAAGGCTGTGCTAATGTACATTTACGTATAGCTGCGGAGCTGCGGACTTTGACACAGACGGTATACATGTAGCCTACCAGACCGCTTGGCATCATGGGCACAGTCCATCTCAGTTCCATGTGACAGGTTTGCTGCGGTTGTTCCTCATGCACGCGTGCATGTGAGATGACATCAGGGCATGTGCTTGCGTGCATGCAGCGGCGTGCCACTTGTTGTTGCACTGTGGTGGTTACTGGACATGTCACAGTCACTGGGGTCGTGTTGTTGTTGTATGCACTTGTCGTCCATGCAAAGGTCCTGGTATGGGATTCCCGGGGCGGGGTTGGGAGGGGTGCAGCACCCACAGACTCCAGGCGACCTATTCATGTCCACTGAGCAGTGTGTGTGTCCATGGGCGCTGGATCCATGTCGTGTCCTGGTTGTTCGTGCAGTTCCGTCCATGTGGGTGCGATACACAGAGCCCATGCCACTGCCTCCCACGATGCATGCGGTGTTCCTGGATGTGATGGGGAACACTGTGCATGTCCCGGTCATATCCGATGTCATGGCGATGTCGTTGATGGTGTGGTTACAGTTGCCGGTCGTTTGGTATGGCTGTTGTGGTGGTGACTGGCCAGTCCGTGCGGAAGCTAAGCATGGGTGCGGGGTTGGACATCATAGGTCACTCGGGGAACCTGCGTTGTGGTCCGACGTATTTACAGGTTGTCAGGTATGCGATGCCGTCCAGCAGGGCTTCCATGTCATTGGTGGTGTACATGTTTGCCAGCCAATGAAGCGGATGGTGGCTGTCAAGGTGTTGTTCGTAGGTTGTCCCTTGGAGGACTATGATGGGGCATGCTGGGTGACATTCGATGTAGCTGTTATCGATGATCCGTCGTGTGGAGGCACAGTGGTCCCATTTCAGTGCGGGTGCGATGTTGGCCACATACGCCATGCCCCCATAGGCAGAGCAGGCCCTGTCGTGTGCGTCCAGAGGGAGGAGTAGTGGTAGCAGGTCCGCCTTCAGACATGCCGGGTTGGAGAGGCATATCTCGACGGGATGCTGGTAGGGACACCTCCGACAGTAGAAGACGGGCATGACGCAGCTGAACAATGTGATGCGGTAAGTCAGTCGGTAACTTACGTTCAGCAGGGACAGGAGATCGCATCCCAATATATGAAACAGGTTGGTTTTTTACAGCTTGAGCTGTTCGGCGTAGTTGGGTAGGTGTTTAGCGGTTGCCATTTCGCAGCGGTGCGTTGTGGTGGCGTGCTCCGGCTGTGTGTGCAGTCTGCAATGTGCACGCTCCGAGGTTGCTGTGAGCTCTGTGTAGTCGTAGGGAGACAGGACTTGTGTTCTGTTGGCTTGTTTGGAGGACACGGGTCCTCATCCCACATGCTTCTCAGACAGTTCAAGGTCAGTGATGTGTGACTCCTTCCAATTAACTTGCATGTGGCCGACATGGGGGAGTGTTTTCTTCTTTCTTCCCCGTCCTTTGTGTGCTTCTGTGATATGCGCTATCTGCCCTGTGGTCGGTCTCCTCGGCATGCCTGTGTTGGTCTATTCTTGGACAATGGCTGTATTCACCGGCTTCTGTCGTAGGGCTGTGGTTTCGGAGTTGGAATGGAAGGTCATTAAGTGCTGTCTGCTCTCCCTTGTGTGGGCGGCAGGCTGCCTTTCCGCTCTGCGTTGGGCCTTGTGTGTGAATGTTATTCTTGGGCCACCTGTTGTCGGTCCCCGGGCTCTTTGGTGTTCCGTTTTATATGTCTTGTTCATATGTGCAGGGTGGTATGGGTGTTTCTGTGTGGTACTGGCGTTCCTCTTCCCGAAGGGGCCCTGCTTCTCCTAGTTGGTGTTGCCGCCGCTGTGTGCTACGCCATGTTTGTTACACTGGGGTGTGTCCTGCTGTTGCGTGTCTTCACTGATATGTGTGCGTCGGTTGTGTGGCGTTGGGTGTTGTCCGTGAATTGGGCGTTGAGGACATGTCTGTGGCCGGCCTGTCACGTGTCATGTGCGTTCGGGGTGGGGCTGATGTGTGTGCTGCTTGGTTGTGTCCCTGTGTCTGTGTGCGACGCATGCATGGCGCTGCGGTTGACCTCTGCGTTGTGCGCATGTGTGGCGGCGTCATCGGCGCTTTGGGGCCGTGACGGGGTGGTTGGTTCCTAGTCCCAGGTGGTGTGTACACATGTGTTCTGCGATGTTACGATTTGGCCTGTGTGTCATATGTGGATGCGATGGTGGATGTGTAGTGTACACGCGCTGGTGGGGGGTTGTCCGCTTTTTCCGCCCTTGCACTGTGTGCGCTGTTTGCGTGCACTTGTTGTGTGTGTGCCTACCTGCGTCTCCGCGGTACGTTGCGTCCTTGGTGGTGCATCAGCAGGAGCATGGGGAGGGCCTGCAGTGCTGGATTCATGCTCGGGGAGCCGCTTCTTCGTTGTCCGTGCTCGGCGTCCGTGTTACCGCTTCGGTTTGTCGTACGGTATCTCTTGGCCGTGGGAGCCGTTTGTTTGCGGCATCGTAATTTATGCGCCGGGCGGGACGTGTTTGGTCGGACGGTGTGTGTCAGTTGGGCTGCGCCGCTACATGTACGGGCGCACTTTGATGGCGGAACGTGTTGCTGGCTTGCCGGCGGTGTTTGGCCTACTTTTCGCATCGTAATTGGGCGGGCGTGTGGACTGCTGCGTGCCGGCGGTAACTGGTGGTTTTTGCATCCGCCAGCACTGCGGTGGTGCTTCCGCCCGCCATCGTAATGTGCCCCATATATATTACATTTTATATATGTATGTTTAATTTATTTTTAAATTACATTTATTACTTATAATTGTTAAAATTTACAAATAAATCAAAATATTTTTATAAAGTAAAATGTATTATTTAATTTATTTTACATTATTTTTTTATACATATAAAAAAACGATATTTTGTACTTCGATATTATTAACAACAATATATATTTTTTCGATATTTTTGTACTTACCATTATGAAGATAGGAGGTCGATATTTTTGACAACGATATTTATGTCCCGATATTTCTGTAGGTCGATATTAGTGTTGTCGATATTCTGTCAGTGATTCCCCTCACACACATCCAGCTGTCGGAGCCTAAGTTTAGTGTGGGCAAAGATTTTTGCCATCTTGAAAATGCCCTGACACATGGCAATTTGGCTCTGTCTGCAGTAAGACAAACAGGAACTACTGAAAAAGTGGAAGGGTTGCCCCTGGAACTTTTACCCTCTTGGTTAGGGAGTGCTAGGAAATGATTTCCTTCCACTAGCTGGTGCCAAGTATAAATGTGGCACCTCCAGGCACCCACTTCAGAACAAATTCTGCATTTGCACGGTATGAAGGCAACAGGTGTGATATTTAGGTGCAGTAAGCAAGACTGCATCCCTCTAATCCAAACATGATGAGATCCCTGCCTGATTCACCAACTTTCTTCCTTCAACACAGTGCAAGGACAATTCTTCAAAAGGGTGTACCATGTACCAACGATCTTGTTGACATGTCAGCGGATGATCAACGCTGATGGTAATTTGTCATAATAGCAGGGACTTGGAGTGTTCCAAGAACCAGTGACTGCAAAATGGCTAATGGAGATGCAATCAAACCAAAATCTCTATTTTATCATCATTTAAATTCAAAATGTTATTGGTCATCAAACATAGGACTAAAACAAGAAATTCCTGATGTTGAAGGGGAATATCTTAGTTACTACCTCTTTGTTGTATCAGAATTAGAATATCAAGAGGGTAGTTAAAAAACGTAAAGCCAAAAGAATAAGTTAAAGAACTCCACAAACTGTACAATAATTCTGAATTGATCAATGCCCAGTGTTTTACTTTAAAAAAGGACTAATTACTGAAAATAACACTACAAATGTACATGATGAATTTAAGGCCACTCTAGCAGTACCTGAACTAGAGATCTACTTCAGATGGTCTCTTAATGTTAAACAATGTATAGCCCATCCTATGGTGTTTATCAAGTGAAGTTATTCTGATTGTAGTTGTCACAGAGTTCTCAATCTAAAACCCTTTCCTTTTGAGTTCCTCGAGAGTTCACATGGTAAACCCACTTCCTAGTGTATTTGTCGTCAAGCTCACAATGTAAAGCTTGTCTCTAATAGTTCTGAGGCAGAGCAGCGCAAGGCTGGCTCCGGTAGGTGTTGTGGGCTAGAATCTCAGAACCGAGCAACACACCTAAATAACACAGAATAAAGCAATGCCCACCCAAAGTTTTTCTTTAAAAAGGAAAAGTATGTTAAGGCACGCATTTCTAAATACTACAATCAAGATGACAAATATTTACAAGATTAGAGGTGGAATTACAACGTGGAACCCCTTCTATAGTGGCCTTACAGAGTAACCAGGGTGCAAACCATAATTTCTAGAGAAATATCACAGAGAGGCAACTAACGCTGAAAATGTAACTTGATCCCATTTCTTGGGAGGTTCTATATGACAATGTGTGCACCAACATTCTCTTTTCGTAAAAACTAGCAATAGTTCTATAAGACCCTACTAGAAAACATGACACTTTACATGATCAAAGGTTAAGGTACAAGCTTTGTCAAATCATTCAATGTAAAATAAGAGGTATGTCACCTTTTGCCAAATTTTAAAAAATCAATAAGTTAAACCTGTAGTTCAAAATGTAAAACGTCTTCCTATTGCATTTGTCAGAGGGTTCACATGTAAAACCCCTTTCTATTGTATGTGAGAAATCCAGTTCCGTTTGTCCCAAAGCTGTCAATAGTTACTATAATCAAAATCACAATTATTTACATGATTTCATGTAGAATTACAAATTGGAACTCCTTCAACAGGGATCTAACAAATGAACCAGACTACAAATGGCATACCTTAAAGAAGTATCACTGGAGGCAGATAACCCTTTAACTGTAGTCTGCTCCTGTTATCTGTGAGGTGCCATTTGACAATGTGCAAACCAGCAGGCTTAAATGTAAAAAAGCAGCAATGGCCCTATAGCAAAACATGAGGCTTTTCACAATCAAAAGGCCTAGGCCTAAGCTCTATCAAATTGTTTTCTGTGTAAAACGAGAGGCCTGTTGCCTTTGTCACCACATTTAATAATCAATAAAGCATGCCTATCAGCTTTAATTTGTACATTTACCTGGCCATGTCATTCTTGCTTAGTGAGGCCAATCAAACAATTTGGGCAGACACAAAGCATACATTGACATGAACATTAACTCTTTCTCTGTAGACAGCAAGCTTTTACTATGGTTAGACCTAAAAATGATATATTTGTCGTATAGTCCTCATTGTAAAACCCCTTCCTATTGTATTTGCCTCTAAGCTCCAAATGTAAAATCCATTCCTGTGGTGTTTGTCGTGGCTTTAACAATGTAAAACAGCTTTCTATCATCCAAGTTCAATTTAAAACTCCTTATTTTTCAGAGCTCACACTGAAAACTCCCTTCCTACTGTGTTGGCCATGGGTATACACCATGCATGCATCTTGTATGTAAACTGGGGTCTGCTGTAGAAATACTCATCTACAGACCTTAAAACAATGTAATGCCAATGCATGCATAACGGCCTACTTCAACATATGATTTTCATAATAAATGATGGAGACCTAAGCCTTTGTCATAACTTCTCATATTAAACAGATCATATCTATGGCATCTGACATGTTTCCCAATGAACCAGTCAGTCCTACAGCCTTTATGTCTATGAGCATAACTAACCCAGGCCTACTGTATTGAGCAAATTCAGTGCAATACAAGCACTAATTTTCATCTGAAGCACACAACGTCTGCCCAATCAAATCGAGTAAGAGTATAAGTTCAGTATGTGGGCAGAGCTAAAGCCTCCCTCTCAGTAGTATTTCTAAAGGCTCTTTATGTTGTTGATCAGGAAAGGTTTAGCAAAATCTGTGCTGTCAAGGCAGACCTAAAAGTCATTGAGAAGGTATGTAAACATCCACAAAGCTAAGAATTTGTTGGTGTTCACATCCTTCACATTGGCCACCTCCCTTACTCTTCGCTAGGAATAGAAGTATACCAAATGTTAACACCAAACTTGTCATCAATCTGTAGTAGCTGTATTTTCTTTAAGTTCATAGTGTGCACATGAATTTCAGCAGATCCTGATTTTGTGAAACGGGACCTTCCATTCTTGACTGCAGATGGGATTTCAATTCCACCTAAGAGTGCAAAAAAGTTTGTGAATTGGCCCTATAATGTGTAAGCAAACTTAGTGAACTTTTAAATCTTCTATAGTAGGTACATCTTTTCTAATGCACAGCAGATTTAGGAAAAGCTCTGAATTGTAGCTACATGTTTCCTGGAGGCAAAAGTTGTCATGCTGATACCAGGAACGGAATGGAAAAAGTATTGATTTTAATTAACTGAACCCAAATAAAATGTCTTCATGTCATTTTATTTATACAATTTTTAACATTTTCATTTCAGGGAAAGCTACAGAACCATTGGCCTGTATTGGGTTGGCTCTATACTGATGAGCATTATTGTTTTCCTACCAGGAAACCTTGTAGGTAAGGAACAGACAAGATGTTAACATTCCTGTGTACATTTTAAATTACTTCATGAAAGACTTAAAATTAAACAAATGTATTTAGTTTTTAATTTTATGAAGCCTCATTCAGCTATGATGGTACAGTGAAAATGATACATGTAACTAATCAATTTAATCAGACAGGTATTTCTTATAAGTGTTCCTTACATAGGAACACTAGCCAGACTGTTATACCTTTAATTTTTATTAACAAGATATTTCACTTTTTCAACTTAACCACTTTAGTGGTACTGTATTAGTTGAGCCCAAAGCCACGTATCTTTTTCACATTTTCACAAAGTGGTTCTTTCATTTCAATTTCTTTTTTTCTTGCAGTTTGATTTTTATTGTCTAATCCAACATATCCATCTGACCCCACAAACTGAAAAATAGAGATTTCCACATCTCTTTAACAAAATTATGCCATTTTTGTTTACATCTCAGACACAATAGGGTGTGTTGTTGAGAGACTTCAAAGTCATGCATCACTATTACATTATAGCATGATACTGAGGCAATGTTAGCTGTTAAAGATCCTGAACCCTCTAATTATAGGTCCAATCCTCAGGCAACGGCCTATAAGGAGAGAGAGGGCCTTTAACAACCAGCGTAGCCCACAGAAAAATAATTATATTGCTGTTAGAACATTTCAGCCACTGAGGGTAGAACATTCTAAACTAAACAGGGAGAAAGAGAAAGACATTCATTGGAATTGAAGCAGAAGATGTATACCAGACATTATTGGACCTGACCCACTCCATTGTATTCAAGGAAGCACTCAACACTTCAATGTTCTAATAACCATTTATAGGTTTGAATTGAAGTTGTGATATGCACAGGCATTGTTATTTCAGATACTTCTAGAACCAGTATCACGCACCACTTCAATTGAGGAACTACCTTCTAACCTTAACAAGAACCCTGCCCTTCTCTCCTCAAACTGAATAAATGGAAGGTTTTCCCACTTTCCTTTTTTTATCCAGAAGGGCCATTACACCCCAGGTTGGAGGGCAACAGTTACACTCAGCCCCAAGGGAGGGTATCGCAAACACAAGTAGTCAGCTCTGCCAGGAACACATTAATTCCCCTCACAAATAGATTCACACCATTAAGGGATCTGGATAGTGTGGATTGACAGCCAATTCCTTCAGTGACCACAGTTAGTATAAGTCATCCAGTAAGAGTACAATCGATTGGTCTGTCCGAATTACCATATGACAAAGTGACAGATCCCCTGGTATGCACCTTTATGACATGGAATATTGCTGGTCTGAAGGCAAAAAAGCTGATGATCAGTGGTTAGCGGTAATAATGGTGGCCCATATCATTGCACTCCAAGAGACCTGGGATACTTCTGACTCTTTTTTAATGGATGGCTTTGTCCCTTTCTTTAAATCTGCATCCCCGTCGATTGCAGGAAGAGCGAAGGGTGGTTTGCTCACCCTAATTTCTCTTAAACTATCATGCACTATCAAGGGTCTTCCAAGCTCATCGCCACATCTTTTAGCAGTAGAACTGACTTTTCCAAGTGGGGTAACTTTGGTGATCGTAAATTTTTATAACTCATTTTGTAGGGATTTCAGAGTGAACACCTGATTGGTCTTGATGTCTTTTTAGAGGAACTCGCTCAGGAGAGACATACTCCCTACGAATTAGTTATAATGGGGGATTTTAATATACATCGATGTAAATTTAACTGTGTGATAGATGGGGAGACTCATGAAGATTTACCACCTGTGGCCCATTTTGAACATTCTATCCAAGGCACCCGACTTGATAGCTTACTAGCAAATAATAATTTGTACTGTCTAGAGCCTGGGGAAGAAACAGAGGTGATACCATCTTTTTTTGGTAGAGGACGCAGTTCCACCATAGATTATGTTGTAATTTCAGCCCCCTTATATCGATATATGCGGGAGGTCAGGGTGGCTCAAACTGGTTTTAGCGACCACAATCCCATTATTGTGGTAACTAATGGTTTTTTGGTTCTTTGGGGAGCGGAGCCAAAAGCCTTGGCAAATGGGGATTTTCGGCCTACGGCCCAGGATCGGAAAATAAGATGGGAGAAAATTGTCCCGGATCTCTTTTTAACTGAGTTATATATTGAGGGCAAAGAGGAAATTGAGTGTTGCCTAAACACATTCAGCGAGCCAAATGAAGTACTAGAGGCTTATGATAAATTTAGTAAGCTAATTGGTAAAAAGTTAACTGGTAAAAAGACCAAGGTAGGAACTAATGAGGCAAAGTGGTTTAATGCTGATTGCTCCAAAACCCACAAAGCCTGTATGGTTGCATTAAAAAGCGCACCTAGAGATCCTGAACTGATTAAAACCTGTAGGAAAGCATATGATTCAGCTTTAAAATTAAGGAAGGGTGCTGTAAGGGAACAGGCATGGGACGATCTAACACAGGCGAGCACACAAGCCGATAGTGCAAAATTTTGGAAAGTGGTAAACAGCCCCTTTTTCAAAGATAATAACACGACAAAAGTAGAGTGTGTAATTCCAGCCGACCGGTGGGTTAGCCACTTTGAACACATTTATTCAGAAGTTGTTACGGAACATATAGGCCCTATTTGGGTACCGAGTCCTTTACCACTAGATCTGTTTTTGGATGTAAAAGAGGTTCAGAAAGCGATTGAGGGTATGTCCGCCAGGAAAGCTCCCGGTCCCGATGAGATACCGGTGGACCTCTATAAGTCAGACACGGGTGTATGGGCGAAAATTTTAACCGGAGTGTTCAATGCAGCCATAAGGGTAGGTCAACCACACTCATGGTCAACGTCGGTGATATTGCCAATTTTTAAGAAAGGCGCTAGGGAAGACCCAGGATGTTATCGTCCAATTTCTTTGTTGGACTCCGCAGCAAAAATAATGGGAAAAGTAATTTTAGATCGCCTAGCAAACTGGTTGGAAGAAAGGGAAGTGTTGTCAGAGTTACAATTTGGTTTTCGCAAAGGCAGAGGTACAGTGGAACAATGTATGAATTTACTAATGATTACCAGTAAATATACCCTAGCCAAAAAAGGACGTATGTCATTGGCTTTTATGGACTGAGGGGCCGATTCCGGCCGGAAAACGTACCGACCGACTCGGAGCCGGAATACATTCCGACCGACACGTACCGGTGCAGCCCGACCCGCCAAGTACGATGAGAAGCGAGCAAAACCCGACCGACTCGTACGGAACACAAGCCGAAGGACCGAGCCGCGTGGAAAACAGCAATCCGGTCGGAAAAACACGCGATTTGAACCGACCGACTCGCACCCGGAACAATACCGAACGAGACGTACCCGCGGACTCCCACCCGCCAAGTACGATGCAAGGCGTGGAAAACACGACCGAGTCGCACGGAGGACAAGCCGTACGACCGACACGCATACAAAACTGCGAGCCGAAGCAACCCAAAACACCGCGACCGACGCGTACGCAGCATATAAAACAGCACAAACACAGCGTGAACGAAACGGACAAGCCCGTACGAGACAACTGCAGGGTCCGACTCGGTCACAAGAACGTCTCCTACATGCACGAAAAGTACAAAGGGAAAATACACAAAAAAAGGCCAAACAAGCAATTACGAAGCCAATAAATACTGGGGGGGGGAGGGGCAGGGAACAAAGACACATCCACAACTCCACCCATATAAAGGACACAAATCCCTACCATGATCCTTTGCAAATTCAAATTACCTGCCAGCACTCAACAGACAGCAACCACACACCCACAGCTCATCCATCACACAAGCCACACACCATCAGCACCACAACAAATAGAAACCTCACATACACCTAGCAAAACACACACTCACACACCTTCACCTGCACACCAACACACACATCACTCACCATCACCACCCATCACCATGCCCCCAAAGAAGAATCACAAGTTCCTAGATAGTGAATTGGAAGTCCTGGTAGATGAGATCCTCAGGGTAGAGCCACAGCTCTTTGGTACACTGGTCCAACAGACACCCATTTCACAGAAAACAAAGATGTGGGAGAGGATCGTCGACAGGGTGAACGCACAATCACCATGTTTGCGCACAAAGACAGACATCCAGAACAGGTGGTATGACGTGCGCAGGAGGGTGAAGGAGCTGTTGAAGAAGGACTACATCTTGAGCCAACACACCGGCAGTGGCCCTCCTGCAGCCAGTATACCTCAGGCCCTGGGAGGAGAAGGTGCGGGCCATCCTACCACCAGTGAGCGTCTATGGACTAGAAAACATCCCAGAGCCTGGTGAGTACACAACAAATGTACACAATATTCTGCGACTACACACACACATCACTGTCAAGGGGAGAGTCAAACCATGCACTCTTAGCAAATACACAGCAACCAGAACAGAATCATCCCAAAATGTGTATGTCACTCAGAGAAACACAACACATGCCATCACAAAGTGACATTTAACTGTGTCATCACATGTACAAACACAACTACAACTACAGCTAGGCAGTGGCACAAATATAACTGACAAACACATCCAGACAAGTAGCCACCACTACAACACCAGCACACAGTGAAGCCCACTGAAAGAAAGGAAATATGTGTATGCTGGGCAAGTCAGTGTAGCCAATAGCATGATGGGAGTTGTAGGCACAGATATTGCTCACCCCCACAACGGTCCCATCAACACCACCCTGAACCATGCGCACATCACAGGGAGTGGAAAACAACTGACAAGATGGCTGACACTGGGCACTGCTGTGGGGAGCACAAGGCCCTGCTGGCAACTGTGCAACAACCAACAGCAGGACACCACTGTCAGCCATCTTGCCATTGCTCTCACACTCACACACACTGAAGTCCACCCAAAAGCAAGTAAGTATGGGCATGCTGGGAAGTGGGGTGGAGGCAATAGCATGATGGGAGTGGTAGGCACAGATATTGCTCACCCTCACAATTGGCCCATCAACACCACTCTCAACCATGCTCACATCACAGGGAGTGGAAAAGGACTCACAAGATGGCTGACACTGGCTACTGCTGTGGGGAGCACAAGGCCCTGCTGGCAACTGTGCAACAACCAACAGCAGGACACCACTGACTGACATCCTGAAAGACAACTTGCACTCCCTGCAATGGAAGCACGGTCCATGGTGCGATATCTGGCTGGATGGGAAGGAGGACTCACAGCACTGATCATAGTCACAAGCACCTCCCCTCACACCCCCCCCCAACACTTACTCCACAGAACCCACCTGGCGGAATGCAATGCCTCACATCCTAACTCAAGGTCCCACAAAGAACCACCACCCTGAGTCATGCTGTGTGAAGCACAGGGACACTCCTGGGACATTTAGCCAAACAACTGCCCGGACAACACTCCCAGCCATCCTGTCAGCACAGGCAGCCCTCCCCACAGGGAAGCAGAGTCAAAAGGAAGGAAGTATGGGCATGCTGGGAAGGGGGGGGTGGAGGCAATAGCATGATGGGAGTTGTAGGCACAGATATTGCTCACCCTCACAATTGGCCCATCAACACCACACTAAACCATGCTCACATCACAGGGAGTGGAAAAGGACTGACAAGATGGCTGACACTGGGTACTGCTGTGGGGAGCACAAGGCCCTGCTGGCAACTGTGCAACAACCAACAGCAGGACACCACTGACTGACATCCTGAAAGACAACTTGCACTCCCTGCAATGGAAGCACGGTCCATGGTGGGATATCTGGCTGGATGGGAAGGAGGACTCACAGCACTGACCATAGTCACAAGCACCTCCCCTCACACCCCCCCTCAACACATACTCCACAGAACCCACCTGGCGGAATGCAATGCCTCACATCCTAACTCATGGTCCCACAAAGAACCACCACCCTGGGTCATGCTGTGTGAAGCACAGGGACACTCCTGGGACATTTAGCCAAACAACTGCCCGGACAACACTCCCAGCCATCCTGTCAGCACAGGCAGCCCACCCCACAGGGAAGCACAGGCAAAAGGAAGGAAGTATGGGCATGCTGGGAAGGGGGGTGGAGGCAATAGCATGATGGGAGTTGTAGGCACAGATATTGCTCACCCTCACAATTGGCCCATCAACACCACACTCAACCATGCTCACATCACAGGGAGTGGAAAAGGACTCACAAGATGGCTGACACTGGCTACTGCTGTGGGGAGCACAAGGCCCTGCTGGCAACTGTGCAACAACCAACAGCAGGACACCACTGACTGACATCCTGAAAGACAACTTGCACTCCCTGCAATGGAAGCACGGTCCATGGTGGGATATCTGGCTGGATGGGAAGGAGGACTCACAGCACTGACCATAGTCACAAGCACCTCCCCTCACACCCCCTCAACACATACTCCACAGAACCCACCTGGCGGAATGCAATGCCTCACATCCTAACTCAAGGTCCCACAAAGAACCACCACCCTGGGTCATGCTGTGTGAAGCACAGGGACACTCCTGGGACATTTAGCCAAACAACTGCCCGGACAACACTCCCAGCCATCCTGTCAGCACAGGCAGCCCACCCCACAGGGAAGCAGAGTCAAAAGGAAGGAAGTATGGGCATGCTGGGAAGGGGGTGGAGGCAATAGCATGATGGGAGTTGTAGGCACAGATATTGCTCACCCTCACAATTGGCCCATCAACACCACACTCAACCATGCTCACATCACAGGGAATGGAAAAGGACTGACAAGATGGCTGACACTGGGTACTGCTGTGGGGAGCACAAGGCCCTGCTGGCAACTGTGCACCAACCAACAGCAGGACACCACTGACTGACATCCTGAAAGACAACTTGCACTCCCTGCAATGAAGCACCTTCCATGGTGGAATATCTGGCTGGGTGGGAAGGAGGAGCGGATGACAACCAAATACAACCAATGCAGACCATGTACACACCCCAACATTCACATAGAAATGCCCAAATAATGCAGGACAATGTGCTACACCAATATCAACCCCTGACTGTGACAACTTAGGACAATGCAATGTACAGGCCCGCATCCAGAGGCACAGTCACAACTGTCAGGTGTGTCAACCATTGATGCCTGCAGAAACATAACATACATTGTGTGTGTCTCCCAAAAACAGGTGATGATGGGGACACAGCAGCAGATGCTGAGGAGTCCTCGTCCCAGGCTCAAGAGGATACGGAGCTCACTGGTGTGGAACAGCCTCTGCCCTCCTCGGATGAAGAAGACTTACCTGGCACCTCCGGAGCAAGTCATCATGCAGCACCAGCAGGACCACCAGCTGCACCCCCTGCACCCACCCCTCCAACGACTGTCAACACACATACCACCCCTGCCGACATGGACAGACCAAGGAGCAGCACCACCACCAGCACAGGGACCCTGGACCAACGTGGGGCCATGGACACCACCACCACCACCAACAACCCACAAGGTGGCCCATGGTCACCTGTGCCTGCCACCTCAGGTACTGCACGTGTCGCCAGGGGTGGTGGGAGGGGTGGGAGACATAGGTCGCTGCTCACAGAGGGGTCTGGACTGCATGATGACCCACAACTGGCACGCATAGCCGATGCGTACCAGTCCAGCACCGGAGAGTTCAGCCAGGTAGTGGGGCTCCTCAGGGACATTAAACAGCAGCAGGCTGCCCATCATGCCCGCTTGGACTCACACATGTCCCGCGTGGAGTCCAAGTGGGACACACTGCAAGAGATGACGGCGGTGCATAGGGACATATTACAATGCCTCCGCCAGATGAGCAGCAACCAGTCAACACCTCCCTGTGTGCCCACAACATCTGCTGCTGAAACAACTGCAACTGCCACAGGGACGGCGGATGACTCTGGCAGAGAGTCCCCTGCACCGCAGCAGCCTGCACTTGAGGGTCCCCCCCCAAAGAAGAGGGGCCGTCCGAGGAGGGGCAAGTGAGAGGCCGATGGCCATGTGCAACCCCCAGGAAGCCAAAACCTGTTCTGGAGAATAACCTTTGTGCGCAAACTGTTGACCCTGTTGACTGCAACACAACTCTCCCACATGACATGGGGAGCTCAAGTTGGACCAATGTCTCTGATTACTGTGGACTTTACTCTGGACATTTCTGCTACCAGGACTTCCAAATTATCTAGGAACTTTGGATCACAATCCCAATGTACAGCACCCAACAACCTGTGCACTATACTCACACATGTATGTCAATAAACTCACTTATACACCATACTTGCCTCTGTTGTGATTCCTATGTTGTCTCAGAAGTTGCGATGATGATCGGGGAAATGACACTGTGCATGCTAACTGCTACAGCAAGTACAACACCGGCATGTGAGTCATGGCGACGTCACACATATGGGGGAGGCACACCACCAGGGCTACACAACACATACACACCATGGACATCTGACTCATCACCTACACTGATGTTGCCAGGAAATACGTTGCATTGCACAGACCCAACACCTATTCACAGTCTGTGTTAACTAGCCCACTGGTGCAGTAAGCAAATGTCAGTCAGATGTGTGACCACAGACAACGCACATCACAAAGTGAAGCACAGGTTTATTACACATTTGCAACATGTTGTAACCACCACAGATGCAAGGTAATCCCACCTGGCAGCGGGCACACAGTCAACAAGTGTAGAAGGAAGGAAGTCCATGGGTGTGGTGCACATCACCTGTAGGGACACAACAGCTACCACCCGGGAAGTCGAATCACGGTGTTGGGGATCACAGTTGACCAAACGACTCTGAAAGTACCCTGTGAAGGACAGAAATGACACACAGTCAAAAGTACTGAAGAACAGGACAGAACTGCAATACTCATGCACAATACATGTTACAAGATACCCACCCAGAACCAAGTTAGCATGTCAACACTGTTGGGGAGTACAGACTACCTGCAAGGACACATCGCTACACGCATACAGACATGTAGCCCATGGACACACTCAAACAGCACCAGAGCACCACCAACACATATCATGCAAACTCACATCATTGACATGCCATCTCTGGATACTCACATTCAGCTGAAGAAGTTGGTGATGAGCTGTGTGCGGACATCACCCTCAACATCATCATCATCATCACTGGCATCGTGGTCCAGGCCAGGATCCTCCACAGGTGGCGGACGTTGGTCATCGTCATCCAGGATGAGAGGCAACTCCTTCCGCACTGCCAGGTTGTGGAGCATGCAGCAGACGATGATAATCTTGCACACCTTTGCTGGGGCATATGGGAGGGACCCTCCTGTCTTGTCGAGGCAGCGGAAGCGGCTCTTCAGGAGACCAAATGTCCGCTCAATCACTCTCCTGGTCCGACCATGTGCCTCATTGTAGCGCATCTGGGCTGGTGTCACAGGGTTCCTGAGGGGCGTCAGCAACCACGGCATGTTGGGGTATCCGGAGTCACCTACATACAGACAATTGCACATTAGCAGAGTTGGAAAAGAGGGTGGAACACTACATAGCAGAACACACACAATGGTACAAAGTCAGTACACACCTACAAGCCAGGCACGCTGGTTCCGCATCTGTGCCATCATCCTCGGGATGCGACTACTCCTCATCACGTAGGCATCGTGTGCAGAACCAGGGAAACGGGCACACACGTGTGTGATGCTCATATCTGCAAGACAGACCACCAGTGCATTGACCGAGTGGTAGTGTTTGCGGTTACGGTAGGCCTGCTCTTGGGCCTGTGGTGGTACCAAAGCCACATGTGTCCCATCAATGGAGCCAATGACATGCGGCATCCTCCCCAGGGCATAGAAGTCACTCTTCAAGCCAGTGAGTCGTTGGAGTCTAGGGAAATAGATGTACTGGTTCAGGTATATCAACATAGCCTCCAAAACATCCCGGAGCACACGGCTGAACATGGTCTGTGACATCCCACCAGCAGTCGCCAGAGTGTGTTGAAAGGTACCGGTGGCAAAGAAGTGTAGGGCTGCCATCACCTTCACCTTGGGGGTCAGCGCTGTAGGGTACGGACGGCCAGGTTGCAAATGTGGTGCCAAGCGCACTGCCAAATCCTCAATCAGCTGCCTGGTGAAGCGGTACCGTCGGATGCTGTCACGTTCCACCATCGTTGCCAGGTCAGGGAATGGTCTATGGACAGCTGGTGCCCTGCAGTGCATAGGTGAAGAAAGCAAGATTGTCAGTCACCCCACATATGTTGCATTGAACACACTCAACATCACATGATACATCATAATGAGGCACAAGTACATGATGTGTGCAGTTCCGTACGGATATGTATGGCACATACATGGCCAATATCTAACATCACAGTCCAACAAGTGGTATCAATAAGTCCCAGGTCGTGCCATTGGATACCATGAGGCCCTGTCCCAGTTCCCATCTCCTGCTGCCAAATAACAAACACACCCCACAGTGACATGTGAGGACTGATGTGCCCCAGGCATCACAGCTCAACGACAGGTAGATTCCCAGGGACCCTGTATTGCCACATGGACACTGTCATGACATGGTGTATCATGTATACACCACAGCAAAACAACCATGAGCCCCACAGGTAGTGGTCCCTGTTGCCTCGGCAGGACAGACATGGACGTCTGTGACACACACACGCACAACATCAAAGTCCATGCACAAACAACGTGGATGTGGAGACTGCCTCCCATTGTGCACATGAAATCAGAGACATTGTAATCACAACATGCACACAGACTGTGGAGGACCATCACCATTGTGCCAATGGGTCACCCTGGGTTGACCATAACGTCCCACATGGGACTCAGGGGGTATGTGACATGACATACACATACACCACCGTGAACTGTGACCATGCCACATGCTCAGATATGAACAGTTGCACATCAGTGGTCATGTACACGAAACACCAAGGATTCTGTCCCCATAAACACGTGCACAGCCTGGGGGTGGCTGCCCCCAAGTGACACCCACAGAACAACATGTTCACCCCCATACACGGAATAGGTAATGCAGCCTTACATGCCCTAGGATACAGTTTGGACAGGCTGTGGTGTTGTAGGTGTGCCCCTCACTCCCTGGGAAGTATATGTGGCTGGCATATGTTCACCTGTGACAGGCATGGTGACATATGCCAGTGACTTGTACAGGGATGTGTTGGACAGCAATGGACCGATCAGTGCGCACACATTGGCCATTGCATTCAATGTGCGCTGGTACGCGTTGTACCCGCAATACGCGTTGGACAGCAATGGACCGATCAGTGCGCACACATTGGCCATTGCATTCAATGTGCGCTGGTACGCGTTGTATTGGCAATACGCGTTGGACAGCAATGGACCGATCAGTGCGCACACATTGGCCATTGCATTCAATGTGCGCTGGTACGCGTTGTATTGGCAATACGCGTTGGACAGCAATGGACCGATCAGTGCGCACACATTGGCCATTGCATTCAATGTGCGCTGGTACGCGTTGTATTGGCAATACGCGTTGGACAGCAATGGACCGATCAGTGCGCACACATTGGCCATTGCATTCAATGTGCGCTGGTACGCGTTGTCTTGGCAATACGCGTTGGACAGCAATGGACCGATCAGTGCGCACACATTGGCCATTGCATTCAATGTGCGCTGGTACGCGTTGTATCCTATGTACGCGTTGAACAGCAATGGTCTGATCGGTGTTCCCGGCCGGCCCATTGCATTCAATGTGTGCGGGTACGCGTTGTATCCTATGTACGCGTTGAACAGCAATGGTCCGATCGGTGTTCCCGGCCGGCCCATTGCATTCAATGTGTGCGGGTACGCGTTGTATCCTATGTACGCGTTGAACAGCAATGGTCCGATCGGTGTTCCCGGCCGGCCCATTGCATTCAATGTGTGCGGGTACGCGTTGTATCCTATGTACGCGTTGAACAGCAATGGTCCGATCGGTGTTCCCGGCTGGCCCATTGCATTCAATGTGTGCGGGTACGCGTTGTATCCTATGTACGCGTTGAACAGCAATGGTCCGATCGGTGTTCCCGGCCGGCCCATTGCATTCAATGTGTGCGGGTACGCGTTGTATCCTATGTACGCGTTGAACAGCAATGGTCCGATCGGTGTTCCCGGCCGGACCATTGCATTCAATGTGTGCGGGGACGCGTTGTATCCTATGTTCGCGTTGAACAGCAATGGTCCGATCGGTGTTCCCGGCCGGCCCATTGCATTCAATGTGTGCGGGTACGCGTTGTATCCTATGTACGCGTTGAACAGCAATGGTCCGATCGGTGCGCACCCATTGGCTATGGCCTGGCCTGGCAACGGACGCGTTTTCAAAATTTGAACGAGTCTGATGCTGGAAATTCAGTTGGTCACCCACAACAATGTTGCAATTTCATGGGTGTCATGAAGTTGAACATTTGAAGGATGCTGGGGGCGTGTGTAAGTGGTGCAATTCCATGGATTGGCCAGATTCAGATGATGCAAACGACTTGGACCTATCACTTTGGACACATGGGACAGTATCTGCCTCTGCAGCACACATATAATGCTGGCTGTTCCCCTGAGATTTCACTTGCCTGCACTACATGCTCCAGGACGACATCTGCCACTACACTGCTGCTGTTTCTGCACCCTCTGGACCCTGCAATGGCACGTACTGTGGAGAGAGCCCCAGCCTTCAGCACTGAGGAGAACCAGGCCCTGCTGGATGGCCTCCTTCCACAGTACAGCAAGCTGTATGGGAAAGCAGGGGAGCAGGTGAGTGTTCTGTCCACTGCCTTTCTAAATGTGCATGTTGTCTGACTAGCAAGGCTAACAGTCTGCACGCCACTGGCTAGCAGGCTCACTGAGTAGTTGTCACCCCCCATAGGGTGTAGTTACATGCACTGGACAGGTATAGTGCAGTGACAGTGCATTTAAACAAGGTTTTACTGCCCAGGCAATGATACCATGTAGTAACTGCTGGCATACTGTCCATGGACATCGTTGCACTGCCTGTGTACATCATATGCCCCTGTGATTGAGACATGTATATCCAACTGTGTAATGCATGGTTATGTTGCACGTGTAGTTATGGCATTCTCACTTTGTCATCCTCACAGGTTGATGCCCACCAGAAGCAGAAGATATGGCTGACCATCGTCCGGGCAGTGAGATCCGTGGGGGTCTACAAGCGCCGGATCCGCAACTGCCAGAAGAGGTGGCAGGACCTTCGGGGCTGGACCCGGAGGATCGCACGGGTCCAGCTGAAGCTGTCGCCTCCTCGCAGGAGGGGCGGACACCGGACCCTGACCCCCACATGCTGAGGATCCTGGCGGTGGTCTTCCCTGATCTGGATGGGCAGCTGAAGGCCAGAGAGCAGCAAGGAGGGGGTGAGTCCATGTCTGCATTGTGAACTATGTCTGCCATGCTATGTGCCCTCCTCTGGCCTGGTTAAACTTCCACAGTACATCAGTCTTGTGGTCCAGGACCCATGTCCCTCTATTGTGCACTGCCCACTCCTCATCTGATACCCAGGTGTGGCCCTTACAGTCAGGGTATTGTGTCACTTGGGTACTGTGTCCTTGCAGTTTGCTTGACTCAAGGTGGGGGACAGCATCTGTTTCCCTGACTCTGTGGTGGGCATCATGGGTGGGTCCATTGCTTACACATTGCCTGTGTTCTGACATGTGTTCTGCGTGTCACTTTGATATGTGGCCCAATTGCTGAGCTGATCCACCACATGTGCCTGGGGTATCTGGCACACACCCATGCTGCGGGTGGGAACAATGTTTGTGCCCCAGGAGTGTGTATATAACGTGTGTCACACATACTTAGCCAGCTGCCTACTGTCCAGGGCTGATCCCTCATTCATGTGGGACAGGACAGTCATGCCTACTCCAGGCCATACAATACACTCTGTACTCCCACTGCCGTGTATCAGCTGACACGTTTTGCTCAGTGATTTCTCCCCTCAGGTGTCTGCCTCTGTGTCAGTGTGCTGTGGCTTCATTGTCAGGTCTGCTGGGGTGTTCCTCGGTTGGGGCTCCGCATGCCACCGGAGATGTGACCATAGGAGATGATACATGTGTGACACATAGGTGTTTGATCACCTGACCGTGCAGACTGGGGTATGCGAATATGAGGTTCAGGCAGCTGTTTCCCATTCACAGCAGACTGTGATGTGCTCAGGTGCAGAGGGTAGTGTTACAGGTCTCCCATATGTCCAATGGGTATGACCTGGACAGATGAGGGTACAGATGATGTGGTGTGTGGGGGATGTACATGTGCACTTGTTCAGCTCCAGGACTTGCATTCCCCATGATCTACTATTGTGACACAGTGCAGAGTGTTATTGTCTGGCTGCCCTGCCCATGTGACTGGAGACAGTGATGTATGACTTAGCAGGCATGGCTGTGCCATGGCATGTGACTTCCTATTAGTGATCCTGCAGGGGAGTGACATGTGCTACATGCACACCATTGTGGCAATGGCTATCAGGACATGGGTGCATCATGGTGTCTGTCGCTGGTATGCATCACATGCATTTCCTATTTGACTCTGGGCATCCCTTTCATCCGGACACCTGCACTGACTCAGTGGCAAGAGTTGTGATGTGTGCATGTCCACATGCTTCACCGGGTTCTCTGCACTGTCCAAATACTGTGTAGGTGGTGCATGTGTCCACACTGGGGTATTGCCATCCAACAGACACCAGACAGATGGGTGCAAGGCCAGGTGGGATGTGAGTGCCATGGTTGACCATCAGACTGACAATTGACTTCTCCTGTTCTGTTTGTGCAGTTTTAGCAATGTTCAACTAAGGATGCCAGGGCTTGCTCTGTAATGTGCTGTACTTACTGTTGTGTGTGCGTTCGGTGCAGGTGACTGATGTCTGTCTGTTTCCCTATTGATTGCAGATACATCCACGGCCACAGGAGGGGACAGCTCCACGGACCAGGAGGAGCCGCAGAGCCAGACTGTGTCAGCAGCCGAGGAGTGGTCGGAGGGACCCAGTGGCACGGAGGGCGAGGGAGCCACACCGAGGAGTCCTCAGCACCATCCACCTCAGCTGAGGACCAGAGCAACTCGGACGATGACTCCCTTATGGAGGCGGGTGTCAGCAGCCACCACACCCCAGCTAGTGATGCTGTCACCACCACCACCACCACCACCACCACCGCCCTCCCGTCGGCTCCCATTCCCGAGGTCCGTAGAGGCTCCCATGTTCGGGAGCGTGTCTCCTTCGGGCCAGGCACCGCACCCCCTGCCCCTGTGTCCCCTGCTGCCCTGAGTGAGGAGTCTGTGTACCTCCTCCGCCAGCTCCATGTAGGACAGACAGCGATGCTGAGTGTCCTCCATGCACACACCAGTCTGTTGACTCAGCTGGTGTCATTCATGGAGGGCATCTCATCGGGCATGTCTGACCTACAGAGGGGCAATAGGTCCATGGACTCCTCCCTGACGGCAGCAGTGTCCCTCCTCCGACAGTCCCTCACCCCTCCTGCCTCTGCCCCATCCACACTCCCCAGCACCTTACCCGTCCCAAGCACACACACACTGGCACAGGCACACACCAGCACAGACACATGCAGCACACGGACACACACGCCACAAACAAGACGCACACGCACGCACCGTCAGGGGACTGCAACCACACTCACAGGGGATGGGGCACAGGCACAAACACACGCATCCACAAGCACTGCGCAGTCCTCAGTTGCCTCTCCCTCCAAAGACCCCTCCCTTGCCTCACCTGCAACCCCAAAGACACAGCGGCTCTTCCTCTGTGACCTTGGCCTCTTCCCCTCCGATCCAGCTGATCCAGCATTCAGGGGAAGAGGAAGCCCACCCACACGGAGCGGAGTGCCCCTGGCCCCCGGACACCATCCCCCCGGCGCAGACCGACTGAGGCCCCCACCCGCAAGTCCCCCCGGTCCCGGAAGAGCAAGACCCCGCCGCCGCCCTGCAGCTCAGGCACCAAGTCTCCTTCCTCCATCCCTCAGGCCCCCACTCCACAGGTGCCCCCACCACACCCTGCCCCAGGTTCCCCCACCCACAGATACACCATCCCCAGAAGGGTCAGGCCTTCTCCCCTGCCACTTGCTCTTCCGGCCCCACACCCCCGCTGCGCTTGTCTGTACCACTGATGTGGTGAGGGTGTCCTCCCCTCTGTCCTGCCCACCTTACCTGATCTCCATTCTCCTCCCCTGGAGGTGGGCACTGCAGTGGAGTCCACTATCACCCTGTCTGACTTGGGCGCTGCAGTGGCGGACCTGTCCACTCCATCTGCAGGGTCCACTGCAGTTGTGCCGGCACCCACAACATCTGAGTCATGCCCCCCAGTTGTGCCGGCACACACCATGTCAGACACCTCCACTGCAGTTGTCAGTGGCTCTCCAGCACCCACCACCCCTTCCCTGCCTCCTCCTGGTGAGCCCTGATCCTGTCCCTGCGGTGCCTGGCCTGCCCCCCGTATGCCCCTCCTAGGGATTGTCCCCGGTTGTGATCAGTGCAGGCATGCGTAGGGTGACATCTGCCACTGTCACCCTGTATAGACTTCCTTGATGGACTGGCCATTGGCCTTTGTTGATACCTTACAGTTCTTCCAAGTTTTGAACCCACATGCTGAATAAAGCAACTTTCTGTTCTCTAGTGCTTTTACTTCTGATGTACATGATGTTGATGACGCTAACCATCCCGTTGCTGCAGTGATGGTGATATTTGGACTCATGAAAATGAAGTGTTACTGTGCAGGAACCCATGTGTTCCAGGGGGACAGTGTCCTATCCTGTGGTGTATCCATGTCATCCTTAGCAGCATCTGAGGGTGTCATGTTTTCAATATTTGGCAATGGGATTTCCTACTTACATTAGCAATGTCACATCTGTGGGTTCCACCCATGCACATCTGTTGTGTTTGCCATTGTTCAATTAGTCTAGTTCCCTGACCGTGTGGCCATCTCCACTGGACATGCAGGTTTGGGCATCAATGGGGAAGGACTCATCTGTGTTGTCAGTGCAACTTGCTATACATGTGTGTTGGATCTGTGCTGTTGATTTCGTTGACATTCCCATGACCAGGCTGATGTGACGGGAGCCTTCATTTGGTGCTAATTGTTGACTGTGTGACCAAGTGTTCTGCTGACATGATGGAGCCCTACTGATGCGACATATGGCACAGCTTTCCTCACACAGGAGTGGAGTCCCCTCATGGCAGTGTGTACTCCTGTGACATCTCGTGCGTCCAAGGTGTGTGTTGTATGAGCATGTGTGTGTGTTCACTTCCATGTTGCTGTGCATGCTGGGATCCCTAGTGATGTACCTGTTTGTGATGCTTGCTGAGTTGAGCTATGTTCCCCCAAAGTCTTCTCCCTGGGTTCTCTGTGATGTGGGTGCATGGCACATTACTGGTCATCAGGGTGTCACCCATAGGTGTGTTTGCTGTCAGGGCTGAGTTTGTGGGCAGACGCTGATGTGTCACAGTCAGGATTCCACTTTGCACTTGTTGTTTACACCTGTCATGTGATTTCTGGTTTGTGTTAGCTTTCATTGGTTGTGACACGTTGTGTGTGTGACTGCTGGCACTCCTCAGGGCTGCAATGTTGGTAGTTGTCTATGTGTGTTCTTTGTGGGTGACCTTGGCTTCTTCATAGGTGTGTGACTGTGGCTGGGATCCCATTGGTTGGTGTGGTATTGCCGTCATGTCCATGTACAGCGTAGTGTGCAGTGTGTCAGACATTCAGGAGTCTGGTAGAATGGCCATGTGTGATGTGTTTCTGCACCTTGGTTCCCACCACCCCCCCTGGGATTGTCATGGGTGCATGTGCAATGTCACCAGTGCATGTGAGCTTCACTGCTGCACATTGTTGGAGGTCGAGGTGTGTGGTGTTGAGTGTGTGCAGATGAGAGTTGTTGCCCGGCTAGACCCCTGCCTCCATGTTGGCCGTGGCTGACAGGCCGTGCTGATTGATTTGTGCTTGTGTAGGTGTGATGGTAGTTTGTTGCTCAGGACACATGATTGTGGTTCACAGTGTGAACGACATCTAGCTTTGTCATCACAGTGGGATTGTAATGCAGCCCAGGGTCACCACATTGTGGGGGCCCTGGGTGTGGTGCTGTGGTGTCTGTGTGTCTTGCTGTGTCAGTTGCTGTTCCTACATGCTTGTGTGACATGTGTGATTTCTGCTCCCTCTCATCTGACAATGCCTGATTGCCCACATAGGGGATTTGGATCCATGAGTTACCTTTGTGTGGCACTGTATGCACATCTGTGTAATTGGTATTCAGGCCTCCTCATGTGTTGTGTGGTTGCCTGGGGACACTGGTACCCCCCCCTCACCTGTTGTGTTTGATGTGCAGTGTGGGTCTGCCCGCTTGTGCATGTGCATCGGCACCACTGCATTGGCATATCTTAGGTGTGCCATTGGCCGTATGTTGTTTGGTGTGTTTGCCCTGCTGTCCCTGGGACTCCTAGGTCATCAGTCAGCACAATGATCATTGTGTGTGTGTCCCATTGCTGCCATGGTATGGTATCTGTTCACCTCCCTTCTACAGTCTCCACTGCATATCTGAATTTGTGTGCCCATTGGTGCAAATATGTGGGTCTGCATTCTGATGGTCACTCTGTCATTGTGTCATTGATGAATGTTGACAGTGTCAGCCCCCATGGGTGATGTTTGTCTGCACATGGCCAAAGGTATGTCTTTTTTGCACTGCACTGTTTGCCTCCCCCATTCTATGTTGCTATGGGACACAAGCACTACTTTGCCACTGATGTGTTTGTTGTTCTGTGACCAGGAATCATCCATGCAGTTTGGCAGTTGCAGCTTATTCTTTGTCAACACATACATTTTGGTCACTGTGATGATGGGGGTTTGGACCCCATTGCCACAATGTTCAATATGTGCTTCAGCTATGGACCCCACACTCACATTTTGGTCACTGTGATGATGGGGTTTTGGACCCCATTGCCACAATGTTCAATATGTGCTTCAGCTATGGACCCCACACTCACATTTTGGTCACTGTGATGATGGGGGTTTGGACCCCATTGCCACAATGTTCAATATGTGCTTCAGCTAGGGACCCCACACTCACATTTTGGTCACTGTGATGATGGGGGTTTGGACCCCATTGCCACAATGTTCAATATGTGCTTCAGCTATGGACCCCACACTTACATTTTGGGCACTGTGATGATGGGGGTTTGGACCCCATTGCCACAATGGTCATGGCCTGCTTGCATTGTGGGTGCCACACACATTTATGTGTGGCACTTGTGATAGGGGGTCACATTGTATGTCCACAGTCCTGTTCAGTGTTGTAGGCATTTGACACAGTCTACACACGCTTGTCATGGTGTTGGGGGGATGTCTTTGTGTTGCATTCTTTCTGCTGGTGTGTGCTTCTTGTGGCATGTATTTGCCATCCTGTGAGTGGGGGTGTTGGTGGTGGTAGGCATCCAGCCCCCCATGGGTAGAGGTGGTAGTAGTGACAGGAATCCAGCCCCCATGGGTAGAGGTGGTAGTAGTGGTAGGCACCTGGCACCCCCTGGGTATGGGTGGTAGTAGTGGTAGGCACCTGGCACCCCCTGGGTAGAGGTGGTAGAAGTGGTGGGCATCTGGCACCCCTGGGTAGAGGTGGCAGTAGTGGTAGGCACCTGGCACCCCTGGGTATGGGTGGTAGTAGTGGTAGGCACCTGGCACCCCTGGGTAGAGGTGGTAGTAGTGACAGGCATCCAGCCCCCATGGGTAGAGGTGGTAGTAGTGGTGGGCATCTGGCACCCCCTGGGTGGAGGTGGCAGTAGTGGTAGGCACCTGGCACCCCCTGGGTATGGGTGGTAGTAGTGGTAGGCACCTGGCACCCCCATGGGTAGAGGTGGTAGTAGTGGTAGGCACCTGGCACCCTCATGGGTAGAGGTGGTAGTAGTGGTAGGCACCTGGCACCCCCTGGGTAAGGGTGGTAGTAGTGACAGGCATCCAGCCCCCCATGGGTAGAGGTGGTAGTAGTGGTAGGCACCTGGCACCCCCTGGGTAAGGGTGGTAGTAGTGACAGGCATCCAGCCCCCCATGGGTAGAAGTGGTAGGCACCTGGCACCCCCCTGGGTATGGGTGGTAGTAGTGGTAGGCACCTGGCACCCCCTGGGTAGAGGTGGTAGTAGTGGTGGGCATCTGGCACCCCTGGGTAGAGGTGGCAGTAGTGGTGGGCACCTGGCACCCCTGGGTAAGGGTGGTAGTAGTGACAGGCATCCAGCCCCCCATGGGTAGAGGTGGTAGTAGTGGTAGGCACCTGGCACCCCCATGGGTAGAGGTGGTAGTAGTGGTTGGCACCTGGCACCCCCGGGTATGGGTGGTAGTAGTGGTAGGCACCTGGCACCCCTGGGTAGAGGTGGCAGTAGTGGTAGGCACCTGGCACCCCCTGGGTAAGGGTGGTAGTAGTGACAGGCATCCAGCCCCCCATGGGTAGAGGTGGTAGTAGTGGTAGGCACCTGGCACCCCCATGGGTAGAGGTGGTAGTAGTGGTAGGCACCTGGCACCCCTGGGTATGGGTGGTAGTAGTGGTAGGCACCTGGCACCCCCTGGGTAGAGGTGGTAGTAGTGGTAGGCACCTGGCACCCCCTTGGTAAGGGTGGTAGTAGTGACAGGCATCCAGCCCCCCCATGGGTAGAGGTGGTAGTAGTGGTAGGCACCTGGCACCCCCATGGGTAGAGGTGGTAGTAGTGGTAGGCACCTGGCACCCCCTGGGTAAGGGTGGTAGTAGTGACAGGCATCCAGCCCCCATGGGTAGAGGTGGTAGTAGTGGTAGGCACCTGGCACCCCCATGGGTAGAGGTGGTAGTAGTGGTAGGCACCTGGCACCCCTGGGTAAGGGTGGTAGTAGTGACAGGCATCCAGCCCCCCATGGGTAGAGGTGGTAGTAGTGGTAGGCACCTGGCACCCCCATGGGTAGAGGTGGTAGGCACCTGGCACCCCTGGGTAAGGGTGGTAGTAGTGACAGGCATCCAGCCCCCATGGGTAGAGGTGGTAGTAGTGGTAGGCACCTGGCACCCCCATGGGTAGAGGTGGTAGTAGTGGTAGGCACCTGGCACCCCCTGGGTATGGGTGGTAGTAGTGGTAGGCACCTGGCACCCCTGGGTAGAGGTGGTAGTAGTGGTGGGCATCTGGCACCCCCTGGGTAGAGGTGGCAGTAGTGACAGGCATCCAGCCCCCATGGGTAGAGGTGGTAGTAGTGGTGGGCATCTGGCACCCCTGGGTGGAGGTGGCAGTAGTGGTAGGCACCTGGCACCCCTGGGTATGGGTGGTAGTAGTGGTAGGCACCTGGCACCCCCATGGGTAGGGGTGGTAGTAGTGGTAGGCACCTGGCACCCCCTGGGTAAGGGTGGTAGTAGTGACAGGCATCCAGCCCCCATGGGTAGAGGTGGTAGTAGTGGTAGGCACCTGGCACCCCCATGGGTAGAGGTGGTAGTAGTGGTGGGCATCTGGCACCCCTGGGTAGAGGTGGCAGTAGTGGTAGGCACCTGGCACCCCCTGGGTAAGGGTGGTAGTAGTGACAGGCATCCAGCCCCCATGGGTAGAGGTGGTAGTAGTGGTAGGCACCTGGCACCCCCTGGGTATGGGTGGTAGTAGTGGTAGGCACCTGGCACCCCCTGGGTAGAGGTGGTAGTAGTGGTGGGCATCTGGCACCCCCTGGGTAGAGGTGGCAGTAGTGGTAGGCACCTGGCACCCCCTGGGTAAGGGTGGTAGTAGTGACAGGCATCCAGCCCCCCATGGGTAGAGGTGGTAGTAGTGGTAGGCACCTGGCACCCCCATGGGTAGAGGTGGTAGTAGTGGTTGGCACCTGGCACCCCTGGGTATGGGTGGTAGTAGTGGTAGGCACCTGGCACCCCTGGGTAGAGGTGGCAGTAGTGGTAGGCACCTGGCACCCCTGGGTAAGGGTGGTAGTAGTGACAGGCATCCAGCCCCCCATGGGTAGAGGTGGTAGTAGTGGTAGGCACCTGACACCCCCATGGGTAGAGGTGGTAGTAGTGGTAGGCACCTGGCACCCCCTGGGTATGGGTGGTAGTAGTGGTAGGCACCTGGCACCCCCTGGGTAGAGGTGGTAGTGGTAGGCACCTGGCACCCCCTTGGTAAGGGTGGTAGTAGTGACAGGCATCCAGCCCCCCCATGGGTAGAGGTGGTAGTAGTGGTAGGCACCTGGCACCCCCATGGGTAGAGGTGGTAGTAGTGGTAGGCACCTGGCACCCCTGGGTAAGGGTGGTAGTAGTGACAGGCATCCAGCCCCCCATGGGTAGAGGTGGTAGTAGTGGTAGGCACCTGGCACCCCCATGGGTAGAGGTGGTAGTAGTGGTAGGCACCTGGCACCCCTGGGTAAGGGTGGTAGTAGTGACAGGCATCCAGCCCCCTCATGGGTAGAGGTGGTAGTAGTGGTAGGCACCTGGCACCCCCATGGGTAGAGGTGGTAGGCACCTGGCACCCCTGGGTAAGGGTGGTAGTAGTGACAGGCATCCAGCCCCCATGGGTAGAGGTGGTAGTAGTGGTAGGCACCTGGCACCCCCATGGGTAGAGGTGGTAGTAGTGGTAGGCACCTGGCACCCCCTGGGTATGGGTGGTAGTAGTGGTAGGCACCTGGCACCCCTGGGTAGAGGTGGTAGTAGTGGTGGGCATCTGGCACCCCCTGGGTAGAGGTGGCAGTAGTGACAGGCATCCAGCCCCCCATGGGTAGAGGTGGTAGTAGTGGTGGGCATCTGGCACCCCCTGGGTGGAGGTGGCAGTAGTGGTAGGCACCTGGCACCCCCTGGGTATGGGTGGTAGTAGTGGTAGGCACCTGGCACCCCCATGGGTAGAGGTGGTAGTAGTGGTAGGCACCTGGCACCCCCTGGGTAAGGGTGGTAGTAGTGACAGGCATCCAGCCCCCCATGGGTAGAGGTGGTAGTAGTGGTAGGCACCTGGCACCCCCATGGGTAGAGGTGGTAGTAGTGGTGGGCATCTGGCACCCCTGGGTAGAGGTGGCAGTAGTGGTAGGCACCTGGCACCCCTGGGTAAGGGTGGTAGTAGTGACAGGCATCCAGCCCCCATGGGTAGAGGTGGTAGTAGTGGTAGGCACCTGGCACCCCCATGGGTAGAGGTGGTAGTAGTGGTTGGCACCTGGCACCCCCTGGGTATGGGTGGTAGTAGTGGTAGGCACCTGGCACCCCCTGGGTAGAGGTGGCAGTAGTGGTAGGCACCTGGCACCCCCTGGGTAAGGGTGGTAGTAGTGACAGGCATCCAGCCCCCCATGGGTAGAGGTGGTAGTAGTGGTAGGCACCTGGCACCCCCATGGGTAGAGGTGGTAGTAGTGGTAGGCACCTGGCACCCCTGGGTATGGGTGGTAGTAGTGGTAGGCACCTGGCACCCCTGGGTAGAGGTGGTAGTAGTGGTGGCCATCTGGCACCCCCTGGGTAGAGGTGGCAGTAGTGGTAGGCACCTGGCACCCCTGGGTAAGGGTGGTAGTAGTGGTAGGCACCTGGCACCCCTGGGTAGAGGTGGTAGTAGTGGTGGGCATCTGGCACCCCTGGGTAGAGGTGGCAGTAGTGGTAGGCACCTGGCACCCCTGGGTAGGGGTGGTAGTAGTGACAGGCATCCAGCCCCCATGGGTAGAGGTGGCAGTAGTGGTAGGCACCTGGCACCCCTGGGTAAGGGTGGTAGTAGTGGTAGGCACCTGGCACCCCCTGGGTAGAGGTGGCAGTAGTGGTAGGCACCTGGCACCCCTGGGTAAGGGTGGTAGTAGTGACAGGCATCCAGCCCCCCATGGGTAGAGGTGGTAGTAGTGGTAGGCACCTGGCACCCCCATGGGTAGAGGTGGTAGTAGTGGTAGGCACCTGGCACCCCTGGGTATGGGTGGTAGTAGTGGTAGGCACCTGGCACCCCTGGGTAGCGGTGGTAGTAGTGGTGGCCATCTGGCACCCCTGGGTAGAGGTGGCAGTAGTGGTAGGCACCTGGCACCCCCTGGGTAAGGGTGGTAGTAGTGGTAGGCACCTGGCACCCCTGGGTAGAGGTGGTAGTAGTGGTGGGCATCTGGCACCCCTGGGTAGAGGTGGCAGTAGTGGTAGGCACCTGGCACCCCCTGGGTAAGGGTGGTAGTAGTGACAGGCATCCAGCCCCCCATGGGTAGAGGTGGTAGTAGTGGTAGGCACCTGGCACCCCCATGGGTAGGGGTGGTAGTAGTGACAGGCATCCGGGCCCCTATGTGTATATGTGGCATTGGTGATGGGCATCCCGCCCCTATGGTGCTGCTGTTTCTGGAGTAAGTAATTTCTGCATCCCTGTGTGTGTGTGTGATATGTCGGGTACGTGTAGTTTGTGTTTGTAGTTGGTGTCTGACCTACCTTTTGTGCCGTACGCGTCCGTGCCTGTTCCGGTAGTAGATGTAGAATATTGGTAGGATCGGAACGATGGGATTCATTGTTGGTTCGTCTTGTTTGTCTTTGTCGTTGCTTCGCCTCGTCCTCGTCGCTTGCGTGTTCGTCTCGTAGCCGTGGATCGTGTTGTGGCGCGAATCGGAGCTTATGTGCGCCTCTCCCGGATGCTTTGACGTGCCGTGCGTAGCGACGGGTTTGGCGCGTACGGGATGCGCATCGTACTTGTCCGGCCGGACGGGGCTGCTTTTTGGCTTCCGGGCGACTCGAATCTGCGTTTACGGATCCGGCTCGGTCGGGGATCAGGACCTGGATTGGGTGAGTACGACTGGGTCGGAATCTGTGCTGTTGTGCGCATCGTACTTGTTCGTTCGGATTAATGTGCGGATTGGTCGGGAAACAGGCATTCGCATGGCTTTTTTCCCGACCGAATGGCGTTGGGTGCGTCTCCGACCGAGATCGGAATCGACCCCTTAACGTCCGCTTTCGATAGGGTAAATAGGTCCAAGTTATGGTACTTATTAATAGAAACAGGGATGGACACGAATTTAGTAAGTTTCTTGCACTGGTCCCACCTTAATTTAACTGCCTCTGTAAGGTATAATGAAGATGGCTCCTTATCTAATGCCTGGAACGTAAAGAGAGGAGTAAGGCAGGGGTGCATTCTTGCCCCGGTTTTATTCACACTGTACATAAATAATTTGGAGGCAGTGCTGTCTAATTCTTCTCTAGACATTCCTAGAGTAGGTTCTAAATCTATTCCAGCACTTTTATATGCGGATGATGCAGTTTTAATTGCCAGGACCCCAAATGCGTTGAAATCTTTAGTTAATACTTTTATTGATTTTATGGTAGCCCTGGATCTTGCGGTCCATTTTAATAAATCACACATAATGTCAATTGGTTACCCCAAAAAGGTGAATAAATCCCTTCCCTGTAAAGGAGGAGTGCTAACCAATGTGCCCACTTATCCATATTTGGGTGTATTATTTGATGACAGGGGCACCTGGGTAGCACAGCGTGCTCTAAAGAAAAACACCTTGGCAAGAGCAGCTGGAGCCTCACTGGATTTCGCTAGAAGACTAGGGAGCAAACCCATACAACCACTGCTAAAAATATATAATGAGAAATGTGTCGCTATGACAGTGTATGGTAGTGTGGTTTGGGGTTACAAGGATTGTAATGAACTTCAGGGGGTAGAAAATAAACATTTACGAAAACTCCTAGCTGCTCCCCCAACACTCCAGCTTTTATTATACATGAGGAATTAAGGCAGGGCTACTTGACAGATAACATTGCTGTAGCACCCCTGATATGGTGGCTAAAAATTTGGTCCAGAGAAAAACCAAATTTAAACCAGACTATTTTAGAGGACTGTTTGAGTTTGGATGGTGCTGCAGAAATTCCTTGGTTAAATTATATCTCACAGCAGCTTTCAGCTCTTGGGCAACCGGAGCTATTTAATAAACCCAGAAAGCTGCAACCCGAATCTGTGAAAAATTTAAAAACTCAATTTCTTCTAAGGAGGCAGTTAGATAGAGAAGCAAAGGAACTCATGAAACCCTCTTGCAGATATTTTATGATTTTAAGTCCTGGTATTTTAAGCCAACCGTTTTGGTCTTTTGTTAATAACCTGCATCATCGCTTTATTTTATCTAGATTTAGATTTAATTGTATCCACTGGCTCCTAACTGTACCCAAAGGCTTTTCAAAGTTAGGTTCCTTGCAACCATGTGCATGTGATAACTTCTCTGAACAAGACCTATTGCACTTTATGTTCTTTTGTGGTTTTTATACCGAACTTCGAGCTAAATATATTCTACCACTTTTAAAAGATTGCCATTTTGCACAAGTTAGGCCAGCATTGACCTATCTACAAATGCTTTCTTCCCCTTTGTTTGTTACGGGGTTGCACGTTTTTATCAGGGGCAATTCGTAAAAGAAATAATATGGTGGGTTAACAATTATAACCCGGGTCGCTAGAATATGCCTTGTATTCTGAATTTATTTTAACTTTGTGTATTTTAATCTTCTATGTAAGTGTTTTTATGTAAAATGTACTTTTATGGCCAGAACGTGGCCGAATAAAGTTTTAATTGATTGATTGAATAAATGGAAGGTTTCAAAGTAAATGATGCTTTTATTATGATTTTTGGAAATTACTTTTAAAAACATGGTTTTGTTCACCGTTCAGCTGGTTTCAATATTCTCGATCTGAGCACGGAATCTCTAGTGTGACTTTGGTTTTGTCTCCAGAAATTTATATTGCTCTTTTCTGCAAGTTTTGATAATGCAGTTCTTGTTGTAAATCTTTTTGTATTGACAATTCAATAAAGAGTAAAATTAAGACACTACTGTACACTGGTGTTTCCATAAACTGCAATTTCCTCTCAACATTTGATATTCCCTGTACCTCCTCCCCCCACACCCCCAGAACACTATTGGCATTAACATCCAATGTAGAGTTGAAGATGCAGGCTGGAGAGGATGTTTCGTGGACTGCACACTGAAGGACTAAGCTCCTTCTCTCTAATGAAAGCAATAGTAATACCGCACCTCTGTCCAGACCTATGAGGACCTTCAAAACAGAAACTAAGGACTGGGCAAAGAGTCCCATATGACCAAAAAAGAAGAAAAAACTTCAAAACTTGGAGGGAAAGTGTCTCATTTGATTTAATTTGACTTCATGAAGGGATCCTATAAAACAACCTTTCGGTCCTGACAAAAGTCATCGACCCATAGGGCGCAAAAGTTGGCTGAAACATGTTGACCTGGTTCTTCCAGAGATAGATGTGAGAGACACCTAATACCTCTTTTCACATCTCACATTTTTTAATCATAGCCCTACTTTTGATCTTCTTAATAAAAGGGTGCCCTTTCTAAAGGTAGGAGGTATTTTTAAACTTTTTTTCCTCGCATGGTGGAACCCATATGGTCTCTGATTCAAGAGACAATCCCTCCCGGTGGAGGAAAAGACCCCATGATGTAACGATCAGCGGCTAAGTACGCCAACAGGAGACATGCCTTTGGCGGAAGAACACTGTTGAGGGTCTCGCAACAATTTTGGTGTTGCCCTCCCACCCCTGTCTCAACACAACTCTTCCACTTGATTTTACATGTTCATTTAAGGGAAGTTGAGTGGACCTTTAACTTCTCCCTCCCTCTTTTGATTCTTGAGTGATCACAATGGTGGCCAACCTTTGGTCTCTAGGCAGTTAACCCACTTGTCGACTCTCCTTAAACATCTTTAGCAGATGAGGGGCCAGTTTTGAGGCAGTCAGTGTGTAAAGTTCAATTGACACACTATTAGGGTCAACAACTTTAAGTTTAGATAATGTATTGCACATATTATTTCCTGCTCTGTAAGTTCCTCCTCCAGCAGAGCTCTATCAGAGCTCAAGAGGCTCGTCGGTCAGGAGCTCTGGGGACTCCTCCACCATAGCAATCACAGCTGGGGAATATAACTGTGTGTAGTAGGAGGCGAAGGCTTCTGCCTCACTTTGTCTATCTCTCACCCATAGGCCAATGGCAGTTTGTATCTCTAATTCCTGGTAGCCAGCCTGTTCCTGCTCATCCAGCCAGGCTAAAAGTTTCCCAGCCTTATTTCCAACCTCATAAAGGCGGTGTTGCATGGCCGTATGGCTCACCCTGGCAGCATCAGTTGCAGTATCTCTATATTACGTTTGTTTTAGCCCCAAGGCGTGCTTGGTTTCTGAATTCTCCTTATCAGTAAGTTCTGTTTATAAGTCATGAATCTCTTGCTCAAGTGTTTCTACCTTGGCTCTCTCATCTCTTTCATGTCCTACTATCAGGGAGAGGCCCTTCCCTTTAATTACCGCTTCGTGCGCCTCCTATAAGGTCTGTGTGGAGTCAACTGAGGACTCATTCTCATAAAAATATTGCTCTGTCACCTTCAGGAGACCTTCTCTGATGCAAGGAACATTGCGGTATCAGGGTTTAAGCGTTATCTCTCAGTGGTCCGGGCCTCTGTGGAGACCAAAGATCCCCTAAAGTGGGGAATGGTCTGTGATGCCCCTGGCCAAATGCCGAACCCCGGAGTAGTGAGGAAGTTGTTGCATGAGGGTGAGGAGATAGTCGATCCGGGAGGACAATAATGCAGCTCTTGATAATGTACATTACATGTTTAAAACTTCAAAGTTTTGAATCTATGAGTTATTGATTGATCTGTTGTTTGGGTGTAAATGAATCTTGGCTCACAGACACATCCTGCCATAGCCCGTACTATCCCTAGTAGATATGAATTGATATGGCAGTTCTTTTCATTTTCCCACTGGAGAGAGTTTTACCTATTGCTTAAGAGAAATTTTCTCTGGCCCTAATAGCCATAGATTCTAATGAGTTGGATGCCATTTAGCAGCTAAATGCTCTCTCCTACCTCCCTTTTACTCTAATTTCCCTTCTAATCTAGTGGCCCCTGTGCTCTGTTAGTGATTTTGTTTTGACTTTTCTAGCTGAGATAAATTCTGCTCCTAGCATCGAAGCTTATTCTAATTAATAATCTTATTATGTTGGTGGATTGTGCCTCTCACTACTTCACATAAACGTATAGCTGACCCGGACATTCTTGGCCATCAGTAGTGGGTATTGATTGACACACAAGGCTAGCTCTTTCCTCAATCGAATGTTTGCCCCACTAGTCCTGATTGTAGTTAGCTCTGTGTTTCATTTACTTAGGTGCCAAGGACCTTGCAGCTTTTAAGAGTTCCTCTTCAGTGTTCGAGTTCCATTGGGGCTGATGTACCAAGAGACAGGTCTCAAAAAATAGTTACAAATTGTGCACTAACGTTGTGTGACCTATCTTTGAATTTAAATGCAACCTTTGTACTAATTGTCCGCATCACAAAATCTCCCGTCGCAGCGGTCACAGAACGACCTACCTAATGAATATTAATTAGGCAGATCGCTATTTGTAACATCCTGTAATTGGCTACAAAACAGGGATGGTGGAATGCAAGGAACGGCAGACAACCACCCTTGGTTTGCACTCTCAAAAGGGAAGCTTTTTTGTAAAGCAGCCCACATTCCGTAATGGAAGTGGTGCTGCTTTAAAAAACAGGTTTCCTGTTTGGGAAAGCTTTGGAGGTGCAAGCAAATGACCCCTACCTACTCCCTCATCCTGCCTAAGGTCAACTGACATCATTCATAAAAGGGAAGGTGACACCCTCTCCTTGGCAAATTAGTTACCACCTCCTTTGTCGTGACAGTAATTGATCAGTGTTTTGAGACTGCAATTGTGGTCACAAACCATTGATAAATGCCATATCAAATTGCAGTTACATCCTTTCCTAAATGTGAATAAATATGGGTAGCTAACCCATGTTGCGATTCGGCTCACAAAATGAGTTTAATACATATATAAAAGCCATTTGCTGTTGCACACCCTGTCGTTTGTGAAATCTCAGGGTTTGCAACTACAAAATGGCGCTGCATATATGACCATTGGTAACAAAGCTTTAGCACTGATGACCAGCACACTTATTTGACTCAGCTTCATTGTTACAAATATGTTCTACATCAAAGGAGGAGGAGTTGCTACGGCCAAGTTTCCTCTTCCGTATACCCTTCCAAAAGACCTATGACATGCTGTCCCAATGCTGAACCTATTGAAGGCCGTGTCTTTGCAACCAAAGTCATTTTTTCTTACTCTTCCCTACTATCTGGCCCGACCTAACTAGTCATGGCTATACCGCCTTTCATAACATCATGGGCTTCCAGGAGCACTTTTTATTCTATCCTCAAACAACAGAACTGCTGAAGTTTAGGAAAGTAGGCCTTCACAAGTCTCTTGGACACCAAAGTATTCATGAATCATGGATTCACTGAGGCAAGCCTGGCAGTCAGGAATCATGTAGAATATATTGCTACCCCTGAGCAGCCTGGCAGGCAAGGATGGCATGGAGCATGCAGAGGTCAGGCAATAAAACTGTGGCAGGTGGTTCAACCCCCAATGTCAATGCGCTAAACAGCTGTACCAGTAGCAAGCAGTGTATTTGGACGCAGGAGCAATAAATGCTTGGCTTTTACCTGGCATCTGTTGGTGTTGAGGGCCTCTCTAAAAAGTCTCTGCAAGTCTCCTGATGGGTGGCAGAGTCACAGAAGCAGTCCTCCTCGTGTTCTCCCTTTGTGAATGGCCTCCTCTCACAACCACTGCTCAGGTGCCACGGTCAGCAATTGATCTGCAAGAGATGATTACCAAAATAGGGGTGGATGCAATTGCAGCTGAAAGGTGGGGGATCACAAATCTATGAATTGTTATGGGGAAGAGATTGGTGTGTCTGGCACTATCCCTGAGTACTGTGTGCTTACGAATTTGGATAGTAGAGTGCATATGATACCTGAAAGCATGACACCAAAGAATTTGCTTATAGAAAGATTGATTCCCCCTTGGAGTGGGTCTGCGCTAGCTCCAATTTGTCACTGAAGACTAGGATTTATTCCACCTATATGACCAAGTCATTGAAAACAAGCATTGGCATAGCCAATAGGTCTCCCTTTTGGGACCTTATAAGTAATCAAAATGGTGGTTCAGGGCGTTTGATTTATAACACATTGGTGAGGAGCTCCCTAAAATCTCAGGGTTATGTAAAAAAAATTGTGACTAGTGAATTATCTTGGGGAGGATCAGTCACAAGAAGGATTTTCGATCTCTGTAAGAATTCAACATTACAATATGAGTTCAACCGGATATGTGCAAGTAAAGTCGAGCTTAGCAGGATAACAAAACTAGTGTCCAGAGAAGAAGATCTAAGATATAAAAGAACTAAGAAATCAGTATCCTTCCTGTTGAACTCGTGGATGGAGGAGGGAGACATTTCCATATCAAGATAATTTACCTAATGCATGTTTAAGACGATGCCTATTGAAATGTAGATGTTGGGTAAACCAGATCTTAATCTCCGATGTTCAAGGATCATTATTAGACAATGATAACATTTGTAAATGTGGCATTAATGTGAAAGGAGATCTAAAGCAGGTTCTAGTGGATTGTCCGTGGTTTTTAGCTCAGCAGAAGATTTTATTAAAACCAGTTTTACAGAAATATGGTATTAGGGAAAGGGTAATGAGTTTTATAATGTATGGATAATGTGTTTTATTGCATATATGTTTGAAAGACTAAGGTCTCAAATAAACTTATGTTTGACTGACTGACTGACAACAGACCAAGTTAATTTTTTGCATTAAGGCCTAAGACACACTGGCTACGCCGAATGAGATATCTCAATTGTCCGATTTCTGCAAAGAATTTGCTTTCCTCATTGTGGCTCGGACAGTACGCGAGGATCCCTAAAAGTAATCAAACACATACTGATATTTTTACAATATAATGCCATCTCAAATTGCGGCGTGCCAGGAATGAATAGCACATCCAGTATGTTTTTCTTTCAGTTGTTCTATTAGAAATTCAAAACTGCAAGTATCGAATGCGAACCAAGAAACAAGACTTGAAAAACGTACACACCATAACCAAAGCTATCTATTAATATAGGAGAGATGCGTCTGCGCCGAGACATCACTTCCGGTTGAGTCCTGCGCAATATAAATAAGTGTAATTGTATCTATCCTACAGGCATCTGACACACAGGAAAACTGCAGCAGACTTGCAACCCGCTGAGTTATCTCACAGGGAGCGGAGTCCACATTCAGTTTGCCTGCCAAGTGTTGAAAACACTGCTGGTCTATTGGATTCCCCTAAGCCCCTTTATGCGATAAATCCAACTTCTGGGATAAAATTGAGGGACTTCAAGCCGGTTTGCCTGTCACGTGTTCAAATCACTGCTGGTCTGTTGAGTCCCGAAGCTCCTTCAAGAAAAAGAAATCCTCTGTTCTTGGATAAAATTGAGGGGCTTCAAGCATGTTTCGAAAATCGATCGCCCTACGCCCCCACCCCTTCAGCCTGGTAACTCTCCCTCCCTCAATGCACCTCTCGATGCCCGCCTGCACCCCCCTCAAGGCAGGTCTATCTTGCAGCATCCTTTGTTGGTGGGTGCACCGGGAGGGGGAGGGGGGCACTGTCGAGTCTCAGGATCTCACCCCATGAATCTCCCTGACTGAGATACCCCACCCCCCTCCCGCTCATTATCAGTCTCTCAGTCCCGCAAGCCTCTGTTGTCTGCTGTGGGGCATGAGTAGGGGAAGAAGTGTACACTACTAGTAGTAAACAGGATACTTCCATCCATGTTGGGTGTCTACGCCCGTCACGGGCCAAGTGTTTGTAGCGACGACCCCTGCGCACTCCCTCCCTCGGTCCCTCGCCCCGCTCTTATCAAGGAGGGAAGGGAGGAGGAGGCTTCCTTCGGCCTCAGGCAGCGTCAGAGAGGAGTAGAGGGTCTGATCCCCCCGCCCCCTGTTGGTCCAGGAGGGACGTCACAACACCCGAGGAGTGATGTAAACCGCCTCACTTTACATATGAGCACAGGTGGAAATACAAGCAGTGATAGGGGCTTGGGGCATAAACAGCCCTCCGGGCATATTATACCCAGGATTATGCATATACAACAGGTTTTCACTAATCCCAAGCTACAGGCATTCCACTTTTCACAAACATGTTCTGCTCATGCATGTAAAGCAAAAAGCATAGGCGCGCACATCACATACAAACCAAACTCAAAGGCACTAAGCTCACACACTACACACACTTGTTTACAGTTTTAGAAGGCTCGAGCATCACTGAAACAATCCTTGGAGCTTGGGGTCCACAAAACGACTCTCTAATTAGCATGGAGGTCCGCATTTGTTGCCAGTGTGTCATTTAAGCCTCTTGCCCTGTCTCACTTTGCTAGCCCCTCCCGTCACAAAAAATAAAGAATAAGATAAGGCTGGGCGCAGGCGCTTAGTGGTGCGCGCGCGCACACACACACACACACACAGCGTTTCCCTTGCGGGAGCGAGCAGGGGCACCACATAATTACAAACATATGTGGCCAAAGCTCGCTCCCGCAAGGGAATCGCCAAACGTGCACGCGTTGCCATTGAAAGCAATGCAACGCGTGCATGTTTTTGCCCAAAAAAGCAAATCAATTCCAAGAGGTCTCTTCCTATGCAGCGCATGCGCGCTGCGTAGGGGAGACCTAAAAAGACTTTTAGTTGCTGTTGATAGGATGTAGCAGGGGATCGACTGCTCAGTGGGGCTGTCCAGGAAGGAGCAGCAGGTGGCTTCATGGGCAATGTGGCTTTAACTTCATATATGCAGATGTTTGTTTAGGACGCTTAATGGTGGTAGCTAGAAGAAATGTCTGGATTTGTGAATGGGTAATTGATGCTAGTCAGAAGAGTTTGCTACTCCACATCCTTTCTAGGGGTAGACGTTGTTTTGCTCGAAGGCTTCTCCAACGAGTAGCTCGTGAGCTATTGGTATCTCTCCGGCTACCTGTCAGTAGTTCACCTGTGTGCAGTCCAGCCTACTAAATTCAAAGCTTGGAGGGTCATTACGATGGCGGGCGGACAAAGTCCGCCCGCCACCGTAGCGGTGAATGGGACCGTCCGCCATAGGAGCGGCGGTCCCGCCGCGAGTATTAGGATGCCTCCGCCACGGTGGCGGTGGCATCCCCTATTCCCAACATTGTGGCGGGCGGTGTTCACAGCACCGCCCGCTGCAATGCTGGGAATGCACGCCGTGCATTGGCATGCACAAGGTGACAGGCACCGCGCGGTGCCTGCCACCTTGTCCATGCCAATGCAGAGAGGTACCATAGGTACCCCCATGTGCACCCCCCAACACTCTGGGGGCCCGCAACGGGCCCCCAATAGCTGAGACCGTATGCCTTTCCATGGCGGCGTTGCCGCCATGGAAAAGCTGCTCTCCGCAACCATCCTAATATGGATGGCGGTGTCTTGCAGACACCGCCACCATATTAGTGCCCTTTCCGCCCGGTCACCTGTGTGACCGGCGGAAAACCGGCGGACGGTCTTTCCGTCCGCCGGGCTCCCCCCCCGCCATCCTAATGTGGCAGGGGGGAAATGGCATGCGGGCGGAGGGAATGGCGGGCGGATCGCCACCGCCATACGGGCGGTGGCGATCCACCAGTCATCGTAATGACCCCCTTTGTTTGGTGAAGGTCATTTTTGTATACCAAAATTGAAAAGTGTGTATTTGATATGAAAATTAGTGTATTTTCAGAACCCATAATTTCCAAAATATATTTAAAGCTGATATTGGAATGATAAATCATGCAGCATTAGGAGACTTGTTACTAATATTATTACCTTGGTGCCAGGGGGCATTGCAGCTGTGGCTGTTATGTATTACCCTTGTAGAGACATTGCAAATTGACTAAGCCCTTTTCACATTACTGCTGGCAATCTTGCACTGAGGTGATCACGGCTGGTAAATCATAGGGTGGACACTAAAGCAATCGTGTCTGATGTGTACAACACTAATAATATTAGTAGCTCAGGATGATTTTAATTGAAAATAAGTAGCTCTTGTTAGTGAAAAGGTTGAAGACCCTAAGCAGATGTTGCAGAAGACATTGGGAATCAGAAGTATGAGAAACATTCCTGCCACCTTTAGATCAACCTAAGTCTGAGACTTCCATGCTGTGTCATTTTGTCCATCACTCTGAGTGTTTAACTTAAAAGTCAGGATGGCAGCTGAATCTATGTTTCAGACCTAAACCACTAAAAAGCATCAGTAGTACTGACTCTATGTCCCAACTTCTGGAGGTCCACTTGCAGAGGAGTGGGAACGTGTCAGACTTTGAGTTCCCACGACCTTGAGGAGGGGGTGTTGGACTTGGGTAGGAAGCAGGCTCTGGTTCCAGTGGAGGGAAGAGGGGGGCTCCAGGTTCTATTCTGTTCTCTAAGACATACCCATCTGCGCCCCATTGAGAAGCCTGGATGCAGTTTAGATTTTTCTTTGCCTCAGAAAAATTCCTAAGAGTGAGTTGCTCCTTTCTTGGAGCACAGATACACATATTTTGCGCTGAGGAATGCACCTTTTGGATTTTTTCTTTCGCCTGAGAAAAATCAAAATAGAAACACACATCTGAGCCTCAGCTCTTGTGGTACCTTGGGACTCCTATCAACCCCAGACATTTCTGAACACTAGACAACGAGAAGTGTACTGGGTGGTATGGCTTGCAAGGATACGACATGTTTTTCTTAAGTAGAATTACATACACAGGTCGAATATTGGTAAAAAAATAATTTCTCTGAGGGAGAGTCCTACAATGTGTGGCGAACAGCAAAGCAGCGAAGCTCTCACCACCCAGCGTTACCACCTCCTATTACTAAAACTGTACCTCACGTGTGGGTGGGCATATCATGACTGATAGGAACTGGCCAAATATGTGAATATGTGAAGTCATGATAGTGTCAAAGTAGTATTCACATAGTCACAATTTTGCCCTATTCCTTTCCTGTGCAAGACGCCCACCCACATATGTGGAATACTGTTTTATCAAAAGGGTGGGAATGTTTCATGGTAGGACATATGCCATGAAGTTTTGGAGTTTCCTGTTTTCGGTGCCCCATGGAATCTCCCCTATGGAAAACATTCTCTGGTGTCTAGTGTGTGGATCCCAACTCAAACCCATGGAAAACCCATCCATGCTTATAAAACCACCCTCAGAAGAACTATGGAAACACAGGTTTGGGTCAAACCTCGGGACGAATATGTTTGTGTCGGAAGAAGGCTTAAGAAGAAGGCTTAAGAAAACTACCAAGTTTGGGTACAAACAATTGAAAATCTGATGGCTGCCTTGTTCAGCCATTCTAGACAAGCGTGGTCTAGCACAAAGTGATAGAAACCTTATGATGTGCATCTATTAAAAGTATATGGTTGTTGTATGTTTATGTACAGTCCAGGGGTGATCTCTGTGACAAAAAAAGACAGATACCCTAAACGGCATTTTGCATGCAGCTGCTTTTCTAATTTCCATATGCATGGTAACCAAGTCACTGCTTCTGGGTACCTTGAACCTTCAAAAAGCCATAGATATTGTTAGAAATGGGGGTCTCTAATTGGCAGAGGTATGCACCTTTGTCCAAGTAGGGACTCTTCCTTCTAGTCAGGGTAAGGGAGTTACACACTTCAGATAACCCCTGCTCACCCCCATGGTAGCTTGGCACAAGCAGACAGGCTTATCCCAAAGGCAATGTGTAAAGTATTTGTACTCCAAACACACAGTAACAACACCACAAATGGACACCACACCAGCTTAGAAAAATAAAGTATCTTTATCTAAACCAAACAAGACCAAAATGAGAGAAATCCGACATTCATGTATCAAGATATCACTTTTAAAATGGTTACTTCAAAAATAGAACTGTAGAAACAAAATAGCTCCACCTGGGGCTATTACGACTTTGTGACAGGCACTAACCCAAAGTACGGCACCGACCGCAAGGTGCGCGGGACAGGCACATAATCACACAGACCCCCAAACAACAGTACCTTGGAAAATGAAGTCAATCAGGCGATGCATGGCGTCGTGAAGGTGAGGCGTCAGTGCTGAGGTGAAGCCGGTTCCTTTTTGCCACGGGGGAGGCGAGGCGTCAAGTCCCTGAGGAAGCAAGGCGTAAAGTCCAGGATAGGGAATTTAGGCGGCGTCAGTGGTGAGATGTTGGTTTTGGTGAGGCGATACAACATCGATGAGTTTGTGAAGTCTCCCTCGTCGGTTATCGACTCTGTGATAATGTGAGGCTGGTTCTGGCAGTGACGGCGCAGGTGCGAGCGCTGGCATCAGGAAGGCGGATAACTGCAGGCGTCGGCGTGCGTCGGAGCTGCGGTGCAGGCAGTACGGTGCATCATACACTGCATGAGCGGTGCCCCTGGCCTCCATGCACGTTGCAGGGTCACTGGCGGCGGCGCTGACGGCGTTGGAGTTGTTCTTCTTGCTTTGCAGTACCAACCACACAATTCTCAGGGCCCAGGAACTCGAATCAGCACCCTTTTGAATACAGAAGTCCACAGAGGAGTCCAGGTGCTGCTCAGTGGGTGCAAGTGAAGTCTTTGTGGTCCTGAGACTTCAGAACAGGAGGCAAGCACACACAAGCCCTTGTAAATTCTTCTTCAAGCAGGTTCACAGCAAAGTTCCAGTCTTTATCCTCTCTTTGGCAGAAGCAGCAACTGCAGGCCAACACAGCCAAGCAACACAGCAAAGAGGCAGTACTCCTTACAGCTCTCCAGCTCTTGTCCTTGGCAGAGGCTCCTCTTGAGTCCAGAAATGGTCTAATTTCCTGGGGTTTAAGGTCCAATACTTATACCCCATTTTCTCTTTGTTCTCTTTGTGGCAACGGTCTCTGAGCCCAGTCAAAACCAGTTCTGCCCTCTCTGGCACAGCTTCACTACAGCAAGTGGAGACAGCATTGTGCAAAGGAGACACAGCCTATTCAGGTGCTAGTGAAACTCCTCCCACTACTCTAAACGCAGCCTAGGTCTATTCAGCCCAGCTATGAGTCACCCAGGAAAGGCAGGACACACCTCAAACCCCCCCCCCTCACTTTTGACTGTCTACAGTGAAAGCACATCTCCAGTTCCTGTCACTCCAAAACCAGACAGGCAATGCACAAACACAGAGGCACACAGAATGGTTAAACAAGAAAATGCCTACTTTCTAAAAGTAAAAGACACACAGTTGATGGACGGAATGCAGAACAAATCAAAACATTCACCCCCAGTCAAGAGATTGGGTTAAATCCATCATTCTTTTGCTCACCATGGCATGGTGAGCAAACAAATGATGGATTTAACCCAGATCTCTTGACTGGGGTGAATGTTTGATTTGTTCTGCATTCCATCCATCAAATGTGTGTCTTTTGCTTTCCTGCCCTAAGTGCGCCGGGTATGCCCAAACGTGGGTCCCAGGCTCACTGTGCCACTGGATTCAAGCTATCCTGGCTGATGAAGGGTGAAACCTCGAAACTGGTCCTAGGATGTTTGTTTCCGGCCCAGGGAGGACCTGGCTTGGCAGTTCGGGCTGGACTGTTCCCATGAGGCACAGGGTCAAGACTGATTTGCATATGGCCAGGTCTAAACTAGGGTGGCATGGTGAGCAAAAGAATGATGGATTTAACCCAGATCTCTTGACTGGGGGTGAATGTTTTGATTTGTTCTGCATTCCGTCCATCAAATGTGTGTCTTTTGCTACTTTCTAAAAGTGGCATTTTCAACCACACAACTTAAAATTAAGTTATTAAGTTCCGAGTTCAGAGAGCCTTAACTTTACTTACCAATTTTGTCCCAAAGGAAAGTTATACTTGTAAGATGTTACAAATCAACTCCCATTTTACCCTATGGGACAGATAGCCCTTCAATAGTGAAAAACGAAATACCCAGTATTTCACTATCAGGACATGTCACACACACCAGTACACGTCCTACCTTTCACATACACTGCACCCTGCCCATGGGGTACCTTGGGCCTACCTGGGGGGTGCCTTACATGTAAGAAAAGGGAAGGTTAGGGCCTGGCAAGTGGGTGCTCTTGCCAGGTCAACATGTCAGTTTAAAAGTGCGAGCGGAGACACTACAGTGGTAGGTCTGAGACACATTTACAGGGCTACTCATGTGGGTTGCACAACTAGTGCTTCAAGCCCACCTAGAAGCATTGGAATTACAGACCCTGGCACACTCAGTGCACTTTACTAGTGATTTACCAGTAACTCGAAAATGCCAATCAAGGATAACCAATCATATTCACAATTTATACAGGGAACACTTGCACTTTGACACTGATCAGCAGTGGCAAAGTGTCCAAAGCATCTAAGCCAGCAAAAACGAATTCCATCACACAGACAAACATGCAGGAGATAGAGGCAAAAAGTCTGGGGAAACCTTGCCAAAGATGCCAATTCTAACAGATATCCACTAGCCCTATACTCAGAGACCCAGAAGAACAAAGTTGGAGTTAAGCCTTGGCAGGGATGTTTCTGCACAAGGGGCATTGGAAGGCATTACCATGTTCTGGGAAAAAATCTGACAACCATCACATTCAGTATGATCTCCAGACAACCAATCAGGGTGAGTGATGTCGGGAAATCAGGAATGGAAACATTACAATGTGTAGCTGCTATAAATATATGATTGTGATAGGTTTTCATACAACTTAGGAGTGACAACTGTGACCAAAAGACACATAGCCTAAACTGGTGTTTTGCTTGCAGATGCTTTTCAAATTTCCAAAATGTTCTTCATCAAGTTTGTCACCTGTGGGCACACTGAACCCATTGAAAAACCATACATGCCTCATAGCCCCACACTTAGTAGACCCAGAGGAACTAAGCTGGGGGTCAAGCTTTGCCAAGGATATTTTCCTACTTGAGTAAGACTGGACTGGAGGAAAAGACCATGTTTTTGAAAATTTCCACTGGCCAGCTAGTCAGGACAAGGGAGATCTGGCTTGCACCAATAGATTCCTTAGGTCACCCACGGTTCTGGCTACCTTATTCAGACACTGGCAGACTTAAAGTATTCTCACGATCGAGCCCCTGTTGGCTCTGTCAATGGAATACTTCCTCCATTGGCCCGGCTTAGTAGGTGTGGACGGTATAATGCTTTTTTTCCTGTCTGTATTCTCCAAGAAAAACCTGTGGTGAGAAACACAAAAAAAACAATAATGACCCCCCACACCCTGGGAGGAAGTGTCCAGGGTGTGGACCATTAATATTTTGTTTTTTCCAAAACAAACTGCCACGTTGGGAGCTTGTTTCTGGGGAAAAAAAAAAAAAGTTTAACGTTTGCTGGACAGCTGTCAGGTCCGATGGTGGCTGTATACCACAACTTTAGTACATTGAAAGGAACCACAGTGCTGGCGATTCCTTTCAATGTGCAGAGATGACTGCCGGGTTGGAGGTCATTTCTAAATTTGGTGGACAGAGTACCCTTGGAAGGGCAGAGGTAATGTCATCTGCCTTCCCAGTAGACATCACGCCGTCTGTCAATCTCTAGATCAGGCCCTTAGTTTTTATACTTTTCATATAGTCTTGGGTGTGATATGTAATGAAATGAACAGTGCACCATAAAGAGTCATTCTGATGCAATTTTATGATTACATAATGGATTGTGCAGACTACGTTCCCTAGGAAAACCTACATATGAACACGATGGGGCGCAACATAATGTAAAATATTCATATGAAAAAAAGTACATTAAAACATACATTAAACATCTAAGAAAGAAAAAAAATCAGATTACTAACTTTATCCTGCACCACGTCCTCGATGCACTCCAGTCCCTGGCTCCAGACTCCTACGAGCACGAGGTGGCCTCACACAGCTAACTACTTTATCCAATCCAGACACTGCTCTCATGCTGTTAAGCAGCATGGGTGAAGGATTGGCTGGCGCAAGCTGCCTCAACTCTCCAAAAGGCACTGGAGGCCTGTGCCTGTCCTCCAACCCAGCTGTCTAAGACTCCAATCAGCTGCAATGAGGCACTGGCCCGCCCCCACACTCGTTCACCAGAGTAAAAAGTTAAATGGTAATAAAATGTATTACCATTTTATTTTTCAATCTTTCTGTGGGGGGCGAGGGGGGTTGGCGCCGCTCCTCCATTCCTATGGAGGGCCCGCCGCAGCTTCTCTCAATTATGTTTGTCGACCTGTGAAATGTAACAAAATGCTGTGCAAATTTGTTTACAAAATGAAAATATCTTCTAGTTTTTCATTATATGTTCAGGCTGATATGAGAGATTGATAGTGTTTAGATCAGTAACGCACCCAACCTCTATCATTTGAATGAAGGCGTTCGAGAACCTAAAGGCAACCACTGTCCGTATCTTAATACCTCATTGAGCGCTGTAAGAAATGTTTTAATTAGGTGCAATTCCAGCTTTAATAAATTAATTTTGTCTGCGGTTGAGAACTAGCGTACTTAGATTTTCTGAGCTGCATATAGGAGTATAATTGGTCTGTAGCTGTATGGTTAAGACGTTGTTACTGTCTTAGATTTGGCCTTTAGCTTTAGCTGTCTCGCCAGGCTATAGTTTTCCCCCAAAGAACATACACTATAGACAAATATAGATACATTTTTTGTCATCACGCTTCATCCATTGGCCTGTTGAATTGACAGTCACATTTTGCTTCTCCCCAACAGAGCATACTCCATGGGGCTATGCGTCAAACAACTTTATCAATTGAGCCCTTCCACTTTGAGTGAGTGCACAAAGCTTGTGCACATTGTTCCTTTTTCTTCAGTGACAGAGCTCTTTCAAAGTGTGTTTTTTAAATTGTATTTTTGTGTGTATCTTTAGAGAACAGCTTTTTTACCTGCACTTTGGGTGCCCAATAATATGGTGATTTAGTTTGTGTGTCCTTTTTAAAATTGATATTATAAAGTGACTTTGTAGCTGCCTGCAATTTGAATGCTTGGTTGGGTGAGGATTTCTCCTTGTTGCCTTCACAACGCAGTAGTAGTAAAATATATTGCACAACTGAAAGACTTGTTTTTTTCCTTAAATCAATAGTAAAAGATCCACATAAGTGAATATTTTTTAAATTTAATTTTAATTGCAAGCATATGGTGTCCACAAATATATATATATATATATATATATATATATATATATTTTTTGATGGCATATGCTTGCAATTAAAAAAAACTTAACAATTACACTAGCATGCCAAGGCCAGACCTATTGGCTTTGCCACTGCTTGTTGTATTGTAGCAGTATCAGACCATGATTGGTGTGACCATAGGGCAGAAGTGCCACTTGGCCTCAACTGTAGGGGTTCGATAAGGCACAGGTGTATAAAGCGTCAAATACTCTCACTGGTCAATTGTGCAACTCAGCTCAGTATCTTTTACCCCTCCGGCACAACTCTCAAGCATACACCACAGCCTCGTCTCTTATCCAAGGTGCAGGCTAATGACTGCATTTATCTGCTGGTTGTCATTGCAGTTGTAATAAAGGGGAAAAGTAGTTATAATGGAATCACTTATTAAAAAAATTGCATTTTATTCACAGCCAATCACCAGGGTTGTACCTCTGTGTGCATAATGTGTATTTAGTCCACTTAAAAGAGTTCACAGCTCACATAAGTAATGTGATTGAACAACGTTATTTTCTTAATTTGCACAACCATAAATCATGACATGAAAAAGGGTATCGTTTTGAATGTTGTTCCAACTCAGTTGAAACATAATATGTGGAGGCAGTGTATGTGACCAGTGACCAAGTGAAAGTGTGCACATGCTGCTTCTAGGCCAAGTCATTGGTGGTGGTGGGCTGTCTGAGTTGTGATCCAGACCGAACAAGGCATCCAGCAACAACTCAGCTTGACTCTCCCATGTTGACAGTGGCAGCACCAGTCTTTCAAGCCCTCGGAGCACTACTGGGCCACACAGTGGTACTTGATTATTTAAAGTTTTAATGCGCAGAGAGACCAGGGGGAACCCTTCATTGCGTGGGTTTTTCCTGGCTTCACTCTCTGGAATTGTCTGCTTTCCCTTGGTGCTCCACACCAGGAACATACTAGGTTTCTCCTCCCAAACAGTATATCCTCCTGCAGACTTCAGGTAGACCCTCAGCTCATCCAGCAAAAAGTGCAAACTTTTGGGGATGTCCTCTCATCTCTGTGAGTCAGGCAGACTTCACCCTTGGTTGCAAATTCAGCTGCCTTTTGCTCACACGACCCTCACTTAAGTTCTAAAGCTAGCTTCGTCTCAGTCCTCCTTCCAGCCGCAGGAATGCAGGCAATACTATTCCAGTGCCTTGGCAAGCTGTCCTCATCCTACATTGTGTGCCATGTGAGACCAGGGGCATCAATACCAGATCCCACTGGCTTCTGTACACAGACTTACACAACACACAAAGCCCTGCTACCCTAAATATGCTACACACATATTGCACATAGACACACTTGACATGCACATGGGATGTTGGTGCAAGAATCTAGGTTTCACATAACCAAAGCAAACACAAGGAGATGATGGTTGGAGTCCTGAAACGTTTCAGACACTCACCCCCAGTCACAGATCTGGGTTGAATTCATCATCGTTCTTTATCTCACTTTGCCACCCCAGTTCACACCCAGCCATATGCAAATCAGTCTTGACCCTGTTCCTCATGGGAATAGTCCAGCCCGAACTGCCAAGCCAGGTCTTCCCTGGACCTGAATAACCTGCCTCAATAAATGCACCATATAGAAAACATCATTCTCAGAAAAATCAATTTTCCGGCTCTGGGGCCTTATAAGGTTTCACCTTTTGCCACTTTAAGATTAATAAGAGGTACATGTCTGACTATAACGTTATCTTCTAGCATTCCTCTTTGCATTGCCATTTCCTCTCTCCCTGCCTTGCGAAAAGAGGTAAACTCCTGGATCCTACTAGATGCTTCATTGATAAATCAAATCAACGGGGACAGCCCTTCCATACCAAACAACTAATTTCTACAGTACATTCCAATTCCCATGGCCAGATACTCTAATATTGGAAATGCTGTTTTTGTGTCAATTAAATATATTCCTTTTTGATACACAGCATCTCATATTCTCGAGCACTGGATCATCTGGATTATACCATGCCAAGAATATTGACCTTCTTCTTTACTCTTTCTGTTCTAATTATGGTATGAGTTTGAATATGTATCTTGGATCATGGATGTTGTAACATGTGGGCACATTTTCATACTGACACACTTGTCTAATATTAAATGACTGCCCCAACAGGGCTCTGATTTAAAGTTTGTGCTCATGAGTTCCTGGATTCTGCTGTCAAGGTCTACAGGAATGATGTGGAGTCGATGATTTTTCCTACCTTAGACTTTGAACCTTCTAGTTAAAAATGACTCAAAACTTCTTAAGGGGTAAGGGAATTGGGGTAGCGAGATAGAGAGAGACTGGTGAGAGACAATCCTGCAAAATGAATTCAAGAAATAGATGACTATGCTCTACGTCTCTTTAATGAGGACAGAATTCCAGGAATATATAATAATAGTTATTTCTGATTTTCAACACACTCACATTTTAGTTAAACTATTGTGTTACTTTGTCCTAAAAAAGAAAATATGTACAATTAAATTATACTTTTACCAATCAACTGCAATACTCTTTGGTGTGTCTTCCACCTTCACTTACCATCATTAATAACAAAAACAACATGTGCTTATTCGTTCCTTCACAAAACCCTGGAATGTAAATAGATTTTAGGCGAGTTTTAAAGAATATAGGCAATAGTTGCATCACGTATGCCCATAATGAGTCTTTCAGTACAAAATGTGTTTGGAGAAGTCTTTCAGGCTTCTTGTTGTTGAATCACAATTTCAAGATTTCAAATAATTGTATCTCAGATCCACATGCAACAAAATACCTTGCACAGGAGTTGCTCACTATAACTCCTTTGTTCACAGACTCATCAACTCACCAATACCAGAACAAGAAGTTCAATCCGAGACGGGGATGAGTTGGAGAGTGTAGATCATTTAAACAAGTTATCTTTTATCTGCTTGGGTACTTTGGCTGTGACTTCCTGTCAAGTGCGTTCACACCTGGGTGCTTTTTAGGTCTCGGCCTGCACCAGCGCTTGCGCTGGTCTGGCCGAGAGTTTTAGTAAGCGGGTTTTGGAAGTGCAAACACTGGCTTTCGGCTGGCGACCAGCTTGAGTTCACGATGGCGTGCACGCGCAGCTGGCATCTGGGTTTCCTATCTCTTCCTCATTTCCTCGTCATGGCTCATTAACTCTCTGGACTCTGATGTTTCAATCGCAGCAGCAGCTCACATTACCAACTGAGGGCCCTGGACTACAGTCACATGAAAAACAACAGCGATTAGCATTGAAATGCAAGCTTTTTTTGTCTAGTTAGAAATATTGCTTCGGTGGGTTGATTTCACCTTATATCGCTATTTGTTTTATATTGGGAGTCACAGCCTAATTACCAGTATTTTTGTCTCTCACTGTTTTTAAAAAAAATATTTATTCGCACAAAGCTATATTTAAGGTTACTTTTTCCGCGTCACTTCTTCACTCTATTTAAACTCCACACCCCCCACTCTTATTGTCTCTCTCCTTCTCTCTCTCTCCCCTCTCTAATTCTCTCTCTACTTAATTAACTCTCCCTCTCTATCTTTTTAAGCCTTTCATTCTCTCACCCCTTTATCTGTTTCTCTTTCAAACTCCTTCATTCACTCTCTCTCCTTCTTTCTCTCTCTCTATCCCGCTCCACTCTTTATTCTATGTACACCCTGTCTCTCTCACCACCCTCTCTAATTGGGCATTTTATCTTCACTCTATCTCTCACTCGGCAACACCACAGCATCACTCAGCGCAACCACAGCATCAATCAGAGCCAGCACAGCATCAATCAGACCAGCACAGCATCACTCAGCACCAACACAACATCTCCCAACGCCATCACATCATCACTCAGGGCCAACACTGCATCACTCAGCACCACCACAGGATGACTCAGCACCACCACAGCATCGCTCAGCACCACCACAGCATCGCTCAGCGCCACCACAGCATCGCTCAGCGCCACCACAGCATCGCTCAGCGCCACCACAGCATCGCTCAGCGCCACCACAGCATCAGCTCAGCGCCACCACAGCATCCCTCAGCGCCACCACAGCATCACTCAGCGCCACCACAGCATCACTCAGCGCCACCACAGCATCGCTCAGCGCCACCACAGCATCGCTCAGCGCCACCACAGCATCGCTCAGCGCCACCACAGCATCGCTCAGCGCCACCACAGCATCGCTCAGCACCGCCACTGCTCGCTCAGCACCGCCACTGCATCACTCACCGCCAACACAGCATCACTCAGGGCCACCACAGCATCACTCAGCGCCGCCACAGCATCAATCAGCGCCAAGACAATATCACTCAGCACCACCACAGCATCACTCAGCGCCAAGACAATATCACTCAGCACCACCACAGCATCACTCAGCACCACAGCAGTATCACTCAGCAACACCTGAGTATCATTCAGCATCACCTCAGCATCGTCTCCGCAACAGTCACCACCACCACCACTACCACCTCAGCATCACTCAGCACCACCTCAGCCTGCTCTCGGAATCTGGCATCTGTTGATTCTCCCCTAGCGTCTGGCCGCTGCTAGTGTTATAATACAGGTACTAGTTCCCAACCTTCACCCTCCGATTGTTTATGCCCCCTCAAAAAAAAGCTTTAACAAACAACCATTGCCAGCATTGCAAGAACAAAAGAAAACTGAGAATTTTTTATTGTAAATACTTTTTTTAATATGGTCGTTCAGTTTTACATAATGCCTTCTTGGTCATATATAAAGTAACAAAAATGCTTCTGACACTTTTTTATTATAACTTTTCAGCATGCCGCACAGCAGCCACACTTCTCTACAGCACAGCTTGAAGACATTGGCAAAGTCAATAGCTCTGGCTAAACACTTATAAGGCCCCAAAGGCGAGACCTATTGGCTATGCCAATGCTTGTTATAGGAAGGTCATGTGAAAACTGAGGGGCAGGATATCCCTTTGGTGCTGGCACCAAAGGGATTCCATTCATCTTCAGGTCAGGCTGCTGGAAAAGAGCTTCCCAGTAGCACAATTTGGTTTTTTTCCCCTTTGTAATGACTATTAGTGCGCATGGCGCACTCACTTCATAACACAGAAAGGGAAACTGAAATAAGCCCTTCGGCTCCCATGAAAGAAAAAGATCAGAACAAGAACCCTGTGACATCTCTATGGTTTTCACATGGTCCCAGGCTTGTTTTGTTGCTATCACAGGCACTAAGCCCAGCTACAAGTCGAGTACTGTTTTTTTGCATGAATTGTGGGAATACTGGGTGGAAGGAATTTTGTGGATCTTCATAGCTTCCAGAACTTTCACTCACAGAATAGGAGGAAAATATGTGTTTTTAGCCAAAGTTGAGGTTTGCGAGGCGTTCTGGTTAAAAACAACTTAGTGGAATCCACACAAGCCTCACCATTGTGAATTCCCTGGGGTGCCTAGTTTTCAGAAATGTCTGGGCTTTGTTGGTTTTCCAGGGTTGCAGCCCAGCCAGAACTTAAATTCCTCAGCTACCCACATTACCAAAAAGGGTTGATTTCGATTGGTGAAATGGGATGTCCTCACGTCTCATTTTGGGTTTTTTGTGTCATGGGTACTAGGCCGAGCCACACACAATTGGGGTATTGTTTATATCAGGAGACATGTGAGAATGCTGGGTGATAGGAATTTTGTAGATCCTCGAAGCTTACGGAACTTTCCCTTCAAGAAATGTGAGGAAAATGTGTGTTGTGAGCCAAAGTTTGAGGTTTGCAAGGCCTTCTGGGTAAAAAAAAAAAAAAAAATTGTGGGATTCACACAAGGCACACCACCCTGGACACCCCTGGGTGTTTCGTTTTTTTCAGTAATCTCTGGGTCTGGTAGGTTTCCCTGGTTTGCGGCCTAGCCAGAACTCAAATTCTGCAGCTACCCAAAGTGCAAAAAAAGAGTCCGTTTCAATTGGTGAAATAGGATATCTCTGTGTCTTGGTTTGTGGTGTTTTGTGTTGCGGGTACTAAGCCCAGCCACACAGTTGGGGTACTGTTTTTATCTGGAGATGTGTGGGAATGGTGGGTAAAATGACTTTTGTGGATCCCACAGCTTCTGAAAATTAGTCTCATAGAAATGTGAGAAATACGTTTGTTTTTAGCCAAAGTTTAAGGTTTGCAAGGCCTTCCGGTTTAAAAAAAAAATGTTCGCAGAATCCACACATGTTACACCACCCTGGACTCCCCTGGGTGTCTTGTTTCCAAAAATCCTTGGGTTTAGTAGCACAAATTCCGTAGCTACACAAACAAGCATTTGCAATGCAATAGGTCTTGTATTCGCAAAAGTTTGAGCTATTGGCATTCTAAATGACAATGCCTTTTATTTATGTGTTTTGAAAACCTGCACGCCGTGCTTACACATGCACTTTGTACTTATAGTCGTTGCTTACGAGAAGCAAGGGTGGCGGTAACAGCCTCTCTTTTACTGCCAGCCTTGCTTCTTGTAAGTAAGGTCTATAAGCACAAAGTGCGTGTTTACTCACCCCTTGCAGGTTTTCAAAACACATAAAAGGCATTGTCATTTACAATGCCAATAGCTCAAACTCTTGCAAATGCAAGACCTATTGCATTGCAAATGCTTGTTTAAAAGCACCATCCTGCTATGTTTAGCCCCTCCCACTAATCAATCCCTGGCAGTAGAACATGCTCTGGGAACACAGGAACTTCCGGCCCATCTCTCTGCTTCCGTTCCCAGCCAAGGTCATCGAGAAGATCGTCAACAAACAGCTAACCCGATACCTCGAAGAAAACAGCATCCTGGACCCATCCCAATCAGGGTTCCGCAGCAACCACAGCACTGAGACTGCCCTCATCGCCGCCACCGACGACATCAGGATCCTGCTGGACAATGGTGAGACCGCAGCCCTCATCCTGCTGGACCTCTCCGCCGCCTTCGACACTGTCTGCCACCGCACTCTACGCGCACGCCTCCACGACGCAGGGATCCGAGACAAGGCCCTGGAATGGACCACCTCCTTCCTCGACGGCAGAACCCAGAGAGTCCGCCTCCCACCTTTCCCGATCCGAAGCCTCCGAGATCATCTGCGGCGTACCCCAGGGATCGTCCCTCAGCTCAACACTGTTCAACATCTACATGGCCCCGCTCGCACGCATCGCCAGACAACACGACCTCAACATTATCTCCTACGCCGACGACACTCAACTGATCCTCTCCCTCACCAAGGACCCCCTCGCCGCCAAAGCCAAACTCCATGACGGAATGAAGGCCGTCGCCGATTGGATGAAGATCAGCCGACTAAAGCTGAACACGGACAAAACAGAGGTCCTCATCCTCGGCTCCAACCCCTCAGCCTGGGACGACTCCTGGTGGCCAACGACGCTGGGAGCAGCCCCGACACCCACCGACCACGCACGCAACCTGGGAGTCATCCTCGACTCAACGCTCTCCATAGCCAAGCAAGTCAACGCAGTTTCCTCCTCCTGCTTCAACACCCTCCGCATGCTTCGCAAGATCTACAGGTGGATCCCGACAGACACAAGAAGAACAGTCACCCAGGCCCTCGTCAGTAGCAGACTAGACTATGGGAACGCCCTCTCGCGGGAGCCCCGGCCAAGCTCATCAAGCGACTGCAACGCATACAAAGCGCTTCCGCACGACTGATCCTCGGCGTACCACGCCACAGCCACATCACCCCCACTTGAGGAACCTGCACTGGCTCCCCGTCGACAGAAGGATCACCTTCAAACTCCTCACCCACGCACACAAGGCACTCCACAAAACTGGCCCAGCCTACCTCAACAGACGACTCTTCTTCTACGTCCCCAACCGCCAGCTCCGCTCCGCCGACCTCTCTCTCGCCACCGTCCCCCGCATTCGAAGAACAACCACCGGCGGCAGATCCTTCTCACACCTCGCCGCCAAGACCTGGAACACCCTTCCACTAAGCCTACGAAAGACCCAAGACCTGCTGACCTTCAGGAGGCTACTCAAGACCTGGCTGTTCGACCAGTAGCAGCACCCCCCCCATTCCTCTCCCCAGCGCCTTGAGACCCTCGTGGGTAAGTAGTGCGCTCTACAAATTCTGTAATTGATTGATTGATTGACAAATAATACTGCCTACGAAAAGTCTAACGCAAACACAACCAACAATGTATTGGAGAGCTGTGCGAATATCCACACCCCAATTACAATACGTAAGTGCAAGCCAAAGCATTCAGCTCTTTGGTACTGTTTAAAGAAACTCAATTGTCTACCGTTTCTGGCCCTCGCCATCTTCAAACCCAGCTGCATTTATAAAACTATCACAACCAGCACCTCGGTATCCTACAGATCACCACCCCTGTTGGATCACGACAAGCCTGTAGTCAGGACACCCTCAGACTGCACACTAAGGGGTCGATTCCGATCCGGGTCGGACAGCCCTCCGAGAGCTGTTCGTAGCCTTACCTTGCGACCGACACGTCCCGGGAGCCGGTCCGTCCGGGCAATGAAGTACGATGCGCATAACTGACACAATTCCGTCCGACACGTAGGCTGCGATTCCAGCAGCATTTTCCGCACGAGCCGTACCTCCGATCGCCGATTCGAGTCGCCCGGAAGCAGTTCCCACAGCAGTTTCCGTCCGGACAAGTATGATGCGTAAATCAAACGCGCCGGACGGGTCGCCACTAGCAGCACTTCACAGCATCCGGGAGAGCTGCATATCGGGTCCGATTCGCGCCACAACACGATCCACGGCTACGAGACGGACCAATTCACAACGTGTACGAGACGGAGCAACGAGCAGCAAGTACGAGACGAACCAACGATGAATCCCATCGCGCAGGTCATCCCAGTACTGTACATTTATGACCGGATCAGGAACAGACGCGCACAATGCAGACGGTCAGTCAGACACCCCCACAAATCAACGTCACAAACACGCGAAATGCTACACACACATAGGGGGGGGTCCAATCCCTTAAACCAGCAACAGCAAAACCACAGGGGTAGCATGGTCCCCACTACCAGCAGACACCACACCTAGGGGGGGGTGCCCATCACCACTACCCTCCCCACTCATAGGGGGCTGTATGCCCTGCACCACTACCCTCCCCACTCATAGGGGGATGTATGCCCATCACCACTACCCTCCCCACTCATAGGGGGCTGTATGCCCTGCACCACTACCCTCCCCACTCATAGGGGTATGTATGCCCTGCACCACTACCCTCCCCAGTCATAGGGGGATGTATGCCCTGCACCACTACCCTCCCCAGTCATAGGGGGATGTATGCCCTGCACCACTACCCTCCCCACTCATAGGGGGATGTATGCCCTGCACCACTACCCTCCCCACTCATAGGGGGATGTATGCCCTGCACCACTACCCTCCCCACTCATTGGGGGATGTATTCCCTGCACCACTACCCTCCCCAGTCATAGGGGGATGTATGCCCTGCACCACTACCCACAACTCATACAGTGCTGTATGCCCTGCACCACTACCCTCCCCACTCATAGGGGGATGTATGCCCTGCACCACTACCCACAACTCATACAGTGCCGTATGCCCTGCACCACTACCCACAACTCATACAGTGCTGTATGCCCTGCACCACTACCCTCCCCACTCATAGGGGATGTATGCCCTGCACCACTACCCTCCCCACTCATAGGGGGATGTATGCCCTGCACCACTACCCACTACTCATAGGGGGCTGTATCACCAGACCAGCATTTGTGACTACTGCACCCAACACCACAACCAATGTCTTGGCAATGTGGTGGTTGTGCCACTAACAAACATAGACATTAGAGGCAAAGAATGCTGTGTATCACAAGAACACCCTCTGCCATGTGCAGACAAGCATTGGCCATGACCCCTGACAATGCCAACAGCGTACAATTACACTGTGTGAGAAGGGAGCATCAAGATGCATACACATATCTCCACAAACAGACACACAAACTGCGGAATCCTGTGGAGACTGTCGATGTTAGGTGACAAAGTCCCATACCATGGCAGCAATGGGACAAACCAAACATGATCAATGTGCAGGATGATGACCTACATGACGCTTGGACAATAGGGACAATCACACAAACAACATCCCCCCCAATGGAACGCTGAAGCCACACCAATGCAGAGGCACAGATGCACAAACACAGACAGGCTGCCACACACTGCATATCATACCCAACATGTGTGTGTGTCACAGTGTCCCCAGGCTACTGCACAACGCATGACGGTGGGCTGAACTACAATGACACACATGTGTGCACTGTGCCATAGAAAAGTAAGTCTTTGACTGGGCACACCTGGGGGGACAAGCAGGCATTGTAAGGTAAGCGGGATCACAAAGGATTCATGTGACACAAGGTGGGTGGCACAGCTACCAACACAGCAAGAGACAGACCCAACACAGCACTACCCTCTAGTCCCCTATCTTTGTGGTGACATTAGCCTGTACGCCAATCCCACTGTGATGATAAAGCTAGTTTTCCCCAACTGCGTAGCACAGTCAGATGTGCGTCCTGGGTCATGTGTCCGGGCCCACAAACTCACATCACACCTCCATAAACACAAATCACTGGCCATGGCTTGCAAACAATGGGCCAAAAGTAGTTATGGGCCTAGACATTAAACAACTCACATTTAGCCAACATCAACAGCACACACCTTGATCTGCAAGAATGTGCATCAGCTAGGCACACAGGGACCGGTGATATTGCTCATGCACACATGACAATCCCAGGGGTGGTGGGGGGATCAAAGCTACACACAAATCCCCACACATGGGCTGACAACAACACCTGTGAAGGTCTGCCACACTGCACAGCAAGCGGCACATCGACATTACGTGAAAACTGCACAAGTCATTCGGAACCCTGCCAGACACCTACACCAATGTTGAACCACAGGAGAGCCACAACGCACAAATGTCGACACCTTCCAACATAGCAGCAATGACCCTGATGATAGGGAGTCGTCACACACACACACACAAGTGAGCTTGTCAATGACAGATACCACATAGGGAAAAACACATGATGTTGCTAACACATAAGTGCCAATGGTAATCCAGAATGTGTCCCACGTGCGTTGGATAACAACCTTGGAATTTACTAATGAAACAGCCAGGGATGACAGCCTAATTACCAGTAGTGAGTCAGGCCCAGAAAAGGCAGGGCAAAGAAGTTACATGAACACAGGCCAAGTCAGCCAGTCCACAAAACAGGTACATCTGTCTGGAACACAGGCTGCGTCCAGAAAAGGGAAGTGAACACACACAGACATGCTCACACAACACACACCATGTGCCCAGGCAATGTCATGGAACGACACAATGCCATGATGGGACTGCACTCCTGGGGAAGGTCAGCTGTGCCACATGTTGTCTGTGCAGGATCCTGTCATGCCAGCACAAGACTTGCCCAGTGATACAACAATTACAACTCAAGAAAAGCAATGGCCACAGAAGCTTGTGTACGGGAGTCCTCCCTCAGTCATCTGCACATATGCAATACACATGTAGACCAAGTTGGACAGATGACACAGATGACTTGTGTAACATGGATGCACAAACATGCCTGTCCAGTGGAGATTGTCCAAGTCAGGGAATCTTTCCATGTGCCCGAATCTAAGCACAACCTATGTGCAACAGTGTCTGGCAAAGATGTCAAGTAGCAAACCCAAAGATAAAACCCTGGTCACAACATTTTGCCATCATTACACCCTGAAATTGCAGCTATGGATGTCATGGATACATAGCAGAAAAGTACACATACGCCATAGACCACATGGAGTACATCACATCAACAACTCATTCTGTTATACCTTTAAAACACCTGTACAACAGCAAGTCCATGACACCCATCATCAACATCATGTACATTTGAAGCAACACCACTGGATAACACAAATTGGCTTTATTAAGCACATAACTCATTGAAACTGTTAAGTCCACAATGTCAAAAGGCCAATGGCCAGTCCATGTCAGGAGTCCTCCCAGGGTGAAATGTGACAAGTTGTCACCCATTGCTTGCCTGCACTGCTACGGGCAGGGGACATCTCCCCTTGGAGGGGCATACACAGGGGCAGGCCAGGCACCGCAGGGACAGGATCAGGGAACAGCAGAATGGGGCAGGGGAGGGCTGGTGGGTGCAGGAGTGTCACTGGCAACTGCAGCGGAGGCGTCTGACACTGTGTGCGCCGTCACCATGGCAGGGCCAAGGTCCAATGGGGTGTGTGCAGACATCAATGCAGGGCCCAAGTCAGACGGGGTTGTTACCGGCACCACTGCAGCGGGCAGGTGAGATGGTTGGGATGGGGCCTCCACTGCAGTGCAAAACTCCAAGGGAGTATCATGGGGCCCAGGTGAGGTTGGCAGGACAGAGGGGGGGGACACAGTCCCCACATCAGTGGCAGGAACAGGCTGAGCATGTGAGGTGGGGGTGGAAGTGCATGTGGTAGGAGGGGATGGCCTAATCATTTTGGGGATGCGGTATTGGTGTGTGGGGGAACCAGGGGCAGGGTGTGGCGGGGGGACCTGTGGAGTGGTGGCCTAGGGGCTGCAGGAAGGAGAATGTGACTTTGACCTGCGGAATTGGGGGGGGTCTTGCTCTTCCTGCTCCGGGGGGACTTGCGGCTGGGGGCTCAGTGTCCGGGCGCTTGGGGGAGGGTGTCTGTGTGGCAGGGGAACTCCCCCCTGTGCGTGGCGATTTCCTCTTCCCCTTGTGTGTCTGAGCAGATGGATCGGTGGGGAAGAGGCCAAGATCACAGAGGAAGAGCTGCTTGGAAGGGGGGGTTGCAGGTGAGGCAGGGGAAGTGCTTTTGGAGGGAGAGGCATCTGAGGTCTGCGGAGTGCTCGTGGATGCCTGTTTGTGCATCTGTGACCCATCCCCTGTGTGTGTGCCATCAGTCCCTGGAGTGTGCGTGCCTGTGGATTTTGTTTTGGACTTGCGTGATTGTGTGCTGCCTGGGTCTGTTGTGGTGCGTGCCGGTGCCGGTGTGTGTGTGCGTTGGTCAGGTAGGGTAGTGGGGACTGTGGGTGGTGCAGAGGTAGGAGGGGTGAGGGACTGTTGGAGGAGGGACACTGATGCCGTCTGTGTGGAGGCCATGGACTGAATGGTCCGATGTAGGGCAGACAGGTTGGATGAGATGCCCTCCATGAAGGACACCAGTTGAGTCAACAGAGGGGTGTGGGAATGGAGGACACTCAGCAACGCTGTCTGCCCTACATGGAGCTGCTTCAGTAAGTCCACAGACTCCACACTGAGGGCAGCAGGGGAGACAGGGGCAGGGGGTGCGGTGCCTGGACCAAAGGAGACATGTTCCCTCACACGGGTGCCTCCACGGACATCTGAGATGGCAGCAGATGGGAGGGTGGAGATGGTGGTGGTGGCGGGGACAGACTCGCTAGGTGTTGTCTGGGGTCTGCTGACACCCGCCTCCACAAGGGAGTCCTCACTGGAGATGCTGTGTTCCTCAGCAGAGGTGTTTGTAGCTGAGGTCTCCTCTGTGTGGCTCCCCTCACCCTCTGTGCCACTGGGTCCCTCCAACTCCTCTGAAGCTGACCCAGTCTGGCTCTGCGGATCCTCTTGGTCCGTGGAGCTGTCTCCTCCAGTAGCTGTCGATGTATCTGCAATCAATCGGGATAAACAGATCCACATCAGTCACCAGTTTCACCTGACACATCACAGTCAGTACAGCACATCACAGAGTACGGCTTTGCCTCAAGTGCCAGATGTTGCGAACAGTGGAGACATCATTTGGAAATGACACATGTCAGTCTGCAAGTCAACCATGCCCCTCAGATCCTGCCCCTCCATGGACCCATCTGCCTGGGACATGTTGTCTGCCACTTCTCATATGTGTGCACAAGCACCACATAGACATATCTCTGAACTGCAGGACTCGTGATTTAAATCTGCCTGGACTAACACATGCCATCTCCTGCCACTGACTCAGTACATGTGTCATGAGAAGGGATGGCTAAAATCATTGTCAGTAAAATGGATAGGCTTCACTCACAAGACACCATGATGTGCACATGTCTTGATGGTCAATGCCACAATAGAGTGCATGCTGTACAACTGACATCACTGCGGGATACACATCAGCAAGTGGGATACCATGCTACGGCCCAGTATGGCTGAGCAGCCAGCACTGGCTTCAGTCTCAGGGGTAGTGCATCCAAAATTATACACCCTGCACTGTGTCACAACCATTAACATGTATGAGAATTTAAGCCCTGCAGATGTCAAGTGCACAGGGACACCCAATGCTAACCACATCTTCAGGTATCTGATGATCACACATAATAAAAATGCAACAGATGACTGACTGCAAGCACCAATCTGTAAGCATGATGACATCACAGCATGATGGCAATGAATTGAGACTGCCTGCACTGTGATGTACTATACAACATAATGCACCGTCAAGTGATTCGACACCTATGCATGAACCCATTCTGATGATCCATTTCCCACACCCCAGCTAGCTACACAAACCTAAATGACCAACACCACAGGAGTCTAAGAGGCTAGGCCACCTCACAATGACACCGATGCAGACACCATATAGCACACTTCACAATGCACTAATGTTAGGCTGACACACAGGAGTAGAAGAACAGAGTGTAGTTCATGTCCGGAGTAGGGATACCTGTCCAGGAACATGTGCAACATGGTATTACCCTGGACACCAGGCATGTGTCCATGCATGTGTGAAACACATGATGTACATTTTTCTGAGGCCCATAAATTTTCGTTGCTGCTACATGGCTGTGTGTCAAATACCCCTGGCATATATGGTGTGCCAAAACATCAATTGGAACACATATCAATTGCCCACACAGAGTACATGTCTTTTTTCCAGGCAATGTGCAGACACATGGAAATCATGTGCCTCAGTCATGAAGACAAAACAATGCACCGGTCGCAGATGCTGTTCACAATGTTAAGTTTGTACAACAGCAGGGACACACAACCCAAGTTACACAAGTCACAGCCTGAAAGGGGCACACCTGTGTATCAGATGAGGATGGGACATGACGTAGTTTTGCCACATGACTCCTGTACAAGCAGACAGGAGATCTGTGGAAGTGTAACCAGGATGTGGGCGTGCAAAGAGCATGTGATACATTGGACACAGAGAATGCATGCACTTACCCCCTCCTTGCTGCTGTCTGGCCTTTAACTGCCCATCCAGGTCCGGGAAGACCACCGCCATAATCCTGAGCATGTGGGGGGTCAGTGTCCGTCGTCCACCTCTTCTGCGAGGAGGCGGCAGCTTCAGCTGGACTCTGGCAATCCTCCGGGTCCAGCCACGAAGGTCCTGCCACCTCTTCTGGCAGTTGCGGATGCGGCGTCTGTGGACCCCCACAGCACGAACAGCCCGGGCAATGGTCAGCCAGATCTCCTGCTTCTGGTGGGCATCAACCTGTAAGGATGACAAGGGTAGAAAAAGTCCTTTACCACACAAGCCACATGTTTGTGCATCACACATTTGGATATACATGTCTTTCTCGCAAGGGAATATGATGGACACAGGTAGTGCAGATATGTTGATGGACAGTTGTCCTGAGTTTTCAACAGGGAAACATTAACTGAGTATTACAACCGTGTGAAAATGCACTTTCAATGCACAGTACCTGTCCACTACAGGGACCTACACACCATGGGGGTATGAACTACTCAGTGAGCATGCTAGACACTGTTGCACACAATTTCAGTGGTGCCAGTCAGACAACATACACAATGAATAAGGGATGTGGAGTGCACACTCACCTGCTCCCCTGGTGTCCCATACAGCTTGCTGTACTGTGGAAGGAGGCTGTCCAGCAGGGCCTTGTTCTCCTCCTCTGTGAAGGCTGGGGCCCTCTCCACAGTACGTGCCATTCTTGGAGCCAGAGGATGCAGAGACAGCAGCAGTGTTGGCAGAGATGTCGATCTGGAGCATGTAGTGCAGGCAAGTGAGCTCACAGGTGAACAGACAGACTTATATCTGTGCTGCAGAGGCAGATTCAGACCCATGTGTCAAAAGCGATAGGTCCGACACGTTTGCATCCTATGAATCTGGCCAATCCATCGCATTGCACGTCTCGTACACGCCTTCCGCATCGTTTGAAATATTCAAAAGCATTGCAGTGACGAGTCTGAAACATTGTTGCAGGCAGCCAACGGATTTTCAAGGAATCGAATCGTACCAGGCTCAAATCCGCGTCTGTTCCCATTGAAGAAATTGTGCAAGGCGTGCGTGCGGATCGGTCCACCCGCGTCAGTCCACATTGGTGACATTGTGCAAGGCGTGCGTGCGGATCGGTCCACCCGCGTCAGTCCACATTGGTGACATTGTGCAAGGCGTGCGTGCGGATCGGACCACCCGCGTCAGTACACATTGGTGACATTGTGCAAGGCGTGCGTGCGGATCGGTCCACCCGCGTCAGTCCACATTGGTCACATTGTGCAAGGCGTGCGTGCGGATCGGTCCACCCGCGTCAGTCCACATTGGTGACATTGTGCAAGGCGTGCGTGCGGATCGGACCACCCACGTCAGTCCACATTGGTGACATTGTGCAAGGCGTGCGTGCGGATTGGACCACCCGCGTCAGTCCACATTGGTGACATTGTGCAAGGCGTGCGTGCGGATCGGTCCACCCGCGTCAGTCCACATTGGTGACATTGTGCAAGGCGTGCGTGCGGATCGGTCCACCCGCGTCAGTCCACATTGGTGACATTGTGCAAGGCGTGCGTGCGGATCGGTCCACCCGCGTCAGTCCACATAAGTGACATTGTGCAAGGCATGCGTGCGGATCGGTCCACCCGCGTCAGTCCACATTGGTGACATTGTGCAAGGCGTGCGTGCGGATCGGTCCACCCGCATCAGTCCACATTGGTGACATTGTGCAAGGCGTGCGTGCGGATCGGACCACCTGCGTCAGTCCACATTGGTGACATTGTGCAAGGCGTGCGTGCGGATCGGTCCACCCGCGTCAGTCCACATTGGTGCATTGTGCAAGGCGTGCGTGCGGATCGGGCCACCCGCATCAGTCCACATTGGTGACATTGTGCAAGGCATGCGTGCGGATCGGTCCACCCGCGTCAGTCCACATTGGTGACATTGTGCAAGGCGTGCGTGCGGATCGGTCCACCCGCGTCAGTCCACATTGGTGACATTGTGCAAGGCGTGCGTGCGGATCGGACCACCCGCGTCAGTCCACATTGGTGACATTGTGCAAGGCGTGCGTGCGGATCGGTCCACCCGCGTCAGTCCACATTGGTGACATTGTGCAAGGCGTGCGTGCAGCTCCTTACCTAGGTGTTCAGCGCATCTTTTGCATTGGTCACCTGCATCAGTCACCATATAAGTAACTGTTTAAGGCGTGCAACACACCATTGCTTGCCATTGACCAATGGGCACAACAACAGTACACTCTGTGACACAGTCACTCAAAGTGCATGTCAGGATGCATTACCTGTGTGTGTATGTGGGCAGACATGTGAATTTGTATGTTTCACTTAGTGGCACCCACTCCCAGGCAGGGCAGGTTGCCATGGGGACAGATCCAATTGTTGGCTGGACACATAACCACTGTGTTTGACGACAGTACATTTCAGTGCATGAGGCATGTACACAGTTCCCGGTGTACATTGTGTATTTAATGTGACATACACCCTGACTCATCAGTGGAATGGTAGGTGCCTCACAGGGTGTCACAGTGCCACATATGTGATGTTCCTCCACAGTATGTGTGCATTGCCATGCGGAGATGACTCAGATTTCATGTGCACAATGTCAAATGTTCACAACATCCCAGTCTATTGTCAATGTGAGTGGATGTTGCGTCTGTGTATCACAGACATCCATGTGTGAGCTGACATGAAATCAGGGGGCACTTCATGTGTGTGTCATGTGTGCGTTGTGCTGTGCACATGGTACGCCACATCATGATGGTGTCCATGTTGCGACACAAAGTCCCTGTGTGTGTCTGTCAGGAACATGTGCTGTGGGGTAGACATCTGTCCTCACTAGTCACTGTGGTGTGTGTCTGGTATGTGACACTCGTACTGATGTACTGTGACGGGGCACATTGATTGCTCACAGCACAACAGGGACCTTTTTGTGTGGCCCAGTAGAGCTGAGATGTCAGATGATGGGCATGTATCTGATATGTGTGTCCATACCCAACAGCACACACATCATGTTCTTGTGTCCTGTAATGTGGTATCATGTGCTATTTGTCATGTACACTGGCACATAGATAGGGTGAATGACAAACTGTCTTTGCTCTCCTATGTACTGCAGGAGACCAAATGTCCACAGACCGTTCCCAGACCTGGAGACCATGGTTGAACGTGACTGCATGCGACGGTACCGCTTCACCAGGCCACTGATCGAAGAATTGGCGGAGCAGTTGGCTCCACATCTGCAACCTGGCCGGACATACCCTACAGCGCTGACCCCCAAGGTGAAGGTGATGGCAGCCCTACACTTTTTGCCACCGGTACTTTCCAGCACACTGTTGCTACTGCTGGTGGGATGTCACAGACTATGTTCAGCCGTGTGCTTCGGGATGTGTTGGAGGCAATGTTGCTTTTCCTGGACCAGTACATCCATTTCCCAAAAGCACAACAACTAGCTGACATCAAGGGGGACTTCTATGCCCTGGGCAGGATGCCACGTGTCATTGGCTCCATCGATGGGACACATGTGGCTTTGGTACCACCGCAGGCACATGAGCAGACGTACCGGAACAGGAAGCATTTCCACTCTATAAATGCTCTTGTGGTTTGTTTTGCCGACATGACCATTTCCCATGTGTGTGCAAGGTTCCCGGGCTCAGCGCACGACGCCTACATAATGAGGAGTAGTCGCATCCCAACGATGATGGCACAGATGCAGTACCAGCATTCCTGGCTTGTCGGTGTGTACTGACTGCTTAGCATTGTGTGTGTTTGCTAAAGTTGATTTGCACCCTATTTTCACGCTCAACTAATGTGCAATTGTCTCCCTGTAGGTGACTCCGGATACCCCAACATGCCGTGGTTGCTGACACCCCTCAGGAACCCTGTGACACCAGCGGAGATGCGCTACAATGAGGCACATGGTCGTACCAGGAGAGTGATTGAGCGGACATTTGGCCTCCTGAAAAGCAGATTCCGCTGCCTGGACAAGACAGGAGGGGCCCTCCCATATGCACCTGCGAAGGTGTGCAGGATCATCATTATGTGCTGCATGCTACACAACCTGGCACTGCGGAAGCGGTTGCCTCTCATCCTGGATGACGATGACCAACCTCCGCCAGCCGTGGAGGATCCTGGTCTTGGGCATGATGCCAGTGATGATGAGGGTGATGGTGATGTTCGGAGGCAGCTGATCCAGAACTTATTCTCATGAATGTCAGTATACAGGTATGTGTTGTCCAAGTATTGTGTCGGCATGACCTATGTTGGTGGTGCACTGGTGCTGATTGAGTGTGGCAGTATGCTACTTGTCAGTATGCTTGCTGTGATGTGTCCTTTCTGGTAGTCTGTACTCCCAGTGTTTACCTGATTGTTAGGTTGTGTCTGGGTAGTTAGTGTTTTGTTTTGGGCATGTATATTGTTGTTGTTTGCTGTGAATCTGTGTTTTTGATAGTGTTTTCTGTCTGTCCTTCACAGGGTACTTTGGATGCTGTGTGGTGCGGTCTGAACCCCAAGACACAGATCCTTGTTCCAGAGTGCAAGTAATCGTTGTCCCAAACAATGATGTGCCACACAGCCCTGGACTTTCATCGTTCACCACATGTTTATTTTTCGGATAACTGTCACGTGAGGTTAACGTGCATCAGTTGTAGTATTCTCACAATGTGAATATTTAATAATACAGCCCTTCACTTTGAGATGTGCTCTGTGTGTCCACACATCCAACAGTAATTCGCATCCTGTACCTGTGTGCTGCTTGCCAATGACCCAGGATGGGTGTTGTGTGTACTTTCCACTGTATCTCCTGTTGACATCAGTGTTGACGATGAGTTAGGGGCCATGGTGAGTATGTGTTGTGTTGTCCTAGTGGTGTGTCTCCCTCATATGTGTCACATTCACATGACTCACATTACGTTGTTCGCATTGCTGTAATAGTTTGCATGCACAGTGTTCCTTAGCAGCTCATCATCGCCATGGCACAAAGCAAGTAGGAATCACGACAGAGGCAAGTATTGTGTGATTGTGAATTTATTTACAAACATGTGTAAGGATGGTGAACGGATTTTGCAGTGCTGTACAATGTGATGGTAATCCACAGTTCACAGGTGAGTTGGTAGTCTTGGTAATTGAAATATCCAGGGTAGAATCCACAGTCATTTGGTGCATTGTCACAACTTTGACCCTCCATGTCAAGTGGGTGAATTGGATGTAGGTCGACACGGTCAACTGGTTTGCACACAAAGGACGTTAACAGGAGCAGGTGTTGGGTGCCTGGGGGATATGCATGGCCATCAGCGTCTCATTTGCCCTTCTTCGGGAGACCCCTCTTCTTTCTCGGGGGACCCTCATGTGCAGGGTGCTGCGGTGCCGAGGACTCTCCGCCAGAGTCCTCTTCCCTCCCTGTGGCTGTTGCGGATGTTGTGGCTACAGATGTTGTGGGCGCACAGGGAGGCGTGGTCAGGTTGGTGCTGATGTGGCGGAGGCATGTCAGTATGTCCCTATGCACCGCTGTTTGTTCATCCAATTTGTCCCACTTGGACTCCACCCGGGCCATGTGGGAGTCCAAGCGGGCATGATGGGCAGCCTGCTGTTCTTTGAGTTCCTTGAGGATCCCCACGACCTGTCCAAACCCTCCGGTGCTTTCCTGGTACGCATCTATGATGCGTTCCAGGTGTGGCTCATCATGCAGTCCATCCCCCTGTGCAGGCCGTGTCCTCTGCCTGCCCACCCTCCCACCGGCCCGACCCACACGGGCAGGCCCTGCCGTGGCCGGCCCAGCCAACACTGGGCTCCCTTGATTGTTAGCGCCGGTGGTGTTGTCCCTTGCTTCCAGGGTGCCCTGTGTACCTGGTCCGTTGTTGTTCTGGGGCCTGGGCCTGTCCGTGTCGGCATGGGGACTCTGTCTGGTGTCCGATGTGGCAGGAGTGGTTGAGGGGGTGCTGATGTTACTGCTGCTGGGGCTGCATCATGGCTCACGCCGGAGGGGCCAGGTCGGTCAAGGTCGTCGTCCGAAGAGGACGTAGAGTGATCCACACCGGGGAGCTCAGGGTCCGCCAGAGTCTGGGACTGGGACTGTTCCTCAGGACCTGCTGTGTCCCCAGCATCACCTGTGTTTGGAGGAGACACACAATGTATGTTATGTTTCTACAGACCTCAATGTTTCACACACATGACATTTGACACTGAACATCATTATGAGGGTCTGTACATTGCATTGTCATAAGTTGTGACAGACAGAGGTTGATATTGTTGGAGCACTTTGTAATGGCAACCTGGAGCCTTTCGATGTGCACGTCAAGCTGTGTGCATGACCAGCTCATGTATTGATCAATTGTCTGTAGATGCCCATTGCCACTCAGGTCCCATCACATGCCTGACACTGCTGTATTATCCCTGTCCACATTTGTGCTTTAACAATGACATACGTCCTATTACACTTGGGGTATGTTGCAAGGTTGGGGCATGTGTTGTGTGATTCTTTTATTTCCTCTGTGCGTCACATTTGTGTGTCTGTGCAACATGGTTGCAGTACGGTATGCCTGCGATCCATTGTGAGATACTAATTAGTTGTCTGTGTTCCTAGTTCACATCTCTTATCTTACAAGTCATGGGGTTAGCATAGCTAATGAAGTTGGTGCTGAGTTTTGTATGTGCTAACACCTTCTATCTTGTCAAATTCATCAACAGTGAGAGGGATTGGGCACAGGTGCTCTCTTGCTTTTCAATGCTCATTACAGTGATGGGCAGAGGTGTGTGTGTTACAGTTCAGCTGATGTGAGTTGCTTGCCTCCTCAGATGCAGTCCAGGTTAGTCATTGTGTTTGGGGTCTCCATGACAGTGAATGATGTGTTGTATGAATGATGCGTACAACGCAGGCCGATGTGGGATTGAACTGCATCTCACAACTGCACATTTTTTGGATGACACCATGCTACAGTGTCAGCTATGTGTGTGTCCATTCTAGTTACCGTCAGGTGTCCACTGTCAATGATGTATGGGTGACATTGTGTCGGCTTGTTGCTATGTGCTAAGTCTACATCTCCCCAATTGTCATCTACAAGACACACCTTCACAGCCAGGTCAGGGGACACCCCAGGGACACTGCATCTCCAGAGGGTGGGAGGATACCTACAGTTCCAATGGCTGTGAGTGTAAATGTGTTTGAGTTGGCCAGTGCGTAGGTGTGACTTGCAGGCAATTCATACATCATGACCATGTGTCAGCCATCTTGCCAAGGCATTTACTTTAGGAGTGACTGGTCCCAAGGGTGCACTTTGTTCTGGCTGAGAAGGTGTGTTTTGAGGCGGCCTTGATGGCATTTTGAGTCATTGCAGGACCTCCTTCACCCACAGAGGCCAGGTAATCCCCCATGTGGCATGCTTCCATTGCAGGGAGTCACAATTTACGTTCAGGCTGTCTGGCATTGGTGTCCTGTTGTTTGTTTGGGCCCAAGTCCCAGCAGGGCCTTGTGCTCCCCACAGCAGGGCCTAGTGTCAGCCATCTTGGCAGTACTTTTGCACTCCCTGTGAGGTGAGCATGGTTCATTGTGAGCTTGCAGGGACATGTGGGTGGGGGACTGGTGGCTGTGACTGCAACTCCCATCATGCTTTTGGCTCCACCCACCTTCCCACAATACCTGAGCTTCCTTCCTGTGATTCTTTTTCCCTATGTGGTGGTGTGCCTGTGCTGACAAGTTGGCAGGCAGTGGTGTCCTGGTGTTTGTTTGCACACAAGTCCCAACAATCCCATGTCCTTCATACAGCAGAACCCAGTGTGGTAAATCTTTGTGGGATATTTAAATGGATTCTTATTGAATGCATTATACCAGGTGGGTTGTGTAGAGTTTGTGTTAAGGGGGGGGGAGGGTGTGTGCAAGTTCCTGATGGTAGATGTAGTCAGAGCTGGCAGTCCTCCTCCCCCAGTCCAGATATCCCACCATGCTGCATGCTTCCATTGCAGGGTGTGGAAGTTACCTTTCAGGCTGTCTGGCATTGGTGTCCTGTTGTTTGTTTGGGCCCAAGTCCCAGCAGGGCCTTGTGCTCCCCACAGCAGGGCCTAGTGTCAGCCATCTTGGCAGTACTTTTGCACTCCCTGTGAGGTGAGCATGGTTCATTGTGAGCTTGCAGAGACATGTGGGTGGGGGACTGGTGGCTGTGACTGTAACTCCCATCATGCTTTTGGCTCCACCCACCTTCCCACAATACCTGAGCTTCCTTCCTGTGATTCTTTTTTCCTATGTGGTGGTGTGCCTGTGCTGACAAGTTGGCAGGCAGTGGTGTCCTGATGTTTGTTTGCACACAAGTCCCAACAATCCCATGTCCTTCATACAGCAGAACCCAGTGTGGTAAATCTTTGTGGGATGTTTAAATGGATTCTTATTGAATACATTATACCAGGTGGGTTGTGTGGAGTTTGTGTTAAGGGGGGGTGTGTGCAAGTTCCTGATGGTAGATGTAGTCAGAGCTGGCAGTCATCCTCCCCCAGTCCAGACATCCCACCATGCTGCATGCTTCCATTGCAGGGTGTGGAAGTTACCTTTCAGGCTGTCTGGCATTGGTGTCCTGTTGTTTGTTTGGGCCCAAGTCCCAGCTGGGCCTTGTGCTCCACACAGCAGGGCCTAGTGTCAGCCATCTTGGCAGTACTTTTGCACTCCCTGTGAGGTGAGCATGGTTCATTGTGAGCTTGCAGGGACATGTGGGTGGGGGACTGGTGGCTGTGACTGCAACTCCCATCATGCTTTCTGCTACATGCACATTCCCATCAGCCCAACCGTCCTTCATTTTGACTGAGCTTTCCTGTGAGGTGGTGTGACGTTGTTGGCGAAATGGATGACTGTGTTTGTTGTGGATTTATGCTAATGCCTTGCAGTATTTGTCGTTAGGTTTGTACATGTCATGTCGTAGTTCCATTTTACTGTGGGATGGCAGGTATTGTGTTTGGGTAACTGGCATGCACATCACAGGAGACTTGCCTTTATGTTGCTATGGCTTTGCTGGCAGGAATTGGTTTAACAGTCCCCTTGAGAGTGATATATGTGTATTGCCGCACAAAATTGAGTATATTGTTTGTGTACTCACCAGGCTCTGGTATTCCTGTTAATCCATGGATGCTCTCCGGTGGTAGGATGGCCCGCACCTTCTCCTCCCAGGTCCTGAAGTGCGTTGGTCTGGCAGGAGGGCCACCGCCAGTGTCTGTGCTCAAGGCGTGGTCCCTGTTGATGAGCTTCTTGACCCTCCTGCGCACATCATAGTACCTGCTCTGTATGTCGTCCTTTGTGCGCCGACAAGGAGCTTGTGCGTTGACCTTGTCGACAATCCTCTCCCACATCTTGGTTTTCCGTGACATGGGGGTCTGTTGGACCAATGTGCCAAACAACTGTGGCTCTACCCTGAGTATTTCGTCAATCATGACTTCCAACTCACTATCTGTGAACTTTGGGTTCTTCTTGGGGGGCATGGTGCTAGGTGGTTGTGGGGATTGATGAGAGGGGTGTATGTGCGTGTGGTGGGTGTGAGTTTGTCAGGGAATATGTGATTTAGTTTTTAAGTGGTGCAAATGGTGTACTTGTTGTGAGTTGTGGTGTGTCTCTGCAATGTGGTGGTGGTGTCTGCTGTCCTATGCCTGTAGTTTGCAAAGGATCATGGTAGGGCTTTCATGCCATTATATAGGTGGAGTTGTGGGTGTGTCTTTGTACTTCCATTTTTATTTTTTTATTTATTGGCTTTGTCATGTGTTTTTGGGCTTTTTTGTGACTTTTCCTTTGCTTTTGTTGTGCATGATGGAGACGTTTGTTTGACCGTGTCGGACGCTGGATGTGGCTCGCGCGGGCTAACACGAGTCTGTCACACTGACATTCTGCTGTTTTCGACGTTGTCGTACACGTCGGACGCAGAGGGGTCTGTTATTTGCTAGTCACTATTTGCTGTGCGTCTCGGTTTTCATATTCGTGCTCCGTGCGAGTCGGTCTCAATTCACACGTTTGGCATCGTACTGCGCGGCTCGCGGGTACGTTTCGGTCGCGTCTATTCGTGGTGCGTGTGGATCGGTTGGATTCCCGGACATTTTACGGGCGACTCATTGATTTTCGTACGGGTCGGTCATTCGGCTCGTGTTCCGTGCGAGTGGGTTGTAATTCACACGCGTTGCATCGTACTGCACGGGTCGTACGGCGCCGGTCCGTGTCGGTCGGTCTCCGTCCCAGGTCCTTGTCGGTCGGTACGTTTTACGGCCGGAATCGGCCCCTAAGTGTAAAAAAGAAGAAGCAAGACAGCAGCAGGCCTTTCCATCTAGGCACCCAGGATCAGGAACAATATCTCTGTATTAATCAGGACCTCCCCCCAACTCTGCTCCAATTTATTAAAGAAAATTTGACTCGCCTCAGTAAAGAGCAGTATATCACAATGCATTAACCATTACTTGTTGACTTTATGCTAGTTTGTAACTGTGTACAGCGCTACCTTTTGGTTAGGTTTACACTACAGAAATACTGTATGCATAGATGCCTACAACCAGACAACGATACAAGTATAAATCGTGTAGGTTTGGCTACATTTGGGCTGTTTGTGCAGTCACTCGAAAATAGCACCATGGAGCCTGCTCCAAAGCTTTAAGGAAATCAGGTCTAAATGTACACAGCATTTTAGTAAGCCTCAAAAAGGCCACACCACGCAACTAACAGTAGCAATCAAGATAATCCCATCTGGGATCATTTAAAATGCAGACTGAAATATCCACTCCTAGCAAGTGTCCCATTTAACATTTCTACCCTAGTTTGCTGTCTAGAGTGAGCATAACACTACATCACCTGCCTCAGGTCAGCAGTCCTCTTCATCTATGCCTCCTAATTGTGACATCTTGCATCCAAATGCCAAGGCCATCTGCAGAATTATATTAAGCAGATAAATTATGTCCAATTAACTGTATCATTAACATCCATTCACCAAAACACTGCATGCCATTAGAAATAAAATATTTGGTACCCATACCCATTTGCCAAAATGAATCATTAAAGTATAGGTTCATTGTCATGTCTCCACCAGCGCAATCGCAATCCATAGTATTCCCCGTTCCAGCATGATACAAATCTATTATATATAACAAAAAGAAAAAAAGAAAATGAGAATACGTAGCAAGGCCAATATTTTTGGCACAGGCTTAAGTTAATATGCACACTACGTTAGACCAGAAATGCTGACGTTGGCTATTTAACAGACCAGCTTACCTCCCATGCTGCTTGCCATGCATCCCATGCCAGTCCTATTCCTCCCATGCTGTTTGTCATGCCTCCACTCATGCCAATGCCCATATTCCCTCTAAAGTTATCCACACCACTCATTCCTATGCAATGGAGAAGTAAATGTTATAGTGGGAAGTGGAACAAAGTGGCAATAGTTTTCTTTTTTATTTTCTTGACATTTTGTTGACTCCAACAAATCCGCCCATGTTTTTCATTCCTTCCATTCCTCCAAACCCATCATCTACTGCTAAACACAAGAAACCCTTATTTAAGGAACTTGTGAAGCAAACTAATGACACCTCTTTCAGTTTCTTCCATCCAACTTTAAAATCGAGCTGAAGAACCAAAAATGGTATTATGAACCAATAAAAATGTTGCCCATAACAACGTCTTGGTGTGCGTGCTAACCTCTTGGTGTTTAATATTGCATAAGAGAGCTTGAGTATGCACAATAAATAATAAAAGTGAGCCCCACTTCATCCCCTACGACGGCCTAAAATTCAACAACACATTTTTGAAGGCCTACTACTCTTATGTAACCCTGCCTTTACAGCAAGTCACCCGCTTATGTGGGGACTATTCTTACCCGTACGACTAGCTTGCCCCGATACGCTACCCTAACGTCTACTCAGCGCGGCCTGCCCGGCAATCTCAAAGACAATAGGTAGGCCGTACGCTTGAACACCATTAGAATCGCCATTTTCCTCTGCCGGTTGGCCGTCGCAGTTGTTGACCTCCTCGCTCCTGTGCTCCTGCTGAGGCTCCTCTTCCTGGCCCCCGTGCTTCAGTAGCTTCCTGCGTCTCGTCTCGGTCCATGTCTTCCATTCTAACTTGCCCCTTGATCTTACAAAAGCTCCCAAGGCAAACAGGCCCCACCATCTGCACCGTTGGAAAGAGCCGGTGCGTTGGGCTGCAGCAGGTGTCGTTAGAGACAACTTCTCGCAAGAGGGGGAGTATTCTTTAATTTAGCATGAACCTGGAAAGAAGACAGAAAAGCAAAGAACCCCGTTATAATGGCATCTGACTAATGTTTTAATTTTACCATACTCGCTGTAGCAATATATGGAAAGCAAGCGTCCTTATGATAATACGTTCGTTTATGTGACTGTAAATAAGAATTTAAATGAAACATTCTACTTATTTTATTCATTTTGAAAATATTGCATTTCCGAGAAAAACATTTCATCATGCATATTTTAATATGAGTTTTTTTCAATATAAAGACTAGGTTTTATACTGAGAGTGTAGCCTTTTTTAGCGGTAAAAAACCCTCCCAGCAGACCCGGAAGCAAGAAAACCCCTTGGTTCACCAACGAACTCAAGGAATCCAAGAAGAACTGCCGCACTCTCGAGAAAACCTGGCGACTCGTCCAGACCACAGACAACAGGACCGCCCTCAAGCACGCCACCCGCAAACACCACCAGCTGATCCGTGCCACCAAGAAGTCGGCACTCAAAGAACGACTGGACAACAACGCCCATGACAGCAAGGAACTTTTCAGCATCGTCAAAGAGTTCTCCAACCCCAGCGCCGGAAACAACGACATCACCCCCTCGCAAGACCTCTGCAACTCACTCTCCGCGTTCTTCCACCGCAAGATCACCGACATACACAACAGCTTCGACGCACAAACAACGCACCCTACCGCCGAACCAATGCCCGCCACCACCACCCTCTGCAACTGGACCCCGATCAACACCGAAGACACCACCCGCACGATGAACTCCATCCACTCCGGATCACCAACCGACCCCTGCCCACACCACGTCTTCAACAAAGCCGACGCCACCATCGCACCCCATCTCCGGGACATCATCAACTCCTCCTTCCACACCGCCACCTTCCCGGAGAGCTGGAAGCACGCCGAGCTTACCGCCCTCCTGAAGAAACCAACGGCGGACCCCACCGACCTCAAGAACTACCGCCCCATCTCGCTCCTTCCGTTTCCGGCCAAAGTCATCGAGAAGACCGTCAACAGACAGCTTGCCGCCTTCCTCGAGACGAATGGATCCCTCGACCCCTCGCAGTCCGGGTTTCGGGCCAACCACAGCACCGAGACCGCCCTTATCGCAGCCACCGACGACATCAGAACCCTAACCGACAACGGGGAAACAGCTGCCCTCATCCTCCTGGACCTCTCCGCGGCGTTCGACACCGTCTGCCACCGCACCCTAGTGAAGCGCCTCAGCAACATCGGAATCCGAGAGAAAGCACTGGAATGGATCATCTCGTTCCTCGCCGGAAGAACCCAGAGAGTCCGCCTCTCCCCGTTCAGATCCGAAGCCACCGAAGTCATCTGCGGCGTTCCACAAGGATCCTCACTCAGCCCGACCCTCTTCAACGTCTACATGAGCCCCCTCGCAGCCATCGCACGCCGACACAACCTCAACATCATCTCCTACGCCGACGACACCCAGCTGATCCTCTCCCTCACCAACGACCCCACCACCGCCAGAGCCAACCTGCACGACGGGATGAGAGACGTCGCCGACTGGATGAGGAACAGCCGCCTTAAACTGAACTCAGACAAGACGGAAGTCCTCATCCTGGGCTCATCACCCTCCGCCTGGGACGACTCCTGGTGGCCCCCGGCCCTGGGCACCGCACCCAAGCCAACGGACCACGCACGCAACCTGGGCTTTATCCTGGACTCCTCCCTATCGATGACCAGACAAGTCAACGCCGTCTCATCTTCATGCTTCAACACCCTGCGCATGCTCCGCAAGATCTTCAGATGGATCCCCACTGAAACCAGGAAGACCGTCACCCAGGCACTCGTCACCAGCCGACTGGACTATGGGAACACCCTCTACGCCGGAACCACAGCCAAACTTCAAAAGAGACTCCAGCGCATCCAGAACGCCTCCGCACGACTCATCCTGGACATCCCCCGACACAGCCACATCACCGTACACCTGGAAGACCTGCACTGGCTCCCCGTCAGCAAGAGAATCACGTTCAGACTCCTCACCCACGCACACAAGGCCCTCCACGACCTGGGCCCAAAGTACCTCAACGACCGCATGTCCTTCTACACGCCCACACGCCAGCTACGATCAACCAGCCACGCCCTCGCCACCGTACCACGCATCCGCAGAACCACCGCCGGAGGAAGATCCTTCTCCTACCTGGCGGCCAAGACCTGGAACTCCTCCCCACTCACCTTCGGCGAACCCAGGACCATCTCGCCTTCAGGAAGCAGCTCAAGACCTGGCTGTTCGAGCAGTAACTTACCCCCTCCCCCAGCGCCTTGAGACCCTCCCGGGTGAGTAGCGCGCTCTATAAATGCCGTGATTGATTGATTGATTGATTGATTGATTGCACAAACAGTAATTTTTTTCCATATTAAGATGGCCAGCTCAAACATTAGCATGGTCTACCTTCTACAAATGCACATAAGTATGTGGGCTGGGTAATGGTGAAGCAATGTAAATTAGAATGCCTGCGGAAAAGCACATAATACCGTGCGCGCCGCTGCTCGCTCCCACGGCAATACTCCATGGCAGTGAACTTTTGAAAAAAAGGTGGAATATACATCACCATTAGCCATTTGCAGGCTACGATTTTTTAAGGACACCCACAAAAGCCAATCCAAAGCGTGGGAGGAGTCAGACCCCCACAAACTACTTACAACAGATCGCTTAACAGCGCAAGCGCTGTATAGGCTCGACCTAAAAAGGGGTTAGTTTGAATTGGTGAAATGGGATGTCTCCATGTCTCATTTTGTGTTTTTTTGTGTCACAGGCGCTAGTCCCAGACACACAAGTTAGGTATCGCTTTTATCTGGAAATTATGGGAACACAGATTGGTATGAATTTTGTGGATCTCTGCAGTTTCTGGAACTTTCATGGGCTCCACACAAGCCACATCACCCCGGATTCAATTGGGTATCTAGTTTTCTGAAATCTTTGAGTTGGCTTGGATTCCCTGGGTGACGGGCGAGTCAGGGCCCAAAATTCACAGTCACCCACACCGCCAAACCAAGTAATTTTCTCTCTGATTTTTTTTTTACTTCTCCACACCATGTTTTGGAGCATTTAGTGTCATTGTTGCTAGGCCCAGAAACACAGGTGGGATATCATTTGTATCGGGATTAGTGTGGGAACGCTGGGTGGCATGAATTTTGTTGCTTCCCACAACTTTCAGAACTTTCTGTCACAGAAATGTGAGGACAATTGGTGTTTTAGCCAAAGTACGAGGTTGGCAAAGCCCTCTGGGTAAAAGACATTGTGGAACCATGTGAGTCACACTACCTTGGACTCCATGGGTGTCTAGTTTTCACTGAACCAGGGCCTACATTCTGCAGCTCCCCACTTTGTAAAAAAAAAAAGTGTTGCTTTTGCTGGGTTAAATGCCATGTTTCCAGGTTGCTTTTTGTGGTGTTGTGTGTCACAGCTGCTAGGCCATGTCACACAAGTAGGATACAGTTTTTACTGCGAGACGTGGAAACACAAGAATAACATTGGTTATTACCAATTGGATTTCTCTGCATTTATGGATTCCAAATGTAAGCCAATGTGCAGGAAAGAACACATTTTGCAAAATGCGCTCTGAATCAGATGATAGTATGGGTAGCCCCAAATTCATAGGTACAAATAACCACTGCTCCGAAACTCAATATCTTGTGCATATTTCAGAAATACATTGGTTTCCTTCATACTCATTTATCATTCATTATATTTTTCCACATGAATTGCTGTATGGTTGGTATGCAATGAAAATTCTGATGATCTGCAGCTCGCATTTATGACTCTCAGTATTGTGTGGTTTTGGAGAACCTGCAAAAGTATATATCCATATGAGCCAGAAGGGTCGATTGACTGTAACTGTATATTGCTTTTGTAAACCAGCTATTGGGACAAAAAATTCCTATTTGTTTTTATTACTTTCAGATTTCTATGATTAGTTTCTTTGGGAAAGCCTTGAGGGGTGTATACATATGACACCTTGCTGAATTCAGACTTTTGTCCACTTCCCAGAAATATGTAGCTTTCCGGGATCATCCATGGGTTTCACACTTTTTGCACCGCAAATTGCAAGTAGATTGAAACCACACAAAATTAGGATAAATAGAGTACCTTTAAGAAAAATGCAAAACCTGCTCTAAAAAATATATATATTTGACACAACTCTGCTTGTTCCTGAAAACTGGGAAAATGATGATCCTAGTATAGCAAACATTTCATGAATGTCCCAGTAGTTGTTTCCCATTTTTCCCCCCCAAAAACTCAAATTAGCTACATTTTGGATGTTTCCTCAGTGGAATATATCTTATAGCTCGTGATCCATTGTCTTGATCACGTGGATCCTACCAAAAATATGAAGTGTTAGCAATAGAGATCACATGAAAAAATGTATGGTGCTTTTGTCTGACTTATCCCCATCCTATTAAATTATTGATCTAACAGACTGTACTATAAGCAGGCCATTGCAAGATGGCACATTTTACTCAAGCTTAATATCGGAGAATGCTGACATCTCCTCACACATACATGTGCTTCTTCACCTTAGCAATGCAGGGAGTTGTCGAAGAACTCTCAAGGTTTGCAGATATTGTCTGAAACATAGATCAATTGAGAAAAGAAAGTGCTCAGGTTTTGAACAATCAGAGGTATCTTTTAGCTGACCCTTTCTCTGAACCTGAGATCGCGTATTTAAGCAATGTTTCTTATTGAGCCCTCTTAATGGACGAAATGCACATTAGAAATAAATTTACCTGAGTACAGGTTTGTGACAGCTGCAATCTCATCTTACATGGTTAAAGATCACAAGTGAGGTTACTCGGGTCAAGGGAAAAATGGCAGTCGCTTTTTGACCTTATTTTATCACATCCATTAGCTATCAGTAACCATCTACGTCACTGTTTCGCCTTTGTTTGGCTATTACATTTGTGTCTAGTCCGCTTTCATAATTTAGATGCTATGGGGTCGATTCCGATTCGGGCCGGAAAACATACCGACCAACTCGGTACGGGAATTTAGTCCGACCGACACGTACCGGCGCTGCCCGACCTGCGTAGTACGATGAAATGCATGTGAATCACGACCGACTCGTACGGAACACAAGCCGAACGACCGAACCGCACGGAAACCAGCTATCCGGCTGGGAAACAACGTGAATCAAACCGACCGACACACACCAGGAATGAACCCGAACGAAACGTACCCGCGAACTCCGACCCGCGCAGTACGATGCAATGCGTGGAAAACCAGACCGAGTCGCACGGAGACCAAGCCGTACGACCGACACGCATACAAAACCCAGCCGAAGCAACCCAATACTCCGCGACCGACTCGTACGCCGCACATGAAACCTAGCAGAAACACCGTGAACGACTCGGAGAAGCTCGCACGAGACAACTGCAGCGTCCTACTCGGTCAGAAGAACGTCTCCTACATGCACAAAAAGTACAAAGGAAAAAATACAAAAAAAGGGCCAAACAAGCAATTACAAAGCCAATAAATACTGGGGGGAAACATGGAACAAAGACACACCCACAACTCCACCCATATAAAGGCCACAAATCCCTACCATGATACTTTGCAAATTCAACTGACCTGCCAGCACAGAACACCATCAGACAGCAACCACAGACACACTCACAGCTCATCCATCACACAAGCCACACACCATCAGCACCTCAACAAATAGCACCCTCACATACATCCAGCAAAACCTACACTCACACACCCTCACTTGCACACCCACACACACATCAATCACCACCACCACCCATCACCATGCCCCCAAAGAAGAATCCAAAGTTCCTAGACAGTGAATTGGAAGTCCTGGTAGATGAGATCCTCAGGGTTGAGCCACAGTTGTTTGGTACATTGGTCCAACAGACCCCCATGTCGCAGAAAACCAAGATGTGGGAGAGGATCGTCGACAGGGTGAACGCACAATCACCATGTTTGCGCACAAAGGAAGACATCCAGAACAGGTGGTATGATGTGCGCAGGAGGGTCAAGGATCTACTAAAGAAGGATTACGCCTTGAGTCATCGCACCAGCAGTGGCCCTCCTGCCAAACCAGTATACCTCAGGCCGTGGGAGGAGAAGATGCGGGCCATCCTACCACCAGTGAGCGTATATGGACTATCAAACATCCCAGAGCCTGGTGAGTACACAACAAATATATACAATATTGTGTGACAATACACACACATCACTGTCAAGGGGATAGTCAAACCATGCACCCTTAGCAAATCCACAGCAACCAAAAGATAATCATCCCAAGATGTGTATGTCAGTCAGATAAACACAATAGAAGCCATTTCATAGTGATATGTAACTGTGTCATGACATGTACAAACCCAACAACAAATAGAGCTAGGCAGTGGCACAAATCTAACCAACAAACACAGTCAGATATTTAGCCACCACTAGAACACCACCTCACAGGGAAGCTCACTGAAAGGAAGGAATTCTGAGTATGCTGGTGAAGTCAGTGTAGCCAATAGCATGATGGGAGTTGTAGTCACAGATATTGCTCACCCTCACAATTGGCCCATCAACACCACTCTGAACCATGCTCACATCACAGGGAGTGGAAAAGAAAAGACAAGATGGCTGACACTGGGCACTGCTGTGGGGAGCACAAGGCCCTGCTGGGAACTGTGCACCAACAACAACAGGACCACACTGTCAGCCATCTTGCCATTTCTGTCACGCTCACACACAGTGAAGTCCACTCAAAAGGAAGGAAGTATGGGCATGCTGGGAAGGGGGGTGTAGGCAATAGCATGATGGGAGTGGTAGTCACAGATATTGGTCACCCTCACAATTGGCCCATCAACACCACTCTGAACCATGCTCACATCACAGGGAGTGGAAAACAACTGACAAGATGGCTGACATTGGGTACTGCTGTGGGGAGCACAAGGCCCTGCTGGGAACTGTGCAACAACCAACAGCAGGACACCACTGACTGACATCCTGAAAGCCAACTTGCACTCCCTGCAATAGAAGCACGTTCCATGGTGGGATATCTGGCTGGGTGGGAAGGAGGACTGACAGCTCTGACCATATTTACAAGCAGCTTTTCTCACACACCCCCTTAACACAAACTCCACACAACTCACCTGGGAGAATGCAATGCCTCACACTCTAATTAAATATCCCACAAAGAACCACCACCCTGGGTTATGCTGTGTGAAGCACAGGGACACTCATGGGACTTGTAGCCAAACAAACGCCAGGACAACACTGTCAGCCATCCTTTCAGCACAGGCACACTACCCCACAGGGAAGCAGATTCAAAAGGAAGGAAGTATGGGCATGCTGGGAAGGGGGGTGTAGGCAATAGCATGATGGAAGTGGTAGTCACAGCTCAACATCCCCCACCCACATGGCCCAGCAAGCTCACACTGAAGCATGCACACCTCACAGGGAGTGGAAAAGAACTGACAAGATGGCTGAAACTGGGTACTGCTGTGTGGAGCACAAGGCCCTGCTGGGAACTGTGCACCAACAAACAACAGGACCACACTGTCAGCCATCTTGCCATTGCTGTCACACTCACACACAGTGAATTCCACTCAAAAGGAAGGAAGTATGGGCATGCTGGGAAGGGGGGTGTAGGCAATAGCATGATGGGAGTGGAAGTCACAGCTCAACATCCCCCACCCACATGGCCCAGCAAGCTCACACTGAAGCATGCACACCTCACAGGGAGTGAAAAGCCACTTCAAAGATGTCTGACAATGGTGCTCTGTTGTGGGGAGCACAAGGCCCTGCTGGGAACTGGGCACCAACCAACAGCAGGACACCACTGACTGACATCTTGAGAGTCAACCTGAACCCACTGCAAGGGTGGCATGCTTCATGGTGGGATAACTGGGCTGGGGGAGAAGGAGGGCCGGATGTCCACCAAATACAACCAATGCTGTCCATGTACACACCTCAACATTCACATTGAAATGCTTCAAGTTTGCAGGACAATGTGCTACACCAATATCAACCTCTGACTGTGACAACTTAGGACAATGCAATGTACAGGCCCGCATCCAGAGGTACAGTCACAACTGTCAGGTGTGTGAACCATTGATGCCTGTAGAAACATAACATACATTGTGTGTCTCTCCCAAAAACAGGTGATGATGGGGACACAGCAGCAGACGATGAGGAGTCCCTGTCCCAGGCTCTGGGGGACACTGAGCTCACTGGTGTGGAACAGCCTCTGCCCTCCTCGGATGGCGAAGACCTACCTGGCCCCTCCGGTGTGAGTCATCATGCAGCACCAGCAGGACCACCATCTGCACCCCCTGTACCCACCCCTCCAACAACTGCCAACACACAGACCACCCCCGCCGACATGGACAGACCAAGGACCACCAATGACAACAGCACAGGGACCCCGGCCCAACGTGGAGCAACGGACAACAACCCCAGTAACAACCCCCAAGGGGGCCTAGGGTCACCTGTGCGTACCACCGCAGGTCCCGCACATGTCGCCAGGGGTGGTGGGAGGGGTGGTAGACATAGGTCGCTGTTTGCAGAGGGGTCTGGACTGCATGATGACCCACAACTGGTACGCATTGCTGATGCGTACCAGAATAGCACCGGAGAGGTCAGCCAGGTAGTGGGGATCCTCAAGGACATTCAACAGCAGCAGGCTGCTCATCATGCCCGCTTGGACTCCCACATGTCCCGTGTGGAGACTCACATGTCTCGCATGGAGTCCAAGTGGGACACATTTCAAGAACTGACAGCGGTGCATAGGGACATATTGACATGCCTCCGCCAGAATAGCACCAACATGGCCACACCTCCCTGTGTGCCCACAACATCTGGTGCTGCAACAACTGCAACTGCCACGGGGAGGGAGGAGGACTCTGGCGGAGAGTCCCCTGCACCGCAGCAGCCTGCACGTGAGGGTCCCCCAAAGAAGAGGGGTCGTCCGAGGAAGGACAACTGAGAGGCCGATGGCCATGTACATCCCCCAGGAACCCAACACCTGTTCTGGAAATTCTCCTTTGTGTGCAAACTGTTCACCCTGTCGAATGCAACCCAACTCTCCCACATGACATGGGGAGTTTAAGTTGGCCCAATGTATCAGATGACTGTTGACTTTACTCAGGACATTTCTGCTACCAAGACTTCCAACTCATCTGGGAACTTTGGATTACAATCCCAATGTACAGCACCCACCATCCTGTGCACTATACTCACACATGTATGTAAATAAACTCACTAATACACCATACTTGCCTCTGTTGTGATTCCAACGTGGTTTCTGTCATGGAGATGATGATCTGCTAAATGACACTGTGCATGCTAACTGCTCCAGCAAGTTCAACACCGTCATGTGAGTCATGGCGACGTGACACATATGAGGGAGACACACCACTAGGGCTACACAACACATACACACCAGGGCCATCTGACTCATCGCCTCCACTGATGTTGCCAGGAAATACAGTGGAATGCACAGACACCACACCTATTCACAGTCTGTGTTAACTAGCCCACAGGTGCAGTAAGCAAATGTCAGTCAGATGTGTGACCACAGACAACGCACATCCCAAGGTTTATTACACATTTGCAACATGTTGTTTCCACTACAGATGCAAGGTAATCCCACGTGGCAGTGGCCACACAGTCAACAAGTGTAGAAGAAAGAAAGTCCAGGGGTGTGTGGCACATCACCTGTAGGGAAACGACAGCTTCCACCCTGGAAGTTGAATCACGGTGTCGGTGGATCACAGTTGACCAAACAACTCTGAAAGTCCCCTGTGAAGGACAGAAATGACACACAGTCAAAAGCACTGAAGAACAGGACAGAACTGCAATACTCATGCCCAATACATGTCACAAGATACCTACACAAAACCAAGTTAGCATGTCAACACTGTTGGGGAGTACAGACTACCTGTAAGGACACATCGCTGTACGCTTCCAGTCAAGTAGCACATGGCCACACTCAAACAGCACCAGAGCACCACCAACACATATCACGCAAACTCACATCATTGACATGACATCTCTGGATACTCACATTCAGCTGAAGAAGTTGGTGATGAGCTGTGTGCGGACATCACCCTCATCATCATCACCATCACTGGCATCGTGGCCCAGGCCAGGATCCTCCACAGGTGGCGGATGTTGGTCATCGTCATCCAGGATGAGAGGCAACTCCTTCCGCACTGCCAGGTTGTGTAGCATGCAGCAGACGATGACAATCTTGCACACCTTTGCTGGGGCATATGGGAGGGCCCCTCCTGTCTTGTCCAGGCAGCGAAAGCGGCTCTTCAGGAGACCAAATGTCCGCTCGATCACTCTCCTGGTCTGACAATGTTCCACATTGTAGCGCATCTGGGCTGGTGTCACAGGGTTCCTGAAGGGTGTCAGCAACCACGGCATGTTGGGGTATCCGGAGTCACCTACATACAGACAATTGCACATTAGCTGAGTTGGGTAAAGAGGGTGGAATACAACATTGCAGAACACACACAATGGTAAAAAGTCAGTACACACCGACAAGCCAGGCACGCTGGTTCGGCATCTGTGACATCATCCTCGGGATGCGACTACTCCTCATCACGTAGGCATCGTGTGCAGAACCGGGGAAACGTGCACACACATGTGAGATGGTCATATCTGCAAGACATACCACCAGAGCATTGATAGAATGGTAATGTTTACGGTTCCTGTATGCCTGCTCATGTGCCTGTGGTGGTACCAAAGCCACATGTGTCCCATCAATGGAGCCAATGACATGTGGCATCCTCCCCAGGGCATAGAAGTCACTCTTGACGTCAGTGAGTTGTTGTCGTTTAGGGAAATAGATGTACTGGTTCAGGTATCTCAACATTGCCTCCAAAACATCGCGTAGCACACGGCTGAACATGGTCTGTGACATCCCACCAGCAGACGCCACAGTGTGTTGAAAGGTACCGGTGGCAAAGAAGTGTAGGGCTGCCATCACCTTCACCTTGGGGGTCAGCGCTGTAGGGTATGGCCGGCCAGGTTGCAAATGTGGGGCCAAACGCACCCTCAATTCCTCAATCAGCGGCCTGTTGAAGCGGTACCGTCGGATGCAGTCACGTTCAACCATCGTTGCAAGGTCAGGGAATGGTCTATGGACAGCTGGTGCCCTGCAGTGCATAGGTGAACAAAGAAACATTGTCAGTCACCCCACATATGTGGCATTGACCATACTCAATATCACATGATACATCATTACAAGACACAAGTACTTGATGTGTGTGCCTTTCTGTATGGACATATATGGCACCTACATGGCCAACATCAAACATCACAGTTCAACATGTGTCGACAACAAGTTCCAGGTCATGCTATGGGAAATCATTAGGCTGTGTCACAGTACCCATGTACTGCTATCACGTTCCAAACACACACCACAGTGACAAGTGAGGACAGATGTGCCCCAGGCATCACAGCTCATTGACAGGTAGATTCCCAGGGACCCTGTATTGCCACATGGACATTGGCATGACATGGTGTATCATGTACACGTCAGCAAAACAACCATGACTCCCACAGGTAGTGGCCCCTGTCGCCTCTGCAGGACAGACATGGACGTCTGTGGCACACAAACGCACAACATCAAAGTAGATGCACAAACAATGTGGATGTGGAGACTGTCTCCCATTGTGCACATTGAATCCGAGACATCTGAAACACAACATGCACACAGACTGTGGAGGGCCATCACTATTGTGGCAATGGGTCACCCTGTGACGTACATACCTTCCCACATGGGACTCAGGGTGTATGTGACATGACATACACATACACAACCTGGAAATGTGACCATGCCACATGCCCTGAACTGAACAGTTGCACATCACAGTGGTCATGTGCACAACACACAAAGGATTCTGTCCCCATGAACACGTGCACAGCCTGGGAGTGGCTGCCCCCAAGTGCCACCAAAAAAACCACATGTTGACCCCCATACACACACAGGTAATGCAGCCTTACATGCCTTAGGATACAGTGTGGACAGGCTGTGGTGTTGTAGGTGTGCCCCTGAGTCCCTGGCAAGTAATTGTGGCTGGCATACGTTCACCAGTGACAACCATGGTGACATATGCCAGTGACTTGTACAGGGACGCGTCGTACAGCAATGGACCGATCGGTGCGCACGCATTGGCCATTGCATATGATGTGGACAGAAATACGCGTTGTACAGCAATGGACCGATCGGTGCGCACGCATTGGCCATTGCATATGATGTGACCAGGTACGCGTTGTACAGCAATGGACCGATCGGTGTGCACGCATTGGCCATTGCATATGATGTGACCGGGTACGCGTTGTACAGCAATGGACCGATCGGTGCGCACGCATTGGCCATTGCATATGATGTGACCGGGTACGCGTTGTACAGCAATGGACCGATCGGTGCGCATGCATTGGCCATTGCATATGATGTGGACAGAAATACGCGTTGTACAGCAATGGACCGATCGGTGTGCACGCATTGGCCATTGCATATGATGTGGACAGAAATACACGTTGTACAGCAATGGACCGATCGGTGCGCACGCATTGGCCATTGCATATGATGTGACCGGGTACGCGTTGTACAGCAATGGACCGATCGGTGCGCACGCATTGGCCATTGCATATGATGTGACCGGGTACGCGTTGTACAGCAATGGACCGATCGGTGCGCACGCATTGGCCATTGCATATGATGTGAACAGGTACGCGTTGTTTTTCGAAATACGCGTTGTACAGCAATGGACCGATCGGTGCGCACGCATTGGCTATGGCCTGGCATGGCAACGGACGCGTTTTCGAACCTTTAACGAGTCTGATGCTGTGAATTCAGTTGGCCACCCACAACAATGTTGCAAATTCATGGGTCTCATGAAGTTGAACTTTTGAAGGATGCTGTGGGCGTGTGTAAGTGGTGCAATTCCATGGATTGGCCAGATTCAGAAGATGCAAACGACTTGGACCTATCACTTTGGACACATGGGACAGTATCTGCCTCAGCAGCACACATATAATGCTGGCTGTTCCCCTGAGAGCTCACTTGCCTGCACTACATGCTCCAGGACGACACCTGCCACCACCACAGCTGCTGTATATGCATCCTCTGGATCCTGCAATGGCACGTACTGTGGAGAGAGCCCCAGCCTTCAGCACTGAGGAGAACCAAGCCCTGCTGGACAGCCTCCTTCCACAGTACAGCAAGCTGTATGGGAAACCAGGGGAGCAGGTGAGTGTGCTGTCCACTGCCTTACTAAATGTGCATGTTGTCTGACTAGCAAGACTTACAGTGTGCACGCCACTGGCTAGCATGCTCACTGAGTAGTTGTCACCCCCCATAGTGTGTAGTTACATGCACAGAACAGGTATAGTGCAGTAACAGTGCATTCCAACAAGGTTTTACTTCCCAGGCAATGATACCATGTAGTAACTGCTGGCAAACTGTTCATAGCCATCGTTGCACTGCCTGTGTACATCATGTGCCCCTGTGATTGAGACATGTATATCCAAATGTGTGATGCACGGATATGTTGCATGTGTAGTAATGGCCTTTTCACTTTGTCATCCTCACAGGTTGATGCCCACCAGAAGCAGGAAATCTGGCTGACCCTCGCCCGGGCAGTAAGATCTGTGGGGGTCTACAAGCGCCGGATCCGCAACTGCCAGAAGAGGTGGCAGGACCTTCGGGGCTGGACCCGGAGGATCGCAAGGGTCCAGCTGAAGCTGTCGCCTCCTCGCAGGAGGGGCGGACACTGGACCCTGACCCCCCACATGCTCCGGATCCTGGCAGTGGTCTTCCCTGACCTGGATGGGCAGCTGAAGGACAGACAGCAGCAAGGAGGGGGTGAGTCCATGACTGCACTGTGAACTTTGTCTGCCATGCTATGTGCCCTCCTCTGGCCTGGTTAAACTTCCACAGTACATCAGTCTTGTGGTCCAGGACCCATGTCCCTCAATTGTGACATGCCCACTCCTCATCTGATACCCAGGTGTGGCCCTTACAGTCAGGAAATTGTGTCACTTGGGTACTGTGTCCTCACATTTTGCTTAGCTCAAGGTGGGGGACAGCATTTGTTCCAGTAACTTTGTGGTGGGCTTCATGGGTGGGTCCATTGCTTACACAATGCCTGAGTTCTGACATGTAATCTGCGTGTAACTTTGATATGTGGTCCAATTGCTGATCTGACTCACCACATGTGCCTGGGGTATTTGGCACACACCCATGCTGCGGGTGGGAACAATGTTTGGGCCTCAGGAGTATGTATATCAAGTGTGTCACACATACTTAGCCACCTGCCTACTGTCCACGGCTCATCCCTCTTTCACGTGGAGCAGGACAGTCATGCCTACTCCAGGGCATACAATACACTCTGTACTCCCACTCCCGTGTATCAGCTGACACGTTGTGCTCAGTGAAATGTTCCCTCAGGTGTCTGCCTCTGTGTCATTGTGCTGTGGCTTCGTTGTCAGGACTACTGGGGTGTTCATCGGTTTGGGCTCAGCATGCCATCTGAGATGTGACCATGAGAGACGATACTTGTGTGACAGATAGGTGTTTGATCACTTGACTGTGCAGACTGGTGCATGCGACTGAGAAGTTCAGGCATCTGTTTTTCATTCACAGCAGACTGTGAGGTGCTCAGGTTCAGAGAGTTGTGTTTCATGTCTCCCATATGTCCAATTGGTATGACGTGGACAAATAAGAGTTCAGATGATGTGGTGTGTGGGGGATGGACATGTGCACTTGTCAGCTACAGAACTTGCATTCCCCATGACCTAGGATTGTGACACAGTGCAGACTGTTGTTGGCTGGCTGCCCTGCCCATGTGACTGGAGACAGTGATGTATGACTTTGCAGGCATGCCTGTGCCATGGCATTAAACTTCCTAAGAGTGATCCTGCAGAGGAGTGACATGTGCAACATGCACCCCATTGTGGCATTGACTATGAGGACATGGGTGCATCATGGTGTCTGGTGCTGGTATGCATCACATGCATTTCAAATTAGACTCTGGCCATCCCTTTATCCGGACACCTGTACTGACTCAGTGGCAAGAGATGTGATGTGTGCATGTTCACATACTTCACCGTGTTCTCTTCAATGTCCAACAACTGGGTAGGTGGTGCATGTGTCCACACTGGGGTATTACCATCCGACAGGCACCAGACAGATGGGTGCAAGCTGTTTGAGGGTAAATGGGTGGTCACACCCTTCTGCTTACCGGCTCATGAGTGCACGACCCGCACTCTGCTCGTTCACTTGAAAAGAAGGAACAACGGTGTGAAATACAGTGGCACTTTGTTAAGCAATTCAGTAACACCGAGAACTGTTCATTTAATGCTGCTCGTCAACACATGAGCAGCATGAAAATGAAAGCATCAACAATATTACAAATCATATTTTAAGTGAAGCACAAAGATCTATGTAACTATCTATCAGTGAGCTACAGCCTATGGGGCAAGACTTAAAAGAGGGATCATGAATAGGCAAGCGCCTAGAAGGAAAATCTTAAATAAGAGAGCAATAACCATCCAAGGCTACACAGTTTAAGCTAGGATAAATGCAATTAATTGGGTGTGGATGAGCTAAATTAGAGAAGCTGACAAAGCCAAAAGGCTAGCAATCAGAAAAGAGCATTACCACCTTGAGAGTAGAAGTTCTAGGCCCAAGATCAGGAGAACGGCCGACCGGGTACCCTCACCATGCAATGCACTGGTATGAAGAGTTCAGGGCGTGGACATGGGTGCAAACCTTTTATATGGCTTAATGCAGAACTCCTACCCACAGTTGACGTGGGCCCTGACGTGGGTCCTTGACGGCACGCTTACAGTAACTGTGGAAAGTTTTTTGGAGAACAGAGAAGTGGTATCTTGGTGAAAACAGGGGCTTTTAGCAGGTGGTCGGTGCTCTTGACCGCAAACATAAGAAAAAGATAACTTTTACCGTAAGATGCTCAGAAATTAAGAATTCATATGTTATTTCTCTGTCACGTAGCCGCCTTTTCAGTTTCAGTTGAGCAAGCGTGGAAAGTTTCATAAGTTAAAATATTGCAAACATTGCTTGTGAAAGAGCAAGATGTACCAGCAGAGTGTCACGTACGTGTGGGCTAACCTTATTCTTGTGACTGTGGAAATTTACAAGGGGGAGTCTGGTGCCGCGGTGGATGGCACAGGTCCCTGCTGTCAGGTCTGAAAGGCCTACAAGATTTGTTGTATCAAAAATGATAGCAGGAGGCAGTGGCCTCTTGGGCCTACATGTGTGTGTGCATCTAAGGTGGTGGGTTTGGGCCTAAGTGTCTGTATCTAAGGGGGTGTGGACCACTGTGAGGGCTTGGGCCTAAGTGTATGTATCTAAGGGTGTGTGATGTCACTTTGACAGGTACTAAAAGGCTAAAAGAAAAATGGACAACTTAGGTCATCTATCAGGGCCTGACTGGTGGGGCCTATATGGGAGTGCCATGTTTCATGGGCAGAGCAGAAAGGTACATAGGTCTGTGTTATATGGTAGAACAGAACCCTACTACAAAGGCCAAGAGGGGTGTGAGTGCCATGGTTGACCATCAGACTGACAATTGGCTTCTCCTAATCTGTGTGAGCACTTTTGGCAATGTTCAACTAAGGATGCCAGGGCTTGCTCTGTAATGTGCTGTACTTACTGTGGTGTGTGCGGTCAGTGCAGGTGACTGATGTTTGTCTGTTTCCCTAATTGTTTGCAGATACATCCACGGCCACAGGAGGGGCCAGCTCCATGGACCAGGAGGAGCTGCAGAGCCAGACTGGGTCAGCAGCCGATGAGTGGTCGGAGGGACCCAGTGGCACGGAGGGCGAGGGGAGCCACACCGAGGAGTCCTCAGCACCATCCACCTCAGCTGAGGACCACAGCAGCTCGGAGGATGACTCCCTTGTGGAGGCGGGTGTCAGCAGCCACTACACCCCAGCTAGTATTGCTGTCCCCGCCGCCACCACCACCACCACCGCCCTCCCATCGGCTCCCATTCCAGAGGTCCGTGGAGACTCCCGTGTTCGGGAGCGTGTCTCCTTCGTGCCAGGCACCGCACCCCCTGCCCCTGTGTCCCCTGCTGCCCTGAGTGAGGAGTCTGTGTACTTACTTCGCCAGCTCCATGTAGGGCAGACAGCAATGCTGAGTGTCCTCTATGCACACACCACTCTGTTGACACAGCTGGTGTCGTTCATGGAGGGCATCTCATCGGGCATGTCTGCCCTACAGAGGAGCAATAGGTCCATGGACTCCTCCCTGACGGCAGCAGTGTCCCTCCTCCAACAGTCCCTCACCCCTCCTACCTCTGCCCCATTCACACTTCCTGGCACCCTACCTGTCCCAAGCACATGCACATCTGCACAATCACCCAAACACACAGACACGAGCAGCACAGAAACACCCAAAACAAAGGCAAAACATGCACGCAAGCATCCTCAGGGGACTGATACCACACCCACAGGGGATGGGGAACAGACACACACACAGGCATCCACAGTCACTCCGCAGTCCTCCAAATCCTCTCCCTCCAAGACCCCTTCCCTTGCCTCACCTGCAACCCCACCTAAAAAGCAGCTCTTCCTCTGTGACCTCGGCCTCTTCCCCTCAGATCCAGCTGATCCAGCATACAGGGGGAAGAGGAAGTCCACCCACACAGAGGGGAGTGCCCCTCACCCCCGGACACCCTCCCCCAGGCACAGACGAACTGAGGCCCCCACACGCAAGTCCCCCCGGTCCCGGAAGACCAAGACCCCGACGCCGCCCTGCAGCTCAACCACACAGTCTCCTTCCTCCAACCCTCAGGCCCCCACAACACAGGTTCCCCCACCACACCCTGCCCCAGGTTCCCCCACCCACAGATACACCATCCCCAAAATGATCCGGCCTTCTCCCCCTACCACTTGCTCTTCCAGCCTCACACCCCCCGCTGCACATGTTTGTGCCACTGGTGTGGAGACCGTGTCCTCCCCTCTGTCCTGCCCACCTTACCTGAACCCCATTCTACTCCCCTGGAGATAGGCACTGCAGTGGAGTCCACTACCACCCCGTCTGACTTGGGCACTGCAGTGGGGAACCTGTCCACTCCATCTGGCCAGCCCACTGCAGTCGTGCCGGCACCCACACCATCTGACTCATGCCCCCAGTTGTGCCGGCACACACCATGTCAGACACCTCCACTGCAGTTGTCAGTGACTCTCCAGCACCAGCCACCCCTTCCCTGCCTCCTTCTGGTGAGCCCTGATCCTGTCCCTGCGGTGCCTGGCCTGCCCCCCGTATGCCCCTCCGAGGGGAATGTCCCTGGTCCGTAGCAGTGCAGGCAAGCAAAGGGTGACATCTGCCACTGTCACCCTGTTCGGACTTTACTGTTGGACTGGCCATTGGCCTTTGTCTTTTTCTGGACTTTCTATTTCACACACATATGCTGAATAAAGCTCCTTTCTGTTCTCTGGTGGTTTTGCTTCAGATGTACATGATGTTGATGATGCTAACCATGCCCTTGCTGCAGTGATGGTGATTTTTGATATCATGGAAATGAAGTGTCACTGTGCAGGACCCCATGTGGTCCAGGGGAATGTGTCCTATCCTGGTGTGTAGCCATGTCATCCTTTGCAGCAATATGAGGGTGTCATGTTTTCAATATTTGCCAATGGGATTTCCTACATTTATTTGCAATATCAAATCAGTGGCTTACACCCCTGCACATCAGTTGTGCTTGCCATTGTTCAATTTGTCTATTTCCCTGACCGTGTGACCATCTCCACTGGACATGCAAGTTTGGGCATCAATGGGGAAGGACTCATCTGTGTTATCAGTGCAACTTGCTATACATGTGTGTTGGATCTGTGCAGATGATTTCGGTGACACTCCCATGACCAGGCTGATGTGCCGAGAGCCTTCATTTTGTGCTAATTGTTGACTGAGTGACCAAGTGTTCTGCTGACATGATAGAGCCCTGCAGAGACAACGTATGGCACAGCTTTCCTTACACAGGAGTGGAGTCCCCTCATGGCAGTGTGTAATTCCGTGACATTGCCTGAGCCCAAGGTGTGTGTTGTGTGAGCATGTCTGTGTGTGTTCACTTCCATTTTGCTACGCAGGCTGGGATCCCTAATGATGTTCCTGTTTGTGATGCTTGCTGAGTTGACCTATGTTCCCCCCAAATCTTCGCCCTGGGTTCTCTGGGATGTGGTGCATGGCACATTACTGGTCATCAGGGTGTCATCCATAGGTGTGTTTGCTGTCAGGGCTGAGTTTGTGGGCAAACGCAGATGAGACACAGTCAGGATTCCCCTTGGCACTTGTTGGTTACACAAGTCATGTAATTTACATTTTGGGTTAGCTTTCAGTGATTGTGACACGTTGTGTGTGTGACTGCTGCCACTCCTCAGGGTCAGAGCTGCAATGTTGGAAGTTGTCTATGTGTGTTCTTTGTGGGTGACCTTGACTTCTTCATTGGTGTGTGACTGTGTCCGGGATCCCATTGATTGTGGTGGATTTCACATCATGCCCATGTACGGCGTACTGTACTGTGTGTCCGACATTCACGAGTCTTGTTTACTGTCCATGTGTGATGGGTTTCTGCACCTTAGTTTCCACCACCACCCCTGGGATTGTCATGGGTGCATGTGCAATGTCACCAGTCCATGTGAGCTTCACTGCTGCACATTGGTGGAGATCAAGGTGTGTGGTGTTGAGTGTGTGCAAATGAGAGTTGTTGCACGGCTAGACCCCTATCTCCATGTTGGCCTTGGCTGACAGGCCGTGCTGATTAATTTGTGCTTGTGTAGGTGTGATGGTAGTTTGTTGCTCAGGACACATGACTGTGGTTCACAGTGTGAACGACATCTAGCTTTGTCATCACAGTGGGATTATCATGCAGGCCAGTGTCACCACAATGTGGGGTCCCTGGAGGTAGTGCTGTGGTAGGTCTGTCTCTTGCTGTGTTATTTGCTGTTCCTACAAGCTTGTGTGACATGTGTAATTTGGGCTCCCTCTCATCTAACAATGCCTGATTGCCCACATAGGGGAATCCGATCCATGAGTTACTTTTGTGTGGCACTGTATACACATCTGTGTAATTGTGATTCAGGCCTCCTCATGTGTTGTGTGGTTGCCTGGGGACACTGGCACACCCCCATCACCTGTTGTGTTTGATATGCAGTGTGAGGCTGCCTGTTTGTGTTTGTGCATCTGCACCACTGCATTGGCATATCTTTAGTGTGCCATTGGCTGTATGTTGTTTGGTGGCTTTCCCCTGCTGTCCCTGGGACTCCTAGGTCATCAGTCAGCACAATGATCATGGTTTGTATGTCCCATTGCTGCCATGGTATGGTATTTGTTCACCTGACATCTACAGTCTCCACAGGATATCTACGTTTGTGTGTCCATTGGTGCAGATATGTGGGGCTGCATTATGATGGTCACTTCTGTCATTGTGTTATTGACGAATGTTGACAATGTCAGCCCCCATGGGTGATGTTTGTCTGCACATGGCCAAAGGTATATCTTATTTGCACTGCACTGTTTGCCTCACGCAATCTATGTTGCTATGGGACACAAGCACTACTATGCCACAGATGTGTTTGTTGTTCTGTGACCAGGAATCATCCATGCTGTTTGGCATTTGCAGCTTTTCCCATGACAACACTTACATTTTGGTCACTGTGATGATGGGGGTTTAGACCCCATTGCCACAATGTTCAAAATGTGCCTCAGGTATGGACCCCACACTTACATTTTGGTCACTGTGATGATGGGGCTTTAGACCCCATTGCCACAATGTTCATAATGTGCTTCAGCTATGGACCCCACACTTCCCTTTTGGTCACTGTGGTGATGGGGGTTTAGACCCCATTGCCACAATGTTCAATTGGGCTTCAGCTATGGACCCCACACTTACCTTTTGGGCACTGTGATGATGGTGTGTTATACCCCATTCCCACAGTGGTCATGGTCTGCTTGCATTGTGGAGGCCACACACATTTATGTGTGACACATGTGATAGGGGGTCACATTGTATGTTCAATGTCATGTTCAGTGTTGTAGGCATTTGACACAGACTACACGCGCTTGTCATGGTGTTGGGGGGATGTTTTTTTCAGACATTCCTTATGTTGGAGTATGCTGGTTGTGTCATGCATTACCCATCCTATGTGTAGGGGTGGTGTGGGTGGTAGGCATCCATCCCCCTATGAGTGGGGATGGTAGTAGTGACAGGCATCCAGGCCCCCCTGAGTAGGGGTGGTGGTAGTGGTAGGCATCCAGGCCCCCATGAGTAGGGGTGGTGGTAGTGGTAGGCACCAAGCACCCATGAGTAGGGGTGGTGGTAGTGGTAGGCATCCAGCCCCCCCTGAGTAGGGGTGGTGGTAGTGGTAGGCATCCAGCCCCCCCTGAGTAGGGGTGGTGTTGGTGGTAGGCATCCACCCCCCCTGAGTAGGGGTGGTGGTAGTGGTAGGCATCCAGCCCCCCCCTGAGTAGGGGTGGTGTTGGTGGTAGGCATCCATCCCCCTATGAGTGGGGATGGTAGTAGTGACAGGCATCCAGGCCCCCATGAGTAGGGGTGGTGGTAGTGGTAGGCATCCAGCCCCCCCTGAGTAGGGGTGGTGGTAGTGGTAGGCATCCAGCCCCCCCTGAGTAGGGGTGGTGGTAGTGGTAGGCATCCAGCCCCTCCTGAGTAGGGGTGGTGTTGGTGGTAGGCATCCATCCCCCTATGAATGGGGATGGTAGTAGTGACAGGCATCAGGGCCCCCCGGGGTAGGGGTGGTGGTAGTGGTAGGCATCCAGGCCCCCATGAGTAGGGGTGGTGGTAGTGGTAGGCATCCAGCCCCCCTGAGTAGGGGTGGTGGTAGTGGTAGGCATCCAGCCCCCTGAGTAGGGGTGGTGGTAGTGGTAGGCATCCAGCCCCCCTGAGTAGGGGTGGTGTTGGTGGTAGGCATCCAGCCCCCTGAGTAGGGGTGGTGGTAGTGGTAGGCATCCAGCCCCCTGAGTGGGGATGGTAGTAGTGACAGGCATCCAGGCCCCCATGAGTAGGGATGGTGGTAGTAGTAGGCATCCAGCCCCCCCTGAGTAGGGGTGGTGGTAGTGGTAGGCATCCAGCCCCCCCTGAGTAGGGGTGGTGTTGGTGGTAGGCATCCAGCCCCCCTGAGTTGGGGTGGTGTTGGTGGTAGGCATCCAGCCCCCCCTGAGTAGGGGTGATGTTGGTGGTAGGCATCCATCCCCCTATGAGTGGGGATGGTAGTAGTGACAGGCATCCAGGCCCCCCTGAGTAGGGGTGGTGGTAGTGGTAGGCATCCAGGCCCTCATGAGTAGGGGTGGTGGTGGTGGTAGGCATCCAGCCCCCCCTGAGTAGGGGTGGTGTTGGTGGTAGGCATCCAGCCCCCCCTGAGTAGGGGTGGTGGTAGTGGTAGGCATCCAGCCCCCCCTGAGTAGGGGTGGTATTGGTGGTAGGCATCCATCCCCCTATGAGTGGGGATGGTAGTAGTGACAGGCATCCGGCACCCATGAGTAGGGGTGGTGGTAGTGGTAGGCATCCAGCCCCCCCTGAGTAGGGGTGGTGGTAGTGGTAGGCATCCAGCCCCCCTGAGTAGGGGTGGTGTTGGTGGTAGGCATCCATACCCCTATGAGTGGGGATGGTAGTAGTGACAGGCATCCAGGCCCCCCTGAGTAGGGGTGGTGGTAGTGGTAGGCATCCAGGCCCCTATGAGTAGGGGTGGTGGTAGTGGTAGGCATCAAGCACCCATGAGTAGGGGTGGTGGTAGTGGTAGGCATCCAGCCCCCCCTGAGTAGGGGTGGTGGTAGTGGTAGGCATCCAGCCCCCCCTGAGTAGGGGTGGTGTTGGTGGTAGGCATCCAGCCCCCCCTGAGTAGGGGTGGTGGTAGTGGTAGGCATCCAGCCCCCCCTGAGTAGGGGTGGTGTTGGTGGTAGGCATCCATCCCCCTATGAGTGGGGATGGTAGTAGTGACAGGCATCCAGACCCCCATGAGTAGGGGTGGTGGTAGTGGTAGTGGTAGGCATCCAGCACCCTATGGGTGTGTATGGCATTGGTGGTAGCCATCCCGCCCCTATGGTTCTGCTGTTGCTAGTGTACGTCATTTCTGCATCCCTATGTGTGTGTGACATATGTTGGGTACGTGTCGTTTGTTTGTGTAGTGGGTGTTTGACTTACCGTCTGCGCCGTACGCGTCCGTACCTTTTCCGGTAATAGATGTAGAGTATTGGTAGGACCTGCGCGATGAGATTCATGGTTTGTTCGTCTCGTTCGGGTTTCTCGTGACTTCGACTCGTACTCGTCGCTGGCTTGTTCGTCTCGTCGCCGTGGATCGTCTTGTGGCGCGAATCGGAGCTTATGTACAGCTCTCCCGGATGCTCTGACGTGCCGGACGTAGCGACGGGTTCGGCGCGTACGGAGTGCGCATCGTACTCGTCCGGCCGGAAGGTGCTGTGTATTTGGTTCCGTGCGACTCGAATCGGCGTTTACGGATCCGGCTCGGGCGGGGAACAGGAGCTGAAATGAGTAAGTACGGCTCGCTCGGAATCTGGGCTGTTATGCGCATCGTACTTGCTCGTTGGGACGACTGTTCGACTCAGTCGGGAAACACGCATTCGGCTTGGTTTTTTTCCGGACGAATAGTGTTAGGTGCCCTACCGGCCGAGATCGGAATCGGCCCTTAGTCTTTAAATCATGATAATTCCAGGATTACACATTCTAGGTTTGCAGCCTACTATCAACATACATGCCAATAACCTGATTCAGATGGGAGACTTCTGATTTCTAAAGCCTAAATGGCTTTATTTTAGGTGCCTCCCACCTAAAATTGCCTCTGCTGCAATATAAGCCAATGGAAAAAATACATTCTCCTGGTTCTTTCTTTCAAAATCTCCCACTTCCTTGTTGAAAATGTTGGCATTTATGTATCAAGCCATTGTTTGATGCTAGTGCACAGTCTTTTCCTCGTAATTTCTCCATGAACAACATAGTACACCTTACTACTAAGTAACTCTTTCAATACAGACCTCACCTATTTATCTACAATAAACTCCTCATTTAGCAACTAAAATAGTGCTTCAAAATCGGAGATAACTGCAACTATAAAGGAACTTAAATTATGGTATGAGATGTTAGGCCTGCATATTAAATCACTCATAGTGATTTAACAGCATAGTGTACATACAAAGTAATGACCAAGAGTGATAGTGCTATGCAGTAAATATATGATGTATGTTAACTCATATATTCCTCATCAGTATTCTTTTTCCCAAACAGGCAAATATGGGACACGAATCTGCCCTGCTTTCCTTCTGAATTTACCATACATTTGTTTGCCTATCTGGGCTGGTTTCAGAATCTATAATCAACCATCTGTGAGCTATAATCTTAAAAACAAGGTAATTTTTGCAGGCGATAACTTTTGCTTTCAGAGTTGTTCTTTTACAATAACTATGTCAATATTTCATGGCTGTAATCTGTCAGTGTACAGTGTTTTTTAACTATTTAAATCAAAATGTTTAGATGTTCTGTTATATCACTTTATTGGGTGTCTTGGACAGCACAATATTAGCCTAAAGGCTACTTCAGAATTCTCCCTGTTTGACTTAAAAGTCAAGTGTCCTAGCCTTATTTCTCATTTATCAGAAAGCAAGCGTATCTAAATGAAGTATTTTTTTCAGTGGCAGTGAGAGAGGCAGTAAGGTCCTTTCACAGTAGGTTCTATAGAGGGTTGTACCACCAAATACTTGTGTATCAAAATCTCAGTTGGGAATTATCCTTCATGTATCTCAATTTTTCCCAGTAATATGCCTGTGTAGCCAGTGCCTCTGACAGTCAGTAATGAGGCTTTAGAGACCAGGTCGACAATCATCAATGTGTTAAATTATGGGCTCTTTTGAAATGAGAGCTAGCTGAGGCTTTGTGAAACTGCTGCATGTAATCATTTGTTTTTGTTTATAAATGGGCTGTGCTTCCTATTCTACGTTAGCTGTGATGTGGATGTACCTTTCTTGGAAAACCTCAATGTTAATGTGTGATATCACCAGAATTTATATAACATTCCTACCTGTAATAAGATGGCAAAGCTTTCCGATTCATATGGGGATCCCTGGTGCTCCTTTCAGAGTGCAGATTCATAGGATGTTGGTTGTAGTTAGAACTGTATCGCAGCTGTTGTGTGAGGTGCATGAGATTTGGAGACATGCTCTAAACATGGCCTGGGAACTAGTAGCTGTGCAAAGCATGAGATGTTGAGAAAACATTAGAATAAATGTGGTTGTGCATGCGTATACCATCCATTTTTAGGAGTGGCTATGGAATACATTTATGAGAGTGGAAAGAGCCTGATTGGTAATGGGCTAACAGAATTCAAGGTGTTTGTCAATTATTCCCAATCTAGCAGAAAACTAGTTACATTACTTGGTCTTTTGAAATGAGAAGGAGCTTCCATCAGTGTGAGCCTTTTTGAAGGGAGTGCTGGTCAAGAATGAGGCCAACCTTTAGCTTATGCTGAAGGAAGAATAATCCTCTGCTTGGATGCCTCATTGTATGATGTCGAGCTACCCGTCATGAAATACAAGTTTAATATGTGGAGTAAGTAGTTCTTGACAGATGTTTTCTTGATTTTCTATTTAGCAAAGTACCAAGAAGCATACCATTGTCACAATATAGTCTAGAGGGTATAAAGGCGATGTTGACTTGTAATCTGCATGGGGAAACTTGGGTAAGGGAAAATTTGACTTGTGCCATAAGGTAGAGAATAAAGTCCATAATCACTTTCAGCTTCTCTATCTGGTTGAAATGATTTGGTGGAGGGCCAATTTCTCTTGGTACACAATGAACAGGTTATAGTTGATCAGTTTTGAGTTTCCTACATACTAGAACCTTAGTTTGTTTAGCTTGATGTGGTTAGTTATTATCCAATAGACAACCATTCAATGGCATTGGCATACAACACAGAAAAATCATTTAATTGATTTTCAAGGTTTAGTATTATTTGTGTGTCGTGAGCATATTTGTAGTCATTGGGATTGAAGGACAAGAAAAGTTCAGCGAGTGGCCAAATGTGCACATTAAAGAGAAGAGAGCAATGGTGGAGCTGCTTGTGGAAGGGAATGGTGTAGAGGAGAAAGGGGAAGGAATTTGATTAGTGATCTCTTATGGGAGAAGGAGAGAATCCAGTCCGGGACAGTACCCTGTGATCCAGCGATCTGGGACTAATAATTTTCCACAGACTATGCCCAATTTCATTACCCACAAGCCCCTTCATGCTGGGTTAGTGAAATTACCAAACAAATTACCAAAATTACCAATTGTGGCGATGCGATCTTTATATAGTTGACAGGGTTTGGCAAACCAATACTTATTTCTAGAATATTCATAAACTAGAATAACACCTCTAATAAAGACAGTCACATTTGTATATTTATAATGTTTATCTAAAATAATGTGAAATAAATGCTCATCAATACCAAATACAGTACAAATCATAGATCATCACAGAGCAACAATATCAGAGAATTAAAAATACATCTCAACACGTCACTACATACGGGAGTGGAAAGGCAAAGAGACAAAAGGTTCAGAGACAAAATACATTTGCAAATGATTATGCAAATTCAGTTTTCGGTCTATACTAACCCAATTGAATAGGAAATCTACTCCCTGGCCATGAGAGCAGTAAGGCCCCTCAAGAAGAGTTGAAGAGGCAAAGATTAAGTCAGGAATCAGCAGACCGGAACAGCCAGCTCAAGAATAGGAGACAGCAAAGAAAGCCTCTCCTCATGGAGGTAGGAAAGCAAGCCACCAACTAACCACCAACAAAGCCTCCAACAAAAGCCATAACCCCTCCCACCAGGAACCTCAATTATACCCTAAAACCCAAATGTCCAACCCACATTTGTGTCAGAACAGAGGATTTCTCTACACATGATTGGTTAAGGAAGGGGGTGTACTGTCACACCACCCTCGTCATGTCCATCTCACTCAATGTCTTATTTTTGATTTATTCTGCATATCTACTTCCACCCCAGGAAATACAAATTCGAGCCTCTGTCATAGCATTCGTTTCCTCCATCCCAGTCATGTAGCAAATTATGTGTCGCATTTATCCGTTCGTGCCGCATGAAGAGGAAATGTTCTTTCACTCAAGGAAAATTTTGTTTCTATCAGCTGTCCCTTGGCAGGCACACAGGACTGATGAAGGACACTTGTCTTCTACTGTCATCGTCTTGCTCAGTTCTATTTTGCAGAATTTATTTTATTTTCATTAACCCCGTGTTTTCCCGCAGAACAGAAAACCATGCTTCTATGAAAAACAAACACAGGCATTATTAATCACTTATAATGCTTTTCATTACGCATCCACCCCATGTTGCATCTATCCATGCCCAACCCATGGTAATATTTATTTTTCTAGCAAATGCTATTAATGTGCACAAAAGCAGCATTAGTCTTTTATTTTTCGTTTGTCAAAAGCATTTGCGGCCTACTTCAGTACGCGCTTGCGCAGTAGCATTTTCCCTCATGTTAGGCTCATTTCCACATTAGTTTTTCACCACACACAGTTAATAAATGTTACTGAGGTTTCAATTCAAGCAGGTTTATTTCACGAAAACCCTGCTTCATCAATCCCCCTTTGATGGCGTTTTGAGCCATCACCAAAATACCCACCAATACAAATTATCACTCTTTAGAAAGCAGTTGTTCTCTCTCGTTTTACCATTATTCCATCTAAATCCTTCATTATTTCATAATAATTCCCTTTCTTGTCCTCTAATTCTATCTCTTCTCTCTTTCTCTTCGTTTCACATCAGATGTCTCCTTTCTGCATTTGCAACATTTATAAATCAAAAAAATCATTAGTTTTGCTGTAGCTACTGCAACAATAGGCGTTAATATTCTCCCTAATACACTATTCCCAAAAGTAGCTAATCAATTACTCATGGAGGAAAAACTCTTACTAAGTTTCTCCCAAGCACTGTCAACCTTTAGTTCAGCCAAATCTTCTCGAAAATTCGTAATGTTCTTAATATACGCCTCCAGACTCTTACTCTTATCAGGGATATAAGTACAACATTGTTGAATTTTCAACATATTACAGACTCGACCCTCTTTGGCCAATAATACATCAAGGGCAAGTCGATTTTGCAAAACCATAGACCTAATTGCAACCATCTCGTATCAATCATCAAGAAACCACCAGCAGTATTTGTTGATAAACGATCAACCACTGTGGACAATTTTCTAATCTTATGTGAGTTTAATATGACTCCAACTGAAGGTATCAATGCTCCAAAAATATCTCCCACTATTTCTGAAAAACTCGCTCCTCTCTTATTACGTATTAATCCATTCTTTATTTCATTGGTTCTATCATTTTTATCCAAGTGATACACCTTAGGAAATACAATGCAAATATAGCAACATCCATACAACCTATAGTAGGCATTCTTACCACACACATAATAGATTCCCGGAAAGACAGGATCAGTTCCTCCTTTTCTTCCCCATCCTCCTGTAATTAGGAAAGTATGATCACACTCACTAGAACCAATGAAATATATATTGTAATCAGTTTTTAATCTAAGCAAGCAAAGCTTCCCTCTATAATGCCAGTCCAGGGTCATGGCAGCGTATGTCTCACCCTTTTTGTAATCTCCTTCTCTGAAAGCCCATGGAGGTACACAAGACTTTTGCTCAGCAGCTTTTCTCTTGAAATCCTGCCTGCTATCCTCTACCATGTTAATGAATTCTATTTCTTCAAACTGCAGTCTACATGTTAAGTTATGTCTATGAGCATATACTATATCAATTGTTTTTGTTGGATGGAAAAATCCCCCCATATATTCTGCATTTTCAGCACTACTTACTCTATTCATGTTCTTTCTAATAGGAATTTCTGAGAACACTAAATCCATGTTAGAATAATAATATTGCAAGCTTCCTCTCTGACGTAAAATAGACTCGTTAGAACACTACAAGACACTCCATATGTTAAAGGTAGGTGATGTTAAGTCACCCCCTCTGAGACAGACAATGGTAATTGAATGCACACATAACAATCTCTCGCATCCATCTTATCAACTTACTCATACAACAACTTAGTAAAACATTTAACGAAAAGTAATTAATTGATTTATCTTGATGGTAAATGCTGACACCTTCCATCTTTTCTATATTAGTATATGAGATTTCTTTAAGACTTTTAGAATCTACTTTCTCACTCGTCCCACCATTAGTATTATTTTTATGGTTAGTTACCATTAAAACAGGCACAATAACAATTAGTGTTAACCACATCAACATTAGTAATAAAATACTAAATAAGCAAGCATTAATACATCTACGTTTAAACCTAAGATTTTGATATCCAGTCTCTGTTATTTTTGCCATTTTAAGGAAAAAATGTATATCAATTCAAAAAGAAAAAAAGAAAAACTATAAAAACTATAAAACTATCTAAGTAGTGTATCCAAACACTTCAAGCCTTCTTCTTCTTTCTTCACCCCTCTTTTTTATTTTTCTTTCTTCACAGCCTTTAATTCAATTTCTTCTTTTAGTGCTCTTTTCTTCTCTGAATGAATTCTTTAATTTTCTGCACCCTTGAGTTCACACAGTTCTTTTAGGGTGGTTCAAAACCATTTGCTTCACTCTGTTTTGTACCAGTGTCTTCTTTGCTCTGATCTGTATGCTCAATTTCTTCCAATACTACATATGTCCATTCTGGAGCTGTGTATTTCCTGTTCGGAACTCTTACTCTCTTTGTTTTCCAAACTAATTCTTCTTCTGACTCACTTTGTTCTGTTTTGTTTGGTACTTCAACTATCATGTCTGGTATTTTCTTTTTCAGAGTGTATTTCTGTCTTTTCACTCCTTTTGGCCACACATCACCTTTTCTTGCTCTCTTAACTTGCACAGTTCCCTCTGCTTCAGTGTCAAGTTCGCAAGTTCTTTTATTCAGTTCTTTTCTCTGTTGCACTTTCTCTTGATTCTCATTTAACACTCCTCCATCATCAGTTTCAACAGCAGTCTCACGAGACCCAGTAGCTGATGCCCACTTTATTCGACTTTGTTCCCGATCATCCACGTGTTCAACATTTTCAGAATCTGTAACTTCAGACTCTGTTTTCATGTTCTACAGCTTCTGGCTCTTCTTGACTCTCTGCCAGTCTCTGCTCTTCTTCTTCTTGTCTTCCAAGTAGACTTGGGACTCTCCTTGTGTGACTTGCATGTATCCAATTCGGCAAGCCTCCACACTTCACTGCTGTTGTTGTCACCAGTATTACCTGGTATGGGCCATGCCATCTAGGTTCCAGACACGACTTTCTCACATGTTTCTTCACCAGGATCCACTCTCCTGGACTTAAATCATGTGCTTGCTCTTGCTGCGTTGTGGTTGCACTTTCTCCAACCTGATGAGACACAGAACGCACCTGTTAGAACTGGTAAAATTCCGTTGGGTTCCTCAGGAGCAGTACCCTCAAGAAGCCCACCTTCCAGCAGCCTTGACTCAAGCTTAACTGCACTGAGTATCAAAGTGGCTAGACGGGGGTTGATGGGAATTAGGTAGGGTACTGCGGGGAGGGAGACCTGGAACGAGACGTTGTCCTTGATTAGCTTTCCTTTCGTGCTTAGTAAACTCTTTGACTATATTTAACATGGGTTAAACAATGACAACATACCTGTAAAAGAAAAGCAGGTTATGCATAGAACATTCGTTGTGTACGTCTTCTCAGGCTTCACTGGCAATTTCTGTTCCTATAATTCTCAAGGATACAATGTTATGGCTAAACAACCATGTTTCAAAACGAAGCACACATTTATATAAAGAGCCACTTGGCTTTAGACACAATGTTTCCGTAATGATGTGCTTTAACCGCTGTTAAATATCACAGTGGTACTTCCAACAACCTTTTTGCAATACACAACACATGGCATATGCTAATGAGGCAGATTAATATTCAAATGCCCAAGGGAGCGCTTCAGCGCTATGTATCAAAGTTCAAATATGCAAATGTCCAGGAAGCGCATCAGCGCGATGCACTGAGTCCAAATATGCAAATGTTCAAAGATTTGACACAATGCCAAAGTCATCAGGTATGCAAATCCCCCCAAGAGCGCTTCAGCACGATGTGCCCAAAATGCCAGAGTCATCAATATGTAAATGCCCAAAGAGCGCTTCAGCGCGATGTGCCAAGTTGCCAAAATCACCAAACATGAAAATGACCAAAGAGCACTTCAGCCCGATATACAAAATGCCAAAATCACCAAACATGTAAATGATCAAAGAGCGCTTCAGCGCGATGTACAACAGTGCCAAAATCACCAAGCATGTAAATGACCAAAGAGCGCTTCAGCGCGATGTACAAAGTGCCAAAATTACCAAACATGTAAATGCTCAAAGAGCGCTTCAGCGCGATATGCAACTTTCTTTCAAAATGCAAAATAACAAAAACAGCAAATAACAAAAACAGCACGTAGTTCCTTTCACAATGCTGTTGGTTAAGAAAGGAACGATCCTACCTGATTGTAGCTGAGAGAGGATCTACAATCTGGGAAAAGAAAACAGAAGTCTCCTTGCTGCAACCGGAATCTTCTTTCAGCAACCGGAGAACAGGAACAGCTGCTGCTCAAGCTCAGGGTTCTCAATAACCAGCAATGAGAACAGGGTGTGGCCCCTATTTAAAGGGCTCAGGAAGAAGCTTCCAGATTCCAGCTCACAGGTAAACTACTGGAGCTGAGAAGGGACAATAGGCCTTGATAACATCATAGTCTGCAACAAGCATTGGCACAGACAAATGGCAAAGTCACAACAAGCATTGGTAAAAACAATAGAAAACAGTAAACAGGTGCCAGACAAGGTGCACCAGGAAACTGACGTGGCAGAATCATGACAGCACCACATCAGCCAATCCTTTGCAATAATCGAGCACCAAATCATCAGTTACATTCATCAGTTGATTTGCTGGTACAATCAGCTGTCTCATTGCTCTCCCCATTATAACTTCATGAGGGGATAATCCAGTCTTTTTATCAGGAATGCTTCTCAGACTCATTAATACCAAGGGTAAAGCATCTGGCCATTTCAGTGCTGTGGATGCACACACCTTTGACAGTTTTGATTTAATAGTGCCATTAATTTGCTCAGCCACACCTGAGGCTTCTGGTCGATAGGCACAATGCAGCTTTTGCTCAATTTGTAATGCTACGCAAATCATCCGAATTATTTAATTATTAAAATGAGTACCTCTATCCATTTCTAAAGAGACTGGAAATCCAAATCTAGGAATGATCTCTCTCAAAAGCAATTTAGCAACTGTTAAACTATCATTTCTTCTTGTTGTATATGCCTCTACCCAACGAGAAAACAGACAAACAACAACCAAGACATATTTAAGTCCATTACAAGGAGGAAGCTCAATAAAATCTGCCTGTAAACTAGTAAAAGGACCTGCTGCTTTTCCAATTCGCCCCCAACTGACAACACTCGTTCTACCTGGATTCTGCTGCTGGCACACTACACACCTCTGGCAAAGACTCTCTGCAGTAACCCTGAACTTTGAATTGTACCATGACTGTTTGAAGAGCCTAATCATAGCATCTATTCCCACATGTCTCATTCCATGGTACATCCTTGCAAATTGTGAAAGTAAACAGTCTGGCATTACTGGTCTATCATCCATGTACACCCATATTTCATCTTCAGGTCTCTTTGTACATCCTGATTTAATCCAAATTTCTTTCTCTTCTTCTTGCAATTGTCTAACTTCATCCCATGTTTCTACAGAAGAGAACATCAAGTGACAATTTGTATTCTTTTTTTCTGCTCCTTTATTAATCGAAACTGTATTTTGTGCACAGAAATGAGCCACTTGGTCTGCGTATCTGTTGCCACTAGTCACATAATCAATTCCTGATTTATGTGCCTGACATTTGACCACTGCAATCTCTTTAGGCAATTGTAATGCATTCAGCAAATCTTTTACATCTTTGCTATTTCTGATCGGGGATCCTGAAGAAGTCAGAAATCCACGTTGCATCCACAATTGACCAAAATCGTGCACCACCCCAAAACAATATTGACTATCCGTAACTATGGTTATCCTCAAATTTTTGCCAATTATACAAAGCGACCAATTCAGAAATTTGAGCTGAATTTATCCCTCTTAGACAAGATGCTTCAAGAACCATGGCAACTGTACATACTGCATATGAAGCATGCAATGCACCCTTCTCATCTCTCAGACATGAACCATCTACAAACATCACACAATCTGATTCTGGCAATGGTGTGTCTTTTATGTCAGGCCTTGGTTTTGTACACAACTCTGTCACATCCAGACAATCATGATCTGCTTCATCTTTTACTTCTTCACAACTCAAACTCGGCAACAAAGTCGCTGGGTTCAGTGTTGTGCATCTTGTTACTGTCACATTCTCAGCACCCAAGATCACTCTCTCATATCTAGTGAAACGACTACTTGTCATGTGTTGTGTTCTCGTTCTTGTTAGGAAAATCTCAACAGAATGTGGCACATACACTCTCAATGGATGTCCCATCACAATTGATTCACTCTGCTCCAGACTCACACAAGTAGCAGCCACTGCTTTCAAACAACCTGGCAACGCTGCAGCCACTGAGTCCAAAGTAGCAGAGAAATATGCCACTGGACGACGCGCCATTCCATGTGTCTGCGTCAAAACTGAAACCGTACCTCCATCCTTCTCACAACAGAACAATGCAAAATCTTTAGAATAATCTGGCATTCCCAATGAAGGTGCTCGACAAAGACTATCTCGCAACTCAACAAAAGCCTTCATGCTTTCTTCATTCAGTTCGATCGGATCGACTACATCTTTGTGAGTCAATCTCTGTAATGGCTTGGCTATCAGTGAAAAACCACTGATCCACTGTCTGCAGTATCCAACCATGCCCAGAAACATTCAAACTTCTTTTTGTGTTCTTGGAGGACACATTTGCAAGATCACAGCAATTCGATCTTGTGATACTTACCTGACTCCTTTCTCAATTTTGTGACCCAAATATTGAACCTCTTTCTGGCAAAACTGCAATTTTGCTGGTGACACTTTATGCCCACCTACTGCCAAATGGTTCAGTAGAGGAATTGTATCTGTCACACATGCTTCTCGTGTCTTTGATGCCACCAATAGATCATCGATGTATTGCACCAATACTGAGTCTTCTGGCATAACCAATGACTCCAAACACTTTTTCAAAATCTGATTAAAAATTGAAGGACTCTCTGTGTACCCTTGAGGAACTCGGCACCATGCCAAGACACGGTCTCCGGACCGGAACGCGAAAAGATATTGGCTATCGTGATGCAAGGGTATCGAGAAAAAGACTTGGCACAAATCAATCACTGTGAACCATTCCGCGTCACAGGGAATTTGGTAAAGAATTACTGCTGGGTTTGGCACTATCGGACAACAGGGTACTACAATCTTATTAATTTTTCTCAAATCTTGCACAATTCTGTACTTGCCGCACGGTTTTTAAATTCCCATAATAGGTGAATTACAAGGACTCCCTAGTATTTCTCTCAGAATACCTTGTTGAATCATTTGCTCAATTACAGGAGTAGCCCCTGCAATGGTCTCAGGACTCATTTTATAATGTGGTGTTTTCGGAAATTCTGCACCTTGTTTGACCAAAATTTGAATTGGATCAACACCCTTCATCTATCCGATGTCTTTCCCTGAAAAATCCCACACATCAGTCATCACAGTATCTCTCAATTCAACAGGCAAATCCTTCGCTGTAAATAAAGGATACAAATCATTCACTTCTGTCCCTTGCCTTGCTAACATCACTTTGAAAGCAACATCCTCATCTGGTGTTTGGAAAGCAATACGTTCTGGTGTACAATAGATGGTGCAATTCATCTTGCACAACAAGTCCCTACCTAAAAGGTTTACCGGACTCGTATCGCACACCACAAGCCGATGCAAATCTCAAAATTCTCCAATATGAACCTCCATTGGTTTGGTCACTGGAGTTCTAATATACTTATTTGAAACTCCTACGACTTGGATTGTTTCTTCCGAGAGGGGTAGGTTTGGAATTTCTGCTGCTCTCACAGTAGAACGGGTAGCACTAGTGTCCACAAGGAATGTAATATCATTACCTTCCACTTTCCCATCCACAAAAGGACCTGATTGATCTACCTCTAGAGATGTGCCAAGCACGCACTCTTCCTCCCCCCTCAGGCACCGTCATTGAGATGAATCTGAATCACTCTCAGGACACTGCAACCAATATTGCAAAACCATCTGTCCATTTTGTTTCTTACCAATTTGTTCACTCATGTGAAATCCAGCATTCGCACTGTATCTCTGTACCTGTGGTGTAACTAACTGTTGCTGTTGATTCACAACCACCTCATTCTGCATCTGTGGATTAGAATTTTGAACCATTCCATTATTTTCTAACAAGAACTTGCACTCGTTCTTCCAATGTCCTAACCTGCTGCACGCATGACAAGGGAATTTCCTCTTCATCTCTTCCTTATTATTTCTACCTCTACCCTTTCCCGGTAATTGCACTTGAACACCACCATTCGGTACAACACTCAAACCATATACCTGACCATTTTGAAAATTCTGATTCTGCCCTTTCATTTGAAAACCTGTTTGAGAATAATCAGCAAAATTCCCATTTTTCTGCTGTGCCGCTTTCACTTGCGCCCACATCATTTTCTCTTTCAATTTCTTATGCCTAGATTCAATATCATCACTACAATACTTTGCATACCTCAGTATTTCATCCACTGTTTTGTTGTGCCAACAAATCAAATGCTGCTGAATCATATTACTAATTACTAAATACTAAAGGTTTCAATCCAAACACAACCTTATACACAAAATGTCCCATATCTTTATCAGTTATGCTTTCAAAACCACTATACTGTTTAAACACCTGTAAAAGTCTCTCGTAATAGGCATGTACTGTTTCTTTTGACTCCTGTGTCGTCCTGTCAATCTTAACCCAATCTGTTTCCTTTGGGGAAATCTTACTCTTCAAATAAGTAATCACTTGATTATATTTCTTCATCACCTCTTCTGAAGGCGCTCCAGTTTTAACATCTCTAGGATATTCCTCTTTCGGCCAATCAGCTGCAATCTTACACTCAGTCCATAAATCAGCTGGAACTACAATATCAAACAAACCATCCAAATCTTTCAACAAGACCTTTGAGACCTCTACAAACCTCTTTACCTGTTTATACCACTCGACAGGCTTTTCTCTCAACCTTGGGAAATCATTCGTAAAAGACAATATGTCCTGTCTTGACCAAGGAATACGAACATATCCACCACCCGGAACTTCTCTCATTGGATATATCATTTCAGCAGGTTCTGACTCTTTTAACGGAAGCAAAGAAGATGCAGTCGCACCTTTACTTGCAAGCGCTTCTTCTTTCTTTCTCGCCCATCTACCTTTCCATCGTTCCAAATAACCCCATTTTTTCAGAGTATTATTCAACTTTTTTATTTGCAATTGTTTACCAGATGCATTCAAACTCTCCAGATCCTGTCACTAAAATACAACCTATATGTCTTTTGTAAAGCTTTTGATTTCTCAATATCCACTCCATATTCCTGTGCTACTTCTGCTAACTTCTCATGCACATTTCTCGCTTGCAATGTAATATTCTTACACAAGAATAACAACTCATCATCCTGATATTTACTCAATCTCGCCGGACTTATTGTACCAATAATCATTTCTTCCAGATCTACTCTTAACCTACGTATATCTATACTCTGCTTAGACTAATTAGATGCCATTCCCCTAATCCAATCATCCAAGTCTTCTGGCGAAGGTCCCACTGAACTCCCTGATACTGAAGTCATTTCTCTCACATTTGACATTAATTTTCTAGGATCAATCTGTACATTCCTTTTTGGCGTTTCAGTCACATTTCCATTTGCTGGAATATCAATCAGTGACGTACTCATCTCATTTGATTCTGGTCCACTAACATCCCTAGCACTATTCACTGGAACTGTCAATTCATGCACTCTCGAAATGTTTTGACCCTCACTATACAGTGGAACTATAGGACCAATTGTTACCGGAACTGATAACGCTTTTGCATTTAAACTCATCTGACTAATTTTCTGAGTCAATTCTTCTTTTGCTCTATTAAGCATTCCGATATCTCTCTCCTGTGAGACTCGAGTAGCTGATGAAGACGGTAAAACTAATGGAACTTGTGAAGCTTGTGGTACCTGTGGAACTTGTGGAACTTCTATCTCAATTAATGGTGCACTTGGAGTAATCCCAACCGGACTCTCCTGATACATGCACTGGCCTGCTGAGACAGTTGCGGAGACTTGCCCCCCTTCTTTCAACGACATCTCTACAGATGATAGTATCGGCCACCATCCTGTCCAGATTAGATTACGGGAACGCCCTGTACATCGGCCTTCCGGAAAAACTAACTAACAAATTACAGGTGACCATGAATGATGCAGCCAGGCTGATTTTCAGGCTCACTAGAAGGGCACATGCTACCCCTCTTTTGCGCAAGCTTCACTGGCTCCCCATTAAGCAGAGGGCCAAATTCAAGGGCCTTTGTATTGCCCATAAAGCAATGTACGGCCAGGCCCCAACATACATTAAAGAGCATCTTCAAAACTATGTACCTGGCCGTAAACTCCGGTCCGCCGAGAGCTGCCTGCTGGCAGTTCCCCGGTTTAATACAATATCCAAGGGAGGCAGAGCCCTCTCTGTCCTGCTCCCGCAACTCTGGAACAAACTACCCGATGGCCTTCGCAAGGAATGCTCTCTCCTCCCTTTCAGGAAACGCCTCAAAACGCTCCTGTTCAGGGAGGCGTTAGACTCCATCTAATCATCTGCTATGCATGTTCCTGGGGACTGCAGTGGGTATCTGGCATCGGACCCCTCTCTCAAAGCGCTAAGAAACCTGATGGTGATTATGCGCTATAAAAGTAGCAGTTAACATAACATAACATATGGTGGAGGTCTCTTCAATAACATCTCATCTAATAACTCATCATCAATTTCATTCGGATCTATATCTAGTTCTGAGGTCTCTCTATTATTCTTTTTCTCCTTGCACTTTCCACCAGCTTGTCCCTCAGCAACCATTACTGGATATAATCCATCTATGATTACATCTCTCCTCCACCTTTTCATCTGCGCATCCCATTTAGCTTCTGAATACCATCTCATTGTATTCCTACATTTCATCCCATTCCTATCTCTCTCCCTTCTGTACACCTCATGTTCCCATTCCTCAAGCGCCTCATACTGCATAGGTCTAGGATTTGGTTTTAACGAATTCATCCATCTTCTCAAATTCTCCAAAACCTTTACATTGAAAGTACCATGCTCTGGGAAAGCTAGAACTCCATCATCCTCCGTATAACTCACCCAATTCTCTAACCATGTACACGTATGATATCCACGCTCTATCATCATGAAAGAAGCAGGCGATCTTGCAGGAGGTACAGGAAGTCCCTCTCTAGTAACTATTGGCTTGTCTTTTTTAAACAAATCTTGTATCATCTCTATCAACTTCATTTTCAACTCTCTCTTTTCCGCTAAAATCTTTTTAGAAAACAAGGAAAATCCTTCCGTAATTCCACTCACTCTATTGGCTCGCACTCGTCCAATACCAGCGCGACTCACAGCAACCAGCCAATCACAGCACAATACATGCCCGCTATCTGACCAATGCCAGCGCAGCTTTTTGTGACGTCAGTATAACTCCTGCGACTAACCCTCCCTTTACAAAATAATACGGCAATGTACTACAAAGTCTTTCTAAATAAATTCTTATTAGAAATGACACAAAACGCTGCTACTTTGTCTGCTCCACTAAATGAAAGATAGTTCAGTCATTCAAGAGAACCTTTTACAACCAGCAGAATAACGACCTGCGTTACTCTACCCACAATCAAGTGAAAGGAGGTCTTGGTACTCCTTTAGGTGGGTTTCCTACAGTTTCGGAAGAGTTCTTTCCACAATAGCAGTCAAGCAAAGTTAGGTCTTGGTACTCCTTTGGGTGTACTTTCTAAAGTTTTGGAAGAGGACTTCACTATAACATCCAGCTTACTTACGTACTTTAGAATAGGTCCCTTAGAATAATATCAACAGCCTTTCACTGTTCGATATTACAACAACAGACAAAGTACTTTTGCAGTGTGATACTTTTACACACTCTTCCTCTGCCCTTGAGGCTAAATCAACATCCTGGGATCTTAGGCAACCCCGTACCCGTACTTCCAGACTACATAAAACAAAGACGCTAACTTTTCATATTAGTAACCAAAATCAATAATTCAACCATTAATTTGCCAAAATAATCAATATAAACCATCAGTCTGCTACCAAAACTGATCCAGCGATCTGGGACCAATAATTATCCACAGACTAGGCCCAATTTCATTACCCACAAGCCCCTTCATGCTCGGTTAGTGAAATTACCAAACAAATTACCAAAATCCAATTTGCATCTTTATTTCTATTATACCAATTGTGGCGATGCGATCTTTATATAGTTGACAGGGTTTGGCAAACCAATACTTAGTTCTAGAATATTCATAAACTAGAAAAACACCTCTAATAAAGACAGACACATTTGTACATTTATAATGTTTATCTAAAATAATGTGAAATAAATGCTCATCAATACCAAATACAGTACAAATCATAGATCTTCACAGAGCTACAATATCGGAGAAATAAAAATACATCTCAACACGTCAGTACATAAGGGAGTGGAAAGGCAAAGAGACAAAAGGTTCAGAGACAAAATACATTTGCAAATAATTATGCAAATTCAGTTTTCTGTCTATACTAACCCAATTGAATAGGAAATCTACTCCCTGGCCATGAGAGCAGTAAGGCCCCTCAAGAAGAGTTGAAGAGGCAAAGATTAAGTCAGGAATCAGCAGACAGGAACAGCCAGCTCAAGAATAGGCGACAGAAAAGAAAGCCTCTCCTCACGGAGGTAGGAAAGCAAGCCACCAACAAAGCCTTCAACAAAAGCCATAACCCCTCCCACCAGGAACCTCATTTATACCCTAAAACCCAAATGTCCAATCCACATTTGTGTCAGAACAGAGGATTTCTCTACACATGATTGGTTAAGGAAGGGGGTGTACTGTCACACCACCCTCGTCATGTCCATCTCACTCAATTTCTTATTGTTTATTTATTCTGAATATCTACTTCCACCCCAGGAAATACAAATTAGAGCCTCTGTCATAGCATTCGTTTCCTCCATCCCAGTCATGTAGCAAATTATGTGTCGCATTTATCCGTTCGTGCCGCACAAAGAGGAAATGTTCTTTCACTCAAGGAAAATTTTGTTTCTATCAGCTGTTTCTTGGCAGGCACACAGGACTGGCGAAGGACACTTGTCTTCTACTGTCATCGTCTTGCTCAGTTCTATTTTGCAGAATTTATTTTATTTTCATTAACCCTGTGTTTTCCCGCAGAACAGGAAACCATGCTTCTATGAAAAACAAACACAGGCATTATTAATCACTTATAATGCTTTTCATTACGCATCCACCCCATGTTGCGTCTATCCATGCACAACCCATGTTAATATTTATTTTTCTAGCATACATTATTAATGTGCACAAAAGCAGCATTAGTCTTTTATTTTTCGTTTGTCAAAAGCATTTGCGGCCTACTTCAGTGCTTTAGTACGCGCTTGCGCAGTAGCATTTTCCCTCATGTTAGGCTCTTTTCCACATTAGTTTTTCACTGCACACAGTTAGTAAATGTTACTGAGGGTTCAATTCGAGCAGGTTTTATTTTGCGAAAACCCTGCTCCATCACCTGTAATCCTATGTTATAGTGTCTCTGTCGCAATGTATGATGATGTAGAACAATTTTAAAGGCAGATGAGACGTCTAGTAATAGAAATGCACAACACTATCTGAATCCAGTGGTGGTCTTGATCTCATTCATGTAGCAGTCACTCAATCAATCATCGTATTCATAAAGCCCACAGCTGCCAACAGGCGTCCCGGTGCTGGAGCACAAGAAAGGCCCTAGGTGGCGGCTCCTCCTCTAAGGCGGAGGAGCGTCGCCCCACTGACTCAAAAGGAAAAATACAATAATAATAAGGTATCGTTATTATCATTGTATTTTTCCTATTGAGTCAGTGGCTAGTGGGGTGGGGCGGGACTGGCCACCAGGCTTGCTTTACAGAGCCTGGTGAGGAACAGGCAAAACCTCCCATTACCCCTCTGAGCGCCTTGGTTTGGCGCTCAGACCAATCACAATGCTGCATTGCAGCATTGTGATTGGCTATGGGGGGCCTGGGAGCCGGTGCTTCCTGTTGCTTCCTGCTGCTGGTGGAGCCAGGAAGAAAAGGACGGAGGAGAGATGGCGGCCGGCCGGCGAGATAAGTGTTCTTTTTTTTGTTATTATTTATTTCCTTCCCACCCCCACAACACCCTCTCCCCTCCCCCCTGACCCTCCCACTCCCGATCGGTAGCAGCCTCTACTGAAGGCCATTAAGACTGATGGTCTAATTCTGGTCAAAGAGCCAGGTCGTGAGTTTTGATTTAAACAGGCTCTCTTTCTCAGTGAGATGAAGTGCTAAAGTGTGCTTGTTGCAGGCCTAGGTAGCTAACACCGAGGACATTTAAGAAAAAGAAAAGGCTCTGAGCGCAGTGACTTGGCAAATAATGTTTTAAGTCTGTTGCATAGATAGCTGAGGGCTAACTGGTGAAAGGCCCAAAATGCATTAATTAATGCATTAAAAATAATATGTTTATTCACCGGGAGCCAGTGAAGTTCTTTTAGATGAGACTGGGCTGAATAAGATTTAGGCCAGGGGTCTCCAGCGTTTTCTGGTTTAAGTGTTACTTATGTTCAATGAAACTCATCCAGAGCTACTAATATTAGTGATGTAATAGTGATTACCCCATCCAGGATTGTCAGCAGTGATCACATCAGTGCATCCGGCAGGGATGCCAGAGGTAAAATAATAAAAGCATTATCAATTTGGAATGCCTCTATATGGGTAATACATAATAGCCATAACTGCAATCATATATGCACCCAAGATAATAATAAGAGTAATACGTCTCTCCAACGCCATATGATTTATCATTCAAATAATAGCTTTAAATTCATTTTGGAAATTCAACTATTTTTCCCCAAACATCAGCTGATAAGGTCTGAAAAGACACATATTTGTTTCTCAAATATGCACTTTTTAATTTTTCTATACATATATTAATTCAACCTAGCAAATGCTTCTATATTAGAAGGATGGGCAGAACACAGGAGATCTACTCACAGGTAGCTGGAGAGCTACCAGTAGCTCACAAGCTACTCAATGGAGATGCCTGATTTAGGCAATCCCAAAATCAACCTTGCAGCTGCATTTTGTACCATCTGTAATGGATTAAGAAGATACGCAGGGACACCCAAATAGAGAACATTTGCGTAATCTAGTCTTGCGGTTATGGCAACATGCACAATTGTTTTCCGAACATCTATGGGGACATAGTCCAGTGTTTTTTTTTGTGCCCTTAATGTGGACAAACAGGACCCCGCCAATGCGGAGATCTGATGACTGAAGGAGAGGATGTTAGCAAATTTAACCCCAAAATTCCGTGCCACCACCATTGGTGGTGGAGAGGGTCCTATTTCCTCCGACCACCAGTTATTGGACCAAGAAGAAATAGAGCCACCAAAAAGAAAGAGCTCAGTTTTTGAGGTGTTTAGGCAATTCCTGTTCATCCAAATAACCACTTTTAGCAGACACTGTTTGAACTGAGCTGACTTATCTAGGGCTTGCTTTCCAAAGGAGAAGATCAGCTCAGTATTATCAGCATACAAAACTACTTTAAAACCATATTAATCCACGATGGAAGCTAGAGTCGTCATGTACACATTAAATATTGTGGGGCTCAAAGAAGAACCCTGGGGGACACCATACTTCAAAACTTCAGGTGCAGAAAAATGTGGCGCCGAATGCTTGTTCTCTGCTAGATAGAAACGATTGGATCCATGCCAGGACTGACCCACCAATCCACAAATTAGATAACCTTTGAGAATAATAATTGCTGGGTAATCATGTCAAAAGCCACCAACAAAATAAGGGCGGCCTGTTGACCTTGACCGAGACAGAATTTAATCTCCTCAGCTGTCTCTAGATATACTATGTTTGGGGTAGAAACCGAATTGCGAGGGATAGAAAAAAATATTTCTCTCTAAATAATTTAGAATTGATGACTAACCAGTTTTTCTAGGACTTTTGTGGCTGCCAGAAATAAAGAAATGTGGCAATAAATGTCCAATATGGTTGGCCCTACGGCTGTTGTTTTCAATAGAGGTATAACCACTGACTGTTTCCAGAAAATCGGGACCAATCCATAAGTAAGAGACAACATGGCTAAGGGCATGATTGATAAGATCATTAGCATGAGCTAACAAATTCAGAGAAGAAGGGTGTAAAGGAGAACGCGATTTGTACTGAAGGATCACTATCCGAGATTTATGTAGGGAAATTTGATCAAAACTGGAAAGGGTGCATTTATTTTCACTTTATAGTTCTAATCATCTTCCCTAGAGGGTAACATCTCCATTTAGGAGGGCAAGGAGCCTTGTAAGTTCTCAATCTTTTCTGCAAAGAAAGCACCAGACTTGTCGCAAAGTTCCTTAGGAGTGGGAATCCTGCTCGGCAGGCATTTGGCAGAAGAAACTGTCTTTACAATTTTAAAAATTTCATAAGACGAGTTCTCTGCTTTCCTAATTGACTCTGTGTAGAATTAAATTAAATACCAGCATTTGTAAAGCGCACAGCTACCTCCGGAGAGGTGTCCCGGCGCTTGGGGCCCTCGGGAAGATTAAGCGAGCTATTGCCCAGAGTCACATGGTGGTGGGCTAACCTGCCGCCGGTACCGGGGATCGAAACGTGAACCCTGTGGTCCGGAGTCAGGCACCCTGGCCGCTGCGCCACACCTCTTCAGCTTGTGTCACTGGGGGTTCTGTGTTGCAAACAGGATGGAATACAGATGGTAGCAAAATAGGAGGTTTTCTTTGATGAATATTGATAATTGACTGAAGGCAGAACTGTGTGCTAGTTTACATTGCAAAGGTTAGTTGTATATAAGCCAGCAGAATATCAGTTGTCACAACCTTAATATTTAATAATAGGTTTGGAATAAGAGGCCTTGAATTCTTTAGCATTTTCCTGATTCCAAAAAGTGGTTGATGCGACCTTTGGCCAGGATTGCTGCAGAGCCATTAATAAGAATGTATGCGATGTTTGTGGGTCTACTGGTCATCCCAATGAGCCACAGACTTTGGTAAAGTTGTTAAAATCATCTGAAGACAGGTAGATAAAAGAGAGTATCCTCCATATTTGTCTATATTGCGAGGTCAGAGCTGAGGTTGATTTCATTTGTTCTTTCTCTTTGTTTTTTTGTGTCAAGATATTTTTTCAGATCTTTGTTTTTTTGAAGCAGTGATCTGCTACATAGTCCTATAGTTCTTGTGACTAGCTTAGGAGGAAGAGCCCTTCAGGTTCTGGAATATGGGAACTATCTTGTGAAGTTTCATTAATGGGCAGGTGGCTTCTAAGATGCATCAGGAGTAATGACATCAATTAGCCTTGTAGACAGTGGTGTGATAGATTCTGCAATGATTGTGAATGTAGCTTTCTCATTGTGGTTGTAAGATTTCGTCCAGAGGCCCTCAAGGTCTCTTTGATTTGCTTTTAGAGCTTTTAATCAGGTGTCAATCATCTGGATTTCTTGTGGTGATGAGGAGATCTTGAGTGGGATAGGGTTGTCAAGGATCAAAGTTAGCCAGAGATGGAACTGCTGGATTGCTACTAAAAGATTGTTAGGTAAGAAAGTGGACAGTTAGGAGTGGATGGTAGGAAGGCCCTTTTTCTTCCAGGGTTTAACTGCTGTGTTGGGTTTTGACAGCATGGAGAGGTCGAAGAAGTTACTTTGAATTATATCATTGTAAGTCCAGGTGACAGAGTTTTTTTCTTCTAATGTGGCGAGGTTATGAGGAGTTAATATTGGGTCTTTAAGGACAAAGGAATGAGGATGTGAAGGTTGGAGATAAAGAGAATTGGATAAGTGCATTCTGGAACAGTGTAAACTTTAAAAGATGTGGCAGGTAGTGATGTTTTGTTGTCAATGCTTAGTTCTCCTCTTCTGATATTCTAAGTGAGGGAGGAATATCTGATCAGTGCATAGTAGCCTGGGGGTGTGGCTTTGTACAGGATAGGCATAAGTAGCAGGCAAGGGCTGAAGTCTTGATACCATGTAATAGATATTCTGACTGTTCTTTTCAGTGATATTGCATTTAATACGCTATAAAAGAGTGCCGAGTAAATTTTAGGGTGGAAGATTGGAGGAAAAGGTGCACAGTGAAGTGGGTATTGTCTTTTCAGGGTTGGGAAGATGTGTGGATGGAGAAGGTGGTAGAGTTGAGCAGAAGGAATTAGTAGGAGGCATTCTGGGGGTTAAAGTAGGTGGGTGGAAGAGGTGAGAAGTAATAAGTAAGGGAGAATAGAGAAAGAAGCTGATTGAAAGGCTTGGTATAGTGAAGAAATGGGAAGTAAGGGTGGAATTTACGGAATGAAGGACATTTATGGTTACTGTGAGAATGCAATACTATAGGTTTATATGTGAAAGGAGGTGGTGGGTGAAAGTTGGATGAGGGAAGGGAGGATATAGATGTAAGATTCAAATTATTGTGGGAGAGATGAGAGAGGAATGGGATTTGGGAAGGAGGCTGTGGTTGGGTAGCAATTGGAAGAGGGGAAGAACTGAAGTGGTATGAAGATAATGGATAATGAAGGTATTGGGAAAAGGGGTAGGTTCATGAGAAAGTGGAATGGCGAAAGCTGGAAGGTGAGAGCTTTCACAAGGATGGGATGTATGGTAGTTCAGAGGAGAGAAGGAGAAATGTATAGGGTGATAGGGAAGAAAGGGCATAGAAGGAGAAGATCATTATTGGTGAACAGATGGTGGTTGTCATAGTTGAGAAGAATGAGTACTGTTTGCCAGTAAAGTCTATGAATGTGATTGTGAGACAGCAATAACTTGCAGTTCCTCTGATATCCAGGAATCAACGAAAAATATAAGCTTTCTAACTCAATTCAGATAGGTGGGTGCTAATCCCAATGATATTGGTTACAAAACCAGGAAACAAATGTGTAGTTGTCTTCAAGTTCTTCACTCTAGAGCTGATCAAGACTATCTGCCTAACTTGCATCCTTGGCTGGGATGTTATCCAGGTGTAACATAAATGTTATAGCTATGCAGCACAAATTTGCAATTAAAGTAATTATTAGCATGTGTTATTTGTGTGTTCCAATTCATTCCAAGGTTGCCTGTTAGAAATGGGGTTTCTGGTTGGCTAGGGTATGCACGTAAGCCAGGCAGAACCCACCACTCTAGTCAGGGTAAGGGAGTTACACACACAAGATAACCCCTGCTAACCCCCTTGGTATCTTGGCAGAGAAGTCAGGCTTATCCCAGAGGCAATATAAAAGCGTTGGCGAAACACACACCAGTGACACACTAGGCACACCACAAAAAGAGACTCCAAACAAGGTTATATAAAAAAATATCCTTTGCATTGTACATAAAACACATTAGATTACAATCACATAAATCACTGTGCTGCTAGCCACTTGTCATGACATCACATAAATCATATCATCACTTTGCCACTAGGCAATGGTCATAACAGCACCAGTAGTGCAATCCCATAAATACCGTATAGTGTGTACTTCTCATAAAACCACCATTACTGTGCATATAATGTATCCTCTGCAATAATACTTATTATCCTGTTACTGTAAGGCATCAAATGACATAAATAATAAATCAGGGCACCAAATGCAGTAGGTGGGTCATGAAGTGAAAAACACATGGGTTGCCACACATCATGGTACATAAATCAATAACCAGTCACAGGAACCCCCGCGCTCTCTCATGAATAATACCGTACACAGCACGTATACAGTAAATCCAGGTCCCTACCAGGTTGCAAAAACCCCTGCCTTTCTATAAGGGGCAATACAGTATTTTCTGGGGACTCAGGACTCTGGGGCCTCCGTCGAGGTCTCACCCCGTCCTTTCGCCAAGCTTGGGTGCCGCTTCCACTCCGGCAACCAGGCGCCCTCCCTCCACAAGGTAGGCGCCAACAAGAGGCGAAGGGTGTACGATGCCCGATCCTGCGGGGAGACCTCGCTGGGTCCCTGTGTCGGAACCCACAAGAAACAAAAAGGCCTTTCAGACATGTGGAACATCAGCTGCCTGCAATCGTGTGGTGCAGCTTGTTGCCAAGCCCGCACTTCAGCTCTCTGACCCCCCCCTCCTCCCTCCCCAGTGGGGCAAAGCCGGCCAAAGAACTGTGCTGCTTTTCTCCCAATCCCAGCAGGGATCCTCCTTCCCTCAGCACGACACTCCGGTGTCTTCCTGCCCTCAGTGCAGCCTCCTCAGTCCTTTGCTACTGGGGCATGCAGGTGGAGCCCCGGTCTCTGCGGGACCACCCTGCACCATCTTGCCAAGCCTGCCTTCAAAGGCTTCCCTCTGCTTTGGTTTGGCCATGCAAATGAAGCACTCCCATATGCTGATATCAGAGCAGGGGGAACACGCTCCGTCTCCACCATCATAAGCACTCCTCACGCTTAGGCTTCGGGGCCACGAGCCCGAAAAGAGAAAAAAAGAACACTCTCCAGGTGCTAGGTTGAGGGTCACAAAATGAAGCGCTCCTCCCACGCTGGGGAGGCAACAAGCGCTCACCCTGTGCTCCCCTGGCCAGGGCAAGGGGCACAACAGCACTAAACACGTGCTGCAAAATAAGCCGGGTGAAGAACATAGCACTCACCACACGCTGTTTCAAATCACCCAGGGCAGGCCACAAAGCCCCGGCAGATCTCCACAGGCATGCTGGCTTGCCTACTGTTTTAAGACTCAGGGATACTAAACTCTTACCCCCTGCTCCGGTGCCTGGTCCATTGGAAGTTGATCCAAGTGCTTTCTTCAGTGGAACCGACTCATTCTCTGCTGCACGAAGCAGAACTGAAGCATCAACTCTGTTGCGGGAACAGAACCAACGAATCACATGTGGAACCAGTGCATCAGAACCACCTCATCGCTGCCACTGCAGCAAACGGTGATCAACGCATTCCCTCGACTGCTTGGAGAAATTCGGCGCATCACACTCGGAATCAACGCATTTAGGAACCAGCACTTTGTCTTCGGAACCAGCGCATGGAGAAAATCGATGCATCACCTCGATTGAGGGATGATCCCCGGTGCACACTCGGCTGAACCCCGCATTTCGCTTTTGAGACCAGGATCAAGGTACTTTTGTTCAGTGGGCCTTGTGTGGCTTCTGTATCCGGCCCACGCTCCATCGCGGTTGGCCTGAACTCCTGACTTTGCCCTGGTCCAGTGCGATAAGATAACCCAATAGGCACGTATTGCTTCTAAGTGCTATTTTTTCCTTCTAATCTTTTGAAATTCATAGCTTGACTTCTACTTATTGGATTTATGTCATTTTGGTCTTGTGTTATTTATAAAATCATAATCCATTTTTCTAAATAGGTGTGGAGTCTTTTTGTGGTGTTTTCACTGTGTTGCTGTTTGAAGTGTTGCACAAATGATTTACACATTGCCTCTTAAGTTAAGCTTGCCTGCTCTGTGCCAAGCTACCAGAGGGTGAGCACAGGTTAATTTATAGTGTGTATCTGTCTTGCCCTGACAAGGATTGTGGTTCCTGCTTGGACAACGTGCATTCCTCTTACAACCAGAAACCCAATTTCTAACGCTAATGTTTTCCAGCTTGAAGGAGTTCCTAGTCAAATTGTCACTGACAACGGTACACATTTTGTATCCAAAGACATGAAAACATTCCTTAAACTTTATGATGAACAACATCTACAGGTTGCTCTTTATAGCCCTGCAGCTAATGGTTAGGTGGAGAGAGACAATCACTTTGACAAGGAAGGGGTCCAGACAGCTATTTCTGCAGGCTTAAATGTTTCAGATTTTTTAAATGAAAAAATGTGGCCGTTTCATTCTGCTTCACATTCTACAACTAGAGTGTCACCTTTTTCATTATTGAGGGAGAGGTCTCCCGAGTCTAAACTAGTTTCCAACTGGTTGAAGACCAATACTACTCCTGATCACAGTTCTTCTGAATCTTCTATGAATCCTGAAGTATCTCGCAGAGTTTTGGGTAATCAAAATAGACAGAAACTATGTTTTGAGAGTAGGAAGAAAGTTAAGCGCCAACAGTTCTCTCCTGTCAACTGGGTTTTAATTAGGAAATCCTGTATGGTAAGGAAGGGTGATTCAAGATTTTCACAATCTGTAAGGGTCGTCAAAGTCAGCAAGAGTGCTGTTCTTTTGCATCAAAAAGGACGGTGGAATAAGAATCGGTTGGTTCCTATTTCTAAACAGCAGGTTGAAATTTATGGTCGCACAAATGTGACAGATAATGAGTCTGAAGGTGATGCTTTTGATGTGATGTTCCCTTTCGATTTGGGTCAGAACACCGCTTGTACTCGCATTTCGATTGACTCCTCATTTTGCTCTGACAATGTTTCGTCTGATGTGCCCAGTTGCAGTATTGCTGTGGTACATCATTCTACTATCTCAAAAATAAAGGATGAGTTTATGACAACTGATGTGTCTGATCCCAGCCAGGAAATTATTACACACTCACATCGCGAATCTAGATTGCCTGTCAAATTATTAGATTATGATTTGTTGTACTATTATGTTTTTCCTTTATTTTAAAGGGAGGAAGGTGATGTGGTGTTATGCTTACATTTCTCCTTCCTTATTTCTTTCCTTTATTATTTATCATTCCAATCTCTTTATTCTGTCTGTTTAAGTGTGCATGTTTGTTTTCTAATGATTCTTAGAGTATTGTGTTGTTGGGTATTATGATTCCATGACCAGCAGACCTTGGACGAGAGCAGTTGTTTCGTTGGTTGTGGGTTCCTGTACTTGGATTAAAGACTGTTACCGATTTCCATTCTTCGCCTCCTGCCTCTTCTGTGTACCCTAATGCCATACTACAGCCCCGTTGTTGTATATGGATGTGCCAGCATGTCCATTAGTAAGTTAAGGCTAGGATATGTGTTTGAAAATAAATCTCCATGCTCTGTCACTGGACCTTTCATTGCCTAAAATTAAAAAGAAGAAAATCAAAAAACTGAAATTGTTTAAAAAAACATCAGCAGCTTCTTCCACATACAGTGGCACAAGTACACCGCAATGGTTGCATGCCATGTGTTACACCTACAGCCATTTCTCGGTATTTAGCTATCAATGTTGTGCATTATAGGAGTTTTAGTTTCTTTTTTCTCAATTTATGTATGGGCTTAAACATCCCAGTATGCAAAGTGCTGTTAGCTAAAAATCCAAGACTGGATGAAAGTGTTGTGTGGCGTGGAGCAACTTGGATGATAAGAAAACCCCGTTGACATATTTTTTGAGAGCCCAAACATTGATTCATATCACCTATTAAAACAGGAATTATATGAATGTTGCCTCCCTCAGGTAAAATGCAAGTAGCAGCAGTGGAGTGAACCCCCCTCCCTCACAGAATAGGTACACAACTTTTGAACAAAAACAAAAGCCCTCTTGTTCACAAAACAGGTGCACACCAAACACATAAAGGGCAGAGGAGACAGCAGTGCTACATTCCCTCCTTTACAGAACAGGTACAGCACAGATATCAGCAGTGCAAGCTTCCCTTATTTCCAGAAAAGGTACACAATGGTAACAGTGATGCAAGCTCCCATTCGTCATTGAATATGTACAGCTCAGTGACAAGTGGCATACAGGTTTCACAAATCTGTGCAGCCAGTGCTTAATCCACTGGCCTGAGTGTGTGGTTGGGTGAATAAATACATTAATATGTGAGTGCTGCTGACACTCACATTCACTTGTTATTATTTTTCAGAAAACTTGATATAAAGTGACTTCTATGAGCATAAGGTGACCAAAAGAAGGAATCCATCTGCATTTTATACACTTCCTTAAATAGGCATTGTTAGAAATTGGGTTTTTGGTTGACTGGGGTGTAAGCAGCAACCACAATCCTAGTCAGGATAATGGACAGGAAAACCCTAAATCAACCTGTGCACATCCTCTTTTAGCTTGGCACAGATCAGTCAGGCTTAACTTAGAGGCAGTGTGTAAAGTATTTGTGCAGCACTTCAAGCAGTAAAACAGTGAAGCACCACACAAAAAGATCCCACACCACGGTAGAAGAATAGATCTGAGGTTGGTAAACAAAACAATACCAAAACAACAAAAATCCAATTTGTAGAACCGGAGAGATTGATTTTCAAGGTTTATGGTGAAAAATAGCACAAAGCGCTCTTGGGCATATCTGGTCATGCCTGATTGGAACATTGTCACAAGTTGAGAGCAACCACAATGGCTACAGGGAACCAGTTAGACCTGCTGAGCAGAGTACCTTAAATCCTGGTTGTGGAGCGTTGCGTGGATCTGCTGCAAAGATGAGCTGCACAGCTGAGGCGATGCGTCGGTTTCGAGATGCGGCGAAGCTGCAGTGCGAGGTCCTAATGCGGCGACGTTGAGAATCCTGTCGACTGGCTTGCAATGCGAAGTCCGATGTCGAGGATGCGAGGTGTAGCCGAGGTGATGCATCGGTTTCGATGAGTAGTGAAGCTGCGATGCAGAGTTCCGTCATCGTCGTCGAGGCTGCCGCTGACGGGAACTGAAAGGCGCTGGTGCCTGGAAAAGCATTGCGCAGTGGCGGTTCTGAGGGTGATGCATGGGTGCCAAGATGCAGGAGGCGGCGGGGATGCGAGTCTTTTGCTATGGGTCCAATCCACGCAGCAGCAGCGATGTGTCGGTTCTGCTAGGGAATATGCCTCTCAGCTGAGGAAATGCATTGAATCGGCTCAGAGATGCGTCGCTCAGCAGAGAAGGTATGTCGGTTCGGGTGGCAAGCACCTTAGGATCACTTCCAAGGGTCCAGAACTGGGGTAGCACCATTTGGCAGGGTAGACTCACAGATGGCAGAGTCCAGGTGCAGTTGTTGGAAGACTGTTATGTCCCTGAGGCTTCAGGTCAGGAGGCCAGCCAACTAGCCCTTGGAGTCACACTGGGTTCTGGGGTTGAGAGATGCAGGTCCAGTCCTTCTCACCCAGTAAAGAGGGCAGCAGTTCAGCACAGCTAAGCAGGAGTCCAGCAGAGTGAAGTTCAACGGAGTGGCAGTGCTTAAACAGCACAGCTGTTCTTCTTCCTGGCAGAGTATCAACAGGTCCAGAAGAGTACTGAAGTGGTGGTGTCTGAGCTCCTGTACTTCTACCCACTGGTGCCTTTGAAGTGAGGGGGGGGACTTCAAAGACATGCCTTTGAAGTGCACATGTCACATGGCCCAACTAGAAACAATGCTATCTTTATTCTCACGTTTCTTAAGTTGACTTCTTTCTGCATAACAGTGACTTTTGACATACATTTGTGTACGTTTCATGCAGGATAGGGTTCCCAAAACTGCATTTGCTTACATTTCAACTTCATAGACACACTATCATGACACCTTGAACTTTCAGTATAATGTATAGAGTTCACTGCACAATTGTCACAGCTTTTTGTTGCCCAGTAGGCAACGACGCCTCGACATGCTAACATGGTCACTGTTTATTATATATACGAATTCACTTCCTCGTTTAAATCCAAGGATAACTCTGCTGACACTTCTAGGTCATGGCACGCGGGAAATTCAGTTCAGCTGATCCCTGTAATCTCCACGAGGGATGTCCTGCTCTACACCAAGACGTACAGCTTGATGACTCTTGCCCGCAGGTAATGGGGAGTTAGATCACCCGGCAGGGATTCTTGGTAGATCACTCGCTCTAGGCCAAACTAGGTTAGGAAGCGGTAGGTAGGAGCACATTACACTATACTGTATTACACTACGTATATGCCAGCATATATTCATTGTTTTAGCACAGTGATGGAATTATTCATTCTCTCCACCGTTCTTGTATTGCTAATTATGACAATACGTTACATTCTATTATTAATTGCAGCGCACGTATTTTACTCAAGAATCTCACTGCTTCAATAAATATTGAAACGGCAGGTTGTGTATTTCTTGCATATTTCCTTTGGGTATGCATGAGAATCCGAATGAAAAGGTTCCAGATCTGTTACCACGATTCCTTGGGGAGTCAGCGTTGTCATGATTGAGGTTGCACACACATTTGTTGCCTGTAAGGTTAGTGGTGTGAATGGTGCACTGTGAGCTAGCAGGACTATATGCCAACATCTCCTGAGAGTGTGCGGGGAATCAGACTCGCACCATTCCAACATTTATGTTGCCCAACAAACACAGTTTTTATTGAAAAAGTATAATGCCATACGACATAGTGCCATCAACGTTAAAATTTGGGCTCTTATTTATTGGATCGCCTAATTAGTTTTATTTTGTATACGCAAAAAATACTACTCACCTACCAAACGGAGACGTCCAAGGTGTTAGGGAAAATCCTCCTCAGCTAAGTAGGAACTTTTCAAAGGATTTACCCATAGTGGTACCCTCTCTGATTCCCACGTACTCTGATGGCCTAACCAGCAGCAATAAATATAGCCTGTAACAGCAGACATGCAGTTACTCAGATGCTGCAGAAACATGGTCTCGCATTCACAGGTGGGAACGTTACCTTTGTGGTCGAGGTTCAAGAAGCATTTAGGACAGAAGTTATCTATTCATGGGTTAAATTCCCAGCAGTTGATGGCCACTCGAGATTGTTTCACATATACATTACAACTGATGTTCCACATAATTCCACAGCTTACGAAGATCTAGTAATACCACTAACATACCAAGAACACCAAATTTGGTTTAATGTTGCCCTACCTCACACTATAGAAGAAGTTAGACTTGGTCCCCTTAGCAATGAGGGAGCAACATGGCCAGTCTTAGCCGGCTACACACCACATCCGAATATTGCTAATTTAGCAGCAGCACATGTCTGAACACTACATATTAGTTTAGTCAGAATATATAGAAGCTGGACACAGTTTGTTATGAGATCAATGATTTTAAATGCTGAGAGGGCTGTTCAAGCTGCACAACTACAATTGACTACACCAGGCTGCTGGACTTGGCCCTTTTTGCAGGGTCATTCCTGAACTTTTTGTTTTCCTCCTAGCCTTGTTTCTGACATGGTGTTGGTGGTTTTAGGACTCTGGGCACTTTAGCACTGCTGTCCAGTGTAAAGTGTGTGTGCTCTCTGTGGTAAACATGGTAAGATTGGTCTACACCTGTTTGGCATATTTAATTTACCTGTTAGTCCCTGGTAAAGTGGTATCTCAGATACCCAGGGCCGGTACATTAAATGCTACTGGTGGGCTTGCAGCGCTGATTGCGCCACCCACCAAAGTAGCCTTTCAAACCTGTCTCAGGTCTCTGCCATTGCAGGGCCTGTGCGCGCAGTGTTACTGCCGCTGTGACGTGGCACCTAAAGTATGTGCCATGTCTGTGACCCCCCTTTTACTGCATGTCAGTCACCCCTAAGGTAGGCCCTAGCTAGCCCTATGGGCAGGGTGCATTGTAGGTAAAAGGTAGGACATGTACCTTAAGTGGGTGACATGTCCTGGTAGTGACAAACAGCCATTTTGGTTTCTCACTGCTGTGAGGCTGCCCTCCCATAGGAATGCATTGGGGATTCCCTGATAAGTGTTTCAGTGGTAATTCCTGATATGAGAGGAGCAGCGTGGTCAAGTTTGGTATGTTTGGAATAGTAATAATAAATGCTGCGCAATGGTGCGCGCAGATTTATTATCACTATTTTAGAAATGCCACTTTTAGAAGTTGGCATTTCTGTGTGCTATGTGTCTGCTTGCCTGATGTGGAATGCATGTCTGGCTTTGGAGTGACAGGGGCTGGTGAGGTGTGTGTGGCTCCAGGGAGGGCAGGGTGAGTCAGCGCTAGGCTGAATGGGAGATCTGCATTTGGAGTAGTGGGAGGAGTAGTCCCCTGACCCTGAATAGGTCTGTGCCTGCCTGGGTGAATGCTGGCTCCGCCCCCCTGTGGTGGTCTGATGACCGAGCCCCCACCTGACAATAGGGAAGAGGAGCCCTGTAAACAGAGTGCTCCAAACCCCCCCAGAACCAGTTCAGGCTGGTTCCCCAAGCCCTATGCCAAGGGCAGACAAAGGAAAATATAGTATAAGTACTGGGGCTGTGACCCCAGGTTGGTGTGCTTGTTGTGCTTTCCTTGCGCTTGGGACTTGCTGTTGCTGGGCCCCAGGAGGAACCGCCACGAGGGACTGCCTCCGTGCTGGAGAGCCCTGTGACCTGCCTGGGCCCATCCTTGTGCCCCTGAAACTTTGCTCTAGTGCCTCGTGAGCACTATATCTTGATTGCTGGAATCCCCAAGGAGAAGGACTCCAGCCTTGCCAGGGAAAGAGGAGTGCGAGGGCTCTGCAGCGCTGAGCTACGACATTGTGAGAGGGAATCCCGACGTGGGGATTCCCCCGCATTGCTGGAAGAGAAGCGGGAGCCCACCCTGCATGCTGGTGCCTTTGTTTGTCTAGCGGGAGCCCACCCCGCATGCCGGTACTGTTACTTATCGTGCGGGTGCCCACCCCGCATTTGTGTGGTTAATGGCGGGAGCCCACCCCGCATTTATGCTTGAAAACAGAGCGGGAGCCCACCCCGCATTTGTGCCTTACGGAGAAGAAGCCGCCGCCGCCAGCGACCCGGAAGCCAGGCGGCCGTGCCTGCCCTGGGGCGTGTCCAGCAGAAGAGCCGGAGACTCGCAGGAAGACCGGCCTGAGAGAGGTGGTTTCACCGAGATCGCCGGTGACGCAGAAGCCATGCAAAGTTGAGCCTGAAGGAGGGCGGGAGCCTACCCCACCTCCGAAAGCAGCCGCGTGTGCCGGAGACCGAAGAAGTCAGGAGAGGTCCCGGTGAAGGAGGACCCATCGAGGCACATTGTCGGTGCCTGTCCCCTGCTGTGGGGAGACCAAAGGAGTCCCAAAAGAGCCCAGTGAGTGGGGCTGATTTGGGAGCATTGGTGCCGAGTGAGAGCACCCGACGGAGCCCAGTGAACGGGGCTCCCAGAGCACAGTGAGTGCTGATTTTGCTGAGAGCGGAGCCGTGTTGGTGCTCCCGAGGCACAGTGAGTGCCAGTGCTTGTTTACTTTTCACAGCTGCAACGTGGGGGCAATTCTGTGTGTAGAGCCCCAGAGTAGGGCTCCCCAGGCGCAGTGGTACCAGAGCCAATTTCCACAGCTGCACCGCGAGAGCGCGGGCAGCTACAACGTGGGGCATTGTTTTTCCTAACGAGGAAGGAGTGAGGTGCACTCCCCAGCCCCAATGCATGACGCACATCTTTACTGCTGCTTTGGCAGCCAGAGGGCTACTTGGGGGGCTCTACAATTGCGAGCCCTGACTGTTGGGACAAAGGGGGTATTGGGACCCCAGTGAAAGGCCAGTTGGCCAGGGGCCAGTGTTGGTAGGGCGCAAGGCCCTAATGTTATGCCTACGGTGATGATGCCTAATGTGGTTATGTTAGGATGTTTATGCATAAGGTGTTCATGCCTACAGATATTGCATAATGTGTTTATGCTATGAGGTTTATGCATAATGTGGTTATGCCTAATATGGTTGTTGCATAATGTGTTTTATGCCAAAGTGATGCAGACATAATGTGTTTATGTTGCAGGTAATGATTAACTGAATAGAATAATGGCCTACCTCTTTAACTGAATAACTATTTTATGAAAAGCCTGTGTATTTATTTCTCCTTGAGCTTTGTATTTAATTAGACATAGAATGTGATCTCTAATGGAATTTGGTCCCTTCCCTTTCTGTATGTAATTTCACTGTATGGAGATGGGTGGGAGGTGGGGCCCGGAGGGGGGGTTAGGGGGGTATAAGAAATCTTGTATTTAAAAATTCTTGCAATAAAAATATTTAAAAAAAAAAGAATACTTACACTACTGGAGGCAGAATCGATTCAGTGATTCCAAAGGATACACAATAAAGCATAAATGCTTTGGGGACAGGTGGCTAAGCCGAAAGCATGCTTGCCACTGACTCATATGATTCACACCTTTGGTCACCAACGTGTAGGCGTACACGTTGCAGAGAATTCAATGGCTTATGAAGCCGCAAAAGCAATGGTGCAAACTGTTGCAGTCACTTCAATAACTCATCAAAGTACAAGAATAGATCGAGACATAATAGTGGCCATCAACGCTGTACGTGACGGCACCCTTCTGCCGAAAGGCTTCCCCATAAAGTACTCCTACCAGTTAAGCGCGCAAAACATGCCATTTGCCACTATTCCCGGAGTGGGTGATAGGGTAATACCAAAATAAGATCGCAGGTTAGGCTTAATCCTAGCAGCACATGAGCGTCTGCACACGTAGGGGTGGCAGCTACAATTTCATTATTGCAGCGACGCTGATTGTGGCCAGGTTTATACAAACAGGCTAGGGACTTTGTCCTTAAATGTGACATATGCCAGCAGATGAATGGGTCCACCAAGGCACGCCCACCACAGACATCCTAATTGATTTCAAATAAGCTTACAAACACATCTTGGTTGCAGTGGATTCCTGTTCTCGGTTCCTATGGGTCCGGCCACAGCGGTTGGCTGATGCCCATACTGTTATAAAGTACTTGCAAGTCTTTATCGGGACATACGCAGTTGGCATATTCCATTCCAGTCAGGGGCCCGTGTTCGCTTCTACGTTTTACAGAAACAGCAGGGGAGGATTGGATGTGACAGTGCAGTATTCTTCCCCATACAATCCCGAGGGAAATTTGGTTGTGGAAAAGAAAAACCGTGACTTAAAGCAGTCTTTAACAGCAAGGGTATTAGGCTCAGGTCGCAGTTTGGTACATCACCTATATGAGCTCCAAAGAGTGCTAAACAATCTGCCTAGAAAATCTGTGGGTGGTCAGACTCCCTATGAGATCCTGTTGGGGGTTAAAATATGGGTTCCAGACCTTCACAGTCCCAGCACAGTGGGGGCATAAACACCTTCTAAAATATATGAACATTTGGATGTTTTACAGGAACTCAACAGCTTCTGGGATGCACAAAGCAACGTCCAAGTAAAAAACACTGCCACTGGAGGAGTAAAGAAAGCACCAGTGATTCCTGGGTGGACCCCTAAGATTGGGGATCTGGTCCGGGAGAAAATACTGGACAAAAAATAAGTTTGCCCATCTAACAGAGCGCCTGTAACTGTCCTGGCTGTTGAAGGTTCCAGAGCTGTGCTTTTATGCCACTCGCTGTCTGCAAAAACAAGAGATTTGTGTCAATAGATCTCATCAAACCACATCATGTGGCCGCTTCTACACAGTAGACCGGTTGTATGTTGGAACAACGAGTTCCTCAACAACGACTACCTAAACAACGCGCTCTCTAGTACGACCGCGTCTCAACCACGATTTTTTTTACGACGCATTCCTTCACCACAAATTTTCGTGGTAAAGGAAGGCATCGTAAACGGCCTTCTAACCCAAACCCCTCCCTCCTCCACTGAACATCGCGCCCTCTCATCAGACTGTACCTCTTCCCTTGCAGTCTACCCTTCTTCCCATGGCTGTCTCGTCTCCCTGCCATGTTTGGGATGTGGGAGTGGCAGCAGCCATATGTGCCGGGGTCTCTCAACTCCAATTGCACCCACAAACAGGTGCTAGTCGCTTGGCGGGTCCGACCCAAGCTTTCAGTAAATAAAAAAAACTTTCCCGTTGTGACTAAGAAACATATTAGAGCCCCAATACAAATTTCAAGTTGTACCCGCATTTCCAAACAATGAAGTGGACGCTTGCCCTCTAGACACTTGCCCCACACATGGCTCACTCACCACATGCCCGAAGCCCCGCACCACCCGTACCCCCCCAAGCCCTCCCGTGCAGGTGCTCTCTTACCATGGTGAGCCGGTTTCCGCTGCTCCTGTCAGACGAACGGCCGAGGTGTCTGTCTGAGCTCCAGGGACTGGGAGTGTCCGGCTGTCACCGCCACCTGCTGCTATCACTTCTGTCGCCGATGAATACCTCTCCGGCTGCCTCCCATCTCTCCAGGCGGGTGAACTCTCCCGGGGCTGTCTCTTTCTGCTGACCTCTCGGGCTCTCTCTTGCATGGGGGACGCTCTCCCGGGACTGTCTCTTTCTCCCCTCGCTGACACGCCTTCGCCCTGCTGACCTCTGGTGCAGTCTCTGGCAGGGCAGGAGGCCGGTAGGGGGCGTTTTGGGTAGGTGTCCCGTACGTTGGCCCAAATCACAGGCAGGACGAACACCATCACAATGCTCCCAGTGTAGTTGGGAGGGGATCTTGCCACACCGATGTCTACATACCCAGAAAAGACGCTCACTCACTCCCGCCAGTCTGTGATGTGACGTCACGTGCACTCGCTCCTTCTGCATCACAAACCCGAACTGCTCATTCTGCCACGACTTAGCCTTAACCACGCACATGCGTGGTTAAGGCTAAGTCGTTGTTCGGGCAAGTCGTTGTTTAGCTTGCGTGACTCCGGAACTCGTTGTTCCGGAGTCGTTGTTCCGGATGTTTCCCCAGTAGACCGCATGGGCTTTTGGGTAGTTACCTGTCTCCTCTCACTACCAAACAGGAAATCCTTTTGGAAGCTTTGATCTCTGATAAAGACTCTACTCCCCAGCAGGGGATAGTTGGTAACGAAGTATCTCTTCTACCTGCTACATCAACAAATACCAAACAACCAACTTGTATGGGAACACAAATTTATATGATGTCTACATCCATGTACCACAGTCCGAGCCAACTCCAAGTTCTACGGAAGTTCCAGAGTTGCCAAAAATAGATTGAACAGCTTCAGGCTACTTGATGAACTACGATGACTTCTCTTTGGATGCATCGGATTCACCTCCACATCCTCTTCCACTTCTCTGGGGTAGGTTACATGTACTCTACTTATAGGTGAAGAAGACAAAGTTTGTTACTCCATGGTTATACCTTTGGATCGCTACTATTCCCTTTTCTTTGGATTGGTTTTGTGACAGCCTTTTTTCTGATTCTAAATGGACACTATCTCCCAGAACGCTCTGCTGTTGAACATGTGAACTTGTTTTTAACGCCCCATTGTTCATCACATAAAGTGCGAAGATACAGTTCCCTGGTGAACATCACTGCTGTTCCAGTTCCTGATGGAATTGTCTGGGATAGGGTATCATATGATATATTTGGGCCTACTGAAGTTTTACAAATTCCAAATTTGTTTAGATTATCATTGAATGACTTTATCACCCCTAGCTCTATCTCTGGTGACATTAACACAGTGCATGAGATGTTAGAAAATCTCGAGCATTCAACTGTTTATAATTCCAATGAACTGTGTATTGGTAGTGCTAAGTATGATGAAATGTTCTGTTTTGCATAAAGCAAGTACTCCTCGTGCTGTCATTAAATGTACACAGTGGGAACACTGCCCTATACCACCACTGGGTAGCTCCAACACGTTTGCACAGAAGTTTGCATATTTTTCAGGTCACAATTCAGCAGACCCAGGGGCTCATTATTATAGACTCACACCAGCACCAGCTAAGAAAAATATACTCACAGATACCAAACTGATATATTCTGCATCTTTTCTTTACCATATGTCCACTCAAGTGTTTGAATTTTGGAGGACACGATAGATGTGAAATCGATTTGAAGAACTAAGAATTGGCAGGTTCAGGGGAATGTATCTTTATTTAGAGCAAGCCTTATACCACAACAAATGATTTTCCTGAACAAGACTGCAACAACCATCATGTCTTGGCCTGGCTAAGATAAAGGATTTAAACACACCAAGAATTCCCACATTTGCACGTTGTCAGTAGTTTACGAATTATACAGAGGAAACACTGGACACCGTGCTTCGCAATGGCGCGTACCGTTCATCGGGTACCAATCATGGGGAATGGTAGTGTGGCCCTTAGACACTAAGGGATATCTGGTATGCTTCATGGGTGACACAAAAGGGTTTAAGATCAATAGACCAGACCTATCTTACACGCAGACACAACACTTGGGGGTAGTAACCACATACAGTGTTGGGAAGTTGTGCCTTGATTGGCTAAGGACCTCAACATTGTCTCAGGTGAAACAACACTTGTCCCTTCTCTCTGATGACATGGGATTACAGGACTTTCTCTTAAGTCCTCGAAAAGCACATGAAAAGTGCTTCTTGTATGCAATATACAATGAAGTCTTGAAGGCTTCACAGCAGGAACTCACTGAGAGACTGTGCGAGATTGACAGGGGAAATTTAGAAAGAGCTTTGGCGGTAGTTGTTAATGGTATGACCACCTTGTCTACTAGAATATACTCTCTGAATATGTCTACTCTACTACATGGGCAATCACAGCTTAGGGTTATTATTAGGCCTGGGCGGTGAACTTCGCTCCGTTTGCGGAGTTTGCAGAGTTTTCTGCACTGCGCACTCCGCGGAGCTCGCGGAGTGCAGAAAACACCGCTTCGCGATGTGCAGCGGAGTTTTTTCCCCGCTCCCACTGCACTCCGCCACTCGCAGAACTTCGCAGAGTTTTTTTGTAACTTCGCGGAGTTCCGCGTATCAAAACTCTGCAAACTACGCTCAGGCCTAGTTATTATGTTACTGAGCTGGACACTATATACACTTTACACTGGTCAGGTATCATGGTGACACCTTAATGCCACAAATCTGTTTTGACTTTACAACCTTACAAAACAGCAGAAAATAATGTCACGGAAGGATGCGACATACACGATGTTACACATAGAGAAGTTAGAAAAATTACCATTCACTGATGCTTAAATACTTTCTGTGGATTGGATAATCCACTGCTTTATTTCTACGCCAATATTGACATTCAATTTTCAGTACTCGTTACAACACCATCAAGTAGGTAGAAATGAAGCGCTAGGGGAAGGGTACGTACACGAGTCATGAATTTGACCTTTTATGGAACCAATCTTTTATGAGGGCGATCCAAGATGATAATGACCCAGCTTTATGCCTACAACCAATGGCCGGCAGTGTACAAAAAGTTGCTACATCGCTGTATGCCTGCAACCCGGAGACTGGCAGCGAAAGTTGGATCATTTTATAACAAAACAAAACTATATTCTTCTTAAGAGAAGAAAAAGACAGAAAAAATAATCAAAATACAAACCCTTCCACCCTCCCCCCTCCCAAAAATCCCACACCAGTCATCCCTTATCCGGTCACGTACAGTGCGTGGGCTTATTGACATTCATGGAGTTGTTCAGGAGTATCTATGGAGTTAGTGTAGGTTTTGATGCCTCTTCAGGGAGTAATCGCAGAAATATGTAAGTATTTAGGGCATGTGATCTCCCGCAATTCTTTAGATAGGATCTGGTGAAAGGGGGCCCATAATTCATCGTATGTCTGTCCCTTATGATCTGCCACTAATTACATGCGTTCCATAGCGAGGATGAGCCATAGCCTCTGTAGCCAAGCACTAACATCTGGGACATTGGACGTACCCCATTGGGCTAGGATCACCTGCCGTGCTGCTAAGAGTGCTAAAGCTATCTGTCTACCTCTCAGAGAGCGTAGGGGAAAGGTCAAAGGATTCGATAGACCCAGGATGGTATACACAGGAAAGCGGGGAAGTGAGGTGTCAAAAGCCTCATCTATATCGTCCAAGACGGCTCCCCAGTAGCGTGTCAGTTTGGGGCAGTGCCAGAGTAGATGTACTAGAGAGCCTGTTAAACCACATCCTCTCCAGCATTTGTCAGTACGATCTTTGTCCCAGGCATGTATGTGGGCGGGTGTGAGATACCAGTGCGACATTACTTTGTATGCCGATTCCGTCCCTGCTATACTATGTGCTGTGTGATGTGCCCGGTAGTGTATATCTGGCCATTCCTTGTCTGAAAGCATCCTTTCTAGTTCTGCCTCCCATCGAAGTTGCCCATTCCTCTGACCTCCCGCTATCTCAGTGGAAAGCATGGCATATAGCTTGGAGATGAGATGCTTATCCTCTTGTTTACACACCAACTATTTTTCAAAAGCCGTGAGGGGCCTAGATGCTGCTAAGTGATAGTCAGGAGATGTGACCCAGTGAATTCCCTGACGGTAATGAAATGCGTCCGATTGCGGAAGAGCATAGTCCTGCCTCAGTTGCTCGAATGGGATTATGCCATTAAGATCAAACAGGGAGCGAACCCTTTTACACCCCTGCTCTCTCCATCTCTGAAATACCTCTGAGTCACGACCCGGGGGGGAAGTCTGAATTATCTACTATTGGGGACATAGGGGATGGGAAAGTAGTCAATCCCTTCCTGGAGGCTACCGCGTCCCAAACCTTTAATGTCGATGAGGTAACCGGGGAAGAATACAGTCCCCATGCCCTATGTTTGCGTGGGAGCCATATCTCCCTCCAGATATTCGCTCCGTCTACCGTCTGGTCCATAAAGGACCAGTGTTTTTCAGAAAGAGGGCGATTCCATTCAACCACATATCGAAGATGTGTAGCCTGGAAATATCTAAGGATCATTGGAAGCCCAACTCCGCCGTCTCGCTTAGACTGCGTCATTTGGGCACACAATAATCGTGGTTTCTTCCCTCCCCAGACAAATTTGTTAATTGCTAATTGTAGTTTGCGAAGAGCTTTCTGAGGTGGGGCCATAGGTATCGTTTGAAAGATATATAGGATACGTGGTAACACTGTCATCTTCACTGCTGCAATTCTTCCAAACCATGTCAGCTTAAGGCGCTCCCAGCTATCTAATGCTTTAGTCATCTGATCTAATAGTGTAGTATATTTCAAAGTTACCGCTTTCTGTATGGTTGGGGCAAGTTGGATGCCTAGATATGGAAGGGATTGTTCCGTCCAGTGGAGCGGGAATTGGTTTTGAAGACTCTTCACAAGGGCCCGCGGTATTGATAGATTCAGAATTTGTGATTTGCCCATATTAACTTTGAAGCCCGCAATTTCTCCAAAGCTATTCAACTCTGCAAATAGGGCCGGTAATGTAGTCTGAGGATTGGTAAGTGACAGTATTACGTCGTCGGCATAAAGACTGATTTTATGTGTTTCTTTCCGAATTCCTTCAATCTGTGGATTATCCCTCAATTTTTGTGCGAGTGGCTCCTTATACAGAGCGAACAGCAGGGGAGATAAGCGACATCCCTGTCTCGTGCCTCAGGCAATCGGAAACGCTGCAGACAATGCCCCATTTACCCGGACAAACGCTCGTGGGGCCCGGTAGATGCAGCTAATCCAATTTATGACTTGATCGCCAAATCCAAAATGACGTAACGTGTCGAAAAGATATGACCAGCGCACCCTGTCGAACGCCTTTTCAGCATCGATCGACAGGAAGAGTGCCTCCTTGCGTGATCCATGGATTCCATCCATGAGGTGGAAAAGGCTTTTGGTATTATCCCCTCCTTGTCTAGAAGGGCTAAAGACTGCTTGGTCCGGATCCACAAGGCCTGCCATCAGTGGGTTTAAACAGGCCGCCAATATGCTAGCGAATATTTTCGCGTCGATATTGAGCAGTGAGATGGGTCTGTATGATCCGCACTCATTGGGGTCTTTGGCAGGTTTTAGGATTACTGAGGTAGATGCCTCTGTCATTGAGTCCGTTACTGAGCCCATATCTAGGAATGAATTAAATAGACGAGTCAGAAGAAGTGTTAATTCCTGGCAAAAGATCTTATAAAATTGGGCAGGGAAACCATCAGGGCCCGGGGCCTTTTGTACTTTTAGCCAGGCAATTGCGGCAACTACCTCCTCGATACGGATCGGCTGGTCTAATTGTTCTGATATGGATTCTGGGAGACGAGAAAGTGGACAGTTCTCGAGATAGGAGCGGGATTATGTCTGGGTGGTATCTTGATCAGAGTAAATGGTTTGGTAAAAGGTCTTGAAGACGTCTACAATCTGCAAATTTGTATATACCTCCTCCCCCGTGGGTCGCCTAATCGAGGCTATTGTTGCTGTTGTCATTTTTGCCCTAAGTCTCTGGGCTAGCATCTTACCACACCTATCGCTACTAAGGTAGAATTTATGTTGGAGCATGAGAAGTGCATATTCTGCTCTGTCTAAGACCAAGCGCTTCAATACGAGTCTTTTTTTCTCAAGTTCTCTCCATATTCTTGAGCCCCTGTTCTTTTATGAATAGATTCCATTTCACTGACCTCACGTTCTAACGTCTGGCGCTTCTCCTTGCGTATCTTATTTTCTGCTGTTGTGATTGCTATAAATTCTCCCCTCATTACCAATTTTAGTGTTTCCCAAACCGCCCCAAGGAGGTGTTCCCCACGTCATTTGTCTGTAGGTATTCCTTCAGCCTCTCCTTTACATCAGTCAAGACTGTCGCAGCCTGCAGAAGGCTTTCTCTCAGCCGCCATCTGGTAGGATTCGGCTTGCCCGTGTCTGCTTGTATTGTGACTGTTAGCAGTGCATGGTCTGACAAGAATCTGGGTTCAATGGTTGAATCCAGCAGTCTAGGCATAAGCACCATCGAGGCTAAGTAGTTGTCTAAACGTGCGTATGTTTTGTGAGCCGCTGAGTAAAATGTAATGTACCCCCAGATGGTGTTTGCGCCAAACGTCCTTAAGGCCGTTTTCTGCCAACCATCGTTTGCCGTCAGCTGAGAATGCTCCCATTTGAGTTGATTGTTGGCATGAACGGTCGAGTGCGGTGTCGATCACCAGATTGAGATCTCCACCCACCAGGACTGCTGCATCTGGAGACGCTAGGACCTCCGTCATTATATATCCCTTTCGTATGTCGTAGGGCAATTAATATCCGGGTACTGCTCACGCGCTCCTTCGCTCTATGTCTGTAGCTGCGTTTAACATATCTGGGAGGGTGCCCTTAACAGGGCTGTCCGCCGTCTTGAATGCTTCCTCCACTTCCCGGGCCACTTCCAATATCTAGTATAGGATCCCAGGCCACCTCCTCACGGGGTCGCACTCGACGTTCATAGGCCCCAGGCCATAGCTTTCACCGCAATAGGCACTAAGCGCCGGCAATGGCGTCTGTACTTCTCTGGGCCTTCTTTTTGTAGCCTCACTGTGTGCTCTCTCCCCAACCACACAGGTCCGCTCGGGTGCTCGCCCTTCCCTTTGCGAGGGCTCCGGAATCTGTTTCAGGCTACTTAGGGCAAAGCAGAAGGGGAACACCCCTGCAGTGTCTACTATGGAGCAGGAGCTCTAAGGATAGACAGCTTTTATAGGTGTTCGTGGCCAGGTACGAAGATGCAAGCTGCCGCCTCCCTTCAGTGCCACATGCGTCCTAGCTTCGGCCCCCGATACTCAATGGTCTGCGGTGGGGAGTCCTAGGATGGGGCCGCACGGGAGCCGTGATCTAAACTGCCAAGCCTCTACCATCGTCTCTCCACTTTGGTGGACTGCGCTCTGAGCTAAAAATGGCGTCCGCCCCTCCCCCGGTCCTCCTCACATGGCCTCTTCTCTTATAGCTGTCCCGGCTCAGCAGCTCCCTGGCTCTCCTTCTGGATGTCCGGGACTCCCGGGATCTTCTCCGAGCCGCCCGGGGTGTGACAGGAGATAGGCACTCCCACGGTGTTTCGCAGGGAGGGGAGCCCCAGGGCCCGTTCGCTCTCCTCCGCGATGAGCTGAGTCTGGGATCACTGCGTTCTGCCCTCTCTCGACGCAGCCTACGTGCAGGCCTCGCTTCCCCAGCTGGGAGCACTTGCAAACGACAGGGTTCCTCAGCAACGCCGTGTTTGGCCTCATTTGACTCCGCCGGAGTTCCGTTGTCGTACCAGGAGTGATTTCCCCCGGTGATGTAACAAGGGAAGGTGCTAATTCGAAGGTATTGAGCGGCAGAACCGGAGGGACACAAAAGCACGTCCCTCCGGTTCTGCCGCTGAATATCTTTGAATTAGCACCTTCCCTTGTTACATCACCGGGGCCGCCATGTAGGCCACGCCCCCTGAATCTTGCCTTTTAGATATCGCGGTAAAAATGATAAAACATAACTTTTTCTGAGCAGCACAGACTGCGAGAGTACTTTAGGACATTCATCAATGTGTAGGGAAGTGTCCGTAGGAAACTTGTCCTGCTATCAGAAGGATTCTCTAGCTGCTGTGATCCATTCGAATTTCAGGTTGCTCTCTAATGGGAGTTATTCAATGTTGAACGATCAGAGTTGATGCAGCATGAAACTGGGAATTGTCTAACTGGTGACGGTTTCTGCGGTTATGACCTGTTGTACGCAAGTATGGTTTCTGCCTGCCCGTACAGTTAGGCCTTTGATTAAGCTTTCGAATGTGCGCTTTGATGCCTTAAGCGACTGAAAGTTGCTTTGTTCTAGAAAGATGTGGTCTTAACATCTGCAAGTGAGATGTTTAATCTTCAAGTTGCAAAGTCATCTTCTGAGATACAATCGCTACTTTGCACTAATTTCCCACACCATTTTGGGGAGCTGGTGCACCACATTTTTAACATGTCTAATACAGTGGGAGTAGCTCACTTTTTTAAGATCCTTGGCTCTGGTCTGGTTAATACCTTCCAGGCAGTCTTCGGAGTTATTCCATCATTCATACACTCCGTGCTTGGAAGCATTTTTGGAGGTCTTTTCGCTGGTCCTGGTTATATTTTACAGCCCATATTTTTTAACATTATTTGCGTTCCGTAGTTATAGCTTTTTCACCTTCAGTGCAAAGAGTGGGTGTCATGTGGCCTGACCAGAAACATCTTTCTGCAACACATTGACTTTTCACTTACATTTGTGTTCGTGTCAGGGCAGGATAGGACTCCTCAGAACTGCATTTGCTTACATTTCAACTTCGTAGGCACACTGTCATGACACCTTGAACATTCAGTACGATGTATAGAGCTTACTGCACAAATGTGACAGCTTATTGTTGGCCAGTTGGCGATGACGCTATCTAGCTAACATAAACAATTGTGGCCTGACAAAGACCTCGACATGCCAACATGGGCACTGTTCATTATATATACAAATTCACTTCCTCCTTTAAATCAAAGGAACACTCTGCTGACACTTCTAGGTCAGGGCACGCCAGAAATATACCTCAGCTGATCCCTGTCATCTTCACGAGGTATGTCCCGCTCAGGGCTTTAAGTGGGCCGGGTCCTGCCGGTGCTCAGCACTGGAAGTTCTAAAAAGCATGCGCTGAGACGGGTCCCTATTGGGCTCTCCATTTTTACCCTCACCCTCGGTGAAAAAATAAATCTGCAGCAGTGCCTCCCTTCACTGCCTTTGATGTAACTTCAAAGAGACTCGTTATAGTTTTTTCACAGTCTCATCATTTCAGAACTGAAGCATTTTCAATATGCTATACAACAAAGCCATAGTTATTGCTTATTTATCTCATGCAACTAACAACCATTGACAAAGCCAATAGCCCTGACTTGTAGGTGTAATTTTACTTGTATTATATATTTGGATGCAGTGACAGAAGCAGCAAAATACCAGTCAGGCGGCACACTACGCTAAGCACAGATTTTCAGTTTAGGTGTTTTAGGCCATGCCCTTAATTACATTGTCCACGCCCCTTTGAGAGACCCCCCCCCCCCCAGTTTTTTAATCACCAAGACCGACTGCCAGATGACACTTGCCTGCAGGTAATGTGGAGTAAGATCACCTGACAGGGATTCGTGGCAGATCACCCACCCTAGGACAAAGTAGGTTAGGAAGCGTTAGGTAGGAGCACACTACACTATACTATATTACACTACATATATGCCAGCATATATTCGTTGTTTTAGAAAAATGGTGGAATTAATCATTCTCTCCACTGTTTTTGCATTGGTAATTATTGCAATATGTTTCGTTTTATTATTATTTGCAGCACATGTATTTTTCTCAAGAATCTCACTACTTCAATAAATATTGAAACTGCAGGTTGTGTATTTCTTGCGTATTTCTTTGGGTATGCATGAGTCTGCATGAAAAAGTTCTAGATCTGTTACCACGATTCCTTGGGGAGTCAGGGTTGTAATGTTCTGAGGTTCCACACACATTTGTTACCATGTTAGGTTAGGGGTGCAAATGGTACACTGTGAGCTAGCAGGACTATAGGCCAACATCTCATGAGAGGATGCAGGGAATCAGACCAGCACCATCCCAATATTTATGTTCTCCAACAAACACACAGTTATTACTGAGAAAGTATAAAGCCTTCTCGCCCAGGCAAGAAGACAGCAGGCAGCAGTTCAGCACTGCAAAGCAGGAGTCCAGTGGAGTGCAGTCCAGCAGAGTGACAGTCCTTCCGCAGCACAGCAGTCCTTCTTCCTGGCAGAGTATCCACAGATCCAGATGTGTGGTGAAGTGGTGTCTGAGCTCCTGTACCTATACCCAGTGGTGCTTTTGAAGTGGGGGAGACTTCAAGGACATGCCTTTGAAGTGCACAGAGGTTCTCCCTTCCTGTTCTGGCTCCAGACTCACTAAAGGGGGGTATGCAGCCCAGACAGAACACAGCCTATTCAGGTGTAAGTGAGGCTGTGGCCAGCTCCTCCCTCCAATCCTGCCAGAAATGGCCCATTGAGACACACCTAAGCTCCCATTGTGTGTGGCTGTGTAGGAGGAATACACAAAGTCCAACTGCCAGCTACACCCAGTCATGTGATCTGAGACAGGCTACAGGCACCAAATGGCTAACGTAAGAAAATGCTATCTTGCTAAAAGTGCTCTTTAGGAAAAAGGGGCAACACAATAAACCCTTGGAAGCTTGGATAACAGGAACTTAGTATAGGGTAATAGTGCCTTAAAGGGATTTTTTCGAATGAACAATTATTAGAAAAGCATCATAAGGACTGTCTTGTATCGAGGCACTTGATTCAGCCCGGTTATTCGTGGCGGATTTATTCTCATATTTGACCCAACATTTGGAATACAATTATCTTTCCATCGAAAACTGAGTTGTATTTTACATTGATTGTCTGGAGCATAAAGTTTATGTTCAAATCTTCTACGGGTCTTCAGTTCACATTTGAACACTCTGTCCTGAAGATGGTCTTGTAGATGACTACACAAGATAAGACTGAAACGTCGACACTCTCAACCCATTTTCGCCTATATTTGTATACAGGAGTATATGTTCATTGTATGTTCAATGACGGTTTCCTTTTTTCTGAGTGCAAGAAATGGGTTTTTGCAAAAGTGTTCATGAGATAAGATTTCTGTAAAAAAAAGTGTCCAACTCAGTTGCTTTTGAATATGTGAAACGCTTTTTGCACCCTCTTTTGTTACATCTTCTTACATAAATTTGTACTCAAAAAGTATACACCTGTTTTGGTTTTGTATTTGTATTTTTTGCCCTTTTCCTTCTTTCTTTTGGAACTACTTTCATTAATTCTGCAATTCATTTGTAAGAGGCCATTAATTAGGGCTCTCATAATTTGTTTTGAACTTTCTAAAAGTGGCATTTTCAGAATTATAATTAAAAATTTCGATTTCACCATAAATTAGGATTTTATATTAGGATTCCAGAGACCCCAAACTTGAATGAGTCATATCTTTCCATTTGGAAATGACACTTATAAAATGTAATAAGGTAATCTCAATGCTAACCTATGGGAGATATAAGACTTGCTATAGAGAAAAACAAATTTAAGAGGTTTCACTACCAGGACATGTAAAACCTAAAAGTACAAGTCCTGCTTTTTAAAAACATTTCACCCTGCCCTCTGGGTTGTTCAGGGCCTACCTTGGGGTAAGTTATATGTATAAAAAGAGAAGGCTTGGGACTGGCAAAAGGATTATTTTGACAGGTCGACATGGCATTGTTAGCTGCACACACAGGCTGTGCAATGGCAGGCCTGGAACAGGGTGAAAGGTTACATAAGTGGGTGGCACAACCAGTGCTGCAGGCCCACTAGTATCATATGCCAGGGGAATGAACCAATATTACCATGTTTAGGGGAGAGAGCACAAGCACTTTAGCACTGGTTAGCAGTGGTAAAGTGCGCAAGGTCCTAATACCAGCAACAACGAGGTCAGAAAAGTGGTGGAGGAAGACAGAATTTGGGGGGAAGACCTCCCCAAGGCTATCAGGTCTAACAGGCATCTTACTTAAATAATGGTGAACGTGCAGGTCAAAATAGTGCTGCAGAATAATAGCCCTTTAAATGTATCCGTACTGAGATCACAATCCTGTGATTCTCTCAGTGATGGGAAATCAGTGCAAAGTGTAAGTTTTAATGAGGTGCCTTGGGTGAACCCTTGATTTCTCAGCAGTTGCCAGTAAATGCCATTATCATGTAAGGCTTGGTGAATGCCTAAGCACTGGAATATCAGTGCATGGTTCGCTTCAGCATTGAAATGAATTGTGCCAATGTCTCAGCATTGCGCATGGTGCAGATCCGTATAAGAGGTACATTCTCTAAGTTATTCCCCTGGGACTGTATTACAGTAAGGATGCACTGTCATGGTTTCTGGCAGATCTTTAACTAGGAACTTTATTTTCTTATGCATGCCAATGTTCATTGCTTTTATTCTGCAGAATATGCCCAAGTTGAGAAAAATAATTTGAGTTATAGGACACAATCAATTACTTCTTTTGTTTATGTTATAATCTGTGCATATTTCTGCAGTAATTCAGTGATCATGTTTGAACCTTCCTCTCCAAGTCTATGGATCAGTTACTCCTATACCCATCCACTAATCAGAACCTGACTCACCACAATGAAAGTAAACTTCAACAAGCATTGTCAAAGCCAAAAGGACTCTTCTTTCCATGGCATTACTTGATATTTTGCCACTGCCAGTGATTTTTGCCAATGTTGCAGAAAAAAAGGAAAAAATGCTTGTTTGCCATTGTGGACCAGCATTGAAAAAGGAGGCTGCAGAGAGAAGACTCATACACATGCATGCATGCATCACCACGCACTTGCACATTTGTGTCATGACGCAGAGGCCAATTTTATTTTACCATAAATTTACCATTTAAAGACAATGAACACCACTCTCAAAGTAGTAAATTAATGGAAAAGAGTGGCACAAAAAGCAGCTGCTAGCCCTCCAAAAAAAGAAGATTGTTAAAAAACAAATGCAAGAGTATTTGAGCTATGGCAATCTTCAGTGAAGCTTCATGGGTGCCAGGCAACAGGACTGTGTTCGGCTGTGCCTTCACCCGTCCTTCACTTCGTGTCATCTGAAGGTCGATGGTCATGATCTTAGCTGTGCACTCAGTAAATACAGTCCCACTGGTGTCCTCATGATCGGCAGTTGTAGCCTATGCCTTGGTCGACTGAAGAGCAGGGATAGCACACAACATGGCCTTTACCACTTTGCTACATGTATTCCCTCAGAGGTCTGAGACACCTTGGCAGATACAGCTCCGCATGGGCTGTTCAATAATTCGGCAGGTGTTGCCTTGCATGGGTCATTCAGCAAGGCACATGACACTAGGGATATAGAGAGCTATTGGCGGAACCCCTTTGCCTCTTAATTCAGTTCTGAGAAGGCCAAGCTCCAATACCTGAGAGATAGTGATAGGTTCAGCTTAGTCAGTGAGATTAGCAGGGAGTGAATTGCAAATGTTCCACCTAAAAATGCAGTCAGCAGCAGGTTGGAGGAGTGAGATGAACAAGGTTTGGGATGGGCTGTTTCCATGAGGAACAGGGTCAGTACTGATTTGCATTATGTGGGCTTTTGTGTAGAGTGGCACAGTGAGTGAAAAAAGGATGGCTTGGAATGCGACCCGAGCGGATGCTACTGGGTAGAGTTTTTGCATACATTCATCCCATCACCTTTTGGGTGCTTGAGTGCCAGTTAATTCCAAAAAGTAGCAAATTTGCACCCATTCAAGGAGTACCTCTATGGTGCCCTAAAAATGAAAAAGTTAAAACCTCTGACTGATATGAGAACGCCAAGAAAAACCGACACAGACAGAGGAGACCCGACTCAGGCTCCCATTCCCAACTACCAAACTAAGAATGCATTTGAGGGGTATCACACCTCAAACACCCCCGCTCAATCCACCTGGGCATTATAGTTCTCCCTGGGAGCTCATGACTATGTTCACGTACAACTGCCTGGAGTTCTGGGATCGCTTAAATGTATTTTCACTACACACTTTTCTTCGTCTCTGCTACAAGAAACAGCGATGGTAGATTTGTCAAATTAGTGCATGTGGCTGGTGATTCATATTTCTAGCCCTCACCTTATACAAATTAGTTTATCAAGTGACTGATGGCTCCATTTACTAAGCCCGAGTTGCAAATAGTCTGGGGCATCCTGGCCGATTTGTAGGGCGAACCGAGCCATAGTTGAGTCAGGGGTCTGGCTTGGCTCTAAGAGTCTGTCTACAAGCCGAGACATGAAAATGTTTGCAATTTATATTGTGCAACAAACATAATGTAAAATTATGATACAATCTCTTTAAAATTCAAAAATGTTTACTTCTTTAACATGCAGAAACGTTCCTCCTTAGAACATCAGATTATATAGCTGCATAAACTGGCATTTATTAAAAGTGAGAGTTTTTAGACAAATTCATGGCTTGACCTCCAGTGACAATGGCGTTAATGAATTAAGAGGCAAGTTCGTAGACATATAAACCCTAAACATGTCCTAAGTTCTAATTATAGATGAAGCAACTTTATAATCTATTAAATCAAACAAAAGGTGCTTGTGCACTGCACATTCTGAGCCTAAGTGTTTAAAAGCGTGCTCGTATGTTATGATAGGAAAGGAGGCTTCAGGAAATTAAACGTTGCCTTGGATCACACAAGTTGGACAACCAAAGAAGCCCGTATTGATTCCAGGTTATCTGGTTTCACACTTTGAAATTCAGCCACCAGATAGGAATCTTGGTCCCCCCTCTCTCTCTCTCTCTTTCTTACATCAAGGTCACTATTTTGCCTTACATTCTTGGCTCAGCACGAGAACAGTTGATACAGAGATACCAGACCCAACTTAGAGACCCTCAGACATTTAATATCAAGTGAAGACTGCATTTATTTGGGGGGTGTCACACACCAAACACCCCCCTAAAGCTATGCCCCTGATCACCATCTACTCATCTCACTGTCCAAGCATCTGAACCAGCACCACCAATTGAGGGGTATTACAATGTAGAATTAAAAATGCGGGCCTGTCCAGTGCTTGAATTTCATTTTCCTACTTTCTTTGAGCAAGTCTGATTCTAAAAAGGAAAGGAAAGCACTATAGAAATGCTACAATACAATACAGTACACTACAATGCAATACACCACAGATACGAGGTTGGGGATTGGTGCGGTGTTTCTTTCATTGTTTCTTTCATTGTTTAGCGATTGTTTAGTTGTAAAATCCAAATATATATCTATATAGATATATATATTTTTTTTTTTAATGAAATGCAGAACAGAGGGTCGGAATATCTTTATGATATAATTTCCCAACATTTGGCAAAATACATATGTTTCTTTTAAATGTTTGTGCAGTTAACATCAAAATGCATTATTTGGAAACATATCCATACTTTACCTGTATTTTTTTAGGTAGTACAAGAAGCTCAGAAAAAGGGACTGTTAAGAAGACCAGTCGATCTAATGTTGGCTGTCTACCTAATGTTTGCAACTGCTTTCTGCATATTCCGAGGCATGGTAAGTGAAAATTGCATAGTCATTTTTCTAGCTCTACAGTGCATTACCTTTTGAATTCAAAATAAAGTCAGTTCTAAATCTGTTAGTATAGTTTCAGTAATTTGGTGAGCACTGTTAATCAACGGTGACTGTTCTTCTCCTAGTTCTTTTTTGTACATATACTCCGGCTGTAGAATACCCCAGTGAAACCCTTTATAGTACTCAACATGAAAAGAAAGTGAGATGTTTTGACCATCAGAAGAAATTACTTACTGCAATGAAAACAAGTATTGGCTACGCCAACAGCTTTTGCCTTGGTAGGCTGGTGCACTGGTTATTTATCCTTAGTACTTTTCATTGCAAGCATATACCACAAAATGAAGCATTTTTTTAAATCAACCATTTCATCGGGCTGCCACCATGGCATTGTTTTTTTGTTGTACTGTAGTATGCGTATGTTAATTCCTACATGTAGCCCATGCTATTCTAAATACTCTAGGATAATATAAACTACAGACCAATGGAATTCGTTTGGTACCTCAAAATCCCATTCATATTGGCACAAAATGTCTGCAAAACTCACTTTTGAAAAGTGCCATTGATACTCCCTCCCGCTAATGTTCTGTGTCATGCATGCCGCCTAACCCTATTCTAAAAATATTAATCACTGGCACAACTTCTGATGGAATTACAGATCCCAGGAAAAGTCACGCAAACTCATTGATGCTCAATCATGGTGATAATTTTAAAACGTATTGCTGTGGCTGTTTCTGTAAACAGATCCATAGGTGTCTTTTCATGGCGCAATTAATAGCTGATGATATTGAGCGAGCTTTTAAATGTATGTGCTAGAAGAATGTTCAGGTCATCAATATAAACAGCCAAGAAAATAAAATGTATTCCTCTTGCATAGCATGCTTTTAGATGGAACGAGCAACTGGCGTGTATTGTGCTGGTTATAAAGAGATACCACAGGGATTTGAAATACTGGCGAGCCAGGCTTTAGTTGAAGAAAGTAGTCTTGTAGGATAAAACGTTGTCTTGTGCCTCCTGTACTCAGCAGGTAGTTTGGACTGAAGCACGTGAGGTCAAGCAAACACAACACAATCGGAATTCGTAGTCCATACTTATTTTGATAATGCATTTATCCATAGTACTTTATTTTCTTTGCTTGAATAGCAGCAACACCACAGATATCCAGGTGTCACAAAATGGGAGACATTTTATCTGCACATTGTAAATGAAGCCCTCCTACTAAATTTCAAAAGGAATTTCTTGAGGTCAAAGGCACTCAAAAAATACGTTCCCACTGACGTTCTGGATAAAACAGAGAACTCCCAAATAAGGGTAATCTGCGGTGGTGTACAATTTCACTATACATATTCTCCACTGATAGTTTTACATCCGAAGTTGATGACTTATGTTCTTGAATCATATATAGTCAGTTAGTTGTCCTGATTGTATAAGTGGACCGGAACCAAAGACAAAAGGACAAGCTTATGTGTCATATTACTCATTTTATCCTATACTGACAATGGAAGAAAACTGTAAGTTTTACTTTGGAGTTAGGGAAAACGACCATATACAAACAAAATAAAAAGGTGTGCTGAAAGCTATCCCAATTTTAGTACGGATTTAGGCAACCATTGATAGATAATATACATTTGCACTTGCACTTACATTTCAGAATGAATCTCAAGCTGTAAGGTTATTTTTAAAAATTGGTCTATAGGTGAGTCATGTCAGCCTCACTAAAGGCCATAGTGTATTGTAACAAACAAGGGAGTAATTTAAAATTCTAATAAATGGTAAAATGCACTTTCATAGGATTCCATTTTAAAACATATAAGTATGGCAAATGCATTTACAAAAATCTGTTTTGTGTACACTAACAACTCCCTGACTTGGTGGCTGTATAAGCAGTCTGTTATTGGTGTTGAAATGTGTAATATAGTTACTTGGAGAAATGTCATAAAGTGATACATATTCCGTTCATATTTTCTATTTGGACTGTACATTTTTCATAATACCATGTGCTGATATCCTCCTGGTTTATAGCACTGCGTGAAAGACAAAACGTATGCTAAGTACATTTTGCACACACGTGAGATCCTCATTTTCAGAGCACAAATTATCACTCACTTTCAAAGTGATGATGCTCGTGCCCATTACACATCTTCAGGTACCATAAAAGCACGATACACTTGTTGGACTTACCTTCCTCCTCCTATTTTTTCTGAATTTGTTTTTGCTGGCCTTAGGACCCTGTGCACTTTAGCATTGCTAACCAGAGCTAAAGTGCTTTGTGCTCTCTCCGAATAGCATAGTAGAATTGGCTTATAACCAATTGGCATATTGAAATTACTTATAAGTCCCTCGTAAAGTGGTGCTACATGTACCCTGGCCCTGTAATTAAATGATACTAGTGGGCCTGCAGCACTGATTGTGCCACCCACATAAATAGCCCTTTAAACATGTCTCAGACCTGCCGTTGCAGCCTGCATGTCAAGTTTTAAACTGCCATTTCAACCTGGCAAAATAATCCTTTCGCCAGGCCCAAACCTTCCTTTTTAATACATATAGGTGGCCCCTAGGTTAGGCCCTGGACAGCCCAGAGGGCAGTGTGCAGTGTATTTAAAAGGTAAGACATGTACTTTTAAGTTTTACATGCCCTGGTAGTGAAAAACACCCAAATTCATTTTTCATTACTGCAAGGCTTAAATCTCCCATAGGATAACATTGGAGTACCTTATCACATTTTATAAGTGCAATTTACAAATAAAGAGGTAACCAGTTCATGTTTGATGTCTGTGGAATTGGAATTGAAAATTCTTACGTATGATGAAGACAGATTTTAAATTACAATTTTGAAAATGGCACTTTTAGAAAGTGGACATTTTTCTACCTTAGCCATTTAGTGCCTGCAGCCACTCTGGTCACATGACTGGGTGTAGCTGACAGTTGAGCTTTGTGTGTTCCTCCTAGACAATAGGGAGCGCAAGTGTGCCTGGATGGGCCATCACTGGCAGAATGGGAGGGAGGAACTAGGCACAGCCCCGCTTACACTTGAACAGGCTGTGTCCTGCCTCCACACAACGGGCTGCATACCTCTGTAGTTAGTCTGGAGCCAGGGCAAGGAAGGCAGGAGGCCTGGGATTCAAAGGGAGACCTCTAGAAGTTTCTCCCCCACTTCAAAGGCACAACTAGGTATAAATACTGGACCTCAGACACCAACTCTTCAGCACATTTCTGGATCTGTGGATATTCTGCCAGGAAGAAAGACTTCTGTGCTGCTGAGAGGACTGCCACTCTGTTGCACTGCAGGTCAAGGAACCCCTGACCTGCTGCCAGCTGCTTTCTTGCCTGGGGAAGAGGACCTGGACCTGAAACTTCATCTTGAACCCCTTAGTGGCTCCAAAGGCTCGTCTACTGCCCTTCTGATCTGAGCCTCAGGGACATAAACGTCTCCCCACCGAGCTCCTGGACCCAGCTACAGCGAGTTACTGACCCCCAATTGGTGCCTCTCAGGTCCTGGACCCTTGGTGTGGCTCACGGGCACTTAATTCAAGCTTTTGGGCTCTTCATGACCGTGAAGGGGCCTGTCACAACGAGACTGTTGCACTTGTACCGAAATCCAGCGTGAGCTGCTGCCAGCCCATCTCTTCGCACCGCAGCATCGACCGCTCATGGGCAGGGCCAGAATGGCTGTGGCGGGCACTGGGCATTTCCCTGGTGGGTCACCAGGATGGGGGCTGGTTTGGGGCCCCTGAGGGGCCGTTTTTGTTACCGGGGGGGTCGGCAATATCGGCCCCCTGTAACAAAATCGGCTGAAACCAGCCCTAGCAAACAGCTCGGCCGCACCCTCACCCCCGCTCAGCGGGGCCGGCCGAGCAGTTTGCCAGGGCCGGTTTCGGTTCCCTGTCCGGCCCTGCTCATGGGGACTGCCAACGCAAAGCATCAGACCACAGGTCTCTTAGCACAAATCTTGAGAAGGTAAACCTTCAGCTGGACTAATCTGGGACTGTATTCAATCTGTGGTCCATCGTGGTTGGCCTGAACTTTTGACTATTACCTGGTCCAGCACTACTAGATAGCGCAGTTGGCACTTTCTGCTTTTAAGTGCAATTTTACAGTTTATTCTTTAAAAATTCATAACTCTGGTTATACTGATTGAATTTTTGAAGTTTTGGTCTTGTTTTTATTGATTAAGTTATGCTCTATTTTCCTAACCTGGTGTGGGATCTTTTTGTGTGGTGCTTTCACTGTTTTACTGTTTGAAGTGTTGCACAAATACTTTACACATTGCCCCTAAGTTAAGCCGGACTGCTCTGTGCCAAGCTACCAGGGGAATGAGCACGAGTTAATTTCGGGTTTGCTTGTGCCTTACCCTGGCAAGGATTGTGGTTGCTGCTTGAGCAGGGTTCACACCGCAGTCAACCAACAACCCAATTTCTTACACTGGTGTTCAGCTGTGAGAATTGGGCTTGTGTTGGTGCAGTGCCATACAGTGATTTGTTGTACACTACCATCCCATATTAAAACCAATTCGAGTTTAAATTCTCCCTTATTTTCCATATTGATTTTTCAAAATGTTCTCTCAGTCAGTTGTGCCTGAATCTTCCTCTTCAAGTATGGAGTTTGAGTTGGCAAACATGGAGTCCTACACTCTGGCACAGCTCAAGGAGTTCAGTAAAGAGATGCGACTTCCAGCCAAGAGCACCACCAGGGAGGTGGAACTGCAAAAGGCGCTGAGGGCCTGGGTGGAAGTCCACCAGTCACTTACTATAGCAACTAAAGGAGATGATGAGATGGGCAGGCAAGGAGAAGATTTGGATTTCAATCCTACGAGGCAGCAGCTTAACTTGACCCTCTGATTTGGAGCTCCATTCCAGAGCAGTGTATCTTCCCGCAGTTTGTCCCCAGAGGGGCTGGCAAAAAGGAGGGAGGAGAAAGAGTTCAGGCTGGAGATGGCCAAGCTCAGGATGAAAGAGAAGAAATTGGCCATGGAGCAGAAACGAGCTTTGGAGCATTTGGCTCATGAAAGGAGCATTAAGGAGCTGGAACTGAAATCAAGGCAGGCAGATTCCAACAGCATTGGTGGCAGCATACCTACACTGTCTGAAGGATACAAGAAGGTCTGCATACCCAGAGATCTGGTGCTCAACTATGTGGTAGCGTATGACACAGGCAAGTGGTTTGCTGCATATGATGCAACTCTAAAGGTATACAGGATTGTAGAGGAGCACATGGGGAGTAGCTTGTGGAAACACATGCCTCCAGTGGGCAGGGACACACTGCTTACACTAGGAGTGGATGACCAAAACAGATATGCCCACATGAAAGCCATCCTTGTCACCAAGTTTGGACTTTTAAGTTTTACATGTCCTTGTAGTGAAAAACTCAAGTTCGTTTTTCACTACTGAAAGGCCTATCTCTCCCATAGAATAACATTGCAGTACCTTATTGCATTTTATAGGGGTAATTTCCAAACTGGAAGAGATAACCAGTTCATGTTTGGTGTCTCTGGAATTGGAATTTAAAACTCTAACTATTGGTGAAGTTGGATTTTAAGTTACAATTTTAAAAATACTACTTTTAGAAAGTTGGCATTTTCCTACCTTTTATCATTTGGTGCCTGTAGTCTGTCTCTGGTCAAATGACTGGGTGTAGCTGAGAGTTGAGCTTTGTGTATTCCTCCAAGACAGCCACACACAATAGGGAATTTGGGTGTTCTTGGCTGGGCCATCACTAGCAGGATGGGAGGAAGGAGTTGGGACAGCTCCACTACACTTTAATAGGCTGTGTAATGCCTCCACACAAAGGGCTGCATACCCCCTGTAGGTAGTCTGGACCCAGTACAGGGAAGGCAGGATGCCTGGGGACTTCAAAGGGAAGCCCCCCCCCATTCAAAAGAACAACTGGCTGTAAATACTGGACCTGAGACACCAACTCTTCAGTACACTTTTGGACCTGTGGATACTCCGCCAGGAAGGACTGCTGTGCTACAGAAAGGACTGCCACTCTGCTGGACTGCTGCTCTAAAGGAAATGTGACCTGCTGCCTGCTACCCTCTTGGCTAGGGGAAGAAGAACTGGACCTGCTGCTTCATCTTGTACCTAGGACCCCAGAGTGACTCCAAGGGCTAGTCTGCTGGCTTCCTGATCTGAGTCTCAGGGACATAAATGATACCCCAACCAGCTGCTGGTCCCAGCTCTGGACCCAGCTGCAGCGAGTTCCTGATCCCCAAGTGGTGTGTCTCAGGTCCTGGACCCTTGGTGTGGCTCATGGGCTCCTAATTCAAGCTTTTGGGCCATTCGTGACTGTGAATGGCCCGTTTTCAATGAGACCTCGCCGCTCGCACCGAAATCCAGCCCAAGCCGCCTCCAGCCCGTCTTTTCACACCGCAGTATCGACTGCTTATGGGGGACCACCAATGCGAAGCCCTAGCCCGCCCAGCTTGCTCTTCGCCCCACGCTGGCAACCGTCCGCACCGCTCTTATTGCTTCCTGTGACCCTCTCCAACACAAACGGGACTCTTGGCACAAAACTTGAGAAGGTAAACCTTCAATGGGACTAATCTAGGACTGTATCTGATCTGCGCTCTATAGCGTTTGCACAACTAACTGTTTTCCAAAAGAAGAGCTGTAACTCTTTTCTCTATCACTTTAATAGGATCATTGAATTTACTAACACTTTCTAGCATATTTGATCCTAACTAAATCACCTGCTTGGATGGATAAATTCTTAACCTTTTAAAAAAAAAAACATTTTTATTGGCATTTTGCAGGTTAATTCAACATTGAGGAGACATAATAAGAGCAGTTCTTTCCTTTCTTATTAGCATCCGGTCCTCATTTAGCACATTCATGTTATCAACCTTCGAATAATCTTGGCCAGTTAAGTAATTTCTATGCCAGTTATAACTTTAATAACTTCCCCTTCACTCTCCCACCCCCTTCGTGTCATGATGTCATATATCTGTTCTCCCTTCTCGAGCACTATAACCATCATCCTGAATGCATAACATTCTACTCAGATTCGGTTCTTTCTTCTCTCCTCCTCTTGTTTCCCTCGTTTTGTTGTGTATTGTCCCCCTCTCTTACTTCTGCAGTTTGTGGGTCTCTTAGGTCTGCAATCATAGCGGTTCATGCTTGTACATCATCTTCAAGTTCATCATCTTTCCTAACCTGTTTCATCCGGGTCAACTCAGTGTCGCCCATTCATTCAAATCTCTCAACCAACTAATTATGAGCGGCGGGGTCGGGCTTAGCCACAAACTTGCCATTCTTCTTTTTGCAAGAACCAGCCCCAGGAGCACAAACTTTCTGTTGAGATTTTCCTTTTTTGGACTGGGTATTAGGCCCAACAATACTGTTCGTATTGTCCTAGGAAAGGACCAACCTGTGGCATTATGTATTTTCCCTAGCACTCCCTCCCAGAAGTGAATTAAACTCCGGCATGCCAACATCATGTGGACGAAGCGAGCTTCCGATTCTCCACATCTAGGGCAAGCATCTGAACGACCCAGGTAGATTTTAGTTAATCTGTATGAGGTTAAATATACTTGATGTACTATGTTATATTGAATTAAATTAAATTGTGCGTTGGAGCTCACCCTCCGTACCCCTTCATGAACCGTCGTCCAGTCTCGGTCTGATATGGATTCATCCAGTGCCTCCTCCCATCTTGCTTGTATCGGGAGGACTGTGATGGGGATATCGTCCCAAAGTGCTCTGTAGATGTGTTAAATGATCCGACGTCCTCCCGCCATAGATAGTAGCTTTGTTAGCACCGCATTACTATGGGGTTCATCCGGAAAGGAGGTCCACACCTCCCGGGCTACAGCCGCAATCTTCCCATACTGAAGGAATTGTCCCGTCCCAGATCAAAGGTGGTCGTAGCTTCCTCTCGTGACAAAAACCGCCCGTTAATATAAAGATCATCCATTGTGTGGCATCCCCCATCTTTCCAGCGTTGGATTGACATGGAATCCGCAATTTTCTTAAAGGGTCTTATAACCCACAGCGGCATGTCTGGGAGTAGGGTGTCTGCTTAATTACCCTCCTAACTGTGTCCTCCCACACTCTCGCCACCTGTCTTATTATCTATGGGTATTCCTTTGGGATCTCAGCTCCCACCATAAGTAACTCCGGGAGGAGACTCCTCCCATATGTGCTCGCCAATGGTCTTTTTTTTCCCAATTTTCACTTCCTCCAGCCAGCGGACCGCATGTTGCAATTGTGCGGCCATATAAGTCCATACGGGGATCTCTAATCCTCCATCCTCCTATTTCCGTTGGAGGGTTCCTAGTTTAACATGTTTACGTTTATTCCCCCATAGCAATTCCACCATTAAACTGTCTAAAACAGAGAAATATGTCTTAGGTATTTCATAGAAGGAGTGCAGTAGGGTGTAGAGGTGCCGGGGCACTACTATAACTTTTTTGAATTGCCACCCTCCCCATCAGAGAAAGAGGCAGCTATTTCCAGAAACCTACTGAGGCGTGGATGCCTTCTATTATCCTCCCTATGTTGTGTTCCAGGAATGATGGGCCTGAGTACCACAAGTGAACTCCCAAACTTTCAGCCGTTTTAGAGTTGGTCATCACGCGGTCACATAATGCCACTCTATGTGTCGTAAATGGCTGCTGTACTGACAACCCGGGAGAATGGACTCCGTAGGCTGCAGGGGTGTTCTGCTCATGCTGTGGCACCCTCTCACTTAGAACCAAGCACCCTGCCTTCAGGATTGTTAAGGACTGCTATAGGGGTGACTTATAGGTTTTAACTGCAGTGACCCTTAGATATAGTAAACCTATATCTTAGGTAAGTGGTGCATGCACCAACTTACACAGGCCACAATGGCAGGCCTGTAGTTCCATTTTGCATGGCCTCTCATGGGTGGCATAATACATGCTTCAGCCCATGGGAGGCCTCTGGGGTGCCTATGCCCTGGGTACATGGGTACCATATACTAGGGACTGACAAGGGTACCCAGGTATCCAATCTGGAGTGTACCTAAGTATATGACATAACAGTTTAGGGAGAAAGCAGATATACTGGGGCACTGATTTGCAGGATCCCAGTCAGTCTTGTCAAAAAAGTATTACATGAAGCAAAAAGTGGGGGTAACCATAAGAGGCAGATCCTACTTTCCTACAAAGAGGCAATGTGTAAAGTATTTGTGCAACACACACACACAGTAACACTATGAATACACCACAAAAATACTCCATACAGGTTTAGAAAAATAGATAATATTTATCTGAGTAAAACATGACCAAAACAACAGAAATCCAATCAGTAGAGTTTGAGATATGAATTTGTAAAGAGTAAATGTAAAAACAGTGCTTAGAAGTCACTAGCAGTCAAAAGGTTACTTGAGGTTGGGAGGGACCCACCATAGCTATCGGGGTACACTATCACCTTAGATCACTTCTCTGTTTTTAGTGTGTCAATGGACCACTACTTCATTAAAGTTTTCTTGGTTCTCTTGGACTCTTTTAAATCACCTTATCACCACCCTATATCGACCGTCACTTGCACTGATCATACAGCTTTACGATCAGAAGATCTCTGCTAAAGAGTTCCTATTGAGGGGTCCGTCAGGCATTGCAGCATTGGCTCAAAGAGGAGCTCCCAATGATGAAGCATGACATCCTACCATGTGTGTGAGAGCACTGATCTGATCATTTGGATCCCCGAGATCCGGTTGGTCTGACCTCTTGGGGCCTATTCTACCTTTCATTTACACAGCACCCTGCCCTTAGGGCTACCTAGGGCCTACCATAGGAATGATTTATATGTAATAAAAGGAGAGTTTAAGGCTCGGCAAGTAGTTTTAAATGCCAAGTCGAAGTGGCAATAAACTGCACACACAGGCCCTGCAGTGGCAAGCCTGAAACAGGTTTGAACGGCTACTTCTGTGGGTGGCACAATCAGTGCTGCAGGCCCACTTGTAGCATTTAATTTATAGGCCCTGGGTATATGGTATACCACTTTACAAGGGACTTACAAGTAAATCAAATATGCCAAACAGGTTTAAACCAATTATACCATGATTAGAGGAGAGAGCAGATCACATGCACTTTAGCACTGGTCAGCAGTGGTAAAGTGCTCAGTCCTAAAGCCAACGAAAACGAGGTCAGAAAATAGGAGAAGGAAGGCAAAAGGTTTGTGGTGACCCTATAGGAAGGGCCGTTTTCCAACAAGCATACTACTTTTTAGGTTTCGCCTGAGAAATCAATTGTTTTTAATATGAACTTAAAAGGGACTTACATCCGGCCTCCTCTCTTTCCTGGCTTCTCATTGGTTCCTGTGCGTGCAAATTACTATTCCTCCATTTCTATTGGCTGTGGCATATTTTCCTGCTTTTACCAATGCTTGTTCCTCGTCTGCTTCTCTTATCAGTTTCCCGTAGCCAAAATACTGTTAACATCCGCTTTGATGGAACTATTTCTCCTTAAAGTTTTGCCTCTTTTTGGTTTTTACTCTTGCAGCATATTTATATAACAATTTATCACCCAAGAGATTAAGGGGCACATGCATCAAGATAAGGAATTGCGATTCCTTAATAGCGATTTTTAAGGAATCGCTATTTAGGAGTCGCAATTCCTTATGCATGTAGGAATCACAAAATAAATAGCGATTCCTACACATTCCCTAATAGCGAATCGCAAATTGCGATGTGCTATTAGGTAATGCATTCCCATTAATTCCTAGAGGCCCATAGGAATGAATGAGAAAGCATTCGCAATTTGCACTTACCAAATAGGTAATCGCAAATTGTGAATGCGATTTCAAGGGTGCTAGGGGGTCTAAGGACCCCCTGATGCACCCCCAAAAAAAGGCAAGTGTGCACATGTGGCGCACACACATGCCCTAAGGGCATGTGTATTCGCCACATGGCACTTTGAAAAATACAATTGTGTGCATTTTCCTAAGGATTTGCAAATTACCATCAACTTGAAGTTGATGGTAATTTGCGAATCCTTAATGCAAAGTCGCATTTTTAAAATGCTTCATGCATTGCATTGTGGGAATCGCAAATTGCGATTCCCTAAATGCATTAGCAAAATAGATAATTGCAAAAATTGCGATTTCCTATTTTGCGAATGCATGGAGGTTTGATGCATCGGAAATGGCTTTTTATCGGTCGCAAACGGGCCGATTCTGCGAATCGGCCCGTTTGCGACCGGTAAAAAGCTTGTTGCATGTGCCCCATTGTGATTTGCTTAGAATCACAGAATGTTGCGCCACCGAGACTCGAACTGGGACCCCCAGCTGTTGAGTCAGAAGCTCTGGCCTCTGTGCCACATCCGTTCGACCTCTGTGTTATCTGTCAGGAAGCTCTTTCCTTCTCCTGAGCGATGATTGATAAAAACAGCTCTTTATTCATCACATTGGTGAAACCGATGCATTACCAATGCGTGTTCCTCTGTGGTAAAACATACTTGTTGAGACTGTGTGGGAAAATGCAGCAAATGTGAGACATGTTTATTTATGTGATAACACTTGCATAAAAACATGTGGTGGACGTAGAAACAATTAATCCATTGTAAGATTGCAGTAATTTGGAAACATTGCAAGAAATGTACTTTAATGGTGACTATGGGAAGTAAAGAGATCCTTTTGATTGGTAACTTGATAACCACAAAATGGACTATACAAGGCCTATTGAGCAGAGCCTTTAACAAATAAAATCTCACCAGGAGTCAGCATTGCAGAATGCAAGACCCTCAATAAAAGACATTTATGAATCATATGGTAATAGACCATGCCTTCAATAAATTGTAAGATTAACTTTGTATCTGATGCATAGTTAACTTCAGTGCTGGCTTTTCGACTGGCGACATGCCTTATATAAACTCATGAGGAAATAACAGAGATAAAGCTCTTTTTAGTACTCATGCCGTAGTATTTCATACAGCATCTGCATTAGAAGAAATTCACGAAAGAGTTGATTGCTGGACTGCACGATGGCTGCGTTCTTAAGGAGCTCTGACTCATCTTGATTCTTGGATTTGAGTTCTGTTGCCATGAGTGCTGAGTGAGAAAGTGCAGTGTCTCCCTAAAGAGATTTTCAACTTTCAACATCCTGCCAAACGACTGATTTGACACCTAGCTCGCCCTCACCTTGGCTTCCAACCTGGCAGTGCACACCAAATGCATCCTGTAGTCCCAGGGCTACTAGTTTGAATGGTAGTAATATTCCAGATATTGCAGAGGACAGTACCGAGAACCCAGGCAATGACTAATAACCCCAGAGGAACAAACAGGATTTTTGGGGTAGGCTTCACATAGCAGAAGCAACAGTGGCATGGAGAAGTGGTAAGGAAGTTGCTTGCATGGATTGGGGTGGGAAAAAGCAGTCACCATTGGCCTGACACTCTCATTCGTCCTGGTGTTACAGTTGCAATTCACCAGTGGTTCTAACACTTCTGCAATAGTGGGTTCCAAGAAAGCAAACTCAGATCCTCAAGGGGAAGAGTGACTTTGTTTCACCACTATCCCCAGCCCCACAAGGAGACCGGAGGAGCTGACAGTGGTCACTCAAAGTAAGGGCTACACTCACCCAGAGGAAATCCATGATTATGGATGTGCTGAAGGAGTTCCAAGGCACTACAAAGCTGTCCTCTCTGGAGTGTTATGGATGGAAATCAAAGGTTGCATGGTGGAGACAGACTGCAGTGTGGGGAGTTTGGAATGCTGTATAGTTGGTGGAAACCGTGAATGAAAATGAAGTGAGCCAAGGGAAATTGATCTGAGGACTGAGTCATCCCATCAATTCCACCTCAACCCTGGGCATAAAAGTTGAAGATTTGAAAAACGATACTATGGTGTTACTAATGAGTTTCACTATCATCACCCCAGTATGCCCTAAGTGGAGAGATTTCGTGAGGTGGGCTGTAGTAGTAGTGATTATACAAAATTGCCTTTTACTAATTATTCATGGACGCCTAAAGCTATGTGTGTTGTAATGTGTTGGACTTGGCCCTTTTTGGCTAAAGTTCCTTAAACTTTTTGCCTTCCTCCTAGACCTTTTTCTGACATAATGTTGCCGACTTAGATGCTTTGGGCACTTTGCCACTGCTGATCAGTGTCAAAGTGCAAGTGCTCCCTGTATAAAGTGTTATGGTAATTGGTTGTCCATAATTGGTATGTTTTCCTTACTAGTGAAGTCACTAGTAGAGTGCACTATGTGTGCCAGGGCGGGTAATGCAAATGCTACTAGTGGGCCTGCAGCACTAATTGTGCCACCCACACAAGTAGCCCTAAAGAGAGATCTCAGGCCTGCCACTTCAGTGCCTGCGCGCAGTTTGTTAACTGCCTTGTTGTCCTGACAAGTGCACCCACTTGCCAGGCCTTACCTTCCACTTTTATGCACATCAGACACCCCTATAGTAGGCCCAAGGTACACCCCTGGGCAGGGTGCAGTGTATGTGAAAGATAGGACATGTACTGAGGTGTGTACCATGTCCTGACAGTGAAATACTGCCAAATTCGTTTTTCACTGTTGCAAGGCCATCTTGCCCATAGGACAGAATGGGGAATGCTGTGTCCCATGTTTCCAGCATATCTTCCCATAGGCATAAGATGGAGAGATGGAGTTTAGTGTGCCTGAACTCAGAATTTAATAACACATCTTTTTGTGAAGATGGTTTTTGAATTGTGTGTTTAGAAACCACGCTTTCAGAAGTGGCTGGTTTCTTGTCTTAAACCATCCTGTGTGCCTCTGCCTGGTTGTATATTGCCTGCCTGGGTTTAGATGTGACAGGGTCTGGGAAGTGTCCTGACCCCAGGGAGGAGAAGGTGAGACAGCAACAGGCTGGCCTGCATTTGATGTGGGGGGGGAGGAGTAGCCCCCTGGATGTGAAGAGGGCTGTGTTGCTGCCACAAAAGGATGGCTCCACCTCCTGCTGAGCGTCTGGGCCCCAGACCCTGACTATCAAAGGAGGAGGGTGTGCACTGGCAGGAAGACACCCAGGTCTGGTTTGGACCGAGGTCAGAGCCCCCCTGAACACAAAGACTTCAAAGGCATTTAGGGGTATAAATGTAAGTGCTGAAACCCCTGAACTCAAGACTGAAATCCATACTGAAAAAGGATTGAACCTACTTGGTGATCAAGAGGAACCTCTGCCAAAGAAGAACAGCTGAAGAGACTGAAGAGAAGGACTGCCCTTGCTGTGTGTTCTGGGGCTGGCCTGCAGTTTGCTGGTTTGACTAAGGAGAGGACAAGGGACTTTGCTGTGTGCTGTGTCCCCCTGCTTGTGAGGACTTTGCTGTGTGCTGTGTCCTGAAGTAGCGTGTCTCCAAGGGCCCGAGGAGAGCTGGTCCCCTGTTGTGGAAACTCAGGAACACAAAAGTTTCCAACCGTGTCTCAGCGACGCTGTGTGCGTGGTGCTCTTGCATGCCTGAGACTGCCGTGTGGTCCGTGGTACTGTTTACGAGGTGCCCCGTGATCGCATTGCCCCCGCAGCGTGAAACATCGTCCACGCTGCTGCCTTGCTGTTGTGGCCCGAGCCGTCATCGTACCTGAGGCTGTGAGTAAAGATCGCCGCCGGCGGCCTGAGCCGCAACGTGCTAACGGGGTACTTGAAACTGAGGACTGTGTCTCAACGACGCTGTGTGCGTGGTGCTCTTGCACGCCTGAGACTGCCGTGTGGTCCGAGGTACTGTTTACGAGGTGCCCCGTGATCGCATTGCCCCCCCAGTGTGAAACATCGTCCACGCTGCTGTATTGCTGTTTGTGGCCCGAGTCGTCATCGTAACTGAGGCTGTGAGTAAGGATCACCGCCGGCGGCCCAAGCCGCAACATGCTACAGGATTTCTTGAAGCTAAGGAAGCTACAAGGTGAAAGGGATCGTGATCGTTGTTCGTCGAAAGGAATCTGCCCAAGATCATCAACGACGGAGAAGGCAGCGCCGTAACCTGTCCAGCTACAGCGTCGCCTAGCAACAGAGCCGCAACGTGATCGGGATCGCCCAGCAGGACGAGCGGGGAGAGAGAGAGAGCGAGGCAGCGCACCCCCCCAGGTAAGGCTTGGACTCCAGTCGGGAGCCGCAAGCGTGTGTGGCCTGGGGAGGCGTGCAGGAGGAGTACAGGAGTGCTCCGAGCTCTCTCCCGCTGCACCGCGTTAGATGCGCTGAGTCCCCGAGCTGCCCGGACCTCCCCAGCAGGACCGGGGCCGCCCCTGTAAGCCTATGACCGTTGTCTCTGCTGTTGAGGCCTAGTGGTGCCCGAGTTGACCGCGCAGATTGCATTACGAACCGCATTATTATTGCATTACGAACTGCCTGATTTTTGCATTACGAACCGCAATATTATTGCATTACGAACTGCCTGATTCTTGCATTACGAACCGCATTATTATTGCATTACGAACTGCCTGATTCTTGCATCACGAACCGCATTATTATTGCATTACGAACTGCCTGATTCTTGCATTACGAATCGCATTATTCTTGCATTACGAACTGCCTGATTCTTTCATTAAGGACTGTCCTATTATTACATTACGAGCTGTATTACGAACTGCATAGCATTGCATTAGGACTGCATTAGAGATCGTAAATTGCTCAATAATACCGCAAGAACCTACAAGTGATTGCTGGCCTAATAACCGGTCCAGTGAATTATTACGAATACGCATATGTTGGTTTTCTATCGTTTGGTCTCATCGTATTCCTTTTTATAAAGATACTGCTATTTTTATGAAACCAGTGTGGTGTCCATTTGTGGTGTTATCACTGTGTTACTGGGAGTGTGGTTGCAAATACTTTACACATTGCCTTGGAGATAAGCCTGGCTGCTCGTGCCAAGCTACCAGGGGGTGAGCAGGGGTTATCTAAGGGTGTGTCCCTCCTTACCCTGACTAGAAGCAAGGGTCCCTATTTGGACTAAGGTACCTACCTCAGCCAACTAGAGACCCCCAGTTCTAACATAATGTATTATTGATTCACTTAGAATTCCGTCCTGATGAATGCCGCGGACCCCTTGGGCCATAAGGGCAGAAACATGTCGACGACTTTAATCACTACGGTGATGGGGTACTAATTCCCCTAATCACCATTTGTTCCATTTTTAATATCAAATAGTTGCCTGTTAAAATAAATGCATTTTGGCAATTATATTGGTTTTTAACAATCACTCACTGTCACGGGCCCCCACTTAGCCTCCCTGTCTCCAGGTGTTCCCACAACAGGGAAGAGAACCGAACAGAACTAGGATCACGGTGAGAGACACACCTTGATGTAAGTGTGACTACAGGGGTCTCTCCTTCACCCTCCTCCCATGGGGGGTGTGTGTAGGAACCTAAATTAGGGTTTCTGGAAACTCTTTCAGGTAGAGTTTGACACAGGTCAACCTACCCAGTGGTAATTTCGTACCAACTCTTTGGTAAGATAGGAGCCCACAATCCTTCCATTTTTCTGTCCTGATGAATGCTGCAGACCCCTTGCGCTTAAGGGCAGAAACATGTCGACGACTTTAATCACTACGGTGATGGGGTATTAATTCCCCTAATCACCATTTGTTCCATTTTTAATATCAAATAGTTGCCTGTTAAAATTAATGCATTTCGGCAATTATATTGGTTTTTAACAATGACTCACTGTCACAGGCCCCCACTTAGATTTAGAAGTGCCTCCCTGTCTCCAGGTGTAGGCCCACTCTCTATCAAACCACGTTTTTAGAGAGCGAGGACTGCCAATGATGAAGCATGACACCTGGTGGTGTGTGAGGACAGTCCTTCACTTTTTGTGAGATGCCAGGTACTCTACTTAGTACTTTTTAAGCCTCGGTCATTTTACACTCAGGGTAGCTTCTATTGTGTATACATGTTTAGTATGGAGGCCAGCTCACCCTGAATACCCCGTGCCTCTAGTTCCCTCCCCTGGGACTCCCCAGGTTTAGTGTGTTGCATGCTAATATCCAAGTCAGAAGAAATGCAATGAGTTATACATATTTTGCTAAGAGATAATGACCACTCATGGCCGTGCCTGCTGTACTAGATTCTCAGGGGTGATTACTAATACACAAAGAGTTTAGGAGGGCCCACTGTGGCACTGGTCTGCTTACTGTGCAAGAGACCGTCGGTGCTTAGGATGCCTAGACAGTTGTTCAGGATCCTAGAACCGGTTCAGGTTACTTACATCCCTCAAATTATTCTTACAGCCTCAGGCAGTATAAACGTATAAAATTATTCAATAGATTACAGATACGGCCATATTAACCAGTATGTAAAGCACAAACTGACATACCAGTATCAATACTGAATCTCTGTTAAATACATACAGTGTGTAAAACATTGTTGCAGCAGTTTCAAATCCATATTGACCCA